>CP099839.1:31544977-32144977 GCA_030062745.1 Capitulum mitella
CAGTTTTTTGGTTTGTCAACCAGAAGGCGTATCCAGGATTGTCATAACAGGGTCTCAAGTATTCTGAGAAACAAAAAGGTACGAAGTAACCCATTACTCAAGTCCAATCGATTATAAAACGAACAAAAATTGTAGCCGAATAAATTCATGGCTGCCCAAACTACGCCCCTGCGACCATCTTGAAAACGGTTGGGCTTACGTACATAGTGAAAAGCGACGCATTAAACTTAACGAATCCGAAGAAAATTCAAGGTGTAATATGATTAAGTGGCAATGACATAGAAGAGCATCGATTGCGATACCAGCAACACTGAAAATAAGTAAGAGGTTGTTCGTTGGCAGACATGCAGGCTGGGTGGTTCTCCATGCCAGTTAATTAACGAACACTAACGAACTGATCGCGAAGCGGGCCAAAGTTGCGGAGAAGCACAATCGAGCACGAAGTGTTTACGAATAGTTGGCACACAGGAACCCTAGCAGTAAAATGACGATAAATGTTTTGCGCTTTGGCATTCCGGGCTGTCGGTGGCTTTGTATGATTACTGCCGTGTTCTGACCATCCGAACCTTTCATTTTAGTCGTTTCTGCCGATATCAAAGTGATGGTCTCGCTGTGCTTATCGCGTGCGTACTCGCCAACGCCTGGACGTGAAGTGGCCAGCCAAGCTGCCTAGCTGAATGCCAAAATGACGACTAGAAAACCTGAAAAATGCAACGATGCAAAAATGCAAAAAACCAGAAAATGCGCACAAACGCCTCTGTATATTGCATGTGCATGTCACCTTTCAGCCAGCGCCAGTATGCCTTGCCTGACTATGATGTTTCCTGACTGAGACATTGAGATTTGGCCATCTCGTTGTTTCTCCCTCGAGACCCTTGTATTTCCCCATTGGGGGCATTGCTCTGGTCGGGAACGCTTGTTTTAGGCAAATAAGCGAAAATTTGCATATTTTTCCAGTGATTTAACGAAACAGTTATTTTTTGCCTCATTCGGCGCCGACAAGAATTACATCGACCCCTTCATCGCCTTATCAGTATTTGATGATGTAACTGGCTCCATTGCTGTTCGCGTCCGCGAACAGCGCGAACTGTTCGCGAAACAGAGTGTGTTCCCGAACAGCTGGTCGGCAAGCGGCGAAGTCGCAAACGAAAAAGAACGAAGAAGCAGACAGCGGCTCGTGAACCGTTCAGGAACTCTTGACGAACATCCAACCTTGAGACTGCATGCATGCTTTTCTTTGGAACTGAAAAAGCTGTCATATCATCTGAACCACGTTTTCGGTCATTCATAGAATCCCTCTAGATAAAGACAACCGCTGTTTTTTAAGCATTTTTTATTTGAACATTTTCAGATTTACATGAGGAAGTTGAGGTGCAATTTTTGGCCACTGATGATTCGACTTGCTTGAAAAATTTTGCGTTGTCTTGACGCCACTTTTGTGCGACAAATAGAACATGGTGTGAATAATTAGAGGTTTGTGTTTAAAATGATCACCGAAATGTGTCAATTTTGCAGCGCTAAATGGCGTATTGAAGTTATACTATAGTCAAGAAAGCATAGGGAACAGTTTTTTTGCGTAAATGGTAAAGATGCACTATTATTGTCCGAGCCGAACTATGTGGAACGTTTTAAGAGAAGTTTGTTGGCAAAAAAAGAACCGTTTGATTTGTAGCGCAATGATATTTTAAACGTGCAAACCGCTTTCAGATCTACATTGACGAACATAAGTGTGTTCATAGATAAGAACTCCTCGATTCTACCAGCGTGTCCGTTTGCTTCTGTCTTTTTTCACAGGTCTAGGAGTAAAGCCGAACCTGCTGCAGTCAAAACTGTAGTTTTGACCACAGTTCGTAACTTTAATAAGATCTACAACTCGTAACTACAGTTCCCAGGTACAGGGCATCGTAGCATTTAAACAGGCTTGGTTTGGCATTATTTAAGCATTTTAGCACTGGTATCACCCAGTTAAACTGGACACTTGAAAGAACTGGAACTGTGTAGTGTCCATTTCAGCCTCAGAAATAGTTTTATCTGATTTCAATTATTGCATGCTAGTCACTTCCGGTATTGCAAGAGATAACTTTCCTCCCATAGTGTTGGCTGCAATATACATCTAATCACTTGCGATCACTTAACCCTATTCCCGGCAGGGGGGAGCTGAATCCGCCCCCCTCGGGTTTTTTGTTTGCCAATTCCAGGCTTTTTAACGCAGCTTCACGAAACTTGGTCATTTTCCTAGCTATTATTCCTACGCGCCGTGACAAAATTTCAAAATTCTACTTTGCTCAGGAGCGGAGCCAGGCAACGTTTTGGGAGGCACCTCAAGCAATTTTTGGCCTTGTTGAGGGCAAAGGAAAAATGTCTGCCAAAAAACAGAGTTTTTAAGATAGAACTTAAAACTTTATATGGCTTTATAGCTAAATGGTTGGGCAATACGCATATGTAATTTTGTTTATCTGAGGTCACTTTACAAGATCAGGTCAAGGTAAAAAGTCAACATTAGTTTTTTTGTAATAATTTCGGCGTGGTTTTTTCAAATGCCAAACCCGGAATATATATGGCGTACAAGGGTGCCCTCTACTTGTGTACCACATTTCAGCTTGATATCAGGTCAGGTCACGGAGCTATGACCTAAAATGTCAGTGCGCGTACCCTATATCGCCATAGCCATAAAATTAAATTTTTGAAATAGAGTGAATTCAAGTGATTGAAAACGTTTACAGATAATGTTAAATGCACACGAGATCATTCCAAGCGACCCCAAGGTCACTGGAGGTCATTTAGGTCAAAGGTCACAAGTTGATCTAAAGAACGTGTGACCATGACAGTTCCCCCTTCTTCATGTCCCTGGCACCGCCTATGCTAACATTACACAAACTTTTGTGATGCGATTTGTACTTCTTTAGCATAGCATGACTGGCAGAAGCCAAAAAAGCGTTTTTGCCTCTTCTGTTCATTCAATTGTTAGAAAACTAATCCTCCTATTTTTGAAACCGTGTGAACGCCCATGAATTTTCTCAAAATTTCAGATTTTTGTGCCCATGGTAAAAGCCTTATCCGTGATCTCTCAATTCATACCAGTTTCATTGAAATCGGTCCATAAATAACGGAGTTATAAGAAGTCCAAAAGTACCCCCATTTTGACATTTTTGCGCCCGTGTATCCACAGATTTCAAAATTTTGAAAATTGCTTTTTATAAAAATGTAGTTCACGTCACGGCAAATCAATTGCTGTTTGTTGCGATGAAATCGGAAAAAAATCCGCCCCCCTGCCGGGAATCGACCATATCGTCTAGCCCTCCGGGAATAGGGTTAAACCAGTGTTAAAAAGTTTCACTGACTGAAACGGACTTTCAAACATGCATGCATTGGCTTCAGTTTCAGTTTTATTGCGACGTGGAATACCGCGGCTTGCTCTGAAAGTGGCCATTCTTTGCTTCTAAACATAGGAGTTTAAATGGAGTATTTCCCTTTACGTTATGTTTTCAGCTGAGATATCAGATTGATAACATGTGGCCTTAAAAAAATACTTCCCGTCTTGTTAGACGCACTCACAGCAGAAGTGACAATTTTAACCCCCTCCCGACTGGCAGTCGGCGCCGTGGACGGGGGTCGGTGGACCGCCGCCCTCTAACTCGCGAACGGTTGGTTACGCGATAAAAATATGCGAACCGTTGGAAAGCTCGTGCCCAGGACAGCTCGAAACCGGCCTTACTTGTATTCTTGAATAATATGTAAGCTATTAACGTCCCATATATGTTTTCTTGTAGCCAATTCCATCAAAGCGAGAAACGGCCTGGATCTGAAGGACTGTGACAAATAAAGTCTAGGCAGACGCCAACGACTGGGCAGAGCTCCGCAGATTTAGATAGACGTCTGATTTCTCTGATTTGCTTAATATACACGCGAGAACATTGAGTTGAAGACACAGCAATATTTGTGCTAGTGCACGGGGTGCGCTGGTTCCGAACACTGGTGGAATAACGGGAACTAATTTTACCCTTCCTTTATTTCGCGATATAAACCTTCCAAAGTGATGGGTTTTGATGTTAGTGGCTCTTGTGATACTTTCCCGTGCTTAAATTTGAAACAATTCGTTAGTTATCAATTTGCGCAGTTGGCGAAGGCGTATTCGCAAAAGCCTGTTTATTGCCAAAATACGCAATTTTTGTTTTTTTTACCTTCTTGGTATCATTCGCAGCTGTGAGAGCAAGTTTTTTCATCTCGATCAGTTCCAAGCCATTCATCCGACCCGATTTTGACGGCGTTGCATTTTGGCTCGTAACGGTTTGACCTCAGAGTATGGTTGGAGTTCATTGATACTTTGTCCAATGACGGTTGTTGAATGTCTCAATCATATCACACTCAAAATGCTATAAGAAATTCTGTCAATGTCCGAAAAACAACATGTTTTTACAATGGGCTTGACCTTAAATCAATGACTGGAACGTTTCCGAAAAAAATTGAGGTAGCACATCTGTTGCATCCATCAAGATCTCTAATCCCTGAAAGTTTTGTTGCGATATCATGTTCCCAAAACAACGTCCGGGATGCGTCGCTTTTGGAACATAAGTCAGCTTGACCTGACTTAGCCCGCCATTGACTGGGGAGTCGCGTCTAATGCTCCCTCCCCGTGGCGCATTTCTTAGATATTTCGCAAACAAATTAACGTAACGTCCTGAAACTCTCAACATCTCTTCTTACATCAATTCTGCATACACTAACAAATTTTTGGGAATGAGGTCGTCCTAGGTCACGTTTTAATGACGTCATAAAGAGGACTGTGTTTTGCACTTTGACGTTCAGTTTTATTTCACCGTGGTATTGTAGGTGCTTTTACAATGTTGCTTACATTTCATAGCAGCATGTCTTGAATGTTCGATATGGGGTTCCTGTGACCGCTTGTTAGTTCATCCCAGGTCTATAATATAGGCATTCTTTTAAATATAGGTATTTTTCATTTTCCGGGTCCGATGAGAATACATTTTAGAAAAGGAATTCAACGGACTTATTTTTGGATACGATCAGATAGATTATGGAATAAATGTCAGATGGAGGTCACTAGCGTGCTCGTGGTACTCAGAGTATGAAACTACAAAATGTTGCATTGTTGCATGTGCACGATGATTTGGGCCATTTCAAGGATTTTTTGTGCCCAAGGCTCTTTGGAAATTGCATTTTTGGAATTTTCGTGTCAGATGGGCCAGAAAGCATGTGTCGCGTGGCACATTATAACGGAGGTCAAATTGGACCCTACCTGTGGCCCTGACCTTGCATGACCTTGGGTCAGGCGGCACTTAGAATATGAAATTAAGCTGCCAGGGACAATTTACCCAACAAACTTTACTCTCGTTCTGCTTTTCATTATGTTTTAACGACTCTGGAGAAAATGATCATTTTTTCGTGTTTGGCGTAATCTGTGATGCCATCAGTGACCCCAAAGCCAAAACTTTGCATGTTAAATGACCGCAAGATTCGATACTATCGATTGCCGTATGAATAAGCCGAATCGGATGATTGGTTATCGAGATAAACGATGGGAGGCGTCACACGCCCCTTCCCTAGCCAATAGTGGGTGACGAAGCACCCCACTCAATCCAGGGCTAGGCCACACAATTGACTCGATCTGACGTCCACACTGAGACACAGGATGTAAAAATGAGGAAAAAAGCAAAAGATCCACATTTCGTGGCACTATGTTCGTTCGCTCTCTCGTAATCTTGAGAAAAATCCAGGGGACGGTAACCCCTCCCTCGTCGGGGCTGGGTTAATACGGGAGTGGCCGCCGCTGGTAACCCTTAGCGAGAAAGGACATCAGCCAAGAAAAAATAACTCGAATGATTAGTGGTTTGTGCTAGTTATATACGTGAAGACGAGGAGGAAAACGGGGAAAAACTCGTTATAGCGTATGCCACCATGCACTAAGAACGATAAAGAAAACAACAACCATACTGACGTCACATGAGACGGGTCTCAGGCGTGGCCACCACTGCTGGCCTGGCGGCTCCGGCAACAGGCCGACAGGCGCTCGCGTTGGAGTCCCACCATGGACCAACAACAGCGCACGTTTAGTCTCGTAGCGCTTTACTGACGGTTTTAAAGTAATTTTTCACGAATTTCCCGTATCTTTTTATCGGCGTCCTACTGACGTCTGGTGCATGATGATGTGAGTTAGCGCAACTAGTGCAGGGCTTATTTTAATATGTTAACTAGGGAGAATGACCTCCCCCAGTCCTACACTTTGCCCCCCACCCTCCACAGTGAAGAGCCTTTACCCATGCAAAGAAAACACAGCCAGGAGGAGAGCAACAATTGCAGTGATCGCTTTCTGTCGTGACCAGGAAAGGATATCATAAAACGCTGCGCACGAGAGGCTCTCGAAAAGCACATCCTTTCGGCAAAGGATATTTTGAATCATGGAGCAATTTCGGAGCACACTTGGAAGCATCGCTTCATGCTATGTATTGCAGACAAATCTAGTGGCCGGTGGTGAGCATGTTTGGTAACTGGTACGCCGGCAGCCGATGCCGCGATTGTTTCTGTGGCTGGCCGAGGCGTTTCATTGCACTGTAAGCGCGTTCAAGATGCAACAAGGCTCAGGATTTAACAATTCAACGAGGTCACCCGCACGGTAACCTTGTTTGGCATGTTAAAACGCAAGAAAACTGAACGGTGAGAAAACTGAGAGGGGTTTGGACACGGCAGCTTTGCTATGGTGGGATAATGTTAGTATGAATGCGGTAACAGTCCAGTAGTGCTGCAGTCGCCACCATGATCTGAAAACCCAGCTAAAATCCTAGTACCTAATTGGTAGAATAATTTCATTCAGGTACGTGGCTAAACCGAAGTTTTAAGCGAGAAAAGTAGAAAATCACTGTTTCATAGCATAGGATCGTCACTCTTGTTGTTCCCTATGCGTAGTTTTGTGCATCCCATGTGCATGTTCCCTCTGCTTCAGCAACATGGCATAGCCCAGTCTGCATATAATGAGAAGTGCTGACGGCATGTCACTGGGGCTGAGCTGAGGCAAATATTTCAGTTTGAGGTGTTTTGTTCTGTTTTTGGGGCCGATATCCTAGAAATGGAGCAGATTATCCTCTGTTGCGGCAGTTTTTACATTTTTCCTTAGGGTTACATAACAAATTGGCTAAGATTTGCTGAGAAACCGCATTTTGATATATGTAAGATCAACAGAAACTGTCCCGAACAGGCAACCTGCTGCCCCATTTGGGAAGAATCGAAGCTGCCCCCAGCATATCGTAAACATCCTAACCATCGTTTGCAGACTGTGGTAAAGATATAAAAAATTTGAAACATCGAGTAGAGTCATACCTAACCCACGGCAACGCACGGCGCCGGTCTGGTAATTTCCTGCAGATCTGCGCCGCGATCTGCGCGAACGCAGAAAACACCTTTTATAGCGGACGTCTGTGCTAAGATTACTGTACACTACAAGATTGATCGGCCGCCTCTGTGTCGTCATCTAGAGAGTTTTTCGCCCATTCACTTTTTTATAATTCAGCCGCCATTTTAACCCGCCCCCAAATGGGGGTTGACCGCCCCCTGAGGTTTTTCTAGGATTGCGAGAGAACGCACAAAGGCAGCGCCACGAAATTTCGTGCGCCTTTTGCTTGATCATTTTTACACCTTGTATCGGAGTTTTGACCTTAGGTCAAGTCAGCTGTCTGACCTAGGTCAGGTCAAACGGACCTATGTCCAAAAACGTTTAGCGCCCTGTAACTTTTTCAGAAAACAAGATATCATAATAATACTTTCAGGGATTAGTGATCTTGATAAATGCAACAAACCTGCTATCTCAATTTGTTTGGAATTCCCTGGGTCATTGATCTAAGGTCAAGGCCATTTTTAAGACATGTCGCCGTTTTTTTCGGAAATTAGCGGAACTTTTCGTAACATTTCTAGTGTGCAATGAAGCAGACATCTAGTTACCGTCAATGGGCAAAAAATATCAATGGCTTCCAGCCATTGACCTGAGGTCAGGTCACGAATAACTGTTGTGAGCCAGAATATACCACCGTCAAAATCAGCGATGAATTACTCAGAACGGGTGGAAAATGGCAGAAATGGTTTGCACAGACGTAAGTAATACCAAGAACCTCAAAACGTTTTGAAAAATTGCATATTTTGGAAATAAAGCTCCGTCAGTTGTGCAGATTGGTAACTAAAGAATTTTTCCAAAGTTTAACCCGCGCACGACCGTCGGTCCGTTTCGAACATGGGCGACTGGGGGGCAGTTGGCTGCCCCCATCTAACTCACGAACGGTTGGCCGCACGATAAAACTAAGCACACCGTTGGAAAGCTTGTGACGAGTAGAGCTCGAAACTTGTCTCATTTTTAGTTTTAGATAATATGTAAGCCAATTTACGCCCTATATGTGTTTTCTGATAGCCGACTGCATCAGACCGAGAAATGGCCTGAATCTCAAGGGCTGTGACTAGTAACGCATAGGTAAAGGCACCAGCGCACAAGTAAAGGTCCTCGAATGCCGATACACGTCTAATTTCCCAGATTTGTTCAATATACACCCCGAAACGTTGAGTTAAAGACACGGCAATTCTCCCGCCAGCTGTCGGTGTGGGCCGCTGCCGTGTGCGGTACCAAATTGACGGGAACTAATTTTAGCGTTCCTTTGTTTTCGCGAAAAAAGACGATCTATGTGTATTTTATTGGTCTTTGTGGTTCCTGTGATGGTTTCATATACTTAAATTTTGGAAAAATTGATTAGTCACCAATCTACAAAACTGGCGGAGCTTTATTCGCGAGAGCTTGTTTATTTCCAAAACATGCTACTTTTCCAAACTTCTGAGGTTCCTGGTATTACTTAAGCTTGTGCAAGCTAGTTCTGCCATTTTCTACCCATTCTGAGTAATACATCGTCGATTTTGAGGGTGGTACATTTTGGCTTACTACAGTTATTCGTGACCTGACCTCAGGTCAATGGCTGGAAGTCATTGATACTTTGCCCAATGACGGTAACTAGATGTGTGCTTCACTCCTCACTAAAAATGTTATGAAATATTCCGTCAATTTCCAAAAAACGGCGCCATGTCTTAAAAATGGGCTTGACCTTAGGTCAATGACCCGGAAAATTCCGAAGAATCTGAGATAGGAGATTTGTTGCATCTATCACGATCACTAATCCCTCAAAGTATTATGGAGATATCTCTTTTTGCGAAAAAGTAAGAGGGCTCTAAACTTTTTTGGACATAGGTCCGTTTGACTTGACCTAGGTCAGGCACCGAACCTGACTTGAGGTCAAAATTTTGACACGAGATGTAAAATTGGTGGAGCAAAAGGTACACAAAGTTTTGTGACTCTGTGTTTGTTGGTTCTCTCGCAATCCCAGAAAAACCTCAGGGGGGGCAGTCAACTGCCCCCCCCCCGTCGGGGACGGGTTAAGCATGAGGAACCATCACAGGAGCCACTAAGATTAATAAAATTTATATGGATAGGTTTATGTCGCGAAAATGAAGGAACACTAAAATTAGTTCCCGTTAATTTCTTACTGCGTACGGCTCCGGCGTCCGCCGACAACCGAAGTGAAAATTGCTGTGTCTTTAACTCAACGTTTCGGCGTATATATTGAACAAATATGAGAAATTAGACGTGCATCGGCATCTGCGGATCTTCTCCTGTGCGCTGGTGCCTTTACCTATGCGTTTTTAGTCACAGCCCTTGAGATTCAGGCCGTTTCTCGGTCTCATGCAGTCGGCTATGAGAAAACATACATTGGACGTAAATTGCTTATATATTATCTAGAACTAAAAGTGAGACCAGTTTCGAGCTCTGATCGTCATAAGCTTTCCAACGGTGTGCTTATTTTTATCGTGCGACCAACCGTTCGTGAGTTAAAGGGGGGCGGCCAACTGTTCCCCCCAGTCGGGCGCGGTCGTCGCCGAGCCACGGTCGTGCGCGGGTTAAGAAACATGAAGACATAACAGGGTCCTTGGTTTTTTGTTTTTGTTTTGAAAATCGCTAGGGATGTAAGTACGTTTCCCACTCATGAAGGAAGTCATACTGTTGACGTTTGCTTCAGTAGCAGTTCACAGACGCATAACTTTGGGGTGATGACTTATTTCAAAGACGCGTAACTTTTGGCTGACAGCCTGCTTCAGAGACGTATAACTTTTGGGTGATGGCTTACACGAGTTAGTTGTCATTTCTGCCATCGTGTAAAGTTTGGTATTCGAGTCATTGCCTATAAGTGTTAATTGGTACCAAGTCCACACTGCTTAGTTTCAGACTGCACCAAATGTAGCCACAAATACTCAGCAGCTCCAAAGGGCATTCACTACCACCGTCTGCGCTAGGACAAAGAACAGGAAGCTTTGTAGTGACAGATATGTACAAAAGGTGGTAAGGTTCAGCATCCTGCATCACCGCATCACCGCATCCAGCATCACCGAGCATCCTTTGCAGCGCCCTCTCGTTGCCGCCGACCGCAGCAGGTCTCTGCTCAGAGTTCTCTGGTCGCCGCCGACCGCAGCAGGTCTCTTGCTCAGAGTTCTCTGGTCACCGCCGACCGCAGCAGGTCTCCGCGCGGCCGGCAGACATCACGCCCGCACCCTGCGGCCGTCTCCGGCCCGTAAAGCCGCGCCTGCTGAGCGGCTGTAGGCTGGGAGAGCTCTGGCGCCGACCGTAACGAGCGGCTGGCTGGATGCCGCCGAACGACCTTCCAGCGGGCATCGGGGCGCCCGCCGTCCGGCCGGCTGGGCCGGCACGACAGGCACGTTACGTAACCGGCCAGTATGGCGGCGCGCCCGGCGGCCGGCCTCTGCTGCACGGCCGATCGCCCGCTCCGTGAACGTCCCAAGCGGCGTCGGTTGGATTTTGTCGAGTCATGTAGGTTTTGTGGGGTCCACACTGTAGTCTGTCAGTAGTCACTGGCGAGTCGCCAGTCACAATTCTTATCGCAAGTGCGTCGGGCAAAAGTTCGTCGTGCAGAAGTTCGTCTTGCAGAAGTTCGTCGTATAAAAGTTCGTCAAAGACTTAAGTTCGTCGAGGACAAAAGTTCGTCTTACAGAAGTTCGTCTGGGGCAAAAGTTCGTCCAGTACAAAGGTTCGTGTGGGACGAAAATTCTTCTCGCGGAAGTTCGTCGAGGACAGAAGTTCGTATAAAGCAAAAACTTGTATGGGGCAAAAGTTTGTCTAGGGCAAATGTCCGTCATTTCGAACCACCACCATCATCATAGAAGTGTGTCAAGAACATGAGTTCGATAAGGGCAAAAGTTCGTCTAGGGCAAGTTCGTCTCGCTAATGGAAAATGTTCGTACTGCAAAAGGTTCGTATGGGAAAGGTTCGTAGGAAAGGATTTGTAAGGGGAAAAGTTCGTAATGAAAAAGGTTCGAAACGAAAGGTTAGTAAAACTGCAGGTCCGTGTCGGAAAAAGAGTGGACCTATTATAGTAACCTAATCTAAACTTACCTAGCCTGAACTCTTAACTGGACCGAACCAAGTCCGATCACATCCTTTATCGGCCTGCAGCCTCTAGTGTCCTATACACTGCAAACTCATTTCAACAAGCGCTTGTAAGATTTACGACCCAATGAGGTTACCGCAAAGCTGCATACTCTTTGCGTCGTTCGAACACAACCTTTTGGATTGTGTTCGAACGAGTTCCTCGACGTTTGTCCAGTGGTCTGTGAAGGACTGCTTGTCATCGTAATATCTACGACAGTTTACCATGTGATAGTAATGTCATTATCAGTGACATCATTGTACCTGTATAATCCCCATAACGTGATTCTGTGCTCATTTTTGAAAAACAAGGAACACTCATGTAAGGGTAAGGCCGCTTACGCGGTACATTCCATACCTGTAAATGGTTACAAGGCACAACATCGAGGGTCTCCTTTGTATCGTAGCTATTTACAGCTGTAGTAGTTTTCGGCAGTCTGCTGCTTCATGCGCCCAAAAACACGACAAAAACGGCCAAAATTATATTCTGCAAAACCGACATGGCATCGGACATGAACATTCCGTGGACGACTTTTTATTAATAAAGTGTCTCTTTTAACACAGTTCACGGTCTCCTTCATATTTTGCTGCTGAACGAACGAACGTTGGTCGAACGCCCCATGTCCAACACTATGAACGATTTTTTTCTACAAAATTAGACGTATAGCATAGCTCACGGTCTCCCATATATTTCGTTCGGCTGCAACAAGGCCGCTAGTGGTCAGTGATAGCTCTGCTTCAGCCAGGACCTTGTCGTCAGCGACAAAATACCTTTGATCCATGGCGCATCCCAGTTGTTTCGTACTTTTTGCGCCGAACTTACCAATAGGGCTAAACTGCTGCCGTACAAGCTGCCTGATCTTCGCCAAGTATTCAGTCAGTGGGAGACCACTGAACTATGGGAGCCTGCCACAGAGGTGTCAGTCTTAGAGAATTTTTGGGACCGATGCGGACCGGGGACCAACCATCCCACGCAAGGATGGGATGGGATGGGAAGGTCCAGGACAAGCTTTTTGAAAGGCGTCAGTGGGAAAATGAAGCGCTATGGGCAAATTTCGTACAAGCCGCCCGGTTTAGGGCCGGTCGGACCCAAACCGGACTTTTGGTTGGGCCTGCTGGGCCTTTGTTTTGACACCACTGCCTCCCAGCCATACATAAAATAAGGAAAGGTAAGTAGTCACTCCCCTGAGTCAAGTGGTCAGGGCAAAACCATTAAAAGTTTTGAAGTCAAGGATCTTTGAGAATAAGACATGTTGCGTTTAACATTCATAATATGGGGATGGCAGTATTTTAAGCTTGATTTATGTAATGGCGCTTGATAGCGGCGCAAATGAGACAAAGTGGAATTCCGTGTGATGTGTGTTTTGTTGTTCCCAGACGACTGACTGACGCCCGACGGGACACAAGACTTGACTGAGGACACGGACGCTTGAGCCCAAAAGGCTGTGCGTCCTAACCCACAACAAACAAACAAACAAACAGTTGTTTTGTTGTTGGTCATTCTCTCCATTTTTTTTCCTTTATATGCGTGGAAAGTCGTACAGAAGGTTAATGTGGCGCGGTTATTAATGCTTTAGCTGCCTGGCGATAGCCAGTATTTGTATTGCTGGGTGACAACTTATCTATTTCCCAGTCTGCAAACACTGATCCAGTATGACGCGCATCCTAGGTGGCAACGAAATCGGAATCTGTTATCAAAACTTGAGCAAGGTTCGTCGAATTGTGCAGCATCAGTTTTGGCAGTTATGCAGTCCCAGGAGACCTTTACTTTCGCACGACTTCCACGAAGTTCTAGAATATGCTTTTAAGCTTAAGAGTCACTCTAAAATATACAAAATTAACTCAAATTTCAGTCCACAATAAGATTGTGGCTTAGTGCTGATATTGTGGGAAGTTATAGTAGTGGTTTTGTGATGTCTGAAATGCAATGTTGACATGTACTACTTACTATTTCAGCTGAAAAGGCTGGACAAATACATAAGTTGTGTGGTCAGTATAAAAGTGACCAACTTTTTGCATCCACTTACAAAGTGTTGTGTATGTGGCACATTAGTGCTTTTTCTAGGTGGTGCTATGTTTTGCTAGGCATTGATGTTTATTTAAGGTGGTCCTGGAGCACCATGCTAAATAGATATAAATTTCCTGAGATATAAAACTTGGCATGCACAACCAATCCAGGCTAAATTCATGGCATTAGGATGGATCACACATTGTATTGAATTTATTCTGTCCATTTTGTATCCTGCAACCCATGTGCCAAAAAAGCAAATTATTCAGAAAAGTTTGCATGTATAAAATTTGATTATATGAAGTTCTTGACACATGGAAGTAAATTTCCCAGTACTAAGAAGTCAAAATATGTATTAAGAGGTTTAGATACATGGGATTTTGGCCCTGTGAAAGAATTTTGCATCCTAGAAATTCCATACAACCACAATTACCTGCAGCAAAATGTGTCAGATGTTGCAACACATGATCAAATCCAATCCAGTGTGCCATAATTGCATCCCATAATTGCAGCACACCATCATATGTAATGTTTTGGGGTCAAAATTTCAGCACATTCCTGCCAAAATTTGGGTATACATTCCAACCATTGCTGTTTGGTGCACTTATACAAAACCAAAGTAGCTAAATGCATGCTGTGCAGCTTCTAGGAAATGAGATTTCTGCGGGATTTGATCTGTGGCGGTCGCTCAGAAAAGTCCAGATCCAGGCATTTGTCATTTATTCTGTCAGTCAGTCAGTCAAACAGGCATAGTGTCCAAGCTTTGCAGTGTCTACGATGTAACCTCATTTGGACATGCCAAGTTTTTTTTCACAACAAGCCATTGATAGAAATACAAACATATGGGTTGTCAACACACAAGTAACTAGTGAAGAAACAAATCAGATACTTGCCATAATCATCATTGCCCTGTTTTGTGTAAGTAAAATGAACATGTAGTAAGGAGTCTATCATAAAAATAACAAGGATCCTCATCTGTACAATGAGATTAACATTTGTTGGCACACAAGAGAGGCCTGGGTGCTTGTCATTAACGCAAACTATGCGAGCTCGACGAAAGAGTCTGTGGAGTTCCCATGCTCGTCATGACAAAGACAAGTCTGAGCAGCGTTTACAGCTTCCTGCCAAAATTCAAGCACAGTTTTCTAAGACACCATTTTACAAACAAGCAGATGTGCAGTGTTTCTGCAGTGCGTTGCCAGCGTTCGGAGATGGTAACTGTTCAGCATATTTTGTGATGTTTGTGTTTGGATGTACTGTGAGATGCACATACATATTCTGATGGGCTTTCACCAATGCCAGATTGTATTATGGCTAAGATATGATGGTCATTGAGAGTGAAGTGCAACTGTAAATCATCTCAGATTAAGGTTTTCTCAGGTAAGGTTAAGGTAAGATTAAGGTGGAAAGGCTTTATCCAGGATGTTGTATACCTCTCACCCATGAATGCACCTTAATTTTAGTATGCTGATAAATGCTGTTTTGGGGAAATGCTTGCAAAATCAAATATGCCCTAACCTTAGCTAACCCAGGGAATATCAAGATAATGTGCTGCAGAGGGACTGTTTTATCTCCATGCTATCTTTGTGCCCCCCCTGTTGGCTGGGAAACAAAGTTTGACATTGGTTGAGCAACATTGAAAGCAATTGGTTGGTGCATACGTATGCTGTTAATGGCTGACTGTCGGACGAGACCTATAGTTGCCATGCTAGCAAGACATGCTTATCAATGTAAGCAGCGTTTTGCAGGATATTTTCAGACATTTGGGCAGGATATTGGTAGCAGGTACTGCTTGGTACTAGATATGCCATCCACATATATCTTTCATCTGGGACATACCTACCATGAATTTGAGGAGTTTTATCAAGCATTTTGCAGTAATTTTGCAAGCATGGTTGTGCATCCTGAAACATTTGATACATGACTGGGCATGCATGAGTCAGCTCATTTACTTAACCCCAAACTGGACAAGTGGCATATATAAAAAAGTGGAAGACACTGCGGTAAACCTGAGGTCTTCAGTGCAGTGACCACTTTCTCCCAAAGTTCTTACATTGCATTTTGCTTAGGTTTGAGAAAATGCTTCCTATGACATCTACAGTTCCTACAGATGTTCAGGAACAGGTCTCAGTATATGAAGATGTGCCAACGCCGAACCCAGCGACTCATGAACACGCTGCCAGTTCACAAACCAATCCCTTCATAGTGTCTATGAGATATTTATTTTTGAGACGGAATCTATTAGATCTTTACGTTTTTTCTAAAGGAATTTCGTATGTCGGCCATGACACCTCCGCCAAAAAAAAACAAGCGGCGCGCGAAGATGACTTAGGCAGGCACGCTGACAAGCGGTTGCGTGAGGTGGGCTGCTCGAACTTAGCGGTAAGGGAGGTTCAGAATTTCTCCGACACAGACACGGACATGGCCAATCGCGCGCCCCCATAGTACGGCTGAAGTAATGCGACTAGGGCGTCTCTGTCAGTAAACCTTTCCAGTTTTTATCCCAGCCGTTGCTTCCAGCGTACACCTCTCCTGGTCGATGCGCCCGCGTTTTGTATTGCGCGTCATTATTTGTTGCTGATAATCCGCTTCCATATTACTTCCGAATGCTTTCATGGATCAAAACATTTGGTAAAAAGGCGAAAGATCCAGTCTTTTCTTGTATATGATTATATGTCCCGTAACTTGAGCTGGAAAAAGCAGTTGCAGTGCTAGCCAGCTGTTGCCACCCGCCTTTGCTTTCCCTCCCCCCGTGGCCAGTTTTTTTTCATCTCGACCGGGGGAAGGAGGGGGGGGGGGGCAGGAGCTGTGACTGGGGGATTTCCCCCAGTTAAGATGTTGGACGAGTCCCTGTGCTGGATCCACTAGGTCACAAACTTCTTCAGTCATTTGGCCTTGGCAACCATGGTTGGAGATCCCGGGTGATGGGCGGTCTAATCACCTTTTTTCGAATATTGTAACATTAAGCTGACGGTCTGGAAAGAACTGGAACTGGAAGGCATCGGCCTGATAACCTAGTCAGAAGCCTCCTCAGTAATCTTCGGAAATCTTTTGCCATGATGGCAATTGTCGGCTAGGTCGTGAACGAGTTTCATCGCGTCTGCCGCCGGCCTCAGGCCCGGGCAGCACAGACCTGGAACAGGCGTGCCGGACGACGTGCCGCGTGAGACAAAGAGGGCCGGAGGTGACGCGAGATTCGCGGAACAGGCATGCTGTCGGCAGCGTGGGAGCAGCATGTGACCGGAGGAAGTGGGCGATTGTGAACCGCAGCCCGAGGTCTCGTGATTGTTGCGCTGCAACGGACCCACGGCAACTGCGCGGTCCTGCCCGCCTCCGCGGCAGGACCGCGCAGCTACGGTTTCGCAGCGCCAGGGTCACCCAAATGCGAGAAGCCGCGATTAGCGATCAACTGCGCCAGTGCAGGAATAGAATGCAGACCCACCCCGCACAGCACGCCGCGGAGCCCGTGCTCGGTGTCCAGGCTTACTAGATGGTTGAGAAATTGGTTTGGGCCATTGTGTTTGACTCGTTACCACTGTTATTTCTTAGTCACATAATTAGTCATTTAACAGCATTTGGTGGGGAAAATTTTGACACTGTCGCATTTGTCTAAAGTGGCCGATTTGTACGCGCGAGCGAAATGTGCAAAGATGCGTGCTGAGGGAATCATGAAGGCTGTCATCTGACCATCTGGTCTAGGACATTTGCCCGTGTCCTAGAAATTCAATACTACTTAGGAAGATGATTGTATCAGCTTCATTTTGCCATGTGAAAGTCGACAGTATAGTCAATACGTCGTTTAAGGTCCCGTTTCGTTTTTTCTCTGATTTGGAAGAATTCTTTCTGTCATTCGAAGGCCACTTGGTACTTCGACTTGGCTGCTAAGCGCATGAGATCAGCTTTGTTTCTGAAGCGACGATTTTTTCTCTGTGCAGTGGGACCAAAACGAGAGCACTGGTGGACTCATGGGCATTAAAAAACAGCAAACATTTAATTTGGCATACGTTAAGTGCATTTCATTGCCTGGAAAAGGGCATTTGCAAAGGGCATTTTCCGACACCTTTGTGCTCTTGAAGGGCATTTTTCTCAACGCATCTATCCTATCATCCAGTGCTTGCATTAAATTGGGTTTCGGCATTGGGTTTTCCTTGGCGTGTGTCTGTTTTTATCTTCGTGGCACAAAACTGGGATGCTAATGAGTATTTGTTCAGTGAACGTAAATTTTTAAAGATTACCACATTTTGACGGTATCCATGTTAACAAAAAAAAAAAAAAAAAATTGGTGACAACAAAAGTTACTAGTGACTTGTGAGAACCTTTATCGACGCCTCATCAGACTGGATGACTGTTAAATATAACTTCGCGGTCATATTAAAACCCAAAAGTTACCAGTGACTCCTGTCAGATTGAAACGAAAAGCTTCGCAACACATTCCCTGCTCACATACCTGTGGCTTCCGTGATTCATGTCTTTGCATCATCATGGTGTCACCGAGGATGAAAACGCTGTTAACCGACTTCGTTAACAACTTTCCACGAAAGCCACTCCCATCGTCTGCAGTTTTGTTAGCTAGCTTGTTTTGGGCTGAAAGCTACAGTGAAAAACCATTGTTGCGGAGGTTACTTCCTTGCCAACTCTTCTCAGCTTCCCCTGCGAGCTGGGAACAAAACAGGGAAGGAAGGAGAGATGATGGCTGGGATCTCGCCCTTAGTGTCAGGGCCATTTATCGTCATGGGCATTAGCTGTACGGCGGGTGCCGGGATCGTAGGTCAGTTTGGGTTTGATGAATATGTATGTTGGTTTGTGTTCAATGTTGTTGCTCCACATGGGTTCCTTTTTGTCGCGACTGAGAAGTTGTGCGTGATTCAGTTGAAATGCCGGCGTGTGTCATCGACTTTCGGTGGCAAACCTGGGCCCGTCGGTGGCTTTCAGTTAGTTATGTTGGCCGTTTTGTCTTATTAGAAGTACCGGCCCTTACCTGGCATGAATTTTAGATCTTGTATGTGATGTTTGTTATTACTACTTCTACTTCGCTGAATAATAGCATTGCCCGATTTTATTTGCCCGCGAAACGTTACTGCTTGTTTTTAACATCGTTCAGAGCTGCCCTACGAAATATAAGCGATGGGAAAGCAAGCGCCATGGCCGGGAATATATTTTGTTCTGCATATCAAACGGCGATGAATTGGAATGCGATGAGGTGTGATGTTGTTCAATACTCTGTTAGTTGTGCTATATTTCTATAACTGGGCAGTCTGTCTGACTGACGCGGGCGAAGTTCATTGGGCTCATCAACGAATGACTGTTTCACTGATTGGGCTGCAAACTGGTCTGACGATGCAAAACTATCGTTATTTATGACAGCTTCACGTAATTAGTTTTTGGAGTGAAAGAAGTCGTTTGTACAGTTCAAGGCAAGCAGAAAGTTAGGAAACGTTAAGCCTGATGTGGCGAAATAACATTACGAATAATAGGAAGGATGTGGCGGAAGTTTTCATCCATAGTTTCTGTCACCACAAATTTCCCTGTCGTTCAGGGCATAAGGAATGAACCAACCGCTTGAAGGGAAATGCTCAGGATCCACGTTTAGATTTGAGTGGCAAAGAATTTCTGGTTCATCGTCGGAGACATGTGACATTGTACGTGACAAATGACGATGAGAAAATGCATTTGGAAGCTTCCGAGCGTCGTCTGTGCGTAAGGACCCAGGAGAGGTTGTCCTGAACGGTGACCATTGACACTGGTCGTTGATCCAGCCGAGGGTCCTGACAGCCAAATCACAGGAAGTGAGCCATTGCTGGCCATGAACTTTTGAGTTATGAAGTGCTGTGTAACTAAGTGCTCCCTCTAACTTCTCAGTTGTTTTCATGTTCTGCACTTATCAACCACACACGCCTTGTACATTGCTGTCCTCTGACGCCATAAATTTTCTTCCTCACGCCATCTCGTCATCATCCTCGTCCCAAGGGCGGCAGAAGAGGGGGTGGGGGAGGGCAGCTGTCTCCCACCTCAGTCGCGATGGGTCCGGGACAAAACTATGTTCTCTCCCCCCCCCTGCCTCCATTTACGAGCTTCAATGGCCTCGTAAGAAATAGTGTTGCACGTGACAAGATGTCGCGACTGGTATCCCTTTTTAAGGTCTCAGGTCAACGGGTGACCTTCCACCTCGGGTCAAAGGTCAGAAAGTGTTACTTTTTGGGTTTAAGTACAAATGAACGCCAAAGAATAGATGATGGTCGAACGGCACCAAATTTATATCATTCGATTGCTTACAGCTCAGGCAAGCCGAATGTATAGGTTGTTTTGCGGTGCCTATTTCCTATCCCAGTTCCAACCCGCGATAACATGGTCGGCACCATCGTCGGATACGTGTAGTACCAGTGCCCCAAAATCATTTGATTGCGGGATACTGTCTATACCCAGGATCCTACAGCTATCGTGACTCGTGAGGTGAAATAAATCCAATAGAAGATCAAGTTATGGGGAACGTTAGGTTATCTGGCAATTACCCTTAGCAAGTTGCTCACCGGCTGTGACGCGCAGCGCTGGGCAGGAGGTATCCAAGGAGGAGGCAGATTCTGAAAGTTGCGAGAACATTTAGCGCAGCGCGGAAAGGGCGGCTCGTTTTGTAATATCAAACACAGAATTCTCTGGTGGGGGATTGCCAATTTTATCGTCATTTCGGCCAGATAACCGGCAGGTTTTTGTGGTAAAGATCGTAAATGGTTAAATGAGGTGATCCAAATTTGGGGGAAAGCCCAGTTTTGAGGAAGGGGTTGTCCCTTTTTAAGACATCATCGTCTGGGCTGCACCCCTGGTAGCATCCCACAGTCCAAAATCCGCGGCGCCGCTCCTGTTCGATAATTCAGGTGGTGAGCATTAGCTTACTTAATCTATGTGTAGTATAAAAAAAAATGCAATTTCCAATCGATTGGTTTATATTTTAATGTATGTGTGCCCTCCAAACGTCTTACAGTGAGGCAAATCCGAGACCGTCGTAAACCGGCGGCGTCGGCGCGCGAAAACGGCTGACATGGTTCCCATAATGATGTCATAGCTTGTTACCATGGCAACGTAGAGAAGTTTCCGCTGTAAGATTCGGAAAGGAAGCCCCAGAGGGTGGATTTTTTCAGTTTCAGACCAAGTTATACGTGGATTAGGCAAACTATTAAGAAGGTTTCCTCAGAAAATCTCAGAGAGGATGCATCAGCCCCCTAAATAAGTGAAGGTTAAGTAGCCTGTGTATTCTTCGCACTGGTAGCATGTGGTCGGCTTGGACCGCAGACACTGTGTTAGAGAGCCAAAGAAGCCTATGGCTGCTATGCCTGTCAGCCCATGCAAACTTGTTCATAAGCCAGACTGTCGCTTCTTCCGAAAGTCAGCCATTGGGTGTGTCGATGACAAATTCCCTGCTTTCTGCTTTACATTTGTGATGCAAAGTGTCAAGGTACCACTAAATGATCATTGATCAAACTGAGCATGGACCTTTGGTCCCAGTATCCTAGTATCACCTTTATGGCAATTTTTTTGACCACATGCTCAGTTTTCCCCATTTCTGGCTCCACTGTTTTGATAGTGTAGCATCAAATCATTATCTGCTTTAGTTGTGTCATTTAGATAATTGCCTAGGCAAATGTTTCAGTGCAACTTTTTTTTTTATAAATTTGATCCGAATGGTTGCTGGGGTGATGTTAGGAATCGAAGCCCGTGCTTACCATAGGTTGTTGCGCAGACTCCGACCCCTTCACCCGGTCGAGCAATTCCAGGTAACTGCTGACTTTGTGTCGAAAGTTTAACGTGCCGCGAAGTGTGCGACGCGACCGTGTGGTAGTCCGCTTGAACCTCTTTTGACCAGCAGCAAGTCGACGTGCGGGCCAAATATCGAACGCCGGGGCGACTCGAACCCGTTTTGTGAGGACGGATAGACCGGCGCTCTACCAACTGAGCTACCGATCACGACAAACTTTGACAAAGGCTGTTGCATTTGCTTCGAATTTGACCCATGTTCTTGTGATCTGTGATGAGTTTTGATCTATACTCTTCGGACAGAAATGACAAAGTACAAAAACCTCGACCGACGAATCTGATTCGGCACAGGCATGCAAACAACGCGACAACCCACTTTTGTCATACTTGTGGAAACGTATATCTTTTTTCGAAATACACTTCTCAGAAACCGGTGGTGTAATCGACTAATTGGCTGATGTCTAATGCGTTGTCCATTTTTAGCAGTGCTTTATGTGGTGAGTTGATGTTAGGATATGCTAATTTTTGTATCAGACCCTGTTACTACGCTAATTACACTTGGATTCCCTTGCCACCGACCCATAGTCGTGCATGGCGCTGACTGTGGGCTGGCGCCGTGCACGCCCGAGTGGGAGGGCGGGGGTTGGCCGCCCCTCTTAACTCACGAACTGTTGGTCGTACGATAAAAGTAAGCACACGGCTGGAAAGCTCGTGACGAGTAGAGCTCCAAACTGATCTCATTTTTTTTAGTTTGGGATAATATGCAAGCCTTTGACGCCCTACATATGTTTCCTCAAACCCGCCGGCATGAGACCGAGAAACGGCCTGAATCTCATGGGCTTTGACTATTTAAGTCTAGATAAAGGCACCAGCGGAGATGTAAAAGTCTGCAGATCCCGATATACGTCTAATTTCTTTGACTTGTTTTATTTGTACGCGGAAACGTTGAGTTAAAGACACGGCGATTTTCACACCGCTGCTGGGTGGGCGCCATATGCGAGCGCGGTATGAAATTAGCAGGAACTAATTTTAGCGTTCTGTTATTTTCGGGAAATATGCCTTTCCAAGTGTTGTTTCTTGACCCTAGTGAGTTTTGTGGTGGTTTCTGGTCCTTAAATGTTGAAAAACTGTAGTTATCAGTGTACACAATTAGTGGAGCTTTATTCGCCACAGCCTGTTTATTTCTAAAATTTGCAATTTTTTAGACCTTTTGAACTCTTTGGTATTATTCGCAATCGTGCGGGCCAGTTCTGCCATTTTCTACCCGATCTGAGTCATTCATCGCCGATTTTGATGGCAGTGCATTTTTGCTTACAACAGTTATTCGTGACCTGACCTCAGGTCAATGGTCGGAGGACATTGAAGCTCTGCTCATTGACGGAAACTGGATGTCTGGATCTCCTCACACCCAAATTGGTATATAAAACTCCGCCAATTTTCGAAAAAAACGACTTATGTTGAAAATGGGCTTGACATTACGTGAATGACCCGGACATTTCCGAAAAATCGGAGGTAGCAGATTTGTTGCATTTATCAAAATATCTAGCCCTTGGAAGCTTTATAGTGATATCATGTTTTGCGAGAAAGTTGCAGGACGCTAAACTTTTTTGGACAGGTCCATGTGATCTGACCTAGGTCGGACATCCTACTTAACCTGAGGTCAAAAATTGGATACAGCGTGTAAAAATGATCGAGCAAAAGGTAAACAAAGTTTCGTGGCGCTGCGTTTGTTCGTCCTCTCGCAATCTCAGAGGAACGTCAAGGGAGGCGGTCAACTGCCCCCCCCCCCGGCCTCCCCCCAGCGTGGCGGGTTAGATGGCCTCATGACGGAAGTTTTTGTGCAACATGGATTTTTATGGGGTGAGTGGTCCTGCATATGAAAGAAAGCCTTTCAAGATCAAGGGGCCTCGAAATTTGACTCCCTTCCTGCCCCCCCCCATGATCAGATATGATCCGCCGCCACTGCGTCATTCTCATGCATCAGTTCAAACCAATGGCACTGCCTGAAACGCTCCCCTCCCTTGGTCATAGCCATTCTTATCTTATCGGTTTCGATTTGCAGGTGTTTTTACGTGACTTTGTATGTTCCTCTCCCACGATGCTGTATATTTCGTATCCTCATGAACCCTCGTCTTCATTCTGTCCCTCTCATGCATCAGTCCAAACCTCTTAAAACGCTGTGTAGGTGCCCTTTACTTTTCCCCTTTTCCTTTTACCTTTTCTTCCCTTTTCCCACGACCGTGGCCGCTGACGTAGTCCGATCCGCCTGGCTGACGGGGACTCCCTCTGCCGGCAGCCGACGATCAGCAGGATGTACCGTATCTGGAGGGCGTGCAGCTGATTAAGATCCACATGCCGCTGTCCCGCTGGGATCGCGGCGGCCGACCGTGTCCGTCGCCGCGGCCCGACTGCCACGGCCGCTGGCGGCACCACTGCCGCGACACGACCACCACCGCCGCCCCGGACAGCAACACCACCACCACGACCACCACGACCACCACCACCACCACCACCCCGCCCCCCACGACGACGGTGTCGGGTCGAAGGCCGACGACCACCGTCTACCCACCGAACGAGATCGTCGTCCCCGACGCGGCCACCGTGGACGTTATCTTGGCCAACGGCAGCCGGCTCAACGACAGCGTGGATGCGTTCGGCTTCGGTGGCACGTACGAGGTGCGCGTGAACCGCACCCGAAACGCCGTGGACATCACCCTGTCACGCGTGGCCGCCGCGGAGACGATGGCGGCGCCGGCGCCGGCCGCCCCGGTCGACATGGTCGTGCAGGGTCCTAGCGTCACCGGCGTCGGCGGCGACGACGAGGACGACGAGCTCGACGCCGACCATGACAGCGTGAACGAGGTTGACGTCGACTACGACGAGGACGATGTGGAGGGCGTGATGCCGGACCAGGGGCTGGAGTCGAGGCGGCGCTCTGGCGGCTGGAACAAGAACAGAAACAGGCACGGGTGGCGACCACGGCGCCGCGGGCACCCTATCTACATCAACGGCTCGGCGCTCAGCGGCGACGAGCTCTGCAACATCGACTTCAACACGTCCGGCGTGTTCCAGCTGAACCGCACGACCAACGGCAGGAACATGATGGTGATCATCACGCAGCTGATCGCCATCGGCGGAGAACGTCTGATGTCCCGCCGTTTTGGACACGGTACGTGAACGCGTTCCTCGGCACTCTGGGATGCCAGCTTTGGTCCGTTGAGAATGCTTCTTTTAAAACGGAATGCTTCAAGCACGAATTGCGAAGTACTAGCCATTTTAAAGTACGACAGAAAGCATGTGTCCTGAATGTCCAATAAGCAGCTGCGTGAGGAAGCCTGCACGTTCTTCATTCTTCTTTAGCTGACCGTCTTTGGCTGTTACACTCCCTTTTGTCGAAGGGGAAGTGAAAGACAAACCCACTGTTTTCAAATCCCAGACATTCTCGAAACGGATCGCTGTCTAATGGTGACAGGCCGCGTGGTTGTCATTCGAGCTGTGTTACCCGGTGAACGCGCCACCTTTTCTCTTAAAAAGACAATTCTTTCATGCCGCTCCAGCGCCACCTACTCCGAATTGCAGGGCCCCACGGACAGAATGGCGGTCGCGCTTCTGAGCGTCATCTGCTTCATCTGTTTCATCTGTTCGTCATCTGTTCCAGAGAACATGGCCGGATTCAGCGGCGGCATCACGCTGCCAGCTGTGATGGCTGTCGCCGGGGTGGCCGCTTTCGTTGTGCTGGCCGTCGCCATTTTGGTGACGCGCATGCGGAGCCGTGCTCAGCGCTCCTCGTTCGTCCGTGTCGCCGATGGGTATGGCACCATTGAGAAATCCTCGGAGGCTTGGCGCTACTACGGCTCTCAGCCGTAGGACATTGCGAATGTCTTGTAAGGATAGTCGTGTTCGGCGATGCTGGCATTTATGCACTAGCCAGTATGTTAGAGGTGAGCTTCAGTAGACGGTGGTGGATAGATTAACTTCCCGCTAGCTACGATATGAGTGTTTACGTATCCATGTCAGTGCACTTTTCAGTACGGTAAGGTATATTCGATAGTCGGCAACACGCACTCGTGAGAATTATCTGCACAGGTAATCAGGCATGGATTACAGGTGCCAGTAATCACTCCATCATCGCCTGCTGTCTGGACGTGAACTGTGCTAGTTCTTGAGAAGACTGTCGATACTAACTGCACTTATTGGCGGTGGACCATGAGCATGATCCACGAAATGAGTGGACGTCCATTTCCAGTACACGGGCCTATGTGTCATTTTCGCCGTCCGTGCGTAATGCCGGAGGCCGAAAACTGGAGAACGTCTGCGGCGTATCCCGCTTTGACCATAAATAAAATGCTCATAGAATTCATCTTGAAAGCTACAATAAATGAGCGATTCATTACCGTGTTTCAACGTCCCAGCACAGTTCCGCGTGCGTTGGTTTCACTAGTCTGAGGAACTAATTAAAACGAAGTTCATTGTGATACCTCTTCCTGTGGCCAGTTAATATCATTCACATTCATGATGGATGACACCGGACGCTCAGTCCAGCAATTCACAGTAATCGATATCTTCCATGCCGGTAAAACGCGCGAGCAGGGCTTCGGTGCCGAATTCGGTTTCCAAGTGTCTTGTTACTTGAGCGTAATGGTGGTGCAGAAAAAAGCCGCGAACGCGACCGGCCATCTAGGTGGTGAAATCGATACTCAGCGGCTGACAGGCTTTCTGTTTATTGGTGCTACAACACTGTAACTGATATCCTCCGCCGTATTGTACATGATTGCTTCAGACACAACACACATGCACAAATTATTAACAAAATAGACTCTGACCTAGTGATTGGGCCAGGGAGAAGCGCATCTAGCCGGGCGGTGAAACGAAACCAATTTCTAGACGGGGCGGATGTCGCGCACGGCACCCGCAAACGTAGGCGAGACAGAAAGCCGTCAAAGCGCGGCTGCCGGTGCGCCGGGGTCAGGTTTCACATACAGATATTCATAAACGGCGTCGGGCGGCGAGGGACGGCCCGGCCGGCCGGTGGCGGCGGCGGCGGCGGCGTGCAGTGCTACATCTACGGCCGGTGTCCGTCCGCCAACCGTCGCGCGGCCGGGTGAGATCCGAACAGACACGCACACACACAGCGAGTCGGGCGAACTGCCCGGCGGCGTTGCGCGCCGGAGCAAGCCGAAAAGCGACAGTGAGGTAGTGGACGACAAAGAGGGGGCGCCGGCCGGCCCGCCCAGACAGCCACTCGGCGGCGCCGAGCAGTCGCCGAGTCAGTCGGTGAAAGACCTTGCGACGCGCGCCCGCCGCCCCGCGCGCCGACCGATCCAGCCGCGCCAGGGCAGAGCGCGCGGCCTCGTCTTCACAGAGCGACCGCCGCCCGCCCGCCCGCCCGCGGTCGCGCTCGCTACAGCTACGTAACCACGAAAGTTGCAAGTCCAACAAGAAAGGAGACCATATGCTCTGACTGGGGGCGCGCGCGCCCAGTCCGCGCGCCGGCGATCAACAATTATCACTATGGCAACACAAACGACGTTCGGCGAGCGACTCTTTGAACACTATGATTGGTGGGATGAGGCGCCGCCGGCGCGGTCAGCCGCGGCTTCGGTTGGCCATCATTGGCTCGTCTTGATGCGCTTGCGCGTGGTGTTGATGGGCGGCACCTGTTGGGTGGCCAGCGCGCGGAACGCCTCGGCGATCAGGTGCGGGTGCGAGGTGATCATGGATTTCCAGGCCGGGGTCTCCATTACGTCCGTGGCGTGGCTGCGAATGCACAGGGTCGGGTCAGGCACCAGCTCGATACAAGAGCCCAACAAGCCGCAAACAATACCAACGTATCACGACTCTGCGGTCAGCCTCTCGCGACAAGGCGACCAAGACTACTCCCTCGTCTAGGTGACACGCATTATCTCATGTTAGCACAGCTACGTGAGTAAACCACACGCAGCAAAGGCGCGGCACTTGCTGCTAACGAAATGATAAAACAGTTAGTATTTTTCTGAAAGCAAGAAAAGCAGCTCACATGACGAAAAGTAGCGTACCAAAGCATCAACAAACACAGCATGAAATTTAAAACCATAAATGGCCTCGCCAGACATGTCGGTTGAGGACACCCAGCAATCACCAATGACGCTCGGTGCCATGTCTGGACAGACGCCAAGTCGGACTCACATGTTGATAAAGTCGATGGCCTGCGCCTTGAGCTGTTCGGCCGAGTGCAGGTCGGCCAGGATCAGGACGTCCGCGGCGTTCTCGATGCTGAGGTTGGCGCACAGCGCCTCCTCGCACATCACCTTCAGTCGCTCCATGGCGTACTGCAACGGCGCAGGCGGTCAGCATCCCCGTGTGACGTGGCCGGTCGTCTCCGAAAGTCACCGGCACTCGCAACAAACCAATACATGTTTCCTTTTGCAGGCTAAGAGGAAATGGAGGTGATATTCACATGGTGAACGCCATAAGCTGCAAATGTTTTGACAGCCAAAATTCCAGCACCAGCTAATGAAAGATACCGACTCTAGAGGCGCAATACGAGGGGAGGAGCACACACAGTGACGACTAGCGCTGAGCCGGAGCGCACAACAGCTGCCGCCGCAGCCCGCTCACTTTGTCGGCAGCCGCCAACAGGTCGTCGGCCATCTTCTCCAGGTTGTTGGTCTTGCCAGTGTAGATGAAGCGTAGCATCTCCCGCAGCACTTCGTGGTCCACATCGGTGATGTCGACCCGATTGTGCTTGCGCTCCTCCATCTCGTGCTCGAACATGGCGCCGAAGACGGGTGAGCGAGCCGCGAGCAGCGCTTTATGCGCCTGGAACTCGCGGCCGCCCACCGACAGCGTCACGTCGCTGAAACGCTGGCTCTCGAACAGCTGGCCTAGGTCGTCCGACAGCCGGCAGTCAGGCACCTTGAACTGTACCTGGTTCGACTGGCCGTAAATGTTGACGCTGTCAGCCACCACGCTCACCTGCGGCGAAGCGCAAGGCTGCGGTTAACCGACGCGCCGGCAGATGGCGGGGAGGCCGGCGCGGGCCGCTTGCAGAATTCAAGGTCGCCGTTATTAGCCATTCATGAGGTCATCGTCACGCGATATGCTGCGCCGACGATGCACGGCCGGTTCTTTAAAGCGTCCGCTGTAACCACCCGGTCATTTTCGGTGGCGGTCGGCCGGAACTCACCTCGCAGAAGAGCGTGAGCTTGTCGTCGGGCAGCAGGCCGTTGGCCTCGTCCAGCAGGAAGTCCCGCCGGATGAACTTCTTGAAGCCCCAGTCCTTGCCTTGCACGAACCGATAGGCCCGCTGGCTCTCTAGAGAGGAAAGGCGACGTTGCGTGAGTCGGGCCGTGTGCAACCGGCGGACGAGTCCAAATCCGATCACGAAGGGCGTACTTCAGAGCGCCAGAACCGGACCCGGACGAGGCGCTCCACGGCATCAGGGCCCAAACGCGCAAATTGCTTTAACCTTACAACGGGATCGAAGGACACGTGCACTTACCCATGGCCTTTGTCTCCTCTCGCTTGGCATTAAGTATGGAAAATTTGAATTTTGCCCTAACTTCTTGCTTGTTGCACGCTACTAATAGGAGATATAGCGACAGGTAGTCTTTGCTTTCTTCGTCTAGTCCCTTAGGGTTGACTCTTAAACACCTGCGAACAAAAAAAACGTTCATTACACACTGGAGGCTATACAACCTCAGCTCTCGACACAGCAGAGCCGACGCACACAACAGCCGAGCAGTGCAGCGTACGCAGGACGTCAGAGCGGAGTCGTCAGAGGGCGGCCTCGTCGGCAGGACCCCGGCCGGAACCCATCACCATTACCGGCAGCAGCCGGGCGCCAACAGAGGCCGGGCGCGGGCGGCGGCGCAAGGCTCAGATTCCGGGCGGCCAGCGCCGACGGATGACCTCTACCGCTGCGCGTGTCCTCCGCCACGAGATGGTATCCTTGGGTGCTTCCTAACCGGCGGCGGCGGCGGCGGCGCGGGCCGGGGCGGCCGTCCAATGACGCCCGGACCGGCGGTACAGCGGCCGCCGCCGAAGGTCCGTCCGGCCCGCACCGCACGCGCAAGGCCGACGACAACGGGATACCGTCATAGACATGACGCTCTGGCCGTCCGCCAGAGGTCGGCGGCGCTGTCCTGCGGCGCTAATTCTGCAGGGGCAGAAGCGCTAAAGGCCGGGAGCGGCGGCGACCTCTGCGGCCGCCCGGAATACCTCCTGCACCCAGACCCGGCCAGACGCGTGCAGCGTTAGCCCACCCCAGGCAGCCTGCGCCTGCAGCCAACGAGGGAGCGCGTTTTCCTCCACCGCCGCCAAACAAATAAATCCGCCCTAACGGCCGGCACATCGGCACAGGATCTATCCCCACTGCTGTCTCGCAACACGCGCTGGGGTGCGGCAGCGGCGGCGGCGACGGCGGAGGGTCATCGGCCGATGAGGCGGGGTCGCCAAGGTCAGGGGGCGAGGGGGTTGAGGTCACGCGGAGGTCGTCGGCGGCAGCGCCGGCGCAGCCAGCCGGCAGCAGCGCGCCGGCCGACCGGCCGACCGCATTGATCAGCGAATCTCCCGGGCGGCGGCAAACTGCGCCCACGTACCGCCGCCGCCGCCGCCGCCGCCCCGGGCAGCAACAGCCGACGTCACTTCGATCGGACGCCGCCGCCCCCAGGGAGGTGCGGCCGGGCCGGCCCGGTCTGCACCGACAAACATCAGCTGATCGATGGCGCCAGGGCCGGCCGCGCAGACACGCACTGTACTCGAGCTGCAGAAGTCTCCGGCTTGGACAGACATGCCCATTCCTCCCCCCCCCCTCTCTTTCCCGGTTTTCGAGCTGCCCCATGCTGCGGTCAGCCGAACATGAGAGCGCCGAGGACGACCCATCTGGCCGTGGGACGCCGCACCGGCGCATCGCGCCGAGTCATCATTTTTGCGAGGGTGCTTCGCCGTGCACAGCGCTAACAACGATCCGTCCACGGTCATCCGGAGCCCGGCATAAAGCAGGCGTGCAAGCACTCAAGCTGGCCAGCATTGTTATAAACACAAAACGCTCAACACAACGGCTCCCAGCATGAGCAGGGTGTAAAACTTAATGGAACCCAACGTGGCAACGCAGACACATGTCTGAAAAGAACAGTAAAAAGGAGCTTGCGACACAAGCGAAAGCAATCGATTGTGACTATCGATCCGATCATTACCTTACCACAGAATCTGCTAAGAACTCAGACCATAACTCACCATTTGAGCTTATCATTGGCACCCGCCGAGAAGGTGGAGGACTTGAGCACCTCGCCCATTTCTTCGCGGCAGAAGCTGAAGTTGTTAATGGTCCACATATAGCTGAACTTGACAACTTTCACCTGGAGATAGAGCGGCCGGTGAGTCGGGTGTCGGCGGCGCTCACACGGTGCGGTGAAGCAACACGGCCGGCACACATGTCGTGGTAAAAGGGGCGCACGGCCGCAGCGTCGCTCGGGCCAGGCCGTGGCCGTCACCCCGATCGGCCGGATGCGCAGCACGGTCATTACACGTACACACGACCCGGCTGGCGAGCGAAAAACGCCGCTTCGCCGCGCCGCCGCCGGCGCCGGCCGAATTTCGTCAGCGCCAGGGAAAAAGCGCCGCCCGCTCTCCGGCGGCTGGCCACGTTTACTCAACCGGCCAGCCGCTGCTGGGGAGGCGGCGAGCTCAGCGGCCGGACACCTGGCCGCTGCCCTCCGCTGTCCAGCCGCCGGCCGGCGCGGCTGCCGCAGCGCGCCGCCAAAAATACAGCCCCAGGGTGAACGACCGGACAGGCGGATCGACCGAGGTGGGCGGCCTGGCGGGGGCGGGGGCGGGGGCGGTCCGGCGCGCCGCGGCACGCCGGGTCAGCCAGATAACTGTCGCGTCGCGACGCCGGAAAATGGAGCAGAACGGTACCGGGGCCGCGCCGGCGCCGGCCGGGTGAGCGGCGCCCGGTCCGGCGCACCTCTCTGTTCAGCGAGGGCGCCGTCGTCGCCGCGACGCGCGGCACCCTCCGCGCCGTCCCTGCCGGCGCTGGGAGGGTGCCGCTGCGCCCTTCCCGCGCCGTGAGGGCGCCGTGCCCTCCACCTCTCCCGGCCGGCGTGGCGCTTTGTGTGGCAGCCGCGCGTCTGGGCCGGGACCGGCCGCCGGAGCGTCCCCTGTTTGGCGTCCCTCGCCCTCGTTCGGCGCTCCCCTCCTGTCATTTTTACCGGCCACGAGGCCCTGCCTGGCAGGCCCGCCCCTGTTGGCTGCGATTATCGGCCCAGGGCGCAATTATGCAACCCTTGCTGGGTCTTTGTCGTCGGCGGCGGCCGAGAGGCTCGCGCGCGAGGGGAGTCTCGGCGATAATCATCTGCCGAGCAGCGGAGACAGCGGGCAGTCAGCACGGCCGGTCCGCCGCCGCGCCCACCTGGCCGCGGCCGGCGCCGGCGCGCTATCGGGGCCACATTTCGCCGCCGAGCAGGGCGGTATGGCAGCGCGCGACACGCCGAGAAAGCGGGCTCGTTTAACAGCGCGGCGCGTGTCGCTCACCGGCGGAGAAACTCGTTCGGCGCCGGCCGCTGCATCGGGCGGCGGCGCGCCGCGTGAAAGCGCTGCTGACCGGGTCGCGACCCGGCGCCGCCCGGCACGCACAGCGCTGCACCAGTTTCCGACAATGTGGCGCAGCCTGGCGGCGGGCAACTGACACCCACTCCGGCCAGCCTCGCCGATCGCCCGGCACCGCCGGAAACGCCCAGCCGGTGCTCGCGTGCCGGCCGCGGCGGCCGGCCGCTCCGCGCTCCGCACGCGTGGCGGGTCGGCGCGGCCGGCCGGCCGGCCGCCGCTCACCGCCGCTGTCCGTGACCCGGCCGCCGGCCCCGCTCGAATTGAAAGGGCTGCTAACGGGCACAAGGGCGCCCTCACGTGGCCCCTCACCTCCGAGGGGGCCTTCTCACGCGCGATTGCCCGATTTCCAGTCCGAGAGCCGACAGTCCACCGTAGGGCACTCATCGCCTCAGCGCCGATCTCGTGAAAACGGACAGTTTGACCACACGGCGAGCCGACGCCACGACCGCGAGATGACTCAAGAGCATTGCCGCGGGGCATTTTCATCGGGACAAAGGCCGGCGGGTGGCAGCTGCCGGCAGTCGACTTTAGAAGATGCGCGGCTCGCCCTGCGTGAGGCCGGCCACCTGTTGAGAAAGGTGCTCATCACGCTGGCCGCGGTCCTCCAGCGCAGGCGGCCCCGGCGACACATGCGTAATAGAGCCCTCTCTCCTTCACTTTCTATATGCAACAGTGTTTTTCACTGCGTGAAAGTCCCCTCTATGTAGCGCGGAAGTGGCACGCCGAAGACGCGTTTCTCTCTTTCTCCTCGCCCGCGCCTGATCCGTTTCACTGGGCGTTTTACGAGCGGAGGCGGCGCGTCCAGCGGCCCGCGACCCATCCGGGGGTGGGCAGGTGGGAGGGGAGGGCAGTGGAAGGCGATCCGGCGTTGTCGGATGGGTCAACGGTGACAAAAATGGCTGTGTTCCAGCCGGCTCCGCACCGTAGCCATTTTCGACCGCATCCACCGACAGCCAGATCCGAAAACCAGTGCAGCGGTGAAGCCGACGACATATCACCGGCAACAGCATGATCTTGGGCGACAGCGGACATCGTCAGCTGCAGGTCCTCAGAGTGGACCACACAACCTCGCGGACGCACGTTCCAAGAGCGCAGCCAGCGTCAGGCGTTCGCTAATCGTCGGTTCTCATGGGCTGCCGTTCCCAGGGGCAGGCGGCCGGTCGGCTGCGTCAGCCGAGTCAGCGACCGCCGCCGGCTCCCGGGAACCGCTCCGGGGCGCCTCGGGGCGGCCGCAGGTGCGTGACGCCGCCTCAAGGCGACCACCGCCTCTGCAGCGGGCCGGAGCCGGAGCCGGAGCCGGAGCCGGCGCGGCGGCGCGGCGGCGCGGCGGCGCGACGGCCCGGCCCGACGCGCTCCCCACGCGGCCACCCACTTGGCAGGCCGTCAGTACCAGAATACCGGCGCAAGGCGCGCGGTGCCAGTCGCCGTCCCGGCCGTGCCGGCGTCGCCTCGGAACGGGGCCAGGCCGACGCCGGACGGCCGAGCGGCCCGCCAGACTCGCGCCCCATTCAGCGCCAACGCGTCTCCCCTCGACGCGCGGTCCCCTCTTCGGTGGCGTCACTTTCTCTGCGCCGCCCTTGTTCCCAATACGGCCTGGAGGCCGCTCCCTGGCCGACCCCAAAGTCCACTTACGACCGGCGTATGTCACGGGGCAGCGGCACGTCTGCGCACGGCCTCCGGCGAGGCCGCCGCACGCACACGCAGCCGGCAGCGGCGCCAGACCGGGTCAGGGCGACTGGGACGGCTCGCGCGTGGGCGCCGTCCGCCACTCGGCCGGCCGGCCGGCTGCCCGGGCCAAGGCTCCGGCCGCCTTGGCCGGGATCGGGACCGGGCGGAGCACGCCGCCGGCCGGCAGCGCCCGTCGCCGTCTTCTGCCGCCGCCGGCCGGACGGCGGCCGCGTGCGCGCCGATTGCGCCACTGTCACCGATTTCCAAATGAGGCCGCAGGTCACAGGTGCATGTCGCGGCCGACCGGCCCGTTACCGGCCCGATTCGACCCTGCGTCAGCCGCGGCCGACCCCGGTCCGCGGTATGCGACGCCGCCGCGGCGGCCGCCGTCCCGGAGTATGGCCTTTGTCCGAGGGCGCCCCGGCCGGACTGACGTGCCATTGGCCACCTTCCGGCCGGGAAGCCGCGGAACCACGCCGGCAGACAAGTGGAACGAGCTCGTGCCGCGGCGCGGCTGGCCGCGATCGAAATGGGGTACGGCCGCGGCGCGTCCGCGCGCTCGGCCGTTGCGGGAAAGCGCCGCCCAAGAGACAGGGACAAGGCGCCCAAACCAGGGTCGACAGGGCCGAACCTCCAACGCCATCAGCACAGGCCGGACGTGAGGAGCACCGTGGCTGAGGCTCCCTATCGGGACCGAACCGGCCCGTGTTTACCGGCCAGCCGTGACCGGAGCTGACCTGGCCCGGTAACTGGGCCGGCACCGGCCGCCGGACGCCGAGCCGGCGCAGAGGACGGCACGGCCCGGCGGCCGGCGGCGCCCGCAGCCGGCCGCGTCGCCCGGCCCACTCTCCTTGATCCACTTTGTCTCCGGCGGCGGTGGCGGAGGCGGCGCATCTCCGTTGGGCGCGCACATCCGGCCCGGCCCAGCCTCAGGCCCCGAGCTGCGCACGGTCGGCCACCGGCAAGGTCAGGCTAGGGCACGTCCAGCCAAGCACGCCGTCGCCGGGCGCCGGCACGTTTGCGGTCGCGGCGTGGCGGCGGCAAGCATCGCAAGCCGCTTCCGACCGGCGGCGATCGCGCGGAACGGCGTCGGCGCCGCGTCACCGGCCGGCGCCGCGTCACCGGCCGGCGTCGCGTCGTCCGCCGCACGCGGCGTCCCGGCCGGCCGAACCATTGTGGAGCGGCGCGGCGCCAGCACCCCCTCTCGGCCGAGCGTTCCTCGGCAGCCGCGCGCCCCGCCGGAACAAAGGGGCGTCTGAGGGTCGTTCGCCGCGTCCGGCCGCTGGCCGGCCCACACAAAGTCCGCGGGACGCAGGCTGCCGCCGCCGGCGCCGGCGGCGGCGCTGCAGCTTGCCAGCGAGCAACTGTGAAGGTCACGCCGCGGCCGGCTTAAAAATATCCGGCCCGTTCCCGCTCTGTGATGGTTAATCCTTCCAGGCGGCAGCAGGGATGTCTCGTGCCGCCGCCGCAACCGCCGCCCGCTCGCACCGCATGGCGGTTCCGGCCGCCGACGATAACGACTCCATCTCGGAACGCCCTACCATGTCGCTGGATGCGGCGATTCTCGGGCTATCGCCGGTGCGGTCTTCGCGAAAGGAATGTAGCAATCGTACCACCCGCTGACACTACGCAATGCAGATCCACTAAAACAACAAGGGGCAGGGAAGATCGAAGAGATAAAATGCCATCAATGTCCGCAACAAGGCACCAACACATCACGCTCAAGACCCCCTGAGCATAAACCGAACCTACTTATCTCATCTGCAGCGCGGCCCAGGCCCGTGGCCGCCGGCCGGCGTCGCGCCGTCTACTGTCGACATTCAGTGCCCACCGTCGGCGGCCGCTGGGTCAGCGCTCGGCGCGCTGCGAACGGCCGCGCCGGGGCCGACGACCGGCGGCCGGCCGGCCGAGCGTGTCGCGGCCCTCTGCCGCGCGCGCGGCACGCTGCGTGCGCCGGCCGCCGACGCCGCGTTGGTTCAACGCACCCGCGCCCGGTGGTCGACCCGTGACACGGCCGCCGCCACCGCCGCCGCCCGTATTGATCGCCGCCGCCGCCGCCGCCGCGGCGGACACCTGGTGGCCGGGTCACCTCGGCGGCAGCCGGCCGGCAGGACTGGCGCCGCCCGGCCGCGCGCGGCGCGTTAACCTCTGGCCGCGCCGGCCGGCCGGCCGGCCGGCCGGATGACCGGGACTCGTTAGCGGTATTACACCGTTGCGGCAGGCGGGCAGCCGGCCGACCGGGCGGCGCGCGCTCCGGTGCGTTGACCGGCGCCGCAGCGGTACAAGGTCGGTCAGCGCGGCGGGCGGCGGCGGCGCTGACCGGGCGACGACCGGCGGGCCTGCGGTCGTGTACCCCGCCGGCCGCGCCGGACCGGTGCAGTGCGCCGCTCATGGCCCGGCGCGCCGGACGGCCCGTAACCGGGATACGGGATCGAACCGGGCCGCGGCCGCCGACCGGCACGGTGCGCGCTCGCGGCGTCACCAGAAGCAACGGGACCGGGCCGACCGGCGCTGCGCCGCCCCGACTGATGTGGGACGCGTACCGGACCGTAATGGGACCGGGTCAACAGTGATTTTAACGCCAGGGTCATGTAGATCACTGCGAACACGGGTAACGGAAACGCAGGACCAAAAATCAGCGGTCCCTGCTGAGAACCACCATGACAATAGAGTCGGGCCAATACAAAGGACCTGAAACTGCGGCTCACGCTTGCGTCAAATCTGGCGACGCAGCCGACAGCCTAATTCTGCCGACAATGCAGCGTGCCGCGCAAAATAAACCCATGCACTTGACACACATCCGCCGCCGGCTCGTCTTTTGTTTCCGCGTGCTGTCGAGCCGCGAAATGCAACGCAGCCGGGCCGGACGCGCTGCAGCCATCAGATTACGTGCGCCGCTGCAGACGGCCGAGCCGGCTGTTTGCCGGCCGGCCGGCGCCGCGACAACACGCCGGCCTGTTTGCACCGCAGCAGCGCGGCGACAAACAGCGTGAGCGCGCAGCTTCGCCGCCGGCCGACCGCCGCCGCCCCTTTCACCGCTGGCGCTGTGTGCAATCCCGGCCTGGTTTCGGCCGGCCGGAGCACGGCGCCCGCGCGTGTCGCGCCGGACAGCGCCGGGGCCCGCCGCCGCCGCCTGGCCGGTTACGGCCGGCCAGCGACCCTCGCCCCCTGACCTCCTCGGCGGGTCCTCCCAGGCCGGTCGGCCGGCCACAGCTCCGCCGCGATCACCGCACTTTCCAATGGCGGCCAGTGTTCACACAATGGCCTGCCGGTCCGGGCGGCGCTGCATCACATTCACAAGCGCCGTCGCCGCGGCGCCGCGCGCGCTCTCTTACCCACTTTTACTTTGCGTAATAGTGCGGCGCGCACGCGGCGGCGCCCGGTGACGGTGCCGGTGAGAGGCGCCGGGTAGGGGTGGAGCGCCCGGCCGCCCGGGCCTGGACGGCCGTCAGGTGGCCGGGCGGACGGAGGGCCGGTCCGGCTTACAGGGCCGGCGCCCATATCGTAACCCGCCGCGCCACCCAGATGACCCGTAAACATAGATTTCTACTCCGGATTTCTCCCGGCCGTGCCGTGGACGGGTACGCGGGAAAATTGACGGTTTCACTACGTTCCAATTCTGATTTTTGAATTCGAAATACAATACCGTCGGCCGGAGACAGGTGGGAAAGCGGTAATGTTCCCACTAGACAATGCAAACGGGCTCGCCACGGCGCGCTGGGAGCAGCCGTAGCGTTTCTGAGCTTTCGATCGCTCGTCTCATCTGTTGGCGACTCGTCGGCGGCTGCGTCGGCGGCAGGCGCGCCGCGGCCTCTTAGGGACAGTCGGGCGGGGAGCCTGTCCGGGGGCGGGGCGAGGCAGCGGTGGCACCTGGCCTCATCTTTGACTTGACGGGCCAGCTCTCGTCGGGCCCGCTGTCGGCGGCTTATCAATATGTGGGAAACGACCGGCTCTCACGGCGGAAGGACATCTGAAACGGGCTCATGATACCGATGGAACGCATTATTCACATCGGAGGCGCGTCCTGGTTCTAATCGTGGGTCAAAGAGCCCTCGCCGTGGTTGACTGGCTGATGGCTGCTGGCCAAAACAACAAACAGCATTATCACTTTACGACCGCATTCATGTTAAGTGTTACAGGCCCGGTCACATCACGTTTACAGGCCTCGTCAGCTGGTGTCCCTTAATACCGCGCTAATCCAGGTAGTTGAATTCACACATCCACGAGATTATCATATGCACCTGTTACGCGACAGCTCCCCACGCTATCGTTACAGGACCCCACTCATGCTGTGTTGGATACCGTGCAGTCATGCCGGATTTAGAAAATTCGGTAGCTAGGATCTGGATCTCGATACTAATCCAAGGGCCCAAATACAATGCCTTGGACATTATCGTTTGCACCTGTTAAGCGACTGGGGGATGTAAAACCATTTGGCTTTATCGTTCGCCACATACATCAGATCTGAGAACGATGATCCGTTACAAGACAGTGGGTTTTGCACCAGGAACGCCAGTGCTCTGACGCGGTTCCCCATCCACCTCCCACCGCTTCTGGGGCGACAGAGCGGCAGGCGAGCTGATCCGCCGACAAAGTGCGGTACCGACCCTCCGAGACACCGGGCTCGCGACGATTCGTCCCGAACGGTCCCCAATGTCTGCAGCGCGCAATGATCCGACAGTGCAGCGGCCGGCAGCCGGTGCGTCCGGCCGATCGGCCGCCACGCCGTGCAACAGGCACCGGCGAAAAACGGCCGGCCTGCCGGCGGCGGCGGCCGCCGCTTTCCCGTAGTGAAAACGGCACGCCGCGCGTCCGGCCCAATTCCGCGCCGTGAGGTGCCTTCTCCGGCAACGAAGAAAAACGCACGCCCCTAATCCGGAACGCGCCGGCCAAGTCCCTTGCCGGCCGTGTCGTGCTCACGGCAGTAGCACGAACGACGAAGCCGCGCAGAAAGTGCAGCCGTGCCCCGCCGGGGAGCGGGCCAGTTTTCAGCGCTGCATAATTTACAACCGCTCGTCAGCGCCGTCCTCCAAGGAGCACTGGCGAGCCTTGACGCCGAAAGCCGCGACGGCGTCCAACAAGGACAGCGCCGGCCGGCGAACGGCAAGTCCTTGTCCCGGTTGGGAACAGGGCCGGCGTAATCTGGCATCTCTCGGCACGGCGTCGGCAGTCGGCGGGAACAATGCGGTCAATCTGCCGTAATCTCGCAGCGACAGGGCGGCTCCGTTAATCCCTCATGACGACCGGCGACGCGGCCCTTCGACGCCTGGCGGCGCGCTCGTGTTCCCTGCCGGTGCGGCGCGATGCTGTAACCCGCTCCCGGCCGGAGAAAGTGGCGTCGCCGCGCGTGCACCTTTCTCCGGCTGAAAGCTCTGCGGCGGCCGGCGCCTGGTGTGGCGACACCAGGCCGTGCCGGAAGGTCGGTTCGGCCGGGCAGGGGCGCCGCGCCCCTGCCCGGCCGAACCGACGCCGGCGACCGTTCCGTTGTCGACAAGCCGGAAGCGGCTGCGGTGGCGGCGTGCGCGCGCGCGCGCGCGCAGTCGGCCCGGCCGCGGCGATTGAACCCGCGCCGAAAAAGCCGGCGCCGTTTTTATTTCGGCCGGGTAAACGACCGGGCAGGACGCGGCGGCGGCCTTTTTGCAGGCGGCCGGTGACGGACGGCGGCGCAGGGTGCCGGCCGCCGCCGCACCGTCCGCTGGTGAGGCCGGCCATGGACGTCGATCTCACCCGGCACCGGCACGGCCCCGGCCGCGTTCCTGTGTCCGCCGAGCGTCACAGGCTGCCCTTCTCGGCACAGGCTCACGCTGGCGCAGACGCCTGCCGGGTAACGCGTCCGGGTCCATCCTGGCCCGTAACACATATTGCGCCCAACTAGTCCAGGCACGGACAATAACAGCTACGGACCAAAGACTGATGAAACAGCCCGACGCCCCGCCGCACGACCTCACTGAACCCCGCCCAGGTCCGCCGGTCAGGCTGGGCGCAAAAACGTCGCGCCTCCGACCGCGCTGGGACACCTCGAGCGCGCAAAAACGCCGCACCTGAAGCCCGGGCGGCGGCGACCGGCCGAGTCGCCTCCAAATCCGGGTCACATGCCGTCTTTTTCGACCCCGACTACCTGCACTTTTCTCCAGGGTTCGTTTGTTTATCGGAACCACAAATATACGCGGCCGGCGGCCGGTGCACATACAAATCGCGCCGCGACCCAATTGGCGCCGGGACCGGGCGGCCACGTCGGCGGTCCACCTCCGGAGGCGGCCGGGCCGGAGAGGTGACGGCGGGGTAGGCGGGCAGCGTCCGGTCGGCGCGCTGGCCGGCCTTAAACGGGAGCAGCCGCCGCTGCCGGACAAAACTGGGTTGCGACCTCAGCGCGCGCGGCGCCTTTCACGCGCGCACGAGGTCATGACCTGAAGACGAGGCCGGCCGCTCAGCCGGCGACGGTTCCGCGTCTCCGAGGTGGCCGGTGGAGGGCTGGAGGGGCTCCGTCCCGGCCACTCCCTCGCCGAACGCCGGAACAAAGGTGTCCAATGCGAGGCCCACCGGGCCGCGGCCGAGGAGCCGGTGAACTCGGGCGGACGCCGGCGGCGCGCAGCCGTCACCGCAGGCCGACAGGGCGCAGCCTTGACGGCCGCCGGAACCGAGACGCCACCCAGACGTGGCTCTGGGCCGGCCGCGCGCCAGCGGCCGCCCTTTCGCTGTCCTATTTTACACGCGGTCGGCACGGCGCGCTCTGCGGCGGCAGGGCCGGCTTGCCGGGCGGCCGCCGCCGGAGACGTCTCGCACGGCGGTGATCTATGGCGACGGAGGCGCGCGCCTGTTCCGGCCCCGCCGCACAGCCGAAGGCCAAACGTCAAGGACTGACGCCGGAGGACGGCACCGGGCGCTGCACACAACCGGCGGCGGCGGTGGCGGCGAGCCGGCCCTGAGCGGCGCCGCTGCACGCCGGTCCGGCCGCCGCCTGATGTCAGCGCCCGTGTCGGCCGCGCCCGGCGGCCTCGGCCGTTTCGCCACAAACTGGTCCTTATCCGCGCCGATATCGACTGCCGTGTCCTTTGTTAATGCACCAGGCAACACGGCGAGTCCTCGAATCCACGATACGCCACCACAGCCGGTGCGGAAATCCGGCAGCGGCGGCGGCAGCGCAGCCTCCGCCGGCCGTGCCCCTCCGCGCCGCCCGCAGTCACCGGAAAACGGCGACTGCGGACCGTTGCCGGGCCGAAAGCGGTCCGGTCCGGACGGGCCGCCACAGGAGAAGTGTGTCACACCCTATTGTCGGGGGAAACTCTGCAGCGCGCTTTCTCGCTCTGCAGTCGAGTCGGCCCCCGCCACCCAGTAGCGTGGGAGGAAGTGGCCATCGTGCGCAGGCCCGACCTCATCACCTGGCCTTTGTCCGTGCGGGCGGCGGGCGGCGGGCGAACGCGGCTGGCCCCGCTCTGTTTGTGATGGTCTCGTGCAGGGCCGGTCGGCGCGGCGGCCAGTGACAGGACGCAGACCAACAATCAGTATTGAGTGCAGCGCGCTGGCCCAGTTTCGTGCGGCTGCCTGCGCGTCCGAGCATCACAATGACTCGCGCTGACGGCCGACTGACGGCCAGACGAATAGCTCCCGCCAGCCGCTGCGCCGCTCCGACGCGCGAAGACGACATCGCCGTGGACGGTAGACCTGCGCCCCGCCGCCGTCCGGGTGCCGCCAATGCCATCGACGTCATCGGGCCTTGGCAGATTGCGGCGGCCGGACGGCGGCGCCACTCGGTCCGGCGCCGCCGCTGCGGGGCCGCCGAAGGCTGCGCCCTGCCGACCTCGAGCGGCCGGTGCCGGGGCAAAGTACGGCAGCACGGCGTACCGGCCGCGCCGGTACGGTCCAATCTCGAGGTCGCCGTTTCGCAAACGGCAGTCGTCCGCGGCCGGGGCCAGGTAAACATCGGTCGCCAACGGGCAGATCCCTGACTGTGTCCATCAACAGGCGACAAGCGCCATGTACCACCTGTGGCGCGTGGGACTGTCAGGGGCCACCGTCGCGGCGTCAGCCGCGGTTGCCAACGCCACACCCAACCAATACAATGTCTTGACGCATGCCGCGCGCCAACATCGCATTGCGTCAAAGCTCGGCACCAGTGCAAAGTGATTCAGACTGTAGCAACGCCCAGGCGCTGGCCAAATATTGACAGGAGCGTTGCGAGAGGCGGCCGCACCGGGCCACCGTCTCACCACCGTAGGACGCCCGGCCGGGCGGAGTGGCTGGCGGCAGCCGCGGCGGGGTCAGGCGCGGACGCCGCCACCGTTGGCCGCACCGTTAGCGACTGCCGCTTGGCCCAGGTCAGGGCTGGGGCGGCGCGCCGGTCGGCGCTGGCCGCTCTCCGCCTTTCGAAATGTAAGAGCGTTGCGCGATGCGGTCGCGCACGCCGCGGCCGTAACGCGCCGCCGCCAGCGGCCACAGGGGAGCGTCGCGCGCCGAGAGCGGCCGCTTCCGCGCCGTTGCTCGGCCCGGCGAGCGGAGGGCGCGGGGCCGGCCGCGAGCGGACGCCGGGTTCACGGTGGCCAGTAACCCCGGCCGGGACGCGCAGCTGCCGCCGCGCGCACGGGTTGGTTGACCGCGCGGCGCCGGCCGCAGCCCGCCAACAGCGGCCCCGTGGCCGGCGAGACGGTAACCGTCCGGCGGCCGCCACCACGCCCCGGCGGCGCCGCTCCAGATGTGCACAGAGACGGCCGCTGACTCGAAACAGAAGCTGTCGGGTGAGAGGCGCGACGACCGGCTGCACGTCGAGCCGGCGGTCGGTGGGTCAGTGACTCGCCCGTACCCGGCCGCTGCAGCACTCAGTCGTAGAATCGGCACGCCGGAGTTGAATCGGCTTTTGAACGCGCGATGGCTCTCAGATACCTGCAATTTTTTCGCACATTTCGTTCCCAACCTTGATATGCAACTCAATTATGACCTTCGATTCCACTGTTCGGCGCGCGGAATAAGGACCACAAAAAGCTACGAAAGGTATTTTTCCATGTCTAACAAATGTTCGATACGACAAGGCATGCAGTTCCAGCCTTGACACACGGGGGAATCTGTCTACTCAAACAGATGTCCAAAGATTACATCTTGCACCTAAGTAAGTCAAACAAACAAGCAGGGCGCCCTTGTCTGGCAAACCGTTGCGAGGCCGGCAGGACTCGCTCTTTGCCGCTGTCCGCACCCATGGCCGTCGCGTTTCCACGCGGCGGTGCCGGCGCGCATCAGCTGACGGCGCGCCATCAGCTGGCGGGACGCGCAGTCAACTGAACGGCCGTCCAGGTGCACTGTCCGGGGCATCCTCCGGCGGAGGGTGGCGCTTTGTGGAGCGTGCCGTGCCGAGAGGCGCCGCACCGCGACATCCTCGGCGACCAGCCGGAGCGACGCAGCGTCGCCGGCCGCGTCAACAAGGAGGGCCGGGCGGCCGAGCGGCCGCGCCACCTCCGAGCAGCCCGCCGCTACCGACCAAAGGCCTCGCTAGCCGCCGACCAAGGCCGGCTATCCGGGCTCGAACAACCGACGGAGAGCAATGGATGGCGAGTGGATTGAATCGGCACCAAGCCGAGAACTGCACTGAGACAAACAACCATTTATCAATGGTCTGCATTTACATCCTCAAGTAGGCGCATCCGCCCAAACATCCAATTCAGGAAATCCCGCCGTTGCATCTGGCAGCCGATACCCAAAAACAGCACTCCGAACAACTACGAAGCATCCGAATCACGGTACAATGCAGCTATGCAAAAAAAAAAACAGCCTCTGTCTGCTTCCCCCCAGTGACGTGGTGAATCCAGCCCGGACTGCCACTGTCATCCACGACGTGTCTAATCCTCTCTCCCTCCGCGCGAGGTCCTTCCAGTTACACGGCACTTGCTCAGAGAAGGCCTAGCATAAGGTCAGCCACAGACTACCGCCACAGGGTCGGCCCGGGGTGGGCGTGCGCCCGCACGTGCCGGCCCAGTCCACACAGGTGCCGAGACACAAAGGATGGTGAAACCGACGGCCCTACTTTTCCCTCCGGTTTCGGCCGAGTAAGACGGGCGCGGGGCGCAGTCGGGCTCTCTCCGGTACGGCGAGTCCCGGCGGCTGCCGCCCGCGGGGCAAGGACCGGCGAACGGTCCGCCGGGCCACGCGCCCGCCGCCGCATCAGGCGAGCCGCTGCCGCGCCGCGCCGGCAGCGCAAAAAAAACTGACGGGCTGCGCGGCTGCCATCGGTCGGGCATCGGCAGCTGCGCGTCGCGCTGCTCGGCCGCCGCCGACACACCTGCGGCCGAAGACGGCGGCGCAGGGGGCCAATCCGAACCAGCTAAATAGGTCGTGCCGCGGCGTGCTAAGAGGCGACCGGGCGGCGCGTGCTCCGGGCAACGCGCCGCCGCCGGCCGCTGACCTATTTCTGGCGGGCGCGCGCTCTGGAGGGGCGGTCCCACGCACAGCGCCGGCCGCCCAACTGTGCCGATCAATGACGCCCGGGACGGCAGCGGCGCGCGGCGGCTGTGGGTGGGGGGCGGCCGAGCTCCCCGGCGGGCCTGTATCGACGCCGGCCGGCCGACACACCGCCCGGCCCCACACACAATCAATGGAGCCACAGCCACCGGCCGGCGACGCGGCGCTCAATCGATGCCCGCTGAGATAAGCCGAGCCGGGCGGCGGCCGCCCAGCTGGCGGACCGCGGCGCCGGCCGAGGCAGGGCCGCGGTCCTGCTCCAGCCGGCGCCGGACTGGCGTCACCCGACACCGCTCCCGATCACCGGGCCGGCGCACCGTTAGCGGTCGGCGGCTGCAGGCCGGCCGCCGCCGCGCCGCCAACCCGCACCGGTGCCTATGTGGAGTGCGCCCTACTGGCGGCGCGCGCGCGAGTCGCCGCTCGACGACCGACTGACCTGCGTGAAGCACCAGTTCTCGGCAGTGGGCTGCGAGTTCTCGTTGGAGGTGGGCGGCGGGCTGGAGACGCGTGACACCGCCATCGCCGACGAGCCGCGAGGCTGGGCGCACGCCTCGCTCACCATGGCTCGCCTGCGGGCACGGCGCGGGTCAGAGCAGGTCACGTCGCGCGGTCAGCATCCCCGGCCGGCCGGGAGCAACGGCCCAAACCTCAGCCGGGGATATGCTGAGATGTGGTATTCCGAGAATGGTATTCCGCAGAGGCGATAACTAAATGTGGAGTGCTTTCAAATAAAACAGAAAACGCGCGGTGAAAAACGGACCCAAAACCAGGAAATGGTGAGCTGCTAAACTGCTTTCCCTTTCGGACAGCAAAAACCGACAACAGAGCATCCAAATGTTTCTTTACATATTACCAAACACATGGGGTCCGGTTCTGCACCTGGTCTGGCCATCAAAATCTGATCATGACTCATCACACAGCAAAATTTTTGCCACCTTTTTCGCTGATGAGTATGCACTCCCAGATCATTTGCCACAATAACAACATTGCATAATGTATTTATCACTGACGCATAGGCTTCTGTCAACTTAGAAAACCCATTGAAACAATGTTTCCCAAACTAGGCATGCAACCAACTTCAAGTTGTACATACAGCAATATGATTTATGTAGCACCTGTGTGCAATTTTGGCCATTTGTTGAGTGCTTAGCCCCATGTAATACATCTCAGACAAAATATGAAAACAAAATGCTCCTGGTATAATGGCAGCATACACAAGAAAACTTATTCATGTATAAGATGAAAATTATGACCCACCAAAATAGCATACAACTGTCACATCATTACCAATTAGTACATACAACTACACATATCAAGTCCATACACCAACTTACATCTACATGATACAAACTGAGGTATGAAATCAGATATTTCAAAGCTATTCATGCAAAAATAATGACTGCAACAGGCAACCTGGATGTTTAACTTACATGAAACATGGGGAACCAGAGTATGTCAGTGGACACTGCTCACTGCCCTAACTGTTTTTGAGTTGAGTGGAAGGATGATGTCAGTCTCCAGTTCAAATAAAGGCCAAAAAGGTGAACCAGATTCAGACTGTACAGGCACTGTCCCTGGTGACTGCAGTCATTAAAAATTGCAAGTTTGTGCTGCAGTATCATTTGCAAGATGTCAATGCCAAACTGCATCACCTGAGTCTGTGTATTGTTCTGTACTGTGACTGACTGGCCAAAGTAGGCTGTGCATGACTATCAAGCCACAGTTTAGTTAAATCACTTGAAGTGGAAATTTGTACAAAATTAGTCATAAGGGAAGTTTGTTGTTAAGCTGTTCAAGTATGGACAGCAGCTGGCAATGGCATGTTCCTATTCTGCTTTAAGTGTCAAGCTGCTCCAACAAAATGCATATTTCATGAAATGGGAATAAATGAGCCATATTTCACTGAACCAAGTATTCAGTCATTTGCTGAGAATATCAACCCAAAAATGCAGACCAAAAACAGCCAGAAAATATATACCAAAAACAGATCACCAGCACGTGAGTAAGTACCAATGTTCACAGCTGGCAGCCAAGCATCAGTTTCCACATCTGATATCAAATACACACTGTGAATCTCTGCATGCTAATCATATGTACCACCTCCTGCCATTCCAACAAGCATAAAACTAGCTGCATAACACATGCCTTGTTCATCATTTGTGTCACTGGCAGTTTCCCTTTAAATCAACACACAGCTAATTGTTAAGAAATGCAAAGGTAGAGAGGTCTATTGGGCAATAGCAAAAAATAGGGAGAAGCAACAATGCAAAATTTATATGAAATTTTGGCATAAGCAGGCTTGAAAACTACAGGCTTTATCACAACAACAAAATGGAATGATCCACTATACTATTTCCAGAATTTCATTTCATTTTGCAATGTTTTCCTTGGTGAATACCAACATCAATTGTAGGGTGTCTCCCAGTGTATAAGCTTTTCCTGTAAAAAAAGATCAGAACACCAGTAACAACTTTACAAAAATGTGCATTACCTCATGTCTTTTCAGCAGTTTTGGCATCACATGTTTTGTAACATGGTCTGAATGCAATGAGGTGAAAATCCAGCCTCCTAGACTATACTGATATCCTGTAGGGCACTTAAGACTCTATGCATGCAAAGATACAGATTCAATGACATATAAAAGCTGTCAAAATATGGAGTGAAGTCAAACTGTATGGTGGTGAATAACTTTACCAGCACAGAGTAAAAATCTACCAAATTCTGTTCTTTTTTAATTTCAAACCATCCATTTTTGCTACTAGTTAGCTGAAATGCATCAATAAATTTAGACTGGTTAGGGTGTCTCCATGGTTATCAATCTGCCCCATTTCTACCTCCTGATATGCAAGAGCATTAATAGAAAAAGCATAATAGACAGAAAAATGTATGCAAATATAATGGAAATAGTTGCTAGTACTTACTGCTAGTAATTATTTCCTGCCTATACATGATGTGCTCCTTTCTGCAACTTGCTGCATTTTGCAATTTGCTCCCATTATATAAATCAAATGTCACAAGTTGCAAAAATGACCCATAAAGTGGCAAGTAGGCATTATGTTTCTGCTGAGGTAAAACCTCAGTTACCAATTTTGGGGATGAAGAAGAATGCACAGGGTTTCTTAATTCTTGGTTTTAACTCAAGAATGCATCAGACATTATACAGTCAACAGAAGTCAATATCAGTCTAAACCATCTACCAAAGATTCCCAATATGCCTCTTGAAATAGCATAAACATCATATTGGTCCCATTGACACTGTGGACACAAAACATATCCTGACTGACACATGTGAATTTCTTGCATAACCAGGAATGCACAACTAACTTTTCAGTTTTGATGCCATTTGGATGATGGTAAAATGGCATTTTGGCCACGGATTATTTGAAAGGCCATATTTCATAATTTCCCATTTCTGATTGGAACATGAAACATGCATTTTTGATTTATTTCGACATTTTTCATGTTAAAACACATCACAGAACACATGCAAACTTGTATTATAAAAAAGCACATACACAATGAGGTATGGCATAGATAGCTATAAACATCATTGAGTTGCTAACAAAATGTCTGATTATCCCTCATTCGAGACAATATACAAATGAAATGCAAAATGCTGTAATGCACAAATAAGATGTTACCAAGTATCCCTAATCATCAAAACCAGTACCAGTGTTAACCTCTAGCAATAAGAAAACTAAGCCAAAACAATGTCTACATGTATTTAGTAATTAACTTTCAGACTAGGAATACTTACTGGTTTAACATTTACCTTTCATACCTCACACTAGCTTTCAAAAGTACAAGCCACAAGAAGTATGGATTACCCTATGTTGTAAAAACATACATCTGCATGTAACACAGTTAAATTCATAGTCAGATTACAAATAAACAGCACCAGTCAAGTCAAAGAACAAGCACCCTAAAAATGTCAAAATTTCACAACATACGGCTGTAAAATAATTGTATCACTATAGATGCAAAATATACCGAAAACTTCACAGCTGGACGCCGACAAATTGCTGAAATCAGCCATAACAAATCGCTAAACAAAGCCAAATTTTGAAAAAGGCAAATATAACGCACCTGAGACCAAATAAACGTAACCCAACATGCACAGCAGTTAACCTTTTTAGGAGGGACGGGGGAACAAAACACAAATATCCACGAACTCAAGATACTCACCCAGAAAAAAAACTGGTCGGAATGGAATCCAGTGTTCTAGTTTCAGGGCACACGGCACAAAAATAACTGCGACTGCCGAGCTACCCAATCGGCCACTAAGAGCCGAACCGCAGCGCACTGGACGCGTCAGTCAGTCGGCATAGACCGGTCCCGGCGACGTTTCAAGACGTAAATCCTTAAACCTCAGTAAATGAACGTTTCGCATCCGATCGAACCACAAGGCCCCAGCCGACTTAGCACGCTGCCAGCAGTCCTACACTCCACGGCGTTCGGCGGATGTCTGGCTCAACGCAGATATTTTGAGCGTAGAGGTCACAGATCTGGGTATTCACTGGCGCTGCGGAGGAAAGTTGCTCAGCGGGACGGGACGGTACTGATGAAGTGAATGGTGAGAAACGAGGAAGTATTTTGTTGAAAACAGAGGAAGTTTTCAAATTGCTTTCAGGCGAAGAGCGCATAGACCTCATGAAAGTTCAGACAGAGACGCATGAAAAACGAAAAACTGCTTCGGTGCAGTTCATTTCAATTACTTTGGTAGGAACTGAGCCAGGGCTGGAGATCTCTCTTCAGATCAGGGAGGAGGCCGGGGGGGAGGGGGGGTCTTGGTCCCAGTGGAGGCAGCAGCGAGGCAGCTGCTTCTTTACCCTGGTTAGGTTATTTTACAAGGTTATTGTTATTTCGCTCGGTATCTTTACGGATATTAAAATTTTCATTTCTACATTTCCCCGGCAAAAAAAACAAAATGGAATAAATGCGACTGGTTTGGATGGGAGGCAAAATACCTCTAAAGCTTATTTTTCGTGATATTTTTCAAACCTCTGCAGAGATCGTGGATTTTGTTTCGGCTAGTGTACGGGGGCGGATCCAGTGGCTCCGTTTAGGAGGGACTGGGACCGCCTAAAGGGACCAAACCAGAGTTTCCTTGGTATGGATGGCAGGTCAGCGAGTCGGGGACCGAGGAGGAGGGGTGAGAAAGATGAAACACGCCGGCCGTGGGATGGATTCAGAGTGCCAAGAGACTTCAGACTAGTTGTATAGTAAAAGTCATGCCTTTTGGGGGAAGGGGCGGCGGAAGCTATTTCGGGATGGGGGAGGACAAACCGTTCGCGGATTGAGCCACCAGAAGCGTCGACTTCTGTAAATGATTGGGGGCCGAGACGAGGGCCCGACAACCTAACCTCCCCCCAAATGTGGATGTCTCAATGGATTTGGCCCATTTTATCTCGACCAAGGAAATTTATAAGTCTTTTGCTACCATTTATCAAATACCAAATCACATTTGTCCCCATGTATGTAGGCATATAAATATATATATATATATATATATATATATATGTCCCGTCCCGACTGGGGGGCAGATGAGCGCCCCCCCTGAGGTTTTTCTGGGATTGCGAGAGAACGAACAAACATAGAGCCACGAAACTTTGTGTACCTTCTGCTTGATCATTTTTACACCTCGTGCCAAAGTTTTGACCTCAGGTCAGGTCACGTGCCTGACCTAGGCCAGGTCAAACGGACCTGTGACCAAAAACGTTTAGCGCTCTGTAACTCTTTCGGAAGACAAGATATCACAATAATACTCTCAGGGATTAGCCATCTTGATAGATGCAACAAATCTGCTATCTCAAATTTTTCAGAATTTTCCGAGCCATTGACCTAAGGTCAAGCCCATTTTTAAGACATTTCGTGTTTTTTTTTCGGAAATTCACGGAATATTTCATAACACTTTTAGTGTGGAGTGAAGCAGACATCTAGTTACCGTCATTGGGCAAAGTATCAATGACTTCCAGCCATTGGCCGAGGTCAGGCGACGAATAACTGTTGTCAGCCAAAATGGACCACCGTTAAAATCAGCGATGAATTCCTCAGAATGGGTAAAACATAGCAGAACTGGCTTGCACAGACGTAAGTAATACCAGGAACCTCAAAAGGTTTTTTTTAAAAATTGCGTATTTTGGAAATAAACAGGCTCTCGACAATAAAGCTCCGCCAATTGTGTAGATTGGTAACTAATGAATGTTTCCAAAATTTAAGCATGAAAAAAACATCATGAGAACCACTAAGATCAATAAAATTTACATGGATGGGCTTTTTTCCAAAAACAAAGGAACGCTAAGATTAGTTCCGGTTAATTTCTTACTGCGTACGGCTGCGGCGCACGCCGACAGCCGGCGCGAAAAATTGCCGTGTCTCTATCCCAACGTTTCGGCGTATATATTGAACAAAACCGAGGAATTAGATGTGTATCGGCGTTTGCGGACCTTAACTTGTGCGGTGGTGTCTTTACCTATGCGTTATTAGTCATAACCCTTGAGATTCAGGCCGTTTCTCGGTCTCGTGCAGTCGGCTATGAGAAAACATATATAGGACTAAATTGGTTACATATTATCTAAAACTAAACAATGAGACCAATTTCGAGCTCTTCTCGTCCCAGATTTTCCAACGGTGTGCTTATTTTTATCGTGCGACCAACCGTTCGTGAGGGGGGCGGCCAACTGCCCCCCCCCGTCGGGCGTGATAGTCGCCGACCGACGGTCGTGCGCGGGATATACGTACACAGATATATACATATATGTGTGTAAATATAGAAGACAAAGATGGATACATCGCTTTGGACACCATTCTTTACTTTGTGCCTATCTCTTATCTATTGCGGCCGTTCTTTTCGTTATTATTGCTCATTTCCCTTTAAAACATTGGGGGGGGGGGGGCTAAACCAACATTGGGTGGGCCCAGATCAACACTGGGTGGGCCAGGGCCCTCCCAAAATAATACACACCGACACTGGGCCCAGATCAACACTGGGTGGGCCAGGGCCCTTCCAAAATAATACACACCGACACCCCCACTACCCACGCCATTCGGCGGAACCTTAAGTACCCACAAATTCTGATATTTGCGCGGATTTCGATCACTTCGTTTGGGGCTCAGTCCAGACATGTCAAGAAGTAAATGTGACGAACTTACGGCGGTGATGATTAACGAATCATTGGAGTCCCCACTGCCCTCCGGCCAAGTACTTTTGGTTTACAACGAGGTCTTAATTTATCGCATGCTTGATACATAAACTGGACGTACGCAGACAGATCGCTTTCTTTCGTAGAGGCGGCTGGATCTGGCGTGCCAAAGGCGCAAAATGAGCCGCTTAAACAAGAATGTTGACCGCGCTTTTTTGTCCAGTTTCTTGCCATTTGCGCCAACACTTAATCTCCTTTAATCTGCTGGAACGACGGAGACCGCAGTCTGAAGATAAACGTTTCAAATGCTTTTACCAGGCTCGCATGCATGTACGACACAACATAAATACGTTGACAAAAAATAAGACTTCAAAAAGGTATCTTGAACATCAGTCAAGACGGTTCAATTCATCGCCGTAGCCCGGATTTTTTTTCCGGGGACTCGGAGAGTGGGGATAACACTGAAGGGCATTGAAAACTACAGGGGCCTTCATGGCTAGACAACTAGGGATACGTGGGAATTATCTTTCAATGTCATTAAGAATGAGTGCGACTGACAGCAGTAAAACATATGGGGATTCCATGTGCATGACTTCTGGTCCGCGATGCACGAGGCTTCTAACCGTTTCCTATTTTATCCACCAGTGCATCCTGCATCTCAAAAATTCTGAAAACTGCAGAGGTGAATTATACACTCAGCGCTATTAAAGTTACTTACGTTTTACGGCGCTACGACCAAATTTGATTATGTTCTCCAGGGATTTGCTCAGGACCATAAACCCTGTCCCTGGGCCTGACCCACAGGTAGGTATGTTTCAATAGTAGGGGAGATTGGGGTAAGGCGCCCAATTGGGTAAGGCGCCCACCAGCATCTAGCGACGAGCTTACACAACCTTACCACATTTTGGATTTTTTGTAAGAAGTCTTTTGGAAAGGAGACAGAGTGAATTTTGGTACACCTGGTGGATTCGAGCTAGTTACGGCGAAGCAATATTTGTTTTCGTATGTTGCGATGTAAAAAACACAGATATCAAGATTAGGTTTGTGTGTAACTGGCCGTTAACTCACGCATCACAACATATGACGGCAAAAGGCCTTGTGTAAGAGCATGCGTGTGGTATGATCTACTTGCGTCGTGACTGTCTCGTCATGCTGATACGTTTGAAATAATTGCAAATGGCGCCTGTGAACAAAGCGCCCATCCCCAGGGCTGGGGTGCAGCCCCCAGTGGGCGTTTTAACCACACTTAGATGGGCGCTTTACCCCATATTTATGCGAATAGAAAAACCCATCCTCGCATGCACGCATTCCGAAAGTCAAGAGATAGAATTAGTGCTTGGTTGGTAGTGGAACGGAAATACCTATGAAACAAATGACCGAGGGGTGGAAGGTCAGTACACTCTTCCCCTTCCCTGCTTCAAATTATGGTCTCGTTTTTAACTTGTAAAATACTACATGACATGACGCAGACCGGTGAGAGCTGTCATCACCCACACAGTAGTACAGGATGATACTGCTCCTCCCCTCGCATATGATGATACGGATATGGGCTGCGCTGATTTGTACTGATGGAACACTTTCAGTGATGTCAGGGGTGTATTTTTGCAGATATTATACCTCGAAAATACGTAAGGAACACTACGTGGGCAAGTTATAGTACTGAAAGTCTACAAGCTGCGGCTCCAGGAAAGTTCCTAGCTGACTGTTCTAGGAAATGGTGAAAAGCTGGAAAGCGTGTCGACCCGATACAGTATCCCCCGCAGGACGCCCAGCCGCCATAGAGACAAGACTGTCCAGTCGCTAGGACGTCCGAAACTGGGACGCTTCAGGCCAGAGATCAATGAAGCATTTGATGAGGAGCTTAAAAAGTACATTTTGAACGTGGAAAAGGCATTTTTGGCCTAACGACTATCGATGTCCGGCGCCTTGCCTACGAGCTCGCCCAGATGGAAGGCACCACTCACCGATTTAACAAGGAACAGAAGATGGCCGGACGAGACTGGCTACGTTGTTTCCTTCAACGCCACCATGATCTCTATCCGGAAGCCTGAGGCAACCAATTTGGCTCAGGATTCATCTGTGGGATTCAACCGCCCACAAGTAAAATGCTTACTTGACATCCTCGGAGAACAACTCGACGCGTGCAAGGCGAACCCGATGAGAATATGGAACGCTGATGAAACAGGCCTGACGACGGTGCAGCAACCAGACTCTGCGTTGGCTACCGGGGGACAATGCCGAGTGGGCAAGGTAACTAGCGCCGAGAGAGGTAGGACGGTGACAGTCATGTGGGCGGTCAGTGCGTGCAGCCAGTATTTCCCACCAATGTTGATCTATCAGCGCAAGAGAAGGGTAGAAACACTCTCAAAAAGTGCTTCGCCTGGTTCAGTGGCCGCAGTAACACCGTCCGGCTGGATGGATTGCGATTCGTTCTCAGTGGCGGCGGATTTAAATTTCACTTGGGAGAGCAAGATTTCCAAGTCGGGTATAGTTAAATAGTTATAGATTGGTAGGTACTCTGCTCACGGCGTAGACCAAAAATAAAAGGTAGTTTTATAATGCCGTCAAAATATTTGCGCACACCAGGTATATGAAAATCAAGCAGTGCAATAATGCGCAAAAAGTTGAACGTACGTTATGCGTCAGTTATCTAGTCCCGTCACGCGAGGAACTACGACTGTTCCGTTATCTTCTGCCTAGTGGGTCAGACGGCCGCCCTGCATTTCGGTGAAGTACCTTGCACCACGTGCATAAAAGCTGTGGAAGCATATATTTGGCGACGACATTTTCTTTCACTTCTAGGGCCAAAGCACGGGTGGAGTTTTCGTGCAGAAATGCACATCGTCCCGCGCTCGCCTTGCAACAACACAAACGATGGTTGAAAACTTCAACCAGTCTGTTCGTTAAATTCAGTTCCTCCTAAATTATTGAGTTGCCTTTCTAACTATGAGATGAGCTCAAGGAAGCTGCAAATGGGGTCAGTTTTTGGCCGCCATCCCCCAATATTTCGGAGCAACCCGAGATGTTGGGGCTGTTCCGAAATTCCATATGCGCAAATCCTGCTACTTAATGTGCACGCCCGCATTTATTGGCGCAGTAGCACACATCCAGGCGTATTGCGCGCACAGCTTATCGCGGTGGTCTATACTCACGGTACACGTACCAAAAACCTATCCGTATCGAAACTATGCAAGCCCAAGCCCATGATACATTTCCAAAATGTATCATGCATTATATGCAAACTATACATACCATTCTGAAATGACCAGAGTACTGTTAAACACAAATCGTCTTGTGGAAACAGTTAACCTCCCCCCCACACACACACAGATATAAATTTATTTTTTAAGCAACACGAAACCTCGACAGTCGAACGGCAGCACCAGAGGTACAGGAGCTCCATTCCAATCACTCTTCCGAATACCGTCAACATTTTCATTGGGTGATTTTCCACGAACTCACGCAGGATGACCTTTGGATCCAGCCCCCTTGCGTGATCGCCGTGCATGGCGAGGACGACCAGGTTTGACAGCCTTCCCTGGCTCATCGTGGATCGCAACGGCGTCTTGATCCGGTACAACGCGCTGAACGAACGTTCCGCTGATGCACCACTCATGGGAACGGCCATGATCAGAGTTGCCAGGCGCAGCACCTCCGATAGCATCTTTTGACACAAGCGGCCCTGGCTCATGATGACGTCCACAACCTGGTTGATCGAGCTGGCTGGTTGCGGCACTGTGGCACATCGGCGCATGGAGGCCAGCTGCATGGCCAGAGCATGGGGGTCGATGTCTCCTGAGCTATCCTAGTTGACGTTGGTTTGCAATGACGCAAGAATTTTCCTCACATTGTCAGGACTGACGTCCGCTTGTCTCCCTAGCAGCAGGTCCTCTAGCTGCTCAAGACGTCCCAGACCAGGCTGTCTGAACCGCCGCCTGACTTCATTTGTTGCCAGGTCCATCGCTTCGAAGAAGCAGCGTCTCAGCAAGTCTTTGGCGGTGAAGACCGTTGGCGCTGCTGCATTTTCATGGTGCTCCAGTCGCTTAGGCGGGCGGACTGGACATGGGTCCTTTGCTGGGTCGATGGGGCTGCCAAGCGTCCGGACCTTGCCGTGGCATTCTTCCCACAGCTCTTCAAAGCCGAACTCGCGCAGATTTTCCAGCGTGCTGAGCAGCATCGTAGCCCCCTTACGGACCTCTCCGCAGTTCACCCCAGGGCGCTGCAGTGCCTTCGCAAAAAGCTCACACGAGCCGAACATCCGCTCACACATCATCAAAGATGGCACGGTCTCAAAGCTCCAGAGATAAGAGAATTAGCCTAAAACTCTGCGACGGACATCCGGCGACGCTTACTTGTCTGCCTCCGTATCCTCCAGTGTCAGAAGAATTGCGTCATATTCCTCAAGAAATCGTGTGGTAGCCAGGCATCTCACTGTCCACCTGGTGGGACGGAGGGATATGAGCTTGTGCGGCGTGGCACGTTGCAGTCCCGCGTCGTCTCCGTCGTGTTGCAGGCGCACTTCTAGAAGATGGTCCTCAAACAGCTGCTTCCTTTTCGTGGTCTTGAGTACTCCCACCACATCCCGAACTGTGTTCAGAGCATCATCAACCTGGGACATCTCTTTGGCCTATTCCACGAGGGTCAGGTCGAGGGGATGATTTGCGCAGTGCACGAATATTGAGCGGGGCTGATCTTCGATCAGTCTGACCTGCGCTCCGGACACTTTTCCCGACATGTTCGATGCTCCATCAAAACAATGCCCTCTTAGCTCGTCCATTCCGTAAATGGTGCGCCGCAGGGCGTCCTTTAAGGCTTCGTATAGAGCTGCAGCCGTCGAGCCAGGCACTTCATACAGGCCAAGGCAGGCTTCTTCCACAATCAGCTTTTCCGTCACATAGCTGGCACATACGCAGAACTGGTCTTTGGTAGCCAGATCTGTCGTCCCATCAGCTCATCACTCCATAGAAAATAGTGCGTCGAGCTTCTTCCAAAATTTCGCGAAGAACCATCAAGGCCATGGTTCTGATCATTTCGTCTTGGCATTCGTGAGACAAGAATTGCTCCTTTTCTGCAGCCACGATTTCATCTCAGGGTTTGTCATGCTTCTTTCGCCTAGCATGGTCATCAAATTCCTATCGTCAAAGTCGTGACCGCGTAGGGCTGATCCAGATCGCGCCAAGCCTCGGAGGACGCAAACGATTTCCGAAAACATTTCTCGGTTCTTGCGCTGTCCCATTTCCGTGGCTTTGGCGAGAACCTAGTCAACGGGCGACGCTGGTGACAGATGAAGTTTCTCTGTAGTTTCCTGATGTAGTTTCCTTTGAATGTGCCTTGAATTTTTCGGGACCCTTCTTCCAGTTGTCAAAGCCTCGGACGAACGCGGTCTCTTTGAAGTCCGAGAGCTTTACCGGGTTCTGATCCAGCGCTCGACAGCATGTGTGGCATGTCACATGATCACCTTCAACGTCGTGACTCAAGAGTGGGTATTCTTTGTATCAATGACAGCGAAACCTTCGGCAGTCGGTTTCTGGAAACGGCGCATTCGTTGGCTGATGAGGCTCTGGAAAGGACCAAAAGCAAGGGTAAGGGTAAATAGGAAACGACGAAAGACAAGGACAAGGACAGTGTCCCTTGCGCTCATTCACGGGGTTTTGTGCGCAGTTCATCTTGTAACGTTAGCTTCCGAGCAGGCTCTTTCTGGGCCGACTTTCTCAACGGTTCGATGATCAACGTCGATTTATTGTTGAGGCTTAGAGAGCATCGACTGCTATGGACATTTTGCGTCTGTGATAATTATAACAAATTCCATTAAAACTGTCAGTATTCCAGATTTGAACTCATGCCCAAGCACTGCGGTACGTAGTGTTCGCGGGGTCCGCAAGAAGTATGCATTAGGCCCAAAAACAGAATTAAGCTAATTTACCGAACAGATGACCAATCTACCGCTTGTAAATTTAGAGGCACACTTTATGTATGTTGTCTCTGTTTATACACTTAAACTTAAACGCTATGCTTGGGATAGGATGAGATGGATTCCTGGAATGGCAAATGAATGGTAATGCTGAATGCACACTCATGCAATGTGGACTCCATATTTAAGATGGGAGTGCATGACCAGTTTCAAACTCGTGAGACACCCATGCGAACCCAAGGCCATGCAGCTCCATGGTGAAGTAGGTGGCCAGCCATGTTTCACTTACAAGAGACAAGAAGTATTGTTCTCGTCTCAGCAGCTGTCATGCAAGCAGGCATCCTGATAGATGTGAATTATGAACTTACAAAGAGCGCACCTCTACATGACACAACAGTCAAATAAATGCTCGCATGGACACAAGAAGCCTGAAAAAGGTTGGGCAAATGTCTGATGACAACCATCCATATGGGCATAACTTTCAACCTACTAATCTGAGGCAGTCCAATGAATGACTAACATCTGGACAGACCTTGCTGGCATTTAACTTGAACTAAGCAAACCCTAGTGGCCTGGCCAGAGTAGTACGTAACCATCACAGCAGGTAGGGGTAGGTGTAGCTCTGATGCCCTGATAGGACTAAAAGTAGTACCTCAGTAAGAAAAACCAATACAATATATATATATATATATATATATATATATATATTGTATTGGTATATATATATATATATATATATATATATATATATATATATACATATATGTATTTTCTCTTGATATATTAGCCATGGTTAAAGTATTTTATTTTAGCCATGTCTCTTCCTAGGGATATACAAGAATTATTCAGGGTGGAGCACAATCTCACTATGTCATGAAACAGGTAGAAATTTAGCCAAACTACGTGAAAACACATGAAATGAGATTAAGAGAACATACAAAGGGAATGTGCATTCCACGACCCCCCTCCCCCTTAAATTTGCCACTAGCTTCTTCCTTTTCTGCCAGTATAGGTGGTTTAGCTACTTGTATCTGCTGTGGAACCTAGCATCTGTAATACCACCCAAGTTATCTACTCTGTGCACCCAGATGCCAATGTGACCCAATGCCTGCTCCCCCCCCCCCCCCTCCACATACCCTCTTCCTATTGCAAGATGATGTTTGTGGTCATGGTGCATTTTCCGAAGGGTGGTTGGAAAGGCTGCAACCTATCCTGACCCAGCATCATATTAATTCTATTAGCCCAGCAGCCAGCCTCCCCCTCCCCTCTCCTGCTGAGGAATGTAAGAAAAATGACTACAAAATATTGCTGTGTCAGGGCACTGTTACCCCAAAAATGAAGAAATCTTTGAGTTTTCTCCATTCAACATCAAAAGTCTAACAATGAATCGCAAAAGATGGGGTATACGCCCTACCCCTTTTCCTACGACTAAGTCCTAACTGAATTAAAAAAAGAAATCAGCGGACATATCCACAAAAAATGCTTCCTGGGTCTCTGGGCGGCTTGCCAATGACTCCTGACTCAGCTTCTCATCCCATCTTCCTTCGCAGTATACTTTGCAAAGCTTCGCCTATTTGCAATTTTGCATCCATTGGATGTTCAGTCTCTAAATGAAAAGAACACACATGAATGAAATGACACAATGAAAAATGACATTGACAAAATGACAATGACATTGACACAATGACAAAAATGACAAAAGAACACAATGAAAATGACACAGACACGCCTGATCCCCTAATCTTTATTGCAATAAAGATTAGGGGATCAGGCGTGTCTGTGTCATTCCATCACGCCTGTGGGCGCCATATGATCCAGCCGTCGGGCGCCCAAATCATTATCTGTCACGCCTGATCATTCGAACCCCGTTTTGCTGGCTTCACGCCCCACGCCCACGCCAGTTGTTTGACATCACGCTTAAACATCACTTTCACGCATCACTTTTGTTGAACGAATGATTCCAGTTCAATTTGTCGTGTTTTCTTCATAGTTTAGTTCATAGTCCCGCCTCTCAGATTCTCGCACAACCTCTACGCATCCCAGTTCAACCATGAACGCTGGGTGTCTGTTAAACGCGCGCGGTTGTAGGTTGCGGACAGGTTGTCGTCGTTTCCTAATTTCATGCTTTTGGAAATACAGCGGAATCGCTCTCTGCTAAAAAGTATGCAAGCACGTTACTTTGGAATTTGTGCCAGTTTCGACTCATCCTCATCCAACCGCATTTTATTGAGCTACCATATTTCACCTCCATATTAGGAAAGCGGGCAAAAGTACTTCATTATCAGCACTTATGCAGTTGCCTATGCAGTGCGTACCATGCAGTTTTTTCGACCTCAGAAGTCGTCAAGATGGGGGCAAAAAGATAGTTTTGCCCCCCAACTTTTTCCCAGGGGGCGGCTGCCCCCGCTCCCCCCCCTCATCCGCCGCCCCTGTTCGTTCTTGATGTGGCTCAAACACTTCACAAGCGTCGTGAAACTCAGTGAAGAGGAAAAGCACATGCTCGTCATAAGTGGACACCAGCGCCACAAGTCACTAACCGCTGTCGACCATGCCAGGGCGCACGGAATCGTAATGAGAAACGGCCCTGGTGAGATACGTGCGTTGGAGTGGAACGGATCTGACTGACTCGAGAAACACTACAGTATGTCTGTGACATCTGTCGTTAGACCTGCAAAAGAAGTCTTAACCACCAGTGGAAGTCACTCATGTAAGCAGCAGGGTTGATTTTGTTCTAAAACTTAACATTTCCTCGTGCTGTGTGACAGTCCTTCTCCAGTCATACACGATTGTAGACAGACGGATGGTGGGAAGCCGCGATTCTGTTTCGTAGATACGTGGGTACATTTTTGAGGAACGCGATATTGTGTTCTTGTCCTCGCAGGTTGTAGCGAGCGAAGAGCCTTTGGGCATTCCGTTAGTGCAAGTGAGGGTGCAGGTCTTCTCTTCGTGCACTCAGGTATCCTAGCAAGTTTACTTGGCAAAGAATGCCTGTTGATAGACCTTTTGTCAAGGAATACACACTGTCACGTTTGCATGATTCTGAAGCATGCAGTTTCGCCAACACAGACCAAGTTTTTCTTTCTCGTGTTTTCTGGCAACCAAAATAAAACCATAGCGAATTTCTTCGGCTTCCAAAATTAACGAGGTCGAAGTTAGGTGAGCCTTCCGTTTTCAGATGGCTGGAGTCATTGATGCTAGGGGAGACCGGGGTCAATTGTAACACGGGGCAATTGAAACAACCACAATAATTCCAAAACTGTTCGTTAGATGGCAGTATGCGTTCAACTGCGCATGCGCGGTAAGACACCCTCTCTTTTCACAAACGTTTGGGACGATCGGACGGGTAAGTGTTGTTTGGTGGATAAAAACGTGTTTTTTGATAGTTTTGTCAACATATTGTATGTGTACATTATTCTGTCTATTGTCAGAACTGTTGAGAAATGGGACTTATGCTCTATCTGAATGAAATTTTAGCCTTTTCTTCGCAATCTTGCACCCGAATGAACGGCGCAGTTTGCATTGTTCTTTGCGTGGAGGGGTTTAAAAATGGCGCGTAGCTGTGGGGCTGATTGTAACGACGCCAACGGGGCAGATTGTAACATTGTTACAATTAACCCCTTCCCCTTTCACATTGTTCTATGTAGTCTTACCTACCTTTTTATGCCAGCCTTTAAATAATGATTATTAATTTCCACTCTTTGTCTTTTGAGGTAAGTTACCTCATGTTTATTATATCTATTTTTGCTTTAAAATAACTCGTTTTTTACGTCTGTTAAATGTTATTTTTGAATTGGTTAATCTTTAATTTCGTGTTCCTTTATTTCAGTATGGTACGAAACAGACTAAGAACAACAAACCGTGGTGTCCCGCAGGCACGCGTGGATTTAGCGATTCGTGCTGTTGAAGCCGGTGAAAAAATCCGAAGAGCCGCAGAAATCTACAAAATCAACCATGTCACTCTGAGCCGGTATATTCGGACCAAGAAAAGTGGGGGTGATGTGAGAGTAGGATACAAGCCAGCTTCACGGGTGTTTTCAGATGAGGACGAGGGCAAGTTAGAAGAATATCTTCTTAAAGCGGCCGACGCCTTTTTTGGACTCACGCCAGTGGACGTTAGAACTTTAGCGTATGAGTGGGCGACAGCCAAGAATGTCAAAGTGCCACAGACGTGGGCAGAAAAGCGCAGGGCGGGCGTGGACTGGTTCTCCGGTTTCCTTAAGCGCCACCCAAAGCTGGCCATAAGGTCGCCGCAGCCAACTAGCCTGGCTCGAGCGTCCAGCTTCAACCGACACAATGTTTCAGAATTCTTCAGCAAGCTGGGATCTGTCTACGAACGACTGAAGCTCGACAGGTCAAGTACATGGAACTGCGATGAGACTGGCTGCACGACGGTGCAGACTCCAAGCCGCATCGTTGCCGGAAAAGGAACCAAGCAAGTTGGAGGCATAACATCAGGCGAGAGGGGACAACTGGTGACGGTGTGCGCGGCTGCTAGTGCCCTGGGAAACACTGTGCCCCCGATGTTTGTGTTTCCTCGAGCGAGGTATAAGGACTGGTTTATCCGAGGTGGCCCAAGCGACTGCATCGGGAGTGCTAACAAGTCTGGATGGATGATGAAAGAGGATTTTTTGATATTCATGCGACATTTCATCAAGCACGCGAGACCCACGCCCGACAAGCCAGTTTTGCTTCTTCTCGATAACCACTCCTCACATCTGTCAGTTGAGGTTTTAGATCTGGCGAAAGAAAACGGAGTTGTAATGCTATCATTTCCTCCGCACTGCAGTCACAGGCTGCAACCGCTAGACCGCGGTCTGTTCGGACCATTCAAGAGGAGTTACGCAACTCATATGGATTGCTGGATGCGGAACAATCCTGGCAAGCCTGCGACAATATATGACATCCCAGAAATCGTCGCTCAGGCGTGGACTGCGGCAGCCACGCAAGCAAACATTAAGAGCGGCTTCGAATCTGCTGGTATCAGTCCATTCAATCCTGAAAAGTTCACTGACCAGGACTTCGCCCCCAGCTACGTAACCGACAGGGATCTCGGCCAAAGCACTGAAACGCCAGGACTCGGCCAGGTCGCCGGCGGGTCAGGACTCGGCCAGGTCGCCGGCGAGTCGGGACTCGGCCAGGTCGCCGGCGGGTCAGGACTCGGCCAGGTCGCCGGTGGCTCAGGACTCGGCCAGGTCGCCGACGAGTCAGGACTCGGCCAGGCCGCCGGCGGGTCAGGACTCGGCCAGGTCGTCGAGGCGGCTAGCAATTCATGCAAGGTGAATTTTTTCTCAGATAATGCTCCTTTCAATACATTTAAGCGTTTTTATATGAAATGATAACAAGTAAATATTTTCTTAATTACGGGTCTCATGCTTTTCATCTTTGAAACGAAGTTGATGCCAAGTGTTCTAGATCGTAAATGAGGTTTAGAACTTTCCGTTGAATGGGTTTCTTAGTGTGTGATAAATTCTTTGTTGGATTTGTTTGATTGTTTGACACAGCCTACAATTTTGTTGTTTTCTTAATAAGTCTGGTCATTTGTATGGTGCTTGAAAAAAATGAAAAGACGTTATGCCAAAAAAGAACCAGTGGTTGGCAAAAGCTGATATGCTATGATATACATCTGGTTGCAGGGCTCCAGCGCGACTAGGGGAGACCACGTGATTGGTGGTGTGGAGTCACCGGATGGAATACGGCCGCTGCCGAAGGCTGGCCCACGTAAGACAGCACGGACGGGAAAGAGAAGGAGAAAAGCCGCTATTCTGACTGACACGCCCGAGATAACCGCAATCCAGAGGGATGAAGAGAGCCGGAAGAGGAAAAAGAACACCAAAACCAAAGGAAAGGCAGGGAGATCAAGGAGAAGGCTGAAGCTGGACGAGTCGGATAGCGACTGCGAAAATGATCAGTTCTGCCTCGTCTGCGTCGAAAGCTATGGCGCGAGCAGGCCGGGAGACAGGTGGATTCAGTGTCAACAGTGCTATATGTGGGCCCACCTGGCGTGCACAGCGCTTGGGAGTAAGCAGGTGTTCTATGTCTGTGAAAACTGTGAGTCTGACTGGTAAGGATGTAATGCATCGTATAGCTTTAGAAGCTTTTTTCTGTTCATGTCTGATTCATCGGATTTGTGATCGATACCAGCGGCTGTGATCGTGCCTGAATACCTGGTCTTAATAACTTATCATTCCGCCTAGATAGCGCTTGGATAGCGCTTCGCATTTGGTAATGTCTGCGTCCTTTAATTTCGTGGCATTGACGAGAGATCTTGACCCTACTTCGACGGTCAAATGCAAACGATGGCCAGTGGTTATTGTCGTGGAAGTTCATGTTTATTTTCAACGTAGGAAATTTGAAAACCAGGTTGTGAATATGATACCTGTAAAGCCGAACATGCAGATCTTCACAACAGTTGATCATTCGCTAATAAAGGTTCATTCGGATAGAGTTTGATTTAAGAGAAGGGAAGCGGTTTTATCATCCAATGCGACAAGTCATCCGTGGATATACGGCGTAACAATTAACCCCCTGCCCTGTAACATCTTACCCCGTATCTGGGGCAAATTGTAAAATCTGCAGAGGTAACTTAAGTCCAAATTTTAAAGTACTTAGAATTAGGTTTTCATCCGTTAGTGGTGACGAAAATGAAGAGGAAGAATCATGCTACAAGATAGTGCAGAGCAGAGACCTGTGAGATTATTCGTTAAACAAGACAGGATGGACAATGTGAAAAACGTTACAATGTACCCCGGTCTCCCCTATGCATCGGTTCCGCAACTCTTTAGTTTTGCTGGTAAACGTTTGCTTGGAATAACAGCACAGATGGTAAATGCTCGTTCGCCCTTTTAAAGAAATAATATCGGGGGAGGTACAAAATTTCGCGGTTATGTCGGAGCCTAAGGTTGGGACGTTTTGACCAGATCACGGGGCGCTTTAACCCTATTCCCGGAGGGCTAGACGGTATGGCCGATTCCCGGCAGGGGGGGGCGGATTCGGCCCCCCCCTGAGATCTCGAGAACTACTTATCCGATTTCATCGCAACAAACGGCAATCGATTTGCCGTGATGTGAACTACATTTTGATAAAAAGAAATTTTCAAAATTTTTAAATTTGTGGATACAGGGGGGCAAAAATGTCAAAATGGGGGGTACTTTTTGACTTCTTATAACTCCGTTGTTTATGGACCGATTTCGATGAAACTGGCATCAATCGAGAGATTATGGATAGGGCTTTTACCATGGGTATGCAAATTTGAAATTTTGAGAAAATTCATGGGCGTTCACAGGGTTTCAAAAATAGGGGGATTAGTTTTCTAATAACGGAATGAACAAAAGAGGCCAAAACACTTTTTTAGCTTCTGCTAGTCATTTTATGCTAAAGAAGTACAAATCGCATTACAATGTTTGTATAATGTTAGCATAGGCGGTGCCAGGGACATAAAAAAGGGGGAACTGTCATGGTCACACGTTTCTCAGATCAACTTGTGACCTTTGACGTTAAATGACCTCCAGTGACCTTGGGGTCACCTGGAATGATGTCGTGTGCATTCAATATTATTTGTAAACGTTTTTAATCGATTAAATTCACTCTATTCCAAAAAAATCATTTTTTGGCTATTGCGATATAGGGTACGTGCACTGACATTTTAGGTCATAGCTCCGTGACCCGACCTGATATCAAGCTGAAACTTGGTACACAAGTAGAGGGCATCTTTCTACGTCATATATATTCCGGGTTTGGCATTTGAAAAAACGGCGCCGAAATTTTTGCGAAAAAACAAATTTTGACTTTTGACCTTGACCTGACCTTGTAAAGTGACCTCAGATAAACAAAATTACATATGCACATTGCCCAACTATTTAGCTATATATTCATATAAAGTTTTAAGTTCTATCTTAAAAACTCTGTTTTTGGCAGACATTTTCCTTTTACCCTCAACATGGCCAAAAATGACCTGAGGTTCCTCCCAAAAACGTTGCCTGGCTCCGCCCCTGAGCAAAATAGAATTTCGAAATTTTGTCACGGCGCGTAGAAGGAATAGCTAGGAAAAGTCACCAATTTTCGTGAAGCTGCGTTAAAAAGCCTAGAATTGGCAAGCAAAAAACCCGAGGGGGGGCGGATTCCGCCCCCCCCTGCCGGGAATAGGGTTAACCCATATAGGGAATAAATCGCCCTTTTAAACCGCTTTGGAATTTTTTTTATCTATTTTAGCATCATTCTTTCAAAACAGTTGTTTCACAACAGGTAACCAATTTATCAGAGCTTCTTACCACACCCTTCATTCCTTTGCAACATTACGACCACATATGACACTGCCATTTTTCCTTAAGGTGTGCGCCTTGCCCCACTCTCCCCTATATAATAACTGCCATCGATTGGTAAGTGTGAATACCCTAATAGCACATCAACGTAGAATCGACATCGAACCGATATCGCGACAAATGTCGATTCGACATCGATTCTGTTAGCCACTTACGACAACGATTCGACATCGAAACGCAACGTCGATTCGACGTCGAAATGCAGTGTCGATTCGACGCCGAAACGCAATGTCTATTCGACCTTGAAGCGCAATGTTGATTCGACGTCGAAAAGCGGTGTTAATTTGGCAATAAAAAGGAAAACCCATATTTAAAAAAAAAAAGTAGGGGGTTTTTTCCAAAAAAAACCAAAAAAATATTTCCCCCCCTTTTTTAGGGGAGACCGGGGTCAAATGTAACACGGGGCAATTGTAACAGACGCTTTAACTTCGAAACTTACAAATGGATGACGCTGGAGGCACTACTGGACATGCGCAGTAAGCTGTTCCTTTTCCTCACGGGGTTTCAGGCCGGTGCGGCGGGTGAGTCGATTGTGCTCTTCACAATTGTGTTTTTTACAGTGTATTGTAACTTTGTTTATTTTTTAATATGATCAGCTCATTCACGTATCTTACTAGACACGGGTTTAAGAGTTTGTGTGGGGTGGGTGGGGGTACCTGGTCAAAAAATAAGTGCATTAGTTGCCGCCCACGCCGCCTTGTTTTGCGTCATTTTTGTCTGAAAGATGGCGTGGCGTGTCGGGGACAATTGTGACATTTTTGCTGGGATCAAATGTAACAGTGTTGCAATTGACCCCTATGGCCAGACAATTAAACCTAAATTTATGTAAAATATCAATGCACTTGGCATAAATGTAACCACTGGGGGCGGAGGCTATGGAAACATGCCCCGTCCAATTAATCAACATGCAATTTTGTCCCCAAATTCAATATCAATATCATTCAAAAATCATACTTACGGTGTTATTGTCACCAGTCCCTGATTTACCTCTTAGGTGCTGTTTTATCAGTTTTAATTTTAAGACGTGGTTACGTTCTTGGCGGCTAGTCACCTCGTCTTACCGTAGATGTTTCACCTTCACAGCGGATTTATTAAGATACTTTACTATTTTATTTATTGATTATTTTATTGATTAAATAATTCTGGTTTGACTTCATTTGGATATTTCTGGGGAAAGTATGGGACATTTGTATATAGTTTAATTTGTCTTCCTCTGAATGTTACAATGAAAATACATTACTATATCCATGCATCATGGATGATATATATCATGCATCATTCCTGCAGGGGCTGATACATTGGGGATCGACAAGCCTGGTCCATCGGGGATCGGACAATCTCGTCCATTGGGGATCGTCTCGAAGCAGCTCACCCCTGAAGCGATTCGGCCGTTACCCAAGGCAGGTCCAAGAAAAAACAGCCGTGCGAGTCGAAACCGAAAGGCTGCAATTCTGACTGACACTCCAGAAAAGAGAGCGATAGAGCTAAAAGAGAGTCGAAAGGATTGCAAACAAGCATCGAGAAAGCTCAATCTTGACGAGGACAAGCATGAAGAGAAGAAGACGACGGCTGGTGGGGAGAGGGCTCGGAAGACAGCACGCAGGGAAAATTGCAGTGATGATGAAGAAGTCTTCTGCTTTTGATGAAGCGTCGGTTTTTGGCCTGATAAAGGTAGAGCTGTTATTTAATTCAGGAAAAGCTGCTGGAGTACTTGAGCTTTACGCCGTTGCGAAGTCGTATTTTTGTATTGGAGCTGCGATTTTAATCCAGGAAAGGCTCAGGATGTAACAGACAATGTTGTTCAATAAAGGCTGTTTTCGACAAAAGTGGCTTTCACTACACCACTACACCATTCGCTAACATGTCACATTTGACCCTAGGTGCTGTTACAATTTACCCCGTACCTGGGGTTAATTGTAACAGCTGAAGTGACTTTTTGAAACATTAATTTCGATACCTTAAAGTCGTTATTTCGGGATCTTTTCATATCCGCTACAAAGGCAAAATATCAGAGTTTGTGAAAACCCGAGAAAATGTTCTCCAACCCGAAATATTTTCGTTCCAGGATCGAAAAGGTAAAAAATGCAACATTTTACCCCGGTCTCCCCTACCTATCTAAGTACCTTCCTATAGTACCTATCGAAAAGTCACCAGCCAAAGTTTTTTGCCCTAGGTGACCTGAGATCAAGTTTACAGGTCGTGAAAGGTCACCGATTTTAACAGACATTGCATAATTCGAATGCCCATAACTCGGTGATAGATCGTCACAGAAAGGTCAATTATCGCCAATCGAAAGAGAAATGCTCCAGCTTTCATACGTAAGTTTATTCCTTCGGTGACATCGGGATAACCTTTGACCTCATTGAGACACATGGGACATTTTCGGTTTTAACCAAATTTGCCCAGCGTGATATTCGCAAACATGTAGCACAAGAGGTCTAAGTATCTAAAATAAGCGTATAAAATATCAATATGTCTAAGTATCTAAAATAGCGTAGCAAAAAATATTCCTGGAAAAAACCGAAAACTTTTCGGACATCTTGGATTGAGTGTTACCAAGTGGCCCTTCAGAAATGTGCCCTGAGGCTATTTGAGGGACATTGATTGATTCTGTGCTTTTCGTTTGTGCGATTGACCTACACTTTGGTGCACACAATGTCCTCCGCATCTGCTACATATCAGCTTCGTTTTAAATTGCCTGACCGGAAAGGTCAAAGGTCATGACATCCCACCACCAATCGACCCCTACCATTCCTGACATACTCGTTCTTCACATTTGTACGGAAGTGAATCTGTGGGGTGTTCTTAGGCCGTAAAACCAACAAAGACATTCTTAGTCGAGCTTTGAAGCCTTTTGAGGGTCAACCGATGTCACTGAGCTCGATTGACCTTGGATAACCTGTTGGCCTTGGACCACACAGTTTTTTAAGGCAATGATTCCGAATTTCACATAAATTCTTCACGTATCAAAGATTCCATGTCAGCTAGGAGATGCTGTTTTTTTGTCATGACGTCGTCCTCTGAATGCTGGAATAGCTACAAATGCAACGACAATTTCGCATAGAAGCAGATAGAAGCGTTGATTGAGATGCCTGTAAAAAAAAACTTCATTCATGACATGGAATGAATACAAACGACTTGATGAGTGGAAAACGGATGTCAAATTCCAAATCAGAGCCCAAAAAATCAACAAATAATCCAAGGTCAAAACACGCAATCCAAGATCAAAGGATGCCGTGAGATAATCCTAGCCGTACATCGGGGCCTTTAAGAGGTCAGTCATTGTCACTGACCTCGGTTGACCTCCCAAAGACCCCGATGTAAGACTAGGATTATCTCAGTTGGCTTTAGCCCTAAGAACACCTGATAGACTCACTTCCGTCGAAATGTGAAGAACGGGTATGTCAGATCTGGATGCCAGTGGTTGCTTGGTGGTGGGGTGTCACGACATTTGACCTTACTGATCACGCAGTTTAAAACTCAGCTGATGTGGCAGGCATGCAGGACATTGTGCACATCAAATTGTAGAACAGTCACTCAAACGAAAGGCAAGACATCAATCGATATTCGTCTGATAGCCTCAGGGTATATTTCTCAAGGCTTCTTGAGAAATGCATTTACACGAAGATACCTAAAAGAGTCCCAGTTTGCCCCATTTTTTTTTTGCCACACGCTGCAGATACTTGGGAATACATTGTGCTACATGTTCGCGTCAAGATCGCGGTGGGCAAACTTGGTCAAAACCGAAAATGTTCAATGTGGCCTAGTCATGTCAAAAGATCACCCTGAGTTCACTGGAAAAATGGGCCTATTCATGAAAACTATAACATTTCTCTTCCGAATGGCGCTAATCGCACCTTTCTCAGACAATCTATCACCGACTTGTGGGCATTGGAATCATATAATATCTGTAAAAGTGCCATGCAACTTTGACCCCAGAGGTCACCCAGGGCCCGAAATTTGTCGCTGGCCATTTTTCGACGGGTTCTATAAACCTGCAAATTCCATCCAAATCGAAGTAGGTCGGATCAATTCTTGTGCAGTTTCGCGTGGAATGACCCAGTGCCAATTTGACAATGTCGACAAAGACTACTTTTTTGTGATTTCGGTGGTATCGACCGGTAAAAAGAGGAAATGCTGGCAAAACCAGCCTACCTCACAGGAGATCACGACGCGCCTCAAAAAACCTCCAGGATTTGTAAAACTACCGCATCACAGATCGCAGGCACGGGTGATCTGCACAGGGTTGACAGCATTTGCCACTACCCATTGGACTGATTAATATCTACGACTTGGGAAAAAGCCGTTCCATCAGAGTTTACTAATCCTGGTGTAAACGTTGTTTCAGTGTTTCGTGCGAACGTTGAATCAATGTTTTGAGCAAATCCACCAACGTTACACGAGCCCCTTTCACAAGTAATCAATATTGTTTCCGAGCACTGATCGTCCGAAACCACATCACCAAGCCAAAAACCGTAAGTATTTTCACATTTATTGTGACCATATTGACAGAACCATACAAAGATCAAACGAAAACGTCATCCCTTCCCAGACGCCAACAGTCATGAACGTCTTCTCTTCACCTACAGTATACAGTGCGGTGGCCTGTTCAACATGAACTTGGGACTCTTATTGAGGTTTGCCCAGATACGTGCAAAACGTTGGGAAATATCTACGGAAAATTAAGTAAATTGGTATGTTTTTCGAGGTCGCTCAGAGCGATATGAAGTCATTCTAGATGCAGTCACTATTCAACTGTACTTACATTTTTAACTTTTACTGGGTAATCCACAACATGGATTTTACATTACCATATCTGGTTAGTTCGTACCAAATAATAGCCTCCGGTAGTTTTAACACGCGCACTGAAAAAGGGGTCTTTTTGTGCCCCCCACCCCAACCTGGAGCCAACGAGGCTGTGTGTTTTAACCCAGAAACAAAGAAACAATAGGTTTTCACCTGATTTGCCATTTGTAGGCACACTTACGCATATACACATATGCACCTATATATATATATACTTATGCATGTATACATATGCACACTATACACATCCCAGTTCCTGGCTGGCTGCACAACTTTCTTGACCAGTGAGCTTCGATTTCAAGATAGCAGTGGAATAGGACAGCTGTGCTCTCGCTCATAAATCCATGTAGTCGGCATAGATTTTTGCTGGCTACAACTGAGCCCCATTCATAAGCGCATTTGCGACCACTTAGCTAGGTGGTTTGCCGACTTTCCGAGCTAACGCAATGATTACGACGCACCTCAGACATTTATGCTGCAGCGTTATGGGCGAAACTAAAAAAAAATAATGATAATAATCGACTGACGCCCGACGAGACACAAGACTTGACCCAAGACTTTGGACACCTGAGCTCAAGAGACTGTGTGTCCTAACTCACAAACAAACAAACGAACAAACAAAAACAAAGCTTAAAATAATGTATTCGTGGTTCTTTTGCAAAACTGAAGGGTTTGCTTTGATCTTCCGGTCCATTTATAACTGCTTACTCACGTGACTTCCGACACTCCTTACAAAAGTATTTACAAAATCGCAAATTACACCCATGACTGTGGTAAAGTATGCATCTCATTAGCTCGGGGCATGGAACTGCTTGCACTTCTAAGTTCATGGTACTTCTCGGCGTTTTGAAAGGCTATACTGACCTGACGCGGGGTTATTAACCCGCCTCCGACTGGGGGGCAGTTGACTGCCCGCCCTGAGGCTTTTCTAGGATTGCAAGAGAACGAACAAACACAGAGCCACGAAACTTCGTGTACCTTTTGCTTGAACATTTTTACACCTTGTGTTAAAGTTTTGACCTCAGGTCAGTTCAGATGTCTGGCCTAGGTCAGGTCAAACGGACCTATGTCCAAGAAAGTTTAGCGCCCTGCAACTTTTTGGAAAACAAGATATCACAAAAATACTTTCAGGGATCAGTCATTTTGATAGATGCAACAAATCTACTGTCTAAGATTTTGCGGAGTTTTCCGGGTCATGGACCTAAGGTCAAGCCCATTTTTAAGACATTTCGTCGTTTTTTCGGAAATTGGAGGAATTTTTCATGACATTTTTAGTGTGGAGTGAAGCATACATCTAGTTATCGTCACTGGGCAAAGTATCAATAACTTCCAGCCTTTGACCTGAGGTCAGGTCACGAATAACTGTTGTCAGCCAAAATGTACCACCGTCAAAATCAGCGATGAATGACTCAGAATGGGTAGAAAATGGCACAACTGGCTTGCACAGACGTAAGTAGTACCAAAAACCTGAAAAAGTTTGAAAAAATTGCATATTTTGCATCATAAAAATTGGCCACAAACAACCAAAACTCAGAGTATGGCTGCTGCGGTTGGGTAGGCATGCGAGCGACATGAGGCCTCCCCTACCCACCGCGTACTGCTATCTATCGGGATGGAATGGAACTTATTTCGCATGGTGAAAAGAAAGGGGTTTTGGCGCGGTATTTTTGAAGCCTAGCATTTACTGGGCGTTATTCCGCTCGGTAACCACCGACATTGTTCTTATTGTCAGACTCTAGGGTCAGAAAACGGATTTCCGCTGTTACGAAATAATCATTGCAGCTGATTACCAAAAAATCTCTCTATTTTCCGTCTTGGTTTCTTGCGTCGACATCAACCGCATACATGAATATGACTGTAAATACATTTATATGCGGTTCTTTGTCTTGTTATCTCAATTCTATCAACCACCAGTTACATGCATTTTTCATCTCTTAAGACTGCGCTTGTCCATTTGTCGGCGTTGCGCACTGGCCGTGTTTGGAACTGAAAGACAAGTTAGGTTTTTCTGTATGTGTTCAGCGACCACTGCCCAATGCTAGCCCAAATACCTAGCAACATCCCCGCCCCCTTTAAGCAGGGAAAAAGAGATAGTAGATTTGTTGCATCTATCAAGATCACTAATCCCTGAAAGTATTATTGTGATATTTTATTTTCCGAAAAAGTTCCAGGAGGCTAAACTTTTTTGGACATAGGTCTGTTTGACCTGACCTAGGTCAAGCATCTGACCCGACCTGAGGTCAAAAATTTGACACAAGGTGTAAAAATGATCAAGCAAAAGGTACACAAACTTTCGTGGCTCTGTGTTTGTTCGTTCTCTCGCAATCCCAGAAAAACCTCAGGGGGGGGGCGGTCAACTGCCCCCCTCAGTCGGGGGATTAAGACTAACGTTGTCAGTATAATGATGGTTTATGTTCCTTGGGCAGGCAATGCATAACTTCCTGCAAAATAATCCCAAATCCCAAATCACACAGCCTTTGAGAATGACCTGATACAGTTGTAACCGTGTGTAACCCAACAGTCCAGACTGATACAGATACAGAAATGCCCGGAACTTAATAGCACTTGGCTGCCTACAACATTCTCTTATCCAGCTGCTTGGTGCCATTCCGGAGCTGCACAAAATCGCATGCGAGCGAATCTCCCACCCCTTCGTGGAGCGAGGCTTATCTATGCCGACTGCATACTCAGTTTTCACTTGAGTCTTACGGGGAGTGGTAATGAAGTGCTGGCTGCCGTTTGTCAGGCAGCAATCGCCTCTGTGTGGGTGATAACAGATGCGCTCAACAGGAATCCAATCGACGATCACACGTGTTCTCCAGCAGAAGATCTTCTTTGCAGTTCTGAAGGTTGTTGTAGAGTGGGCCCTGTAGGAAATCAAGACAACCATATGAGGACCCTAGGAACACCAGAAACACATCTATGAGGTTACTGCAATGGTTACACACTAGTGTCAGGTGCAGTGCTTGCCAGCACTTGCAGGTGTTGTGTGGTTCGAGACACAACATCCTGGCCCAAGAGGGTGTGCATTCCAGCACATACATCACTGCTGACTATAGCCATGGCTGGAAAAAGCCAAAAATCATTGGAGCTGTCAGATAGGACTGTACATTATTTCTTCCCTTTCATTGTCAGAGGGATAATGTTAAAACCTCTGAAAAGAGGGGGTCAGCAATGCAAGATTGTTTAGCCACGCCTCTGCTAGAAATCAGCCACAATCATGACAAAAAAGGATGAAACATTCAAGAGAATAGAAATGTTAGCATTCGAAAACATCTTAGGTTATACAATCATGATAACACATGGAATCAAATTTAAAATTTTATCACATGCTTTAGCTTTCCATTTTCAGTTTATTAGAACTTCAACTTAAGATTATCCTAAACGAGGAGAAATTAACAGAACAAAAACAAATAGCAACAAACCAAAAAATAAACAAAACCAAGTGTGACATAAAATGCAATACTTCTGCGCTTGAGGGCTGCATTTAGAAAGTCATGAAGAACTTACATGAATTATAACGTAACTGGCCAATAGTCAGCACTCTTTCAATCAGGGTTTTCTGTGTCAGGTGCATCTTTATCAGCTATCCTACTTATAATCCCCACTCATGAATTACCATGCTAGAGGCACATTAGATTTGAATGTCATTTATATAATGACAATTCAGTAACAACGATCTTTCACTTCATTGTACAGTGCAGACTCTGCTCCTCGCACCCACCTGTCCGCAGTCCACTCAAAGCGACCAAACAATGTATACGGGTTATCTGACTAGGCGTGCTGTGAGGTGTTGAGCAGCAGGGCGACGACCAAGACTCATTTTGAATGTTTAGTATTCACGCAAGTTGAGCTTTTATACTGTTGCTAGGCGACTCCGGCCTTCGTAGACATTTCAGAATTGAAGGATCTTGAGTTGTGAAAGTATTGTCTGGTGATCAGTTATGCGGAAAGACCGTCGTGATAAAAGTTGACAACTCTTGTGTGTTCTTGTCAGTGATGCATGATGAGTGACACATGCACACCTTTATTCGGTGAAATATAAGATGACTTTTTTCGCATCTCTCGTCTGATGAAAAACTCGACTCTAAGACCAAAATCCAGATGCAGTGATTTAATCCAGTATAAACTACTCATATAAGATCGGTTTCGAGATCCAATTGTAGTTTTTGATCGAGAGTGCAGCGTTTAATTACCAAAAATATAGTATTTTCATGACAACCAAAATATTTCAGTGACATCGTTTTTGGGTTGGAATCGAAAGACAGTGTTTCCATCGAGAATGTACAACTGAAATAACACTGGTTTGTGGCTCTAAACGCAAATGAAACATTGAAAGAACATCGTTTTCGGGTCGAAACCCAAATGCAGTATTGCCATAGAAAATGCAACATTGCAGCAACTTCGATTTGCGTTTTACATTGAAAAAGAAAGACTGGAATAATATCTGTTTCAGGTTGAAATCTAATGTTGCATTTCTATCTGTTTCCGAAAAATGCGGTATCAAGTCAATATAAACTCGATGTCGACGCGATCAAGATTTGATGCTAAAATGTTCCGGTTTAACCCGTCCCCGACTGGGGGGGGGCAGTTGACTGCCCCCCCCTGAGGTTTTTCTGGGATTGCGAGAGAACCAACAAACACAGATTCACGAAACTTTGTGTAGCTTTTGCTCCATCAATTTTACATCTTGTATCAAAATTTTGACCTCAGGTCACGTCAGGTGCCTAACCTAGGTCAGGTCAAACAGACCTATGTCAAAAAAAGTTTAGCGCCCTCTAACTTTTTCGCAAAACAAGATATCTCAATAATACTTTCAGGGATTAGTGATCGTGATAGATGCAACAAATCTCCTATCTCAGATTTTTCGGAATTTTTCGGGTCATTGACCTAAGGTCAAGCCCATTTTTAAGACATATCGCCATTTTTTTCGGAAATTGACGGAACATTCCATAACATTTTTACTGTGGAATGAAGCAGACATCTGGTTACCGTCATTGGGCAAAATATCAGTGACTTCCAGGCATTGACCTGAGGTCAGGTCACGAATAACTGTAGTGGGCCAAAATGTACCACCGTCAAAATCGACGATGAATTACTCAGAATGGGTAGAAAATGGCAGAACTAGCGTGCGCAGACGTAATTAATACCAGGAACCTCAAAAAGTTTGAAAAAGTAGCATATTTTGGAAATAAACAGGCTCTCGCGAATAAAGCTCCGCCAACTTTGTACATTGACAACTAATAAATTTTTCCAAAATTTAAGCACGAGAAACCATCACAAGAACGACAAAGATCAATAAAATTTACATAGATTGTCTTTTTTCGCGAAAATAAAGGAACGCCAAAATTAGTTCCCGTCAATTTGGTACTGCATACGGCCGCGGCGCACACTTGACGGCTGACGGGAGAATTACGGTGTCTTTAACTCAACGTTTCGGCGTATATATTGAACAAATCTGGGGAATTGACGTGTTCGGCATCCGCGGACATTTACTTGTGCGCTGGTGCCTTTACCTATGCGTTATTAGTCACAGTCCTTGAGATTCGGCCATTTCTCGGTTCTGCAGTCGGCTATGAGAAAACATATATGGGGCGTAAATTGGCTTAAATATTATCTAAAACTAAAATGAGACCGTTTCGAGCTCTCTCGTCGGCTTTCCAACGGTATGCTTATTTTTATCGTGCGACCAACCGTTCGCGTTGGGGGGCGTCCCCCCCGTGCGTGTTCGGTCGTGCGCGGGTTAATCTATTTTTGACCAAAACGCAACATCGAATCAATGCTGTGCGTTAGTAAGGAAACTACACGGAATGATAAAGCCCATACGCACGTAGGTAATCCACACCATCCCTGTGTAACCCTATTAACCCCATAACCACATAACCCTATTAACCCTGTAACCCCATCCCTAACGCACACAAGCATACGACATTGATTCGAGATCGCGCTTTGATCAAAATTAGGTCGAAATGTAACATTGCGTTTCGACATCGAATCGATGTTGATTCGACATTGATTTATGTTGATTCAAGTCCGCGTTCATGTCGAAAACATAGAAACGTAACGTTACTCTTCGAATTGGAATCAGCATAGTTTCGATATCACATTTCAGCCAAATTACGACATTATCTTTCGACATTTATCCGTTGATTCAGCGTTGACCCGGCTCAGCGTTGTTTAGTTGAAAATAAGTATAACTACATATAGCAATATTTAACAATGCGTTTCAACGTCCAATCAATATCGATTGGACGTTGATTCAAAGTCATGTTTATGTCGGAAACAAGTAGAAATGTTTAACATTACATTTCGACGTAGAATCGACGTAATTTCGGCGTCGAATCGACGCTGCGTTTCGACGTCGAATCGATGTCGCGAGTGGGTAACAAAATCGACGTCGAATCGACATATGTCGCGATGTCGATTCGATGTTGATTCCACGTTGAAGTGCTACTACGGAGCACAACATAATAACGCATATAAGCTCCTTTAATAAACATGAAGTCAGTCCCGGGCACCATTTAAATGCAATGCAACGCATTTAACATCACTGGCAGCGCACAACTTCTGTTGAATTATAATGTAGCTATTACATATTGCTAGTGCGAATTCTGTAGCTTGCTAGTGATGCATTGCTGATTGAAATTAAGACTGCAGATTTCCTGCAGATTTCCCCGAGTCGCGTCTTTTGCGTTTGCAAAGTGTTCACGAGATACTCAAAGCATCAGTGCACGATGTAATGCTCTATGGCTACTGCGTATTGTAAAGCACACAGGCGTAGGAAATGTAACATCGGAATTATGTTGATTCTACGTAAAAGTGTAATGTTACCTTTCTGCATGTTTTCCACAGAAACGCGACTTTGGACCAAAGCCGAATCGATATTGCTTCGATGTTGAAACGCGATGTTAAATATTGTTATATGTACTTATACTTGTTTTCAGCTGAAAAACAACATGCATCTATGTAGGCCAACGTTGAACCAATGAATGTCAACATATATTGTTGTATTTTGGTTGAAATGTAACATCGAACTTATATCGATTCAAAGTGAAAGTGTAATGTTGCGCTTCTACATGTTCTCGACATAAAGCGACTTTTGACCAACGTAGAATCGATATCGATTCGATGTTAAAACGCGATGTTAAAAATTGTTATATGTACCTATCCTTATTTTTAACCAAAAAACGGCATGCATTTCATATAGATCAACGTTGAATCAATGAGTAACTATCGAAATATAATGTCGTATTTTGGCTGGAATGTAGCATCGAAATTATGTCGATTCCAAGTCGAAGCGTAATGTTGCGTTTCTACATGTTTTTGACATAAACGCAACTTTGGATCAACGTCGAATTGATACCGATTCAATGTTGAAACGCGATGTTAAATATTTGTATATGCATCTATATGATTATTTTCAACTTAAAAACGACATGCCTATCATGTATGTCAACGTTGAATCAAAGTATAAATGTCGAGATTAATGTCGTATTTTGGTTGAAATGTAACATCGAAATTATATCGATTCTAAGCCGAAGTGTAATGTTGCGTTTCTACATGTTTTCGACATAAACGCGACCTTGGATCAACGTCGAAAAGATACCTATCCGATGTTGAAACGTGATGTTAAATATTGGTATATGCATCTATGTGTTTATTTTCAACTTAAAAACGACATACATTTCATGTAGGTCAACGTTGAATCAAAGTGTAAATGTCGAGATATAATGTGGTATTTGGGTTGAAATGTAACATCGATATTATGTCGATTCTAAGTCGAAATGTAACGTTATGTTTCTACGTGTTTTCGACATGAACGCGACCTTGGAATCAACATAAATCAACGCCGAATCAACATCGATTTGATGTCCAAACGTAATGTTACATTTCGACTTGACTTTGACCAAAACGCGATGTCGAATCAATGTCGTGTGTTACTAGGGGGCCCCGCGTTGACTGCCCCTCCCCTTGGCGAAATCCTGGATCCGTCCCTGGATTAAACCGTCATAATCGAGGTGTGGCTTCCGTCGGCAGCAGCGATGTCATTTATATTTCTTAAGCCCTCTTTGTACCAAGATTCCAATCTATTTAAATGAAACTTTGTCAAATCAATGTACCGTAAGTTGTATGATATCAAATGTCGTCTTCCACTGTAAAATTTCTTATAGCCAAAATGTTAGCAGCATACTCCGAAAGCATATTCTTAATTCCTTTTGCAGGTTTCTTTAAAGACAATGAACTTTCATTCCAAATGAGTTGATTAGGAGCAATCGTCTCAGGGAATAGTTTGGTCCATTCAGCTTTTCACGTAATTTCTCGTCTAACCCAAGTAATTTCTACAGCCGCCATGCAAGCTTTTATGTCTACCATTCGCATTCCAGCTTTTTGCTTGGGTCAAGTTAAGCTTTCCCTACTGATTTTGTTTCTCTTGCCATCACATAAGAGCTTCAATAGCTCACTGATAAACTGCCTAAAAGAATTTTCGAATGTATTTGGAAGAGCAGCAAATAAATGCACAGGGGATGATCGACCAAGCCAACATACCCACATGGGATCCATATGGGTCGTACATGGGCCAGATGGGCCCACATTGGCATAGGCTACAGCTGGGCAGCCTACGTGGACCCCATGTGGGCTGGAAAAGGGAGACACATGGGCTGCGTACAGTCCGTCCAATAATGATAACAATAACAGTAATAATAATAATAATAACGTTAATAATAATAATAATAATAATAATAATAATAATAATAATAATAATAAACAATAACAGCAAGAATAATGATAATACTAGCAATAAATAGACAGATGTTGCTGCAAAATCAGCTCTACAGATTCAGATCGCACTCTCGTCTGACTCGTTCTGAGAAGTTTGCTTGATCTTCCAATGGTCAGGTAAGCTTGGAAACGACCATGCGGGACCCACATGGGCACCACGTGGACGCGATGGTAGAAGTCGGAAATGGGGAACACATCCCGCCACTTCTGGCCAAGCACCCCATGGGAGAGTTGAATTCCTTTTTATGAGCAAACCGCTTCGCCATTACCCTACCTCACCGATGCTCCCGTCCACCTCCCCTTACCACGCATCTATCTACTTTGCCTCTAGCTATCGCATAGCAAATGATTAATAGCAATGGAAATAATTTTTGTATGCATTAGTAGTACAAAAATTATGCACTCATTATTACTGACAATGTGACAATCGGGCACGCAAATAAACCGTCCTGCTGCAATTTGACTGCAAGGAAATATTTTAAACATGGCTGTGGCGTGAAGCGGAAACTGTTCCTCCATTCCGTGTGAGGCGTTGCCCGCGGCTAGTGCGAGTAGGTGGTCATCACGGCGAAGCTTCCTGTGTCAAACTGCGCGGAACATTCATCGGAGGTGAGCGAACACATGCTCATCTTAAAATGTAGAATGTTGTGTTTTTCCAAGCATTCACAGGCCAACAATTCAAAGAGGATTGGTTTGTATGTTGCAGCATCAGTATGCAGTACGCAGTGGAAATGGTGTTTCAGGTTGATTGAAGGTTGCTGATTGTTGCAGATAGACGCGATTCTCACTGACTCCAGCAAACGGAGTACCGCCCAACGAATGAATGCTGGAACAGCAAAATTGCTCTTCGTTCGTCCATTGGAGCGAGTAAACGCTCTAGTTTTACTGATGAAGGAACTGAATTTTTACGTACGTGCCAATTGGGTATTGGTTGAGCAGGCTTCCCACTTCTCATAACTCCAAAAACCCAAGTAGTTGCTAAGCCATATTGGTGTCAAAAGATGCGCAATTGAAAAATAGGTCAAATGCAGGCTTGTGTGCCTTATTAATGCCACAGCTTCTCCAAAATAACCTATTGAAGTGGTCCAGTCACCGACCGCCTTCACGATTAGCACGACGGCAAAGCACGGAGTATCCCCACGAAACAGATCAACTCCAACTCACAAGGGTCGACAGTTTGCGAAGGTTTCGTGAAATATAACGTCACCGGAAGATTTACTAATATGCAGCAATCTCAAAACTCGAAATAAGGAATCTGGCGGTATTGAAACGGGACAGATCGAGGTGGACTGGGACCGATCAAGGACAGGCGCGCGTGCCCGGGAGAGAACAGGGACAGAGAAGGATAACCGAGATTGCACATGGATATGGAATCGGACCAAGATGGGATAGGGAGAGAGATCAGGACTGTATGGGAACGGGCATTGAAGGATATTGAAACGGGACGGTGAAAAGACGCTGGGACAGAAAAGGGACAAGTTAAGAGATGGTGGCGGGACGGGACCTCTCGGACCAATGCAGAAAAGTATTGGTTCCAAGGTCTCCAGGCCGACCTGGAACTGCCAGTTACATCGACAATCTAATACAACAAGCCACGTTTCTCCTGAAACGGTTTTGGACACAAACATTAGAGCAACGTCTTGATCGTACACCGGGAACTTAAATAATCGGCAATATCCGGCCGGATCACAAAAATATCCGGCCGGATGCCGGATACCGGATAATCTCTAATATCCGGCCGGATATCCGGTGCATCCCTACCTGTGACATCATCAGCAGTGGCTCAAAATTAAACCATGCATATACCGCAGGACCGCACGTTTCGGCGCTATCGATTGCCGTTTGAATCAGCCGAATCGGGCGATTGGTTCTCGAGATAGATGGGGAGGGGGCGCTCCGGGTTAAACCTCCTCGTCAGTGGAAAGTGGTGAGACACCCCAGCCAACGCCGGGTTATTGGCTTCGTCCAATACCCCATCATTGCGCCTGTCCCGTTACTATCCCTCTCCATAGTTACCAAACCTTGTTCTTTTCCCTTTTCCGTCCCTCTCTGTCCCCGTCCCGCCACCATCTCTTTACTTGCCCCTTTCCTGTCCCAGCGTCTTTTCACCGTCCCGTTTCAATACCCTTCAATGCCCATCCCCATACAGTCCTGATCTTTCTCCCTATCCCATCTTGGTCCGATTCCATATCCATGTACAATCTCGGTTATCCTTCTCTGTCCCTGTTCTCTCCCGGGCACTCGCGCCTCTCCTTAATCGGTCCCAGTCCACCTCGACCTGTCCAGTTTCAATACCGCCAGATTCCTTGTTTCGAGTTTCGAGATTGCTGCATTAGTATGCTCTACTTTATTTATTTACTAATGCAAGATTAGTAAATCTTTCAGGACGTCATATTTCACGAAACCTTCGCAAACTGTCGACCCTTGTGAGTTGGAGTTGATCTGTTTCGCGGGGATGCTCCGTGCTTTGCCGTCGTGCTAATCGTGAAGGCGGTCGGTGATTGGACCACTTCAAGAGGATATTTTGGAGAAGCTGTGGCATTAATAAGGCACACAAGCCTGCATTTGACCTATTTTTCAATTGCGCATCTTTTGACACCAATATGGCTTGGCAACTACGTGGGTTTTTGGAGTTATGAGAAGCGGGAAGCCTGCTCAACCATTACCGCCAATTGTTGATAACAGATCATCCGTTAGCTGGATTGACAGATTCAGTCGCCTGTAACAAATATAGCGCCAGTCTCCAAGGTAAATGGGCTGTATGGCACGTCATAAAAAATGACTACATGCTTTCAGCAGTCATGCTGATTAACGCTCAAACTGAATCTAGGACGTGAGCAAATTCGGTTTGTGGTGGACATGGATGCAGCCATGGTTCAGAAACTGGGGAAGGGGCAAGCTGAATGAATCCACCAAGAACAGGTGGGGGAAGGGGGGTCCAAAATCACTTTCAGGGGTTGCATGACTAATTAGGGCTAAAGACCCTTTTGTTAGGTTTCACGGTTCAAGAAATTATGCCTCCAGTGGAAAATACCTATTTGATATGTTACCAGTTGCGGAGGACAAATCACCACGCCCGAAAAGTGTAATGGATAAGTCCCTGTCCCAGAAATCACACCTATGGTGGTAAGCTAGGGCTTTATCTCTGGCCTTGTGTGTGCTGATATCAAGGCCAGCGATAACAAGCATCAAGAAGCATGCGAAGGAACAAGGGGTTGGCGGAGGGGTGGGGTACATCTTAACTTGTGCATGTGAAGGAATGCGAGGGGGAGGGCGCATCCTAACTTGTGGACTGTTCAGGCGATTTGATTCGGACTTGGTCAATGACTTTACGTGAAGTAATTTGTGGGGTAATTTTCACATGCTCGCAGTGGGCAGCCACGATTTTTAAGGATACAGATGTGGCCCTGGTGACTGGAAAAATACTTTGTTTCATCAGTTCAAACGACAGTTGTATTTTCAGGGTGCTGGTGTTCAGGGGTGTCAATTTGTATTCTTTTGAGAGGGCTCTGGCCCACCCAGCGCACGCATGAATGTAAAAGTAGGTATTGTTGTTCCTCTACCATTCAGCAAATGATAAATACACTCAAGCCAGTCGGTTCAATTGCTGTTTACCAAGAATGCAGCTTTTTAAATGTCACAATCTCCCAGCTGCTCACGTCTAGCACAGTGCCGTGAGGATGCTTTTTTTAGCAACAAGGCTTTGCAATCTGCTGAACAAAACCAAGTCTTCATGCAACACTAGTTACTTCACTAACCAGTTTCATGTCCAGATTTTTGTTTGAAAAGTATGTGAGGAATTAAAGGTGAAAACGAATGTGGAAACATTTAAGGTTTGCTGTAATCTCAAAACTTTGTTGACATTTGTTGATCGAACCCACCATTAGCTGGGGCGGGGGGTAACGCACCGCCCCCCCCCGGCACATTTCTTAAATGTCTCCCAAACGAATAACCGCAGCGTCTTGAAATTTTCGTACATCAGTTGTGCACATACTGACAAAAATGTGGAAACGAGGTCGTCTCGGGCCATCTCTTAATAGCGTTGCAAAAACGACCATGTTTTGCGATTCTAAGGCCCATTTTACTTCACCACTGTATTGTGGGTGCCATTACCATGTATGGTGACTGGCTCGCATTGCATATCAAAAAGAACTAAATAAATGGATCTTTTGCACACGGCCAGAAAGATTATCGAATTTCCTTGCAACAAAATGCGCGTACAGCTTGCACAGCGGTTTCTTACAACATTGCTATATTTTTTTGATGGTTTGATCTTCGGTGGTTTTGTGCAGATTTCAGCTTAGCTAGGAAAGTGGTGGTGCCTTTTTGACGTTCTGGATGACCGATGTGGAGATATCGTCCTTTGCATTGTTGCGCAGCATTCTGTGAAGATGTGCAAGATGGGGCAAACTGGCTTGTAGGGCCGTGCAGAGATGTCAGATTGAGGTCACTAGCGTGCTTGTATCACTCAGACTTCGGAACTAAAAAAATGCTGCAATGTTGCATATGCACGATAATTTGGACCATTTCAAGGCTCATTTGTGTCCAGTGTCCTTTGAAATTGCCTTTAAAGTCTCCGTGTAAAATGGACCAGGACACAAGTATCGCCTGACACATTATAATGGAGGTTAATTTGGCCCAACCTGTGACCAGCTGTATTATCACGCAAACTTGAATCTCGATCTGCATTTCATTGAGACAACGGATTCTGGAGGATACTGTCATTTATCACAGGACCGCAGAGCTCGGCGCTATCGATTAGCATTTGAATCCGCGGAATCGGACGACTGCTCTCGAGATAGAAGGGGGGGTGGCGTTAAACGCTCCCTCCCGTCATTGGAAGATTGCCAGATATTCCAGTCCCTGCCGGGTTAATGTGAGCATCAGTCATAACCTTTTCTTCGAAAAAGAAAACCTCTGGAAAAACCTAATTGATGTGGGCCAGCCCAGCTAGAGAAAACATGGCTTAGGAATGCCTGCAGTGCTTATCCGTTTCCTCTTTCATTTTATTTTATGCTGATTTGATTTGATTGAGCAGGATTGGTATTTCAGGATGATAATATTCTCTTAATTCTGAACAACCACGGGTTTAGCAGGACTTGCATTTCAGGATGTTCATATTCTTTTCTCCCTTTTCCGTGTAGGGAAATGTTTTCAGATGCCCATTGGAGCATTTATTCACTGTTTAAAAATTAAATACGTATTGTCCGTCGTCTTAGAGGCATGCGTTTTGCACGTTGCGATAGCCAAATGGATGGGGAATCATGTTATGTTCGCATCCCTTTTCAGTTGGCTTGGCCAGTATGGCTTGGAAACAGTTGGCCGAATTAAAATAACTGTTGGGCTATTATTATTTTATGAAGGCTATTATTATCATTACAGGCTGTCATTATTAATTTATACCACCAAATTCATCATAAAGTAACCTTTCTGTACAGGACAGAAGTGATTTGTGAGCTATAAACATGACTGGAGATTTGCGAAAATTACTGGGGGTCTGCATAGGATTTAAAACCGTTTCTTTTTCAGTCATTGCCATAGGTCTTATGTCAAAATCCCTTAATATTGGGAGGTCTAGACTCCCCCTCGTATCACCGGCCATGATTATAAACCAGCTAATTTATTTGGAGTGGAAACAGTCATTGGATTCTCCTTCAGCACCCTGAACAGTTTGTTTCAGTTTTCCTTGTTATTCCTCTCTGCCTGTAAACATTACCACCAATTCTGCTTTATACCTGTTCTATATGGTACCACCCTCCTGGTAATACCATACAGGTAGTTTGGGTTTGAACTTTGAAAGCCTGGTTTATAGGCACTGTGTCATAACCCGACTTTGACTGGGGTATTTCGCCACCTTCCATTGACTGCGGGAGGGGGGCGCTTAGCACACCCCCTTCCCGTCCATCTCGAGAACCAATCGTCCGATTCGGCTGATTCAAACGGCAATCGATAGTGTCCAATTTTGCGGTCCTGTGGCGTATACACGTTTTGACGTTGGGGTCGCTGATGACGTCACAGGCCAGGTCAAGCACGAAAAAGTGACCATTTTCTCCAGAGTCGCCTAATCACAATGGAAACCAGAACGAGACCAAAGTTTACTTGGTAGTACATTCCTGACAGCTAAATTTTATATTCTAAATGCCACCTGACCCAAGATTATGCAGGGTTAAGGTCACAGGTTGGGTCGAATTTGACCTCCGTTGTACCGTGCAATGTGATGCATGTTTCCTTACCCATTTGGGTCGGATATTTTAAAAATGACGCTTTCAAAGAGCCCTCGGAACAACAACTTGAAATGGCCGCAGTCATCGTGCACATGCAGTATTGCAACATTTCGTAGCATTATATTCGGAGTATTACGAGCACGATAGTGACCTCCATCTGGCATCTCTGTATGACCCTACAAGTCAGCTTGTCCATGTTGCATATTTCCCCAAAAAGTTCCACAACATTGCAAAGGCCGATATCTCCACACTCGTCATCCACAACGTCCAACAGACGCCACCAGTTTACTCGCTACGCTGAATTCTGCTTAAAACCACCAAAGGTCAAACTACGAAAATAATATTGCAATGTTGCAAGAAGTTGCCGTGTAAGTTCCATGGGTGATTTATTTCAAGAAAGCTAGATAATCTGTCTGACCGTACCCAAAAATAAGTTTATTCAGTTCCTTTTCTGGAATGCATTCCAACGCCATTTTTCCATTTTTTCGCCTGCATTTTATTCTATTTTATTCTGTTCTACATTTTTATTTCTAACATCTATAACGTTCAACGTCTCAATATCTAACGAAAATAAAAAAACACACATTTGATCTATGTTGACCTAGCATGACGTCAGAGGGGATCTATATTGAATTCTCAGGTCATGCTGATATGCGTTACAAGCCACGAACACCATACATTGTAATTACACCAACGATATAGCGGTGAAGTAAACTTGAACGTCAAACCGCAAACCATGGTCGTCTTTTCGACTTCATTAAGACGTGACCTAAGATAACCTCGTTCCGAAAAATTTGTCATTATGTGCAGAACTGATGTCAGAGAAGGCACTGAAAGTTTTAGGACGCTGCGTTTATTCGCTTTTGAAGATGTATAAGAAATAAGCGGGGACGTTAACACCCCTCCCCCCAGTCGATGGCGGGTGAATGCGACCATACAGTCTCATACAGATGACTCGTCTTACAGCGGTTGGAGAGGATTCAAATTTGCTTGCTGATTAAACTAGCTGACTAATCATTAATGAGTATTAAACTGATTTGTTATATCACTGGGCTATTTCCAGCCAAGCTAGCAGTCAGTCACAAATACTAAGATATGTATGTCCTTGTTTGAAAACATTGGGTCTGCCTCTTGGCAATAGTTATCGCTCTAAACGTAAAATAAAGTAAATGAAAGCTCAAGGCCATTTACATTCAATCAGCGGAGATGTAACCCAGAGTGAGGGAGCCAGTACTTCTTTTATGCGACATGGATCCTCAGGTGAATACGTAGCGTCTTTCAGCGTCGCCACCAGCTGAGGAACTGGTATTGAAGAAAAAATGGTGTTAATCTTGACGAGCTTGGTCCAGGTGACTGATGAGTCGGACATGTCATGTCAGACATGCATACCATTGAACAAGTGTGATGACAAGAACAGGCAGGATGTTGGGGATCAGAAGATTGATGTAGCTGACAGGATGAGAAAACTGGCTGTGCATTTTCCCCTGTCCCCCTCAGTTGCGAGTGACTTTCTTCATCTCCTAAAGAAAATACCAGGGTTTGACCAAAGGATGCAGGAACATTGCCGGATACCATTACACTAAACATGACCTCAAAAGCTGGTGGCAGATACCATTACTCTGGAATCGAACAAACCCTGAAAATTATTGCCGAGAAAAAGAAAAAAAGGCCAGGGCTCAAACTCTAACACTAAGGTGAACATTGATAGCTACCTCTGTTCAAAATGTAACGCACCTCCCCCTGGCCCACCCTGTTTCAGTCAGAGTGGAAAAGTGGCGAGGTGTGTATGACTGCTGTCCTGTGCGGTACTGATAAACCTGTACCTGTGCATGAATTCATGCATGACTTTGACTGTGAAAGGAAAATGCTAAAAGTTGATGAGATCCAAATTTTTGGTATTAACCCTTTAGTGCCCAATTTATATCCTGTAACATTTTGCCAAATTTTATGCCATATTTATTACGTCAGTATTAGGGCAAAAAGATAACTATAGCACCCGAAGCCCCTCATTCGCCGGTTACAGCTTAGTAGGGGTCCATATATATATGGCCATGGGCACCTGGACGGTCGAAAATCAGCTAAAAGTTGGGGAAAAAGGTGTCGACAACAGCTGACAAACAGCAAGCGTGTATTCTTGATCAAACAGGACACGAACAGTGATATGAGTCTGCAGAACTCACTGAGGATCCCAGTCACGTCCGTCAAGTTCTCTGGACCCATGTATCCCAGCCTACAACCCTTCGGTGTAGAGTTACACTCAGCATCCAACGCACAGGTGCACATTACAGTTCTGGCACCCTGTCTTGCGGATGGCCAGATCAGGCCACAATCTAGCACTGGCACACGCATCAGGATTACAGTAAAAATCCCAGTCCCGTCCCACAAATCCCACAGGACCCTCCAGTACCCAACCTACAACCCATCCGCGGTGTGGAACGGGACGAAGCATCCAACGCAGAGGTGGACTTGACACTTCTGGCATCCTGTCTTGGGGTGTCTCTTGCAGCGCGACTTATTAGCGCAGGTCCCCTGCTTGGCAAGGGGGACCACGAAGTGGCTGACCCCATCAAACTGGATATCCTGGAGGACCCGGACAGCGGCCGATGGGGAGCTGGGACGCCCAGACGGCGGCTTGACGCTCTGTGCCATGTAGGACTGAACGATGGTTTGGATGAAGTCCAGCTGGGTTTCTTCGGGGTGGTGACGTCGGTGGATCAGCCAGGCGTTCTGCATCGTAGCTCCCAGAATCCAGTTGTAGATGCACCACCAGAACTTCCTCTGCCGGATTCCGATCCGGTAGCACCCGATGTTTTGGTCCATGCTATCTGTTCCTCCCATCGCACGGTTGCGGATCCGAACATCGCACCCGAAAGCTGCTTCGTACTCTGGACGCTTGATGATCCCGCCTGCTCCCTGGTACACGTCGAATGCCAGGGGGTACCCGTCCGGGCTGTTGAGGCACCATGCCTTGAATCCGAACTGGATGGGTTTTCCACGCAGGAATTGCTTGCAACCATGCCGGCCATAGTAGGGGATCATGCTCTCGCCCACGTCAAGGTCGGTGGAGGTCGCGGGCCTCTGAAAACCCTGGATGAATTTGTCCTGGATGGCGTCGATGAGAGGACGGAGCTTGGCCATCTTGTCGCTGCGGTCGAGCCGTTGGTTGTCAGCGAAGTGGAGGACCGACAGGATGGCATCGAAGCGGTTTCGCGACATGACTCGGGCCACGAATTCGATGTGCAGGTCCGTATCGACGGACCAGTAGTGATGACGTGCTGGGACCTGGTGGTAGCCCGAGAAGAACTGGATCGCCATAACGGCTTTCAGCTCGACAACTGACGGCTCCGGGACGTGCTTCCCACTCCACTGGCTGTACCGGCGGATCTCGTGCTGAAGGTGCCGGAAGAAGGCGTCGTCAAAGAAGAACTCAAACACCTGGACAGGCGTCATTTTGGAGAAGTCCTGCTGGGGGTACGGGCACTGCTCCACCCGCTCCTTGAGGAAGGAAGCCACCTCCCGCTTCCCCCATCTGAAGCCACCTGAGGCTGCAGCTACGTCTTCTTCCTCGTCGGAATCATCTCCGCCGCGAACGATCTCAGCCTCCACTTTGAAGGAGGTTGCGATCGAGGTTGTCGACCGTCCCGCAGCCGTCCTCATCCCCTGAGTCACCATCGCTGTCCTCGCGGACGTCAGGAGGACAAATGAAGATGTCGGCGCCATGCTCTCCATCCTCTTCAGCGACATCTAGGAGGTCCAGCAGCCTCCCACTTCTGAAAATAAGAATAAATTGGAAATGCGTAATATTCGACCACCCGACTGCCCATGGCCATATATATATTGGGCTGTGCAGAAGCCTGCTCAGTTGAGGCGCATCTCACTCTAGGGAAGCTTTTTCATATCAGGGAGTTCGACAGTGATTCTGAGGACACCACAAAACAAAATCTAGCTTCCACCATGATTTAGACGCTCGATAGACTCACCGGCGTGTTTTCGACATGTAGGCGTAGATCCGTGTAAAGATGGATGCACGATATAGGTTGGACACTCCGACCAAACACACTCACAGCTCTTCACTAAACCCGTGAGATATATTAGAAGCCCTTTTAGTGGCGACCACTCCGCATCGCTCCACGCAAAATGACCTCGAAACACCGTTATAAATATATCGCTATGGGCACTAATGGGTTAACTTGCGCCCGGCAGGGGCTCAAGACACCCTTCACCCCGCCGGTGGGAGGGGAGATATCTGACCCCCAGGTTCTCAGGTTCTATGCGTTGCTGAAAAAAATTACATGGCGACAAAGAGAACTGATCACGGTGAGTCGAATGAACACATTTTTGCTTAACTTAGGCCAATATTGATGCCATCAGGGGTCACCATAAGTCAGACTGAGCTGGGGTCGAAGTGAGACAAAAAAGATAATCAACGTTGCGATCTTCGTTTTGGTAGAACATTAGGACGGTGATTATCATGCGGAACACACTCATATCACAAATGACCCAACTAAACAATGAGATCGGGTCAAGCCACGACCTCATTTCATGTATGCTCGTGGCGGTATTATGATATATCGCGCCTCAGCTTACCCGGTGCTTGTGTGGCGCGCTGGATTGCAGGTGATACCTTTTGTCACTACCCTGAAGGTTAACCAGGGTTAAGCAAGATCACAAGAGGTCAGTGACGTTTGATGATGTCCGGTGACTTTATTTTGACCTAGGGTTGACATGGGCTCATTTTGCGTTAAATCTGATTACATCGTCTACTTGTGTCCTAGAAAAAAACAAATATTATTTCTACGCAGACAGTTTTGGCTTTCGTGTGCTGCAGGCAACAGATACCCGGATCGGGGGTTATGGCCTGAGCCAAGGTCACGTGTCTACTGGACATATGATGGACGCATATGTGATTGGCCGTGCTTTTAACAATATCAGCATGAAATCCCGCAAAAAAGATCGCCGAAATTTAGGCCGAATCTCAAAAAGTGCCGAAAGTGACCCGACCCTAGGTTATTGACCTTCAGTTTTCCGAACAAAGCCGAACTAAAAGTTGTTACGTTTAGTGCATTTTGTTACTCCTGTAAGTTTCATAAAAAACCGCCCAACCTAAAAAAAAGTTTGAGTGCTCTAATTGTATTGTAGGTTTACCTCTGACGTGACCTCGGTCAATGGTCTGACCTGCGTGGAACTTAACCCTCAGGGGGCTGATGCATCCACCCCCCCCCCCGAGGTTTTCCGAGGGCAGCTTCCGAACGGTTTGTTTGATCCATCCGAAACTGGTGTACCTTCTTGGGCATCCTTTCTGCATCTGATGGTAAAATAATTTTTTACGTTGCCATGGTAACGAGCTATGACGTCATAACGGGAACCATGTCAGCCGTTTTCGCGAGCTGACGCGGCCGGTTTACCACGGTCTCAACTTTGTCTCACTGTAAGACGGTTCGAGTGCAAAAATGCAATGAAATATATATCAGTCGACTCCAGATTGTACGTTCTGCAAGACAACAGGCCGATTTAATAGGCTTATCCTCACTACCGAGATTATCGAGGACGCAAACAGGTCATGAGCTACGGCGGGAAACACGTAACTTTTTTATATTTGGGAATGCGATAGGAAACAGGCATCGCAAAACAATCTATATGTTAGGATTGCTGAAGGTGTAAGGGATCGAATGATATAAATTTGGTGCAATTTATCTTTTATTTCTTCAAAAGAGGGCGCAATGCAGAAAACACCTGACTTTTGCTCCGACGGGTGGAACGGCGTCGGCCCCGGGGTGATGAGTCTACAGTACCATGACATGCCTTAAGTTAGATTCGGTCTTGGATATCAACTCGAAAAACGCTTTAAAGGCAACTAAGTTTCGATTTCCAGCTAATCCGAGGCCATTCTACGTCATTGGCTTGAGAAAACCTTGGATGATTTAAGATGACCTTTATGTTGTTCGACAATGGTTCTTGTTAACTGAGATACTACATTTTGTTTTATCATCCAGCATTATTTACAAAAATGCCTCTGCAGCTCCGAGAACGCATTTAAGCCGACGACCCCGCATGACAAGGATTGACCTACCATGACGTGGATCGGATTCCATGGATAAAATGCAATCATGTGGTGTACAGCCAGACTCATAACTGACTGACGAACACTATGATATCCGTTTCGTTTCACCATCATTTATCCTCTGACGCTCATTTGCGCTTTAACTCGAAAAAAGTGTCACTTTCTGCCAATTTCTGATTTCTGACCCGACCTGCAAGGTCATCCGTTGACCTCAGACATTAAAATGGATACCAGTCGCGAGATTTCGTCCCGCGCAACACGCTGTTTTTTTTCCGCGACGCCCTCGGACACACGGTGTGGAAATGGCCAGGGGTTGTACCAACTCTCCCCATACGTTCGCGCTATGCAAAAGGCCCTTTACGGGCGAGGGTTAAAATTTGCACACAGCACGCAAAATGAGTGTGAAAAGGGCATTGAAAATTTTGCGGCTATGCGAGCTGCCGATTTGTCGTTACCCTTGGAAAACCATGGGCGGGGGATTTCCTCTCCCGGCCGTGCGAAGGTTTAGTACAAGGTGAGACTGAGGGCTCTAATATGTGATGTTCGCGAAAAAACATCCAAGTGCATCTGAGTATAAGTTCGCAGCAGTGGAAATGTCTGTTGGTGAAATCAGAACTCTAGGTCACCCCATGACATTTGACAGATATGTATTTAGGAAAAAACATCGTTGTCAATTGTTTGATTATAGGTTGAGATTCATCTGCGTGCTGACATCAATTGACACTTTGGCATATGAATGTTACCCAGTTCTTCAGTTTTCCAGCCGTGACTGGCTTTGTTCTTAATGTTACACGTAATCATTCAAAGGAGAGAGTATGAACAGTATGAGTACTCACTGGATCCGGATAATCGCGCCTTGCTCAACGCCAGTTGTTTTCGTGTACGAAATCGTGGTGCGTTTGGACCTTCTGGCAGGTGCGTCGAAGCTGAACCCGGCCATCACGAGCGCGACATCGAGAAGGCGATGGACAAATGGCTGACGAATTACCGCGACCGGGACGGCCTGCGCAGCGTGCGAGAACGCAACAGCGACACGTGCAACGTTTCAGAAAAATGTGTGATGAATCAGCATAAATAACGTGCGTGTGCATACGTTTGTTTTCCTTATGGTGGAAAGATTGGACTAAGAACCAAGAATTCAGCATAGCGTTGAGTACCGGAAAAGTGGATCAGAATCAGATATGGAACATCATCAAAACTGGCAGCAACTACAACTCCAAGTCAACTCTGACTGAACATCTGTGGAAATGAGGGGAGGGCGTGGTCTTTACTTCCTTTCTTTCCATGCGCCATCCACAGGGTTAATGTTATGTTGTTAAAAATGTTGCCCAAAGTTTTTTGGGGGCAATTGCCCCTCTGCACCCAACTTCGAACAGAGGCATGCGACATTGTTTGATATTTTAAATGATTATTCTCTCTATACCTTCGCCTTGCAACTTAAGTGTAATCTGGAAAACAGAGTAAGCAGGGTTGTAAATTTATCCGAAGGGTATTTTATTTCATCAGTGTACGCACGACTTCTTTGTACCTACTCGAAGCGTCTTTTACTGGACTTGGTGTTTTCATGTGTTCGTTCTATTCATGTATCTGACTCTAATCCAGGAACGTAGCTAAGATTCCGCCATTGAGGGGGCCAGTACAAACCTCATCCTCTAAACACTGATTGTATTTGGATATTTTGGTTTCACTGTGAACAAAATGAATATCAAGATCGTGTTTAAAACAATATATATATATATATATATATATATATATATATGAGAACATATATCGTTGTCAAGAAAACGAAAACATGAAAAGAAACAGAAAATGCAGGAAAAAACAACCCATAGGCAACCTGTAACATGCCTATTGTTGACTAAATGATGTTGTCATATATGCTCGAACACAGTTGCAATGAGCGTGTCTGAGATAGTACGTTATGACTGTTGCTGTTTATGTTCCGTTGTTCAGAGAAACGATTTAAGCTAGCAAGACTCCGGATTCAATACTGGCCACCCGTGTTGTGTGACCCGACCACAGCGCATGAGCCGGCACCAGAGCTGGTCAAGTCAGCCATCATAGCTACGTGGATTAATAAGGTTATTGGAACCACATCGATCCAGATGAGTTGGCATCTACATAAAAGAATTCGCGGATATTCCGAAATGTATTCGATTTCTCGAAGTTATTTCTACACCATTTCCTTTTACCAATTTTCTGAGCCGTCGGCACTGATGAGGGTACTGAGACATGAACACTAATATATTTTCTACCTTCTTGGTCCAGTTCTTTCGTTATTTCGCAGTAAAGTCTTTGTAGACCACTTGAAAATGAAGCGGAGAAAAAAGTAAATGGAGACGTTCGATACTGTTATTAATATTTGAAATGGGAATGGAATGAATGAAAAGAACATACAGGGGAATCCAGACGACGGCTCCATGAAGTAGATACGAATGGTGGCGATTTGAAGTTGATAAGTCGAGCATAGGCGGTCCTAGAGAAAAGCAAAGATGAAAAATCCCCGATTTGACATTATGGCCAGGGTTTCCTTAATGCAAAGTCAATGCTGTCAACGAACAGCCACACCAACGGCGCTGGATCCCTGAACGGAACGCCCGACGACTTGATCAGGGAGGTCATCTGGCTGATGCTACGCGTGCTCACGGGCAGCATGAAATCGCGTCTCGGAGCCACCGAAGGCCATTTTTGGTTATGATCGAGGAATGCAGCTCTGTCCAGACCTCTGCCATGTGCCTGATCACGTGACGAGGACCAGGGTTTCGGACGTGGTGCTGAGTTTATATATGAAGCCCCCCTCTGTGTTGCGGCAGCAAGAGGGTTCAGAGGCAGCGCGGTGACGACGCGAAAACGTGATCTGTCAAATTTTATTTGCATCGAATCTATACAACACCGCAAAAGAACCCTAACTCACTGTCCTCTTGGAAAACCACTGTAAAGGTTTCCGAAAGGCCTCGAAAAGACAGAACATTGACATTCAAAAAGTTTCTTGGAACCATATAATTCGACCGGGTGTTCGCCGAGCCTCGTCAAACCCTTCTCGTCTGACCAGCCCTCGCCAAGATGTATGGAACTCGTCCATGGAGCCTTCAGAAGCCTTCTTCATCGGACCCTTACCACCAAACATTACTACTCATGCCTCTTGCAACCTAGGTACTGGAGAATGACTGTCAACATTTAATGGCACATATGGTGTTTGGTGGTGCACGATGACTCATGGCACGGCACAGAAACAGAAAAACAGACGACTACTGGAATGGTATTTCAAACATTTTGGTGAACTTACTTCAGATTAGTTCAGTTCGGTTGATATTCAGTTGTTCAGCCAGGGCTCAAGTCGATCCAAGATAATACAATCTTTAGCAGTGTGGCATCCCGCTTTCTATCAAGATAAAAGCGTCATATTCATTTCAACGTTTTGCTATACGACGTACAAAAACGACATGGATTCATCGTTTACCCCCACAACATTTCGATGTTAAATGTCACAATTCGAGAAGCATATTGAAGCAATAAGGAGTGATTTGAACCTTATGGAACTAAAGTCTCTCCTAAAAATGAAGTTTTTTTCCAGGACACACGTAAAAAGGGGAACTGGTCACGATTTCTTTGGCACGCCGATCGCCGCTCGATGACTGTTATATTTTCCGTAGTAACGTCTTTATTTTCTGCTATCATTTGATTGTTTTCTGCTATAATTTGCTTGTTTTCGATTTTACTACAGTGGATTCGAACCACTATCAGACGAATTCAGGCTTGACGAACGCCAACTTCCTTCCTTTTCTCGCCCCGCACCATCTTCACAACAGCACCTTAATTCCAGCAGAGGCTGGGCGTCCCGCGCCGGCTCTGGCCGACGCAGTCAGTCATCCGATGCCGCATTGTCTGATCCTCGTGAAACGGCCGGTGAAACCTCGGAGCGCGCCAACATGTGGCTGAACAATGCAGCTGAAATCGGTCAAGCGCTGGGAACGTGCTCCTGTGGCCGGACACTTGCCCCGCCCTGGATACGCCGCGGTCGCCGACGCTCTCGATGCGTGTGTTCACCGGTGGAGGGATCGCCTCGTGTCGGGTGGCCCGTCGTCGGCCGCCTCGGGCGCCGCCGCGCTGCCATGGCCGGCGGCAACGTCCGGGGCAGCGACCTTGGCCAGCTGGGCCTATTTCGGGCTCGTCTTGCCGCGGGCGGGCCGACCGCCCGGCCTTCACCTCGTATCGCCGCTGGCGACGGCGCCGACGCGGCTGGCGGCCGAGAGCCCGCCCGGTAGCCTTGAGGCACGGCCGACCATGGGCCGGTCGCGGCCATAGGTCGGCGCCTGCGTCCACCCGGGGCGCCCGAAGGTCAGCCGCGGGCTCACGGCCGCCGGCCGGCCGCCGCCGGATTCTGCACCCCTGCGCCAGCCGCCGGACTGCAGGAAAACGCCGCGTCGGTCCGCGGCGGCAGCGGCGAAGGTGGCGCGTCCGGCCGCGCGCTGGGAGTCGGCCGTCACAGCGGCGCGCCATTATGCCCCAGCACAGTGGCCCTTGATTCCAGTCGCGTGTGACCTGTCCTCACCGCTGCACGAGGCCCTGTCCCAGGAACGCGGCATTTTCCACTGGCGAACGGCGTCCATCGTCCAGTATTCCCATTTTTGACGCCCCTTGGCCTCATTAATCCGCCCTAAGTGGACCGTGCGTGCGTCAGCAGCGGTTCGCCGCGAGCCTGCGCCTCGCTGCGAGCAACTGGTACCGGGAGCCGGACAGGCGCGGCCAGGCCGCGTGCCAGTTCCTGCGGCGGGTTCGCGCCGGTGCCGCTCTCCCGGTGGCCGCGGCCAGGTGGCCGGCTCAATACATCGGTCGCCACCGAATGGACTCGTCCGCTCCGGCCGGCCGCCGTCGATACTGCGAAGGTCAGCCGCCGACACGTGAACCGCGCGCCGTGTCCCAGGCCGGCCGGCCGCGCGCCCGGCACGCGGTAGCCGTGCGGCAACGTCCCGCCACCTGATCGATGCCGGCCATTAACTTTTCGTCGGTGACTGGATGCGCCGTATGCAGCTGGCCATGACCCGTTTAGTGCCGGCGGCAGTTTGTGAACAAGGAATGACCCATTTGCCGGGCGCGGACGGGGCTCGCCCAGTGACGCGGTCGCATGCGAGCGGCCGTTTGACAAAGGTGTGGGCTAGCCATTGTATGCGTGTTGCAACCTTGGGCCGGTGGTTTATGGGCCGGGACGGATCAGATATGCCGCATGGCGAGTGATGGTGACTCGGTGGAACGGCAGCACACGTTCTGGCATCCGTATAATTCGGCCGTCTTAAATCTCGACGAACGGGAAATGATCTGTGGTTGAGTGTCCGGCAGATGGTGTAGGTACGCGTCGACTTTGGTACGGCCTTACCATAAGAGGAACCCCAGCGACCCCAGCGACCCCGGGGTCGCTGGGGTCGTTCGAGGTTTCAAAACACGTTACTCCATAACGTCCATGGGAGTGATGCCAAATTTGGCAGAGGTTTGGGTTCTTTCTGTGCCCCATTTTCGCATAGTCATTGATAACGATGGCATGTCCGGTAGTTCGCGGGCAAGTGAGGAGGAGGGTATTCCTACTAACTTTGGATGACTGCAATATACTCCCTTTGATAATGCATGGAAAGATATTGTCTCATACTGGCAACCAGCCTCGAGGCCAATCACGCGACCTTGAATGATTGTGTCAGATTTACGTTGTATTGGCTTCTGGCTGAAAGAGACGGCAGTGCAAACTTCTGGCAATGCTTCAGACGCTGGAAGAAAAATGTATCTCTTATCATCGAACTCCCAGTTGCAACGGAAATTCGAAAACTAAACTTGACAAACTTTTGTATTCAGTAAGAAACTTGGTAAGTTGGTAAAATGGTGTGTATTGCATGGTGTATGGTAAGTGGTATATATATATATATATATATATATATATATACATATATATCATATATATTAAGTTCGTTGTTTGATAAATGGAAAATCTGAGAATGAAAAATTTCCGTCAGGGCTAAATCCGTTGAGCAATTAACATTGAGGGGGGAGTTTAAGTTGTCGGACCTTCGGCTCAGCCTCACCAACCATTGGCATTTCTTTACTGGTGCGTACAGTGCTTGTTCAATTCCTTCTTCTCCGACCTAAATGCTCGCATTTCGTACACGGCTACCTTGGTAAATGCGAACGTTTCATAGCGACCAGACTTTATTTTTCCCTTACATATTTCTAAAACTGCTGGTTTCCAAGTGACCTCATTACCACTGCCTGAACTTAGAAAATACCTGCATCTGCGTTGTTCAGACAGTAAAAAGGATGAGTGCAGCATAACGAAACAGATTTCCAAACATGGCAGCTTTTGCTCTTCCTAAGGCCGAACCTGGAATCAGTTCAACAACTGGACAGACCAACTTTACACTTGGAGCTGGACGCATGCAAATGGTGGTCGATGTTAAGAAGTGTGATACGTTCACTTGGACTTTACTAGAACTTAGACACTGCTTGCTTTGCCAAGCGTAATTACTGACGTCTAAGAAACCGTTGAACGTTGACAAGTGCGTCGCGTTGTGTGGTTTTGGTTTTGAATGGGGTCACACTCATGACATCTCTTGATAACCTAAACCCATTTTTTCTTCTGGGATTTGACCCCTCCTATTTAGCATCCCAGCAAAAACCTCGATCTTCAGCCTTCATGTGTAGGCTGGCGCGAATCCATGGGGGCCTACTGGAGTGCTCATACCTCTCCCCTTGAGGCCTGAGAGAGACACCGACGGGGCTCCAAATGAGCTTCACGGTGTCTCTTTGAAAACTTGACGGGTTCTTGATCAGTCAGGGGCTCTGGGAGGGTTAGGTAACCCCTAATACGGATACAAGGGCCTCTGAAGCTTCCAAAAAGCCCCTGAGATCACAACAGGGCCCTAGCATGGCAGAGTGCCCCTGAGACCGCCAGAAGAGTCATAGGACCCCAAATACGGCCAAGATGAGGACTGAGTCCCTAGGACGGCATGGGGCCCCGTAGTCAAACGGCACGCGTAGTCAAAGTGTCGCCGGGAGGACTAATGAGACCCTGAGACGGCTTAAGATGGCCCCTAAGATGGACGGAAGAGCTCATGAAACTCTTCAAGGGTCCCTAGAACTGTAAGAGGGCCCCAGCGTGGTAAAGGGTCCATGAGACCGCTAAAAGTGCGAGAGACTCCTAAGATCTCAACATAAGGAGCCTCTGACCAGCCAGAGAGGCACCCTGAAAGACGACTCATCGGTAACCTTCTCGACCTCAGAAGAGGCCTCAAATGGGCTACACTAGTCTTTTTGAAAACCTGAGGAGTCCTTGATGCAGTCAGGGGACCCTGGGAAGGTGAGATGGGTCCTGAGACGACAACATAGGCTCGTAAATGGCAGATAGCCCGTGAAACCGCCAAAAAGGTATAAGGGTCCCATTCGAGGCGAAGACGATAAGAGGGTCCTCAACCTGGACGACCAGAGGGCCCCCGCGTATCAGGCGGATTCCTGGCACAGAAAAGGTCCCCTGATACTGCCAGTGAGACCCCTGAAGTGCCAACAAAGGCCCCTAATACGGCTTGGGGGGACTTAAGACTGCTAGATGCATGCCATGTAAAAAAGGAAGACCCCTGATACTGATGGAGGCCACCGGAGACGATGAAAGGGCCCATGACACTGCAAAGCGGCCTTGAAATCGTTAAAATGCCTTTTGTCACTGTCAGAGGGCCCCTGACACAGCAAAAATGTTCCCCACAGCCGACAAGAGGGGTACCTAAGACAACGAGATCGAGCAGTCTCCAGCAACAGGGCCCCTGAGACGACCAAACGGGCCCCTGAAACTGCTAAATCTTGAGACATCCAGACAGCGCCTGAAACGGCCAAAGGACTTAGGGGATTGCTAGGGGCACCTCTGTCATGGCAGAGGGACTTATAGAGGGCCCTTGTTGCTGCCTGAGGGGCTCCTTGGATGGCAAAAATATTTCAGGGACGACAGCAGGGAACCCGAAATGGCCGAAACGTCCTGAAACTGCCAGATGGGTCCATATTTCGGCCACTTTGCATGACAACAAAACGCAAGATCTTGTATTCGACGCTGACGGACTTGAATGTTTCGTTTATTTTATATGATTAAAAAGTGCAAAATTACGTCGAACATTTGCCCCTGGACGAGCACGGATCCACCTATGTCATACCGGAAGAGCAAAAAATGGAGGAAGGGGTGGCCGGTCATTCGCCCTTCCCATGGCAAAATCCTGGTTACGCCCCTGACTGACAGGCTGTGCAGCGGCAGGAGAACCTGGAATCAAGCTCCACGCATTTGCGCTCCAAGGTGACCCATCTTATGTACATGAACGAACGGGATGAATAAATACGGACTAAACTGACCGGGGACATTGTGGACCTATGCATGAACACTGACAAGCCTAGATCGTCTGTGTAGTGTACGTCTATAAAGACGGAAGATGTTGCTGATAAAGTTCTTAGCAATTATTTTGCGATAAATAGGTAGAGTCACATAAAACAATAAATAATGAAAAAACTGCTTTCTGAGATGATCCAATGATGAGGAAAAATATAGGGTCCTGCCAACTTTCATTGGCCTGAGCCCGTTCAGACAGTTGCACGACAGCTGACAAGACACAGTCTAATAGGACAACGGGGAAATTCGCTGGAAAGCGCTTTGAAACTTAATAGGGTTGGAGTTTTGAGACATGATGTATTTAAAAAGTTGACGTCTAAGACTGCAAGCAACACCTGTCGGTCAGTTTAGCTCAAAACATGTGTTCATGGTGAAACATTCTACTAAGATGCGGCTTTTAGTCCTGGACCAAACAGCATCGTCATGGTGCGCATCATTCTGGAGATTTATACACCAATGAGAAAATACTTGAACCCGATTCCCGGAGGGCTAGACGGTATGGCCGGCTCCCGGCAGGAAGGCGGATTTGCCCCCCCCCCGAGCCTCGAGAATTGCACATTCGATTTCATCGCAACAAACGGCAATCGAATTGCTATGATGTGAGCTACATTTCTATGAAGAAGTTTTAAAAATTTTGAGAGGGGCGGATACAGGGCGGGGCAAAAAAGGCAAAATGGGACGTATTTTTGGACCTGGTACAACTCTGCTGTTTATGGACCGATTTTGACGAAATTGGAATGAATCAAGAGAATGTGGATGAGACTGTTACCGTTGGTCCATGCATTTGAAATTGCGGGGAAATGCATAGGTGTTCACAGGGTTAAAAAAGGGAGGATTAATTTTTCGAAAACTCAATTAACAAAAAAGTTCAAAACACTTTTTTAGCTTTTTATAGTCATGCTGTGCTGCAGAAGCACAAATCGTGTTGCATGGTTTGTATTACATTAGTATAGGCGGTCCTAGGGGCAGGAAAAAGGTGGAAATGTCATGGTCGCATGTTCATCAGGTTAAGCTGTTGTCTTTGACCTTAAATGGCCTCCAGTGACCTTAGAATCACATGGAGTGATCTTGGGTGCATTTCATATTGTTTGAAAACGTATCTAGTCATTTGAATTCACTCTATTTCTAAAATTCCATTTCACGGCTGTTGTGATAAAGGATAAGCGCACTGATATTTCAGGTGATAATTCTGTAACCCGACCTGCCATCGACTTGAACCTTGGTACACAAGTAGTGAGCATCTTTCTACGCAACATATATTCTGAGCTTGTTATTTGGAAGCACACCACCGGAATTATTACTGAGAAACCAAATTTTAAATTCTGACTTTGACATGACCTTGTAAAATGACCTAAGATAAACAAAATTGCGTTTGTATGATTCCCAACTACTTACCTTTACGCCCATGTTAAGTTTTAAGTTCTATTTAAAAAAGTGCTTTTTTTGGTAGCCATTTTCTTCCATCCTCAACAGGGCCAAAAATGGCCCGAGGTGTCCCTCATAAACTTTGTCTGGCTCCGCCCCTGAGCAAAATAGGATTACGAAATTTTGTTACAGTGCGTAGAAAGAATAGCTAGGTAAAGTCACCAAGTGTTGTGAAGCCGCATTCAAAACCCTGGAATTGGCAATCAAAAAACCCGAGGGGAGGTGGATTCGTCCCCCCCGTTAGAAATAGGGTTAAAAGCACAAAGAAAGAAATCGCTACTGAAGCATCCATAAACGTTGAACACGTCTGCTGAAACTCAAGCTTTCACCAGATCCTGCACATACAAACCTCACTATCCGTCAAAAGTACCAGCAGTACGTTATGTGCAGGGCCAGGCACCCATTCGACATGTCCTCTCATGGGATTTTACTTGAAAGTAATGCGATTGCACTTTGAAAGACTGGGGTTGCATCTACAGCCCCCTTTATATAAAAAAAATTATACCCTCACTTCCTCAACATTTCGTCTACAGATCAACCAGTAAGCCCTCAAATCCTCAACATTTCGCTTCTCCTACAGCTCAACCAGCAAGTCCTCAAATCCTCAACATTCTGTCACTTCATTCAGAGCGCCCCTTGCTTACGAAGAATCTAGATCGACGTTATTCGTCACTCTTATTCGTTCATGATAGGCTCTCTTTAATTTAGAGGCCTACGACTGTCAAGAACTTCAAAACTGCCCGGTCCTGCCCGACAGAAGTACGTAAGGCTATATGAAAAGTGTTGCCTTAAACAGGTTTGGACAATGAGATTATGTTTTTGAATTGTTTTGCCACAATAATGTGCGACACGAAACATATTTTTTTGTCCCAAGAGGAGCCTATCTTGAACGATTTCGACATGCATTCATTAAAAGTTCTAAAACATTGCGCCGTCAGTTTTGAAGTCATGTGGTTGTCCAGCCACAAGTCGGATGCACTCCCTTCTGTCGAGTGATAGGCGTACCACGTACCACCGACTGCCCGGACGGAAAACCCGACACCGCACTAGTCGTGAGCAAGGACTTTCGAACAACATTTCTCGTGTAAATCCGTCACCCGGCTTGGATCCTCCTGCGTCGGCGGATGTTTATGGTGACATACGCACAGTCTTCAAATCTCAGTGAAATAATCCTATCAAGTTATCTCACACCAGATGGTGATGGTCGATATGTCAATAACTCACATCGGTCAAACGGGCCAGTCCTGGCGTGAAGAGTCATGGTCTGTGACCTGTGATTTAGCAATGTAAGCATCGTCTTCGCTGTTCGCAGGCATAAGGTGTGCACCATGTCTGCGTCAAAATCGAGTTCGCTCCCGTAACTACAAACTGTGCTGCATTGCGTGCAAATTAATCCTGCCAACTGTGCCACACTCCCAGTAGTTAAATCCTGCAAACTATTCCGCATCCCCAGTAGTCTGATCATGCAAACTGTGCAGTATTCCCAGAACTTTAATCCCGCAAACTGTGCCGCATTCCCAATAGTTTAATATGCGAACTGTGCCGCATTACCAGCAGTTTATTGCTGCAAACTGTGCCGCTCTCCCGGCAGTTTAATCTCGCAAGCTGGGCCGAATTCTCAGCAGTTTAATCCTGCACACTGTGCCTCATTCGCATCAATTTAGAGACACTGGTGTGATCAGGCGATGCTGACCTTTTCGCTTATCCGTGATTGACAGGCCCCATGGTTCTCCTATGGGTTCTCATGGGCAAAAGATAGCACTGATGGTCATTTTTCCGGGCAGCTACCAGGCAGATGCAAAGTAAATGGGAATGTTCGGCATTGGTACTTATACTCCTGTTGATCATGCCGGTTTTTACTGAAGAATGGCGAGATTAACGAGCTAAACCAGAAAAGAAGTGTTTTTCTGCATTTTGGTCATTCTGAAATAGGTTCGGTCCCTGCTTCTCGTGCGTGTCTGCATCCATCCCTGCCATCAATGCATGGCTGGAGATTTCGGAAAATTACTGGGGAAGGGAGCGGGGGAGGGGACTGAATAGGATTCGGACATTTTCCTTTCAGTCATTGCCTTAGGACTAATGGTAACTCTCGCACTGACGGGAAGGGGCAGGTATCGGCCCTTCCCATGAATTAAAAAAAACTCCTGATCCAAGCAATCTAGTCTTCGGGCCTTCTCCTTTATCAGCTTCACACATGTCCTGAAAATCCCAGATATGAGTCATGCTGGGTCAATGACTTAGAGGCCATTTAGTTAAGTTATGTTAGGCTAAAGCGCCAATGAATGCAGCATTTACTAGCAATATGTTTTTATGGTTGTGAGTTGTTTTTCCTGACTTGAATGCCAAGATTGTCGTCCCCGGACGTTAAATTCTGATTTCAGAGCCGACCTAGTCCACTGACCTACGCTGAGCTTTCGGTCTAGAATTGTCATTAATGTAACGGTTAATAGGCATTAGTGTAACGCTTCTTCATCAGTCTCATCATTTTTTCACATCCGTCCAACTGTCTCACTTGCAGATGACATTTGAGGCTAGATATCACAGTAGGTCACTGGCCTGAGTTGACCTCTAACTCTGGAAATTTGATAAAAGAAAGTTCGAGTATTGTTTTTCGGCTTTATCCACTGCCATGCCATATCAACCAGCAGCCCCACCGATAAGTTGCATTTTTCAGGTCATAATTGCATACGAGGTCACCGTAGTTCACTGGCCTAGTTTGACCTTAGTTCAGGTCCTTCGTAATAGTCGATTCAGTGATAAATTGTCCGTTTTTGATGAACTTTTCGTATCTTTCCGGCTCTTTCAACTCTAAAAAAATGAAATTTTGAACGCAAAGGTCACCTTCGTCGGTGACCTAAGTTGACTTGGGTAGCTTTTAGTTCGGGGCCGTCAGACGAAGACAGTTCACAATCGATGACACAGGTTCTGCGTTTAGTTGCAAGCCGTCGAACAGAAAGCCCTCTGAGGGAAAGAAAAGGTGATCTGCTGACCGTAGTTGACCGGTGTCATATATATTCTTGTTTGTTTGTTTGACCTGTGCCGTATATATTTTTAGCCTGTCAACCATATATATTCATATATTGGTCGACCGCATCTTCTTAGGTACATAGATATACAAATGTTCTGAGTTTAAAGCGACGAAAACGGTTTTCGGGCATGCTAAATACAAATTAGGAAAAAAATCGACATGACCTAATATGACCTTAACTTTGACCCCACATATAAAAAAAGATCTTTGCAAATCTTGTTAAGAATCCCCGAGGCTATCGAATGCTGTTTCGTTCGTCTCTCCAGCCCGTTCCAATCAGAAGATAACAGGGAGTTAAGTACCTTACCCTTACCCTTACCCTTACCCCGTCAGTTCTAAGGTGGCGCAGAGCCCCGTCAGTGCCAGATTTAAAATCTCTGAGAAGGTGGAGGTCTAGACCCTCCCAAGACCCCAGAATCTGAAGCCATGGCTAAGTGTGCCAGGGACATAAGTTTTTAAATCCATAATACATTGCGCTTGCATACGGATTTTGCCGAAGATCGCTAGTGCCAATATCATTTCGGGTGTAGTTTAACCGGGCACCGCCTGGGGGTGTGAAATAGCGCATCCCCTCGGTTTTCCGTAAATAACTTTTGAACCGTTAGAGCCACTTACACCAAGTTCTCAGTACTAGTTTATCAATTATTTTTGTATATTTTGAAACCAAAATAATTTCGGTGATAGGTCTGGTCATGGAGATATGTCGTCATACGCAAAACCTTGCATGCGTGTTTTTGTTTCTTCCGGCGGTGGTGCGAACATGCTTCGTTTTTTTAAATAGTATTCGCGAATATAACGCATAGATTATTTGGATTTACATAGGACATGGTCCTCAAAAGGATATATAACCATGGTACGTCACCATTAGAGGTCATGCTAGGTCACATGCATGATGACAGTTGAGCTGATTTGGATTGCAGGTGATAGAAGTGATTGCTGCTGACTGTCCACATCGTTCAAGCCAAACAATCAAATCTATTTGCGCCTCTTAGCAAAGTTAAACAAATGCAATGTGAGGTCATGTCAGGTCACGTCATAGGTTGATGTCAGAAATAAATAAAATACGACATTGTCTGTGGAAGATTGTTCAGAAGCAGCAGGAAGTAATTATTGTTCCTATGAGAAGGTGAAGAATGACTATTTGTCCTGACGTATTTGACCTTGAGCCGATTAGGAGCAGACAGAGCAGATTTCATTATCACGAGATGTCATTTCAGTTCTGTTCTTGACGTAATTAAGAATCCCAGTGAGTTATTATTGCTCTTTGTCATGAAAAGTAATACAACCTTATCTGACCTGACCTAGAATGACCCTGACGGAATGGAAAGCAGATAATGCAAAATTGATCATCAGGAGGTTTCACTTCGTCTTTTTTTGCCAGGTGGATCAAAACAGCTGCGAGTAAGTATCGACCTTTGACATGTAAAGTAAGACCAATATTTCATCTGACCTAGGCTGACTCTGACCCGACATTTTTTTAAATTTTGACATCCTTCTTATGTGGACGATCGTGACGTTCCGTTTGATACCCAACTGAAGGCTCTGAGACCAGTATTGCTGATGATATGACGGAGGAAGCGGTGTCAGTTTTTCCGACGTTGTGTTATGCGTTTTGTGTGACCTGTGACGTCATCAGTTACGTGACCAAGGATACCATGGTCTTTTCTGAATCGCAAGACTCAGGGTTATCGACTGGTAGTAGACCAGTTCAGATCCGACGGATAGATCCTGAGATAACGGGGGTGCCCTTTTTGACACCCCAGGCGGTCGCGGCTATAAAAACACGCACCGCGGTGCCGGGTTTAACAAGAAGAAAATAAACACAGGTAAAAAAGAAGATAAGAGGCTTTTTCATTAACCGAATAATACTCGCCAAATCGCAGCAGTAGAGCAAGAGAGATAGAGAGATAAAGATAGAGAGAGAGAGGGGTTGAGAGTGGAAGGAAGAGCCGCTTGTTTTACCAGAGCGAGACATTAAAGGTTTCCGCGGATTTCCGTCGTCTTGGTTGGCTGAGATACGAATGTTAATGGGGAAGTGGATGGGACGTTTTAAATGACTTTTCCTTTATAAATCCATTGATACCACTGTGCTCCTTTGTACGTTTCAGTGACGAATAACCACTGATTTGCACTGATTAAATGTGCAGTTGATGCCATTGTGTCATGCAACGCCTGACCTGAGACAAAAGTGTCTTACAAGGCGAAAATACGTTTGGTGAGAGGCAAAGAGGTTTGTCATTCCTCCTTTTTTGACAAAGAAAATGAGGCACTCTTTAGATATTAACAATGTTTTATTTCATTAACTGTGAACTGGAGTGTGTGTCCTAACGAAGCATCAAATGTCATCAATCGAGGTATGAAATCGGAGTTACTGTGAGAGTAAAATAGAACAAAGTGAGAGAAGAGGTGAAATGAAAGCACAATTCTACCAAATAGTTCCAATAAGCTGGTCAAGATCAACAACGAGAAAAACAATGTCGCTACGCTCGCAGCCTCACTGGACAGACCTAGTGGTCATGGGTAATAAATGCACTCCGCGTGGCGTTCGCCGGTCGGTCGCAGCTCGTAACGGGGGCGTTCACATCGTCTGCCGACCGCTTCCAAGGCTGGTGGCGCCCGCACCCGCCAGGGAACGGCTGGAGGTGACTGACTCCCGCGCCGCGTTCCACGGCGACTCCCACGGAAAATCTTTGGTTAGTACCTCCACCTACAACTCTTAAGAATGCCTGATGAATAAAAGATGGCGCTAGTGTAGCCAGTTGTCCTTTGCTAAAAAATAGTGAGTCACGTCACCTTTCAGATTTTTGTAGAAACTCATGTTACCCATGTTGCCGCTAGGTGTTTGGTCCTGCGTCCACTGCGCTTATTTTTCCTCTATTAAAAATTTTTACATTTACCTAATCGCAATGCTTGAAAAGTATCGTCTCAAAATCGCCCAGTGCCACCTTCCTTTTCCCTGGTCTCTTATGCCTATCGCCCTTTTCACTGTTTTCTTTTCCTTCGCGTCTATGGCTGGTTTCGTTTTCCCCATTCCGCGGGCTGAAATACACCGACTAGTTCGAATCTGGGCCGACAGATGTCGCTGTTGTAACCGATTTGATATGTGCCTTCACATCGATCGTTATTTGCCTTCTTGTTAATTCGCTCATGATTCATAATTTGCCGTGTGGCAAGCAATGGACAGACTTTCTGCATAAGCGACTGTAACATTTCATTCTACTTTAGCTTAAATGATTGTTTTCACGTCGCGGCGGATCTCGTAATCAAACTAAATATCTTTATCGTTGCGTTTGGGCCTAAAGCCAATATGCGTAAGAGGTCTTCAGTACCAACAAAAGGATATTCAGCCCACTCTGAGAACCTTCCTGGTTAACCACTACCCAGACCTAATATTCCTGTTATTTACTTCCTGAGTGACACATAGCAGGAAAACTAGCACATTAGCACTATAACAAACAGTACCACACACACACGGACACTGACAATGACCTGCCTCACGGGGAACTTAGCCAAGATCGCGCATTTCATTTTTCGGTCCATCTGTACTGGGGTTCACCCGTGCGTACAGACGCAGGCGCGGGGACCGTGCGACCTACCAGCTCAAGCCATTAACAGACAGCCCCGATCAAGCACTAACAATTACACTGCATAACCACAACACAACAACCCAAGTCCTTCTCCCTTCTTTTCTTCCTCCTCAACACCCGAAGTGATAGGGTGAACGCTTAACCAGCGTGACGTACAGTGTTGACGATCTCCTCCTAGCCTGCACAATAAAAACGCCTCGGTGTTCTTCGTGAGGAGAAAGTCACGTGCCGGCACGTTGGCGAAATCCAACGTAAATTATTAAGCAAATTGTTTTCAGCAGGGCTAAAACTAACGATGTTAACAGAAGCCGAGGCGACGGCTTCCTTCCTCTTGCCCCTGCGCCTCTTGCCTCCGCTTCACGGTGGCCCCACACTATGCCGATGTTATAAGGAGCTTCTAAATTTACTTTGCACACATACAAACTCAAAGTAAGAAAATCACTTATTTTCCCCCTGTAACGTTAAATGGAACACTTGTGCTATCTTTCAAATCGCCTCATAAACCCCATCGTAACGTAATTTACACAGGAGACGCATAATGACCAGTAGGTCGTGGCACGCCTTGAAACTCAGTATCAGTCAGTCAGTCATTGTTCTTCAGCCATCCTACGAAGAATATCCTCATAAAGAAATACAGTGATCAGTGCAGGTGCAGTCTTTTTACCTGCGAACCAAGTCGAGCCTCCTACTAGACATGGGTGTAGAAATTGGACAAATTTTGGTACGAAAATACGAGTTCATCAGACCATTAAATGTAAAATTGGTGAACTGTTTACATAACTTACAAGAAAACAAATGAATGGGTCGAGATTTTGATATGGAGCTCCATACCAATAATATCCTTTGGTATGGAAAACCTCAGACCAAAGGTGTATAAAATTGCGTCCCTGCTACCGCAGGTCTAACGCACTTTTACTCAGCATCGGTGGGCAATCACTGTGGTACCAGTGAACGACGAGACCCCGATCGGGAAAGGCATTGCTCTGAAGACATATGGCAGAGATCTAACAAGTGGCTTCTTACTTGCCACAGACTTACCGAAGGTATTTTTGTAGGGAGCGAAGATAAAATGCGTATGAGGCGTTTGGTTGGTTTCTCTTCTCATAATTAACAATCCTCGCTGCACGTTTTTATCCCCCAAGAGATTCCTGGAGCCACATTTTCCTCCCCTATCCCCCTTCTGGATTCCTCCTTGGTCCTACTCCAGACAGAATTACCTGTACCTAACACATTTGGCCCTATGAACAAAAACAGCGAATCGTAGCGCCTTCATGATATGGCTGTCGAGAAAATTAAGTGAACTACAGCCGCCTTGGAAACGACTGTTAGTAGAATACGCCGGTTATGACGTAAAAAAGTAAATTTACACAGTTGCGAGAGAATAATCTGGAACAAACATGATATTAAGAGCGACAGGAGGCAAAAAGGCCCGGCAGATGGATTTTTTCACTGAAAGTATGTGGTAGACCATCGCATGGACGTTTCCTTGTCTTTAGCACCAGAGAAAAGGTTTTTTGGAGCCTGCGAGATGACTCTGTCTACCCCCCCCCCATATATATATTAAAAACAGGGTCCGGGGCACTTACTGTCTGCAGAGTTAACAGTAACCGAAAGTGGAAGCCGATTTAATGCGTGTGATTGATGTGGGGATTGAGCAGGACCGTAATCAGAACCACGCTCTTGTTTCTTGGAAACAAGAAGAGATCATAAGTCAGGAATGGAGACATTTCGCATCTCTTGGAGTCCAAAGGCCTTCAATAGCCAGAGGCGCCTGAATGTTTATTTTATATGAAATTCAGTGGCTGAAATCTCATTGCACCTTGAAGCTCTTTGCCATTTTTCGAAACATATTTCCTTAATTTATTGGTCCACGAAATACACAACAAACTCAGCACAAAGACAAAACGACAACAAACTCAACGCAACAAACATGACATCCAACACAATACAAAAACTCATAGGTCGGTGCCAGTGGATGGCGGCGGTGGATGGACGGTGAACGTACGCAATGGTAAGAATGGTCGTTTAGGAATGATTGCATGGATTATCGTCCTTTATCTGCCTGTAAGTCCGACACGATATCATTTACTCTACAGAGTAGCTTGCCAGACTGAAACTCTCAATGGCTGAGATTCATGGAGATTTGTTCAGCACGGAACAAATAAAATCAGCGGAAAGGGGGAATTAGAACGATCGTTTGGAATTAATCTCTCATTTCTTTGTTACGAAACACTGATAAGAAGCCTACCCTCAGAAATACGGAGCGTTCCTTAGCAGGCTCCATATGGTTGTCCAAATATTCCGTCGTGCACTTGCTTCTGTACCGAGATAGTTTTAATGGAATTATTCATCACGAAATTGCGCTCTCCCTTAAGATACGCCATTTAAAAGCACATCAACTTCAAGACGATAAATGGCCTGGAGATAAAGGAACCTCCAGAGATGACAGTATGGCTGAGGCTGTCGCGTGCAGTTATCACATTACCTTCATTACATCCACTTAAGCCCTGTAGATGGGGTGTTGACTACAAACAGACTCCTTTGCGTGATTAAGGTGGCTGAATCCAGCGTTTGTACATTCTGGTCTTATGCAGTTCTGCATCACAACAAAGCCAAAGATTTTCAGTTTGTTTTGTTTGTTTGTTTGTTTTGCTTATTCTAAGAACACTGGAAATTTTTCCACTCTGCATTTACGCTGACCACATCTCATACTCTTACAGTACTCTTCAGTTGTTGAAGAAAATACTCTCGAACTACCCTGAACAAGAAAAAAATTACCCTGAACTCAAGATGAAGGCACATTTCATCACCCTTCATATACCCCCAAGTACCCAACATATACGCTAAGCAACGGATAAACGGAGAGCAAGCTGAACTCCCTCTACTTACTGTTTAAATGCACATCCGCTATTATAGTGATACTCTACTGCTACCCCATCACACTGATGCATTACTCATTACCAACAACTGAATTACCTCCCACAAACTCTGTCTTGACATATCGATTACTTTGAGGATACAATGGAAATAAATTTACATTTATATACATCGAAAATCCCATAGGCAATGACAAAAGCGCAACAGGGGAGGTCCCAAGGTCTCAGGACCCCCCAAAGTGTTTAAAGGGTGCCAGTCGAGGCTAGAAAACTATTCTTATAAAAGCCGAAGTTATCGCCAAAACGCTTTTAGAACGGGAGACAAGAGGAGACAAAAAGTTGAACATATATATCAAAGCCAATAAAGGGACCATTATCGGCCTGCAGGGGGACCCTGCCAGCCTATGTGGGTCTCCTGCTAGTCTGTAGGGGTCCCCTGTCGGCCTGTAAGGGTTCCTGCTGGCCTGTAGGGGTCCCCTGCTGGCCTATAAGCGACCCCCTGCCACACTTCGAAGGGCTTCCTGTGGAAGGACCCCTGCTGCTCTATGTTGCCTTGCCGGCCGGTAGGGGCCGCCTGCCGGTCGGAAGGGGTCTCCTACTTGCCTCTAGCCGGCCTCCTGTCAGTATGAAAGGGCCCGCTGCTGACATACAGGAATCTTCCCGCCACCCGTAGGGCCTCCTGCCGGCCTGCGGAGGGGCTGCCTTACGGCCTATAATGGGCCCCCTGGACTCTAAAAATAACTGTGTTTAAAATAAGAAAGAGTTTTGTCCCCGGCTCCATGACCCGAACGTTTAAGAGTCCGTTGAAACGATTTGTTTTTGGTCTGATGAGCTTTCTGCCCATGACGGCTTCCAGTTTCCGCACTGGTTTTGAGCTGTGTCCAATTTGGTGCGGCTACTCCGCATTGTTTGGGACCTATCCCGGAAAAACCTCAGGGGGTCAAAGTAACCTCCCACCCAGACGCGTGTGAAAAATGGGTTCGGGAAGATGTTACAATTGAAATGCATTGGTATATGTGAGTCTCACGTAAATATAACCCGGGATTATTTCTTTGCTGATATCAGTTACGACGTATGAAACTGAGTTTTTTCCCAGAGTCAAGAAAGTTTAATCAACGATGTAATTTTTCCCGGACAGATTTTCTCAAATATTGCTAATTTCCCCGTTTAAATCCGCCATATTCTGCAAGCCTGAAAAAGAAATCCCCCGAACGATTGACAGCGTGCGGCGAAACTTTGGGAACGTTCGCATGACGATGTGGCCGTAAAGGTGATATAAAATAAGGCATTTCACGCCGTCGTGCGTCCTTCGCGCCAAACGGGAGGCCGAAGGCCGCACTGGCAGTGTTAAACTGGACTCTCACTTTCCTTCGAGTCCGGCTGCACCGTGCCGCCGTATGCGCGAGTACTGCAGCACTGAGGTAAGCCGCCGGGGTGCACTATGTTGTCGAGCGCCCCCTAGGCTTCATTATACCGAGCGTGCGCTCTTGGCGGTGCGGAGTTCCCAAGTGACTGTGGTTGACCCAGCTGTGGCGGAAACATGCAGAGGATACTGTTCGCAGGTGAGTTGTCGAAACCCAGTAAACGGCAAACGCAGCTCATTTTCGGGGAGAAATCCTGACACCAGGCAAAATGATAACGTTATGGGAAAGTAAAAATATGCCATAGGAAAATTCATGGGGAATGGCATAGCTTAGATCTAGGTATGTATTAAACTGTTCTGCCATAAATGCACCCAGTATGAAACCTCTCTCAATCCACCAGCTTGTACTCCCAAGCCATTACGACCGTTACAGAAACCGAGAAATGTTCTCATGTGTGGACATTCAAAACCTTTCCACGAAGGAAGGACATTGGTAAATACTGTTCCTCACCGCTCCGAGAAAATGGAGTCAAAGGTAAAGACGAGTCGAGCCACACGACCACAGCCGAGTGAACACATCATTCCATGACAATGGGAACAAGTTCCATGGCCAGTGGCATAGCCAAGGGAAGGGCGATGGGGGCGGCTATCCCTTCCTGGAGGTCGATCAGTGGCCCTGAGGCTACCAGGCCCTCGGTGGTCCTGGGCCCTCAGCGCCAAGATAGTCAGGGATCCAAGGATGGTCAGAGTTCCTGAAATAGCCAGGAGCCGTGAGGTAGTCAGGGCCCCTGGAATGATCAGAGACCCTGCGATTTTTGAGGACATTCAGAGATTGCCAGGGATCATGAGATCGTCAGGGCGCCACGAGACTGTCACGAGCATGAAGCGACCGGGGGCATTCAAACGTTCGTGGGTCCTGCGATGATCGTGGGCCTGAGATTTCATGAACTATGCGACCGTCAGAAGCCCTAATACAGCTAGAAACCCCAAAACAGTCAGGGGCCCTGGGGTGATCAGAGGCCCTGGGGCGGGCAAGGGCCTGCATGGTCGGGGCCCCGGGACAGTCATAAGCCCCGAGACAGTCAGCAGTCCTGGAAAGGGAGGTCAAACGCAAAAGGGAGAAAGGAACGAAGAAATTCAGGCCGTCAGATGGTCGAGGGTTCACATGGGACGGGCAGGAGCCCAGGGGCGGTCAGGGGCCCAGAAATGGTTAGGGGTCTTGGGACAGTTATGGGCCATGATGCAGTGAGGAACCAGGGACGTTCAGAGGTCCTGGGATGGGTAGCGATCCTATGACAGTAAAGGCTCGGGAATGGCCAGGACTCCGGAACAGTGAGAGGCCTAGGGCCTAGGGCCTAGGGCCTAGGGATGGTCAGGAGTCTTGGGAGAGTCACGAATCCTGAGACAGTCAGGGACCTTGGACGGCCAGGGGCCTTGGGACAGTCAAAAACCATGAATACCCATGAATCTGAAACAGCCCGGGGCCCCGGAATGGTCACAGTTCCTGAGACAGTTAGGCATCACAAAGCTTCCGCAAACGGAGGATCCCAATGCCAGCAAGCTACCCGTTCACATGGATGGAATCTGGCCACTGATGCTCTAAATCTTACTTGTCCTGGATGGGTTCATGAATTTGCAGACAACCACAAAATCTGGTGGCTCCAGCACCAACGGTTGCCAAACCAGAGGTCTGAATTGCAAAGAGGTACACCGCAGCACGTGCATCCCGTACACATCAGGCTGAAACTATTGACATTCAAAGCAGTGACATACATCGACTACCACGTATCACGAGCTCCTGCCCGCCAATTTTCAGCATCTCAGCGGTAGAAATTTTGCGGTAGTGAAGGAGGGATGATACTTGAGCACCTCGCGCTTCGCGTCCAAGCTACACCTTCGTTTCGGCCTGAATCAGTCGAAAGTGATCGCCCGGCTGCCCGTCCGGCTCTTGGAGCCATCATGGCACCAAATTGCGCCGTTCACATCCCGTCAATTGGCCGTTGGATAGCCCTAGTGCTGGTCTACCTACCAACCAAAGTTCAGCCGCCTGGGTCACTGCTGATGGCCCCCGGGGGTCCCCGAGTCCAAATCGAAACAAATGCCTGTGGATCACCACGCCGATTGCATGTGAGTGCCGACCACAAAAGCGAACATCCGCAAATGGGACCCATCTTGTCACCAAGTCTTGAATCAACCCCTGATTGGCCTCTATCCGTGATTAACTGAATTCTACAGAGGTCCGGATCGCACCGTGTGGCACGTGGCACGTGCCACACGCGGCGAATCGCTTCGAATCCGGCCCCACAATTTGTTTGCCGAGTCGGCGCACCTAATGGCACCGATGGTGCCACTAATGCGGCGGTCGGTTGGCTCGTTCGGGCGCTAGAGGCTCCGAAGCTTGAATACGAAGACATATGAACACACATGAATACCTCGATGTGAGCGTTTCCGAACGACCGCCATGTATGAAATCACTCTCGGTAAAAGCATGCAAGGCATACTCCCTTCGGTTTTGAAAAACTGATGTCAGGGTCATCCCAGGTAATCTCATAATGACGTCACAAAATTGTTAGTTTGTTTCTTTCTTTACCGGGTGAAACGTTTTGCTCTCTGTTTGCGACACAAACGGTTTCAGACGTAGTGAAGGACCATTCTAAACGTAATTAGAGACTAGAAGTTAGTTCTGATCACGTAACCTCAACAACGTCATCTAGAATCATATTCATAACCCGGTTTTTTCCTCGAATTTATTGATCGTTTGCGACCAGGTGTGTTGGAACCGGGGCGGGGATGGGTGGCGCGGGGGGGCATGGTCTCCGCCCCATCCTTGAAATGGCAATCGCGTGTATCGCTAGCGATGCCGGTGACAGATGGTTAAAAAACGGACTGGAAATTACCGAATTGTGAAACCTTCGCCCGCTTGATTCCGGTGTAGGTAGGTGCACAGATGTCCGAAAAAGAATGAAACCACTTTGTATCGCAATAACAGCTTTGTCCTTACTTGCAAAACGGAAATATGGAGGCTGACGCCACAGTACACAGATGTAGATGATTTCTGCGCTAATAATACTAATCACAAGGCTACGAGTGTACCCTATAGTAGTAGTACAGACGACGAACTGACGCCCGATGAGACACAAGGCTTGACTCAAGACACGGACGCTTGAGCTCAAGAAACTGTGCGTCCTAATATGCAACAAACAGACAAACAAACATAGAGTAATGGTAGGAGGCAGTGGTGGTCGTCACTCGAATCGAATCTTTCGCTTATTTACTGGCATTTCACTTCGCACTTTGCCTTAACCCTATTCCCGGAAAACGGGTGGGGGGGGGGGGGGCTGAATGCGCTCCCCTCGGGTTTTTTGCTTGTCAGTTCCAGCGTTTTTGACGCAGCTTCACGAAGCATGGTGACTTTTCCTAGCTATTATTTCTATGTATTGTAAATTCTATGTATGTATTGCATTTATAATTCTATTTTGATCACGGGCGGAACCAGGCTACGCTTTTGGGAGGCATCTCAAGCCATTTTTGGCCCTGTCGAGGGTCAAAGAAAAATGCTGCCAAAAACATCGTTTTTAAGATAGAACTTCAGACTTTATATGGAAATATAGGTCAGTAGTTGGGCAGCATACAAATACAATTTCACTGGTCTAAAACCACTTTACGAGGTCAGGTCAAAACCAAAAGTCAAAATTTGGTTTCACAGTAATAATTATGGCGTTCTTTTAAATGCCACATTCGGATTATATTTGACGCAGAAGGGTGCCCTCTACTTGTGTACTCAGTTTCAAGTTGATATCAGGTCTGATCACGGAGCTATGACCTAAAACGTCACTGCGCGCACCCACAACAGCCGTGAAATGGAATTTTAGAAGTAGAGTAAATCCAAATGATTGGGAACGTTTTCAGATCATACGAAATGCACACAAGATCATTTCAAGTGACTCTCAGGTCACTGGAGGTCACTTAAGGCCAAAGGTCGTAAGTTGGCCTGAAGAACATGTGACCATGACATTCCCCCTTTTTCATGTCCCTGGCACCGTCTATGCTAACATTATACAAACATTGTAATGCGATTTGCACTTCTTCAGCATCGCATGACTAGCAAAAGCTAAAAAAGTATTTGTAACTTTCTTGTTCATACAGTTTTTGAAAAAGCAATCCCCCTATTTTCGGAGCCCTGTGAACGCCTAAGAATTTTCCCGAAATTTGGAATGTATGGGCCAATGGTAAAAGAACAATCCATAATCTCTCGATTTATGTCAATTTCATCAAAATCGGTCTGTAAACAGCAGAGTTATAACAAGTCCAAAAATATCCCCCATTTTGACTTTTTTGCCCCTGTATCCACCTCTTGAATATTTCGAAAACTTCTTTTTTTAAAGGTAGTTAACGTCATGGCAAACTGATTGCCGTTTGTCGCGATGAGGTCGGATGTGTTGTTCTCGAGATCTCAGGGGGAGCCGAATCGCCCTCCCCCCACCTCCGCCGGGAATCGGCCGTATGGTCTAGCCTTCCGGGAACAGGGTTAACCGTGTTCATAGTTTCTCCTAGGGGACCAAAGATGCAAAACACTGCCCGTTTTTTTTCTTTTGAAACGCATCGACATTAGCCGTAGCGAGGAAATAGATACAGTCATACGAGAGTAAGTGCCTATGGGTGTAAAATCAGAAGAAACATTGGTATGAAGAATTCAGTTCTAAAAACATTCATCCAGAGCAAAAAAGCATTTTTAGTTATTCTTTTCCCAAAAAAGATTTTCTGTGGTATTCCGTATTTAATACGAAAAGGCAATGGGCAAGATATCCCTTAAAAATCCGACTTCTTGTTTTGTTCAGTGGTCCTATTCGACAGTACTATTTTACAGGGTATGCATTTTCAGTTTCGGTCTCAGTTTGCTACGGTTTCTATCGGGTTTTCGCACTTTTGCGCTGTATGATTATTACGCTGCATAAATTATTTCACTGACAATGTTGAGTAGGGTCGGAAAGAAAGACGAAATTACCTATAAGCGTACTCAGCAAATAAACTCAGTTGGCCCAGTTGAGGAGGGGCCTGGGTATGTGCTGCCCAAATCTTCACATTCAGCGATTCGGAGAGATAAGCGAATGAAATGCAATAGTTCTCTGTTTTCATAAGGCCAGGCTGGTGGAGGACTATGACCTGCCAAATGCATCTCTCCCAAAATGGATCTGGCTGCACCATTAGATGGCTCATACACTACAGACTCGTGATTTGATGCATGATAAGATAAATGCTAAGGTTCCCTAAATTTAGACCAGTTACCGGGTTCATGGGTCTCCCTTCAGAGCAAACTTGATGCAGATTATTTTATTTCGATGGAAAGTATCAAATAGTGTCAAATATTGGTGTAGACTGTCCAAACCAAACTCATTTTTGTCGTGGAGCCCTCCTTGCCAATGGTATATAAAATTAAGCCGTGGTACTTACCTACCTAAATATTGCATTTTCAGACAGATTTTAGTCAATAGGCACGAAAAAGGACATTTCCCCTGACTGCGGAATAGCAGTGGAGATCAGTGCTATGTTGTTAGGTGAGCCGGGAGCTAGTTTTGATGGCCACGTCCATTCAGTTCGTGAAGGACGTTAACAGTTCTGCCAAACGCACCGCTCCGTATGAATCCGACGAGGGGGAGGTAGTGCAGAAACCTCTGAGAATACATGTCCCCCGGTGGTGAGTGCTTGCCACAGCCAACAGGCGGCCTTTCGACCAATATGGTCACATGGCGGTGGCGGAAACCCTGACCACTGTGGAAGCCGACCGGAGTGTGCGAGGGAGATGAAGGCAAAGATAACTGGGGTCAATCGAAAGGCCTCTCAGTCCACAACTTTCGTAGCCCTCACAATGGCATCGGCCATATACCAGCCCTGCGAGCTGGTGGCAGCCTCCCTGCAAGGCTCGTCAAGCATATCCAGGTCAGCCCTGTCTTCAGCAGGCCTGCTGCGCCGCCAACCTCAGACCCTGAGAGAAGGGGCTTAGAGGAGGCAGCGAAGGAGGCGGAGGAAAGTCTGCCCATAGAAGGCGAACAAAGGCGCCTGCTAAAACCCGCCACGACAGCCAGGTTGTGGAGAAGTGCGTCCAGGAACGACTGAGTCGTCCCACCTCGCTGCACTGGAGGGTCTGGATCTGTTGCTGGCAACACTTAGTAGCAGATTTAGTGCGCCTGTACTCCTGCTCGCTGCTCGCAGGGGGTAGGTCCTTCAATGCCCTCTCTTTTCGCTCTTATGCCATCTCAGCAGCAGAGCTGGGTGAGCTGAAGCTGCCGTCATCCATCAATCCGGTCTGACTAAGCTGTCAGATGTTAGTGCTGTCTGGGGCATTTTATCAGGCTCCTGAGTCGGTCAGTGACATGGGGAAGCGCTGAGATGCATGGACGGTCCCGCGAGGGCATGTTCAAAGACGATGAACGCATTGATCGTATGTGTCCCATGCGCCGTGGCCTCGGCGGAGAGATCCTTCTCCATGCTACGTAGGTCAAAAACGTACCTACGGTCCACAATGGGCCAGGCCCGGCTCACAAACTAGGTACATGGCAAGTGCGCGGTGACAGGCCGCTGACTGTGAATGTCGCAGAGCTGAAGGCTGACTTTGTACGAAAGACTTCCAAGCGTAAGTTGACGTTCGGTCGAATCTAGACGCCGAATCGCCGGAACAGAAGCTAAAGCTGAGGATTCGCATTAGGAGAATTCGAAAAGATTCGAGTCCTGAAAACGAAAATTGTAATCGCTGAAATTGGGGTTAAAATCGCAAAACATATTCGAATCATGAAAACCAACATTTGGATACGCATATGGATGTATTCAACTATGCACTATGGTCAAATTTTCTATACAAAACACAGTTCAATGCGTGCATATCATTGTCGTACCGGCCTGTCTGGGTCCCCTGTCTTGCTCTTTTGTGTCGGTTGTTGACGAACCCAACTACTGTGGTCATGTTCCTCCACGGACCATTTAGTCAGAATCCATTTACCAGGGATGAACAAAAAGCTATCGGCCCAACCTAGATGCAGTGCACGAAAAGCAACGACATTAAGACGTGATTTACGTTGATCCAATATAAACGTCCATGCTCGTTTTCAAATTCCTAACCTTGGTATTTCCTGTTTTACAGACATTTTTTTAATAAAGGTTTCGGAGAACTGTAAAAATGGAGAAAATTAAGACATATACCTTGGCTCTGTACCACCCCGCATGCAGGTTTTCAAATACCTAAACTTGATACAAATGGTTTTAAACATTTGTATTTTTTTTTCGTAATCCAAAGTTAGCAAACCTGTAAAAATGGCGAAAAATGGGATGCGTGCAATCATTCAAAAATCTTTATATGTCAAACATAACGTCAGGAAATTGTGAACGATGCTCAAGAGACACTTGCGACATACCTCCTTCGTTTTCCAGAATGAAAAGGACGCTAAATGATGCGGAAACACATGTCCACTGTAGGTGGCGAACTTTCTCAACAATCCTCAGCACCGCAGGGGGGAGGGGTGTCGGGGCAGCTGCCCTAACTTTTTCCAAATTAACAATGGCCTTGTGGGAAGGACTACCCCTGAGGATTGACCCTACTGTGAGGAATCGACCCAAAATGCGTCTCTGCCCTCCCTTTCTGTGGGGGAGTTTCCTCACCCCTGTCAACACCCCCAGGCGGTGAAAATATTAACTTTTATGTTTATCTGAAATATTTTGTTTTTCACTACGCAGTCCGAAGGACCCGAGCCTGCTATTGTCTCTTTTACATCCATCAAAACTTTATAAGACTTCATATGTGTCAAGCAAACATAAATAAATGGCAGAGCGCAATCTCGTTTTTTCCGCATTTTCACAAGTCTTCAGAACTTTGACCGCACAAACTCAAGCAAAACGAGAAATGCCTATGATATTGCCAAGACTATCCCAGTTTTCCCGTGGCAGCCTGACTTCACTTTTCCACGTTGCAGTTATGGAGTTGGGTCGTCAAAGAGCTCCAAAAAGACCCCAACTTTATTTGGGCTCCAATACGTATGCACGGTTTTGAAATTAATTTTCGGTAAAGTGGAGGGTATCAGACGTTAAATCCACGATGACGTCGAAACAATGGACAGTATCACGGGCGGAGTATGATGCGAACAATCCAAAACTGAACTTGGACTAGCGACAGTTCAGCTAACCATATACAAAGGAACTTTTGTTGCCAGCTGGTGTAATATGCTTCCAAAGGTTTCCTTTTTTCATCTGCCGTATTGGGGAAGTGGACCACTCCGCATCTTTGCAAGAACAAAAAACATCACAGGAATTTAAAACATTTTCAGCCGATCAAAAGGTGCGTCCTTAACGTTTAAGGTTCCGCTGAAACTTTAGAATTTCAGGACGATGTGCGTATGCACTGGAAATTTCATCACATGCCGTACTGACAGCCATGTGATGCTAGATGTCGGCCCAGTGCCGACTGTCATGTACGTCATGCCCCTTGTGGAATCGTCTTTACACTTCAGATGTTTCGCTATGTTAGCTGCCGTAGTCGGCGTGATGTTGGCTGGTGGTCGGCTCAGTTGTTTGCCGTCGTGACGGCGTGCCCGGCGACGGTAAGCGCGGGAAAGGGGACAGGAAACGGTGGGGCCGGGGGCAGCTGAGGGACGATCCGTACCGGCAGATATCCTTCAGCAGACGTGACACCATCGCTTGATCCCGGGCTCCTCTGCGTTACGAGTGGTTCGCCGTTATCGTCTCATGTCCTGAAAGTTATTTCGGTCGCGATTCGAGGCCTTCATTTCCGGATTGAGAGAAGTGTGAATGTCAGATTCATATGTTAACTAAAAATCGCACGTTAAATGACCGATTTACCTCCTGAGTTGTGAATGGGTGGCATGTCTTCAGTGTTAATTACAGTGATTCTTTGTGAACGGATGGTAGTTAGATACTCGCCGTGTCGAGTACACAGAAATTCTGAGCGAATGGTTATAACCGTAGACAACTTTTTAGGAGACAGCTGTCTGGCCGGAATCGAGAACGGCATGCGTTAAGTCAATGTTGTGTCGGAAGTAGTTCTTCACTGTGGAAAAAAACCCTGCACCACGACATTTTAGAGGATGGCCTATTACGATCATCCCTTTATCCAGAAACAGGGCGATCATTCATTTCCTTTCGAAAGATAATCGCTGGATGATCCATGTTTATCTGTCTAAATTCATTTAAATGTCTTACAAAGAGAATTTACACCGATCAGCTGTCCCATCGCAATACCCTGTTAGTCGTCCTGTTATCATGTGCATGTTCACAAAAACTTCATCGTTGATCTGTTTACATTTTACAACCACCATTTATCATTCTTGAATCCATGTGAAAGTCAATGATTGTCATTCACTTCTTTTGCGCCTATCCAGACGTTGTCATGTCAACATGCTGAGGTTATCCAGCACTAATCACGGCTTGACATCCTAGTCCATACCCTGCCATTATCTCCCCATAACCCACTTCCTGTCATACAACTGTCAACCATGAAACCACTGGAAATCTTTGCCAAGTCTACTACTGGTCCATTACATCCTCTACGCGATACTCGTCCCCTAGCCGTGTCGAGACAAACCCAAAAAAACAAAATACAAAGTTTATTCTATACCACACGCCGCAAAGCGCTAGTACAACCACAATGTACGCAACGGTGCACTGTGGATGTCACCCACAGCGCACGAAAAAAGGCTCGCAGCCAAGTATTCAGCTCTGGTCCACATCTTGCGCCCCTGACCTGATCCAGTAGTGGTCCGGTAAGGCCCGCGGCTTCTCACGGTAAAGGTCTGCTACCTAATCATGACCTTCTCCCGGATCCAGTTCCCAGAGGACCTCTGTGCCATCCTCGGGGTGTTTTGCTTCACACCCCACTCCCACAGCTTCTCAGCCACAAAGTTCATGATGTCTGCTCAAAATCTTTTCACTATTTATTAAATACGAAATGCGAGATGCACAGCAGCACCACCTCCTGCACTAAGTCATGTGTACCTGCCACTAGCATGCGTTCCACGTATACCTCGAAATCAAGCGCTGTACTCAGGATTGCTGCGTCCGCTCCGATGGCAGCGTCTTCTTTCAGGGCCTTCTGTCGGCTGAGTGCGGCGAGTGGCGTGGCCAATGCATCATCTAAACGGGGAGACAAGAAATGACATGTAAATGATCACAGATAAAACAATGCGCGAATTACCTGTATAACCTAATCGGGTAACTGAATTGTACAACGTTTTACTCCTTTTAACCATAAATAACGCATGCCGGCCAAAACATTATCAGCAATATACAGCCAGTCACTCGAATTCGTCATCGTTCTCTCTTCAGCAAAACTGAAACCCTCGATATCAGACTATTTGGCATCCGTATGTTTATTATCAAAACTAAACCGGTAAACCTGTAAAGTGAAAATAACGTTTTTCGCAAAACACCTTTTTTTAAAAACAACCTTTTAAAACTTGTTTTACTAAAAAAATCACTTCATGGGCGCCAACACGTCGATTACATGCCGAGTGTCAACGTGACAGCCACTTTTCCACAACAGCGACTTACCAGTTAAGCTGACTTGGGCTGTGCATTGTACAGACATACCACTTTTATTTCCCACCCCGTTGAGACGACATAAACCTTTGTAATATGCAATACGAAAGACAAAGGCATAGTAACGTACATAACAGCTGACCGATCAAACACGAATCTCACCAGGTTCGCATGCTGTTTTCTTGGTGACCATTTCCTGGCTATGGCCAAAACTTTTGACCTATTCATGCGATTCCGTCAGAAATGGCACAGCTGAGTTCCACGCCCTTGATTACCATACAAATGTGTCACTACGAAGCAAAAATGCAGGTTCCATTTTGCAGGCAATTTGAGCTAAATCGTCGCGTCACCAGTAGAGAATTGTGTGCAACCTCCAAATATTAACCCATTAAAATAATGTTCTATATACACTGCTCTTAATCCTATTGTTACATTTCTAGATTGTGCTCGAATACAGTTTCTGAATTTCGACTTGAATGGATTTTTGCCGTTACAACCTGAATTGAAAAAACATGGAATTGGTATTCCAGACTTGGCAACAGACTGATCATCATGATGTATGATAAACACCAGGAAGATATTCTTTGGAGACAAGCACGGGTTTCTTCCTAGCTTCTTCTCAGCTTTCGTCCTAGCTCCATTCCTATCGGACGAGCAAAACCTGCACCCGACATGGCAAAATTTTGTCAATAGAATTCTCACACACCTAGAGGAAAGAGAAGCATGCTCCAGTTACATACAAACTGAATATTTTGCTCCAAATGAAACGTGTAAAGACACACAATGGAAAGACGTTATTGATATCTCGTCGCAATCTATCGTTCCAAACAGTCGCACCCAACGGGCGCCCGCTGCCTTGAACAGAACATCTTGTTGCATTTTCGCCATACAGAAAGCAAAATTTCGGCTTAACACGGTATCTGACATTTCGGCTTAACTATGCATCATACAAGAAATCTCGTTTCCGTAGATCCTCACCTTTGGGGAACCCCTTAGCATAATATGAATTTCATGAGCTTGGATTGTAGGACGCCTACTCTGCCTCTACGAACGTCGGCTTTGTAATATTGATGACAAAGTCGTGGACTTACCTGACCACAGTCCTTCAGCAAGCGTCCTTTGGCTCCGACATTCGACAGTCCGTGCAGTTCAAGTTGAGACGCGCTGATCGCTGGCAGGAAGTTACCGCCTTGATAGCTTTTGCTTCGTAATCGTCTGTCCGCAAATGCTCATGTTGATGATCTGATAGTTGGTTGAATCCTGTTGGTTGTCACCAGAATGTCTATGGTTTATCGTCCAAGCGTACGTTATCTGGGCAGATGGATCGTGACAGAATAAAACATTGACTGTCATTGAACTGAACTATGTTCAAAAAGAGAAAGAAATAGTACGAATACGGTTTTTTTGGAAAGACAGCTCAATGTGGATACCAAATGAAGTTGTTGGGTCATACATTTGTTCATAGATAATCAAAAAGGCATCTTTGTTTTAGCTGCTTGTGATCTTCCTGTTAACAGTTAGGGTTTCATTTTGCACTCCATTTATCTCCCAGAAATCCCCCTTTATTAATTTTATGAAGATTAGTGAATTTTGATTAGGATTGATTTTGCCAAAACCTATCATGTGTCATCGATCTAAGACGTTTTTTTTTCTCTCTGAGTGTTGCGTCTTGTATCACGTGAACCGATTCTCTGCCAGTTGGGGCCGCATTGACGTGGTATGTTTAGAACTGTGGGCTGCCATGCACTCGAACGAGCGTTACCGTTGTATAAGATATGACTTATATCGTTTTAATTTTATCGACAAATATTTTCACTTGTAATTTCTGGTCATCAATTACCATCTACAAAGCTTTCTTCCCCTCCTTAAAACTGACAGAAAAATGAGGAAAGGGAACCTGCCTAAATCACCTGAGGAGGACAGATCCGCATTGGGAGGCCATGACTGCTGCCAAAAAGTATAAACTGACCCCTGGTAGCAGCAGGTTTACCTACCTGATTACTGGCAGTTTGATATTTGTATGTGCGTATGTAGCTGATGTATGCATGTATGCATGTATATATATAATTTGTTATTGATTACAATTATCTGTGTAACTTCATGATTAAATTGCACTTACAGTATCCGGTGGAATCAGATTCCGGTGGAACCATACAGTGTCAGCCGCATTGGAATTGGATTCGGAATCGATTCCATTTGTAATTGGTTGCTTGGAATTGGATTCGGATTCGGAGTTCTTTGCCTCGTTATGGAGTTGGAATCGATTCCGGTCAAGCAGAATCAAGCAAAAGTCTGAACACAGTAAAACCCCGATTTTACGTATCCCGATTTAACGCGAATTCCGATATAACGCGACGGGCCATTGTACCTCTTTTTTGCTCTTTTCTTAACCGAAAATTTCGTGGTGATTAATTTCGTGGGACAAAGAGCTAGAAATCAGAATCTGTTGCTGTGAAAGATAAGGTTGACGTACTTGATCTTCCAGCGATCGACGCAATCGTAGGAAACCTGTCGAAAAACCAGAGGGGCATAGGACCCAATTCCTTCCTCCTGTAATGACGATGCTGTTTCTTTCCCTGCATGGTCATAGGGCTTGAGCTAAATCTCCCAAATCTTGGAGAGGCAGCGGGCAACGAAAATACAGGTGTTTCAGGATCTCAGGTCAACATAGGGTCAGTTTCAAATTTTCTTTTTTTTCAATTCTAATTTTCTTGAACCCCGATTAAGGGCTACCAAGCTATTTCCACGATGACATTTGTGGACCTCAACAATCGTGCTATAAAGGGGTCATACTGTGAGCTCCTGTATGGAAGCTTTGGGACTGTTGAATACTATATTTACCCATTCTTTTTACCTATCAGCCGATCTTTCCAAAGACTTAGGCATATGTGCCAGGTGTAGGAAAAAGGGGGACCCATAACCCACTACATTTGGAGTTGATCACCCGTATATCGATTCTTTTCAAAGAAGACAACACAGAAAATGGATTGATGTCTGTCAAGGGGTTTTAAATAGAGTCAAAAACACAATGGGACGTTTTTCTTTGTTATTGATAAACTGAGCTTTGCCAGCACTCTTCTTGATCCCCAGAACTTTTTGGCAATTTTCAGAGGCGCAATTTGTCTCAAATTTGCAATGAGCATCTGTACATGGACGATTTCACAAGTGATGTTTCTAAGAATATCCCGAGTAATGACAAACTCCGAGTGGTTTTAACCGGTTTGGATCGGTGATAACCGGATACAAGGAAGGCCGACTAAAGCTATCTTTAACCGGTTTTGCAAACTCTGTAAAAACAGCAGCAAATCTTTTTAAATACCTAGAAATTCAAATATGGCATAATTCCTCTGATTCGTTTTTCCTTTTTGATCATACAGGCATCCTCAGCCCAGGCTGACAACATTGATGAACCAACTCATGCAGGAAAGAAATGCCATGAACTGCATGGGCTTTGAACCAACGAAAACTGTTCCGCTTCCAACTTTTCCCATCTCTTATTCTTTTTGCCTGATTTTTTGTCTGCTCCAACATTTTGCCCTTGAAAAGAGTGCATTAGAAAAGCTTATATGTACATGCTTGCGATATTGCTTAAATAAATCATTTTGTGATTTTTCAGTCGCATTAATTTGTGGATGGAAATTCATGATGGCTTTGCTTTGTTTCTTTGCGTATTGGGATAGGTGTATTTTCTTCGAGGAACCACGGCCGCTCCAGTGTGGATCTGGGTCTCTCCAGTGTGGACCTGGGCCCCTCCAAGGCTGTTTTTGCTCCTCCCCTCATATTTTCTGCCAGTTTTAGTACGAAAAAGGGAAAGATTATGAAATATTTAGCTTTAATTGTGGACGAGTTCGAAAACCGATGGCGTCTTACTTCACCTTACAGAATAAAATGAAACTGACCGGTCAGGCCCGGTCATGATGGCTTCTAGAGGATAATAATTTTGCAACAGCTGAGCAAAAAAAGATCATGAGTTTTCGGTCAGGAAACAGCTCAGTTCGTTGAATTTTTGGCCTTTGCGTTTGCAATGTGTCACCTTCCAAGGTTCGTCTTTCACATGACTATTCCGGGAATAATGTTTTCACCCTTAGACCTATTTTGCTATGCATGTTTTGAACCGTTTAGTAACCCAGTCAAGGGCGCGCGTAATGCGTGAACTTGCAATGCATCAGATGCAAAATATTGAAATACATAAAAAATATTCCATTGTATTTCGGAATGTATAAACGGAGAGTAATTATGCCAACAACGAAGAAGATCTCATTCGCTATGTGCCCTACAAGGCATATTACTGGTAGAAAACAGGTATACAGAAAGTAAAGAACTACGTTCGACATTGCATAAAACATTTAGGCGACAAATGGTGCCACATATGGTCAAATAGGCACAGTGGTAGTTTCCATTCAACATTATTCAAATGATTGAACCTGATCACAGTCACTGGTGTGGCTTCTTATCTCTTTATGAGTGTCAGGGACTTGCAGTGTCAAACTGGCACCCATGGCACCCACCGAGTAGTTTGATGGATGGGGGCTTAAAGCTCCCCTCAGTAAGTCGCGTTATGAAATATTTGCCAGTAACTGCCGCGTTAATGATACAGAATACGCATAAAACTACAGTATTTCACTTAATAACTTTAAGGGGATGATGGTCTACAATCAAAACATTCATTCGAACGCCAATAGCAGCACTCTATATCGTCCGTCCTCTCAGACAGACGATATGAAGACTCGCGAGCTCATGAAACATGCAGACGTGTCACGTCATATATACACTCCTTATTTCTTGAAATTGTTGCGTTGCAGATCACCATCAATTCACGAAAGACCTTTGTCCAAGCATGTTTTTTCCCTTTCTATACTTACGTTCCATGAAAATGGGCTTTGTGAAGGCCGGTCTCCCAGAATTTCATTAGATTTCAGACGACGTAATGTACTCACACAATTAAACCCGCAACGAACGTTCGAGTCCTCGAGTGCCGAGCTGCGAAATCAAGCCTAGCAATGGCGTCGTCTGGTCGCAGCGGAGCTCAGCATTCTTTCCCACACGGTCACGGTCACAATCGCCACCCGCAACACGCTCCACCAGCGCTCTCTCAACGGCTCCGCCTGGTATCGGCAACCACTCTCTGTCACTCGTCAGAGCGGCACTATCGGGGGCCGTAATGCGTCTGACCTGTGCCGGTGCAGAGCTATCGCTCTCAGCATGCACGTGTCGGAGCCAGTGATCAGGGCCACCGGAGACGGGCATGCCCCGCTGGGTCTGGACAATGACTGCCCCTAGTCTGCCGGAGCTGTCAGCCGACCGTGAAACAATGTCGCAACCGAACAGAGACCAGCTATTATACCAATGTCAACCCTCGCGTATGATTTTTTTACGAGGACGGCAGTCCTGCCTCAGGCACTGCATATTTTCCAAAGTAATCTACGGGAGAAAACCGGCTAGTCGCAAAGATATTTCACCGTGTTCAGTTGCTGAAGGACAGCCATGAATATCCAGAACATCATTGAATAACAGCTGTATGGGCCCATGATTCAGAACATCATGACTTACTTTTTTATTAAGGATATCCTTGTTCTTAAAGTAGACGTGAACTTTCCTTCCTCTTGTGAGCTGTGGTTAAATATTCTCATCATATGCTATTTTCACGTCCTTACTGGAAAGCCACACAAGCGTTCTAAAATTAAAACAAAATAATACTGTCATTCAAAGGAAAATGTTAGCATTATCTGATGCTAGCAGACCCACAAGGTTACGCTTGTTTCCACGCAGTTTCACGTCCGACATCCACGTAATAAACGTTTTTTTGGGAGCAGTTTTATTCTTGGTCGTTACAACGATAGTGGTGTCCTGGCTATAGTTACAGGCCCTTTCCCCTTCCTTCCAAACACCGGTTTATGAGACGACTTTCACTGACAAGACTTGAATCTTATAGGTCACGTCATGTCGTTTGTCTTTGCACGCCCCACGGAAGTCGTGGGACGCTTGCGTAAATGTTTTGCACCATTGAGAGTTCAGAAGAAATGCAAATGCCCTTTTGCCTCTCCTTCTACGGGTAAGCAATACGTCATCCGTTCTTTGAGCCGAAAGGAATTGCTTGACATGTTCTGCCTGTTTCAGTCCTCTGTTTCAGTCCTCTGGGATTGCTGGACATGTTCTGTCTGTTTCAGTCCTCTGTTTCAGACCTCTGGAATTGCTTGACATGTTCTGCCTGTTTCAGTTCTATGCGTGATGGCGGTGGTCGACGGCCAGTCGCGCGGCTCGAAGCGCTTCACGCCTTCACCGTTCCTCCTCGGAGAGGACCTGGGCTTCCGTCCGTCGCGGCGGACCACGCCCCAGCCGAGGTGGAGCGCTCCGGCCGGCCGGCCCTCTGGCCGCCGCCGGCCGGCCGCCCCAACCCGTCTGCCGGTGCTCGGCGAAAACGACATTGACAGTGAGTTCGGCACCGTGTCGCCGGTCCGGCCGGCGACGGAGGCGGCGGTGCGGCCCGCGCAGAAACTGCGGACGGAGGGAAGGCGGCGGCGGCCGGCACGCGTCCAGGCTGTGTCGGTGCAGGTGCCTGAGGAGGCCGGCTCGGAGTCTGCCACCACTGCCGCCACCACCGCCACGGCGTCGCCTGAGAAGCGGCAGCCGGCCGCGGGCAGGAGGACGCACGCCAGGCCCTTCAGGAGACGCCCGAAGGCGAGCCGGAGGGTCAAGAAGATCAAGAAGATCATCCATCCCGGGGATGAGGTGCAGGGCGCTGCTGACGTCGCCGGTAGCAAAATCGAGGATAACAACTTTGAAGTTAAAAGGCTCGTCAAATCTGACGTCAAAGCGGAGCAGGCGAATTCGTCTGCAGGTTCTGTTCAGTCGCCTAGCACCACCCAAGCGCCAGAGGTGCTGAGACGAAAAAAGATTTTCCGCGGCTTCGGAGGAAATCGCCAGTTTGCCGGCAAGGGCAGAGGCAGCTCTAGAAGACAGTTCGCCAGCAGACGCCGTGTGGTAACACCTGCTCCTCCCACGACGACGGTGGCCACAGTTGTCGAGCCCACAGATGCGCCGTTGGTGGTCCTCAGCACCAGCAGCCCGTTCGAGCCTTTCCCGCCCGAGGAGAACGAGGTGGAAGGTGGCAACGGTGTCCCTTCTTCCCTTCCTAACTTCCAGGGCCAGGAGGGAATCATCGGCGCCGGGGATCCCAACTTTACCTTCACGAGGGTGCCTGCCTCCTCCGGGTCGCAGTCGGACGGCACGTCCCCGTCCGCTCCCCAGCCGACCACCGGCTCATCCTCGGGCGTCGTCCGTCCCGGCGAAGGCGACCAATCGACGGCCGACGACGCCGTGGACGGCGGCGGCAGCTCGGCCTCCCCACCTGCTCGGGACTTTTCCCGCCGACGGCCGGCGGCCCGCGGTTCGACGCGAGGCCGGGGCCAGGGCGTCGTCTCGGCTGACTCCTTCGGTTCGCGGCGTCGCGGCTCCGGGCGCCGGACACAGGCCAGCGGCGTCGCCGGCGCCGAGCAGCCGTCCCGCCGCCAGTTCGCCCGCCGGCGCCGGCCCTCGGCCGAGGCCAACGCGGTCACGCACCGCGCGCCGACGACGACCACCGCTACCACGGCCGCCACCACCACCACCCGCCTCATCGTGATTGACTCCGGCGACGGCGTGTCGTCGGTGCAGACGTTCGGCCCGGGCGGGTTCACCTTCACCAGCAGCCTGGCGGGTGGCGCCGGCCGCGCCTCGCAAACGCGCATCCCCAGCTCGTTCGAGTTCGGGCCACCGGCGCAGGACGCCTCGTCGACGCCGGCCTCAGGTGCCACGTTCGGCGCGTTCCGGCCGGTGACGCCGCCCGCCAGCTTCGGGTTCGGTTCGGCGGCGACCGCGCGCCCGGCCTCGGCCAGCGCCTTCCCCCCCACGTTCCGGCCCAACTTCACGTCACGCCCGACCACGTTCTTCGGCTCGAGCTCGACAAGCCAGGGCTCCGGCCAGTCAACGCCCTCGTCCGCCACCGCCACCACCTCCGGCAGTCTGGACTTTGGATTCTCCACGTCGACCCCGCACGCGTTCTTCAACACCGATTCACGGAGCCCCGCGTTCGGAAGCTTTGCATTCGGGACGGATTTTGAGAACGGCGGAACATCGGACGGGGGGACGACTTTCAGCAGCATCTCCTCCACAGCGCGACCCGCGCTACGTTTCACGTCCCCCTCGTTGAGCACCAACTCGTTTGGTTTCGGAAACCCTCCCACCACCTCTCTTCCGAGCGGTTTCGGCTCCATCTCTTCAAGCTCCGGTTCCTTCAGTTCCAACTCAATTGGCACTAACTCATTAAGCTCCAGCACCCGTGGTTTCGGGCCAGCGACGCTCACTTCCAGGTCTCCTGACTCCAGCTCCGAAACTCGTAGCTCTGGATCCTCGCCTTCCAGTTCCAACTTTACCTTCAGCTCCTTCAGTTCTGGGTCCCCCGCGTCCACCTTCAGCACCGACGGCCAGGCAGCCGGAAACTTCCGCTTCACGCCGTCGGGCGGCTTCAGCTTTGGCACCGGCCAGGGGACGGCGTTGACGCCGGGTCCCGCCACCCTGAAGCCGGCGGTTGCCGCCAGCACGACGCCGCACTCCACCTTCCCGACCGCCAACTCCTTCACGTCGGCGTTCGGCATGCGCGCGCCGACCTCGGCGCCGGCCATCCTGACGGAGGCGTCGCGCTTCTTCGGCTCGGGCGCGGGCTCGGTGTCGGCCTTCAGCCGGGGTTCGCCGCAGCCGACCACCGGGGCCGGCCAGCAGGGCTTCTTCTCATTCGGCTCGACCGCCACCGAGGCCAGCACCCTAGTGCAGTCGATTGCCACCAGCCCGAGCAGGGCGCAGACGGTGCGACCCACCGTGGAGCCGCCGCAGCCGCCAGGCCGCCGCCCCGCGGCGCAGCAGAACTCCGTCCTGCCGTCGTCTCCGGCCCGGCCGACCCAGGGGGACTCGTCTCGCTCGTCCTCCCGGGCGCCAGGCTCGACGGCGCCGCAGTCGGGCCGGGCTGACGCCGGCCGCACCCTGGCCGTAGCGTCCGGCCAGTCAGCCCGGGCGGCCGCCCTCCCGGCCGCCGCCCGCGGCTTCCAGTTCTCGCAGGAGAACGGACAGATCACGCGCTCGTCGCACCTGCGCGGTTTCGACACTCGGCTGCCGACGTTCCAGGAGGAGGTGTTCGTCAGCGACCCCGTGTTTAAAAGCAGCGACATCAAACCCGGATTCTCGTGAGTACCAGGGCCGCTCCTGTGGCTCTTGTGGTGCAAAGCTGTGAACATTGTAATGATATAACACACCGAATAACACTTGACAGACATGCAGTCAAATGTCACGACTCTTTTCGTTAGAGCCGATTCTAAAAAGAACAGAATGTTTCACGTTTAATGATGATTCCTTTGGTTCTTTACGCTGAACACCTCCGTTTGTGCAAAGCAGTAGCACGCTAGTTTGATGCAAGGGCCAGCTTGCATGAAAAAAACATCAGAGACTTACATCAAACAAACACCTGACGCGCCAAGCCGGAAACATTTATCGCAAAGGCTTTTCAAGCTGCACGTTGTCCTGCATAAACAACTGGATTTCTCCGTCCGACTTCCTATGCACTTCCGAGCTCATTCCGCCGTGATACAGGCTGTCACGAGATTTCCCCTGATAACTACTTCTTTCTGCGCCGTCGTCAGGGAATCCCGTCCGCCTCTCGTCGGGGGTTATGGTGGCAAACAGCGTTTTCTACTTCTTAAGCGATCCGCTGTTGAAGCTGTGCGAGGATTCCGACCGTGGGCCTTTTGACATTCAGAACGCTCCACGGGCGCTATGTCGCCACCGTTAAATTACGTGCAGCCGCATATACGGCAGTGCGCCACCTTTCCACGTTATGTTATGAACTGTGCTGTACTGCTGAGACCGGCGTGACGAGGGCCAGGCGGTCGAGAGGCCGGGGCCGGACTCCATGAGCCGCGCCCCGACTGCCGCTGATCGGGGTGGGGGTGCAGCTCGCTCCCGGCCCCGTGTGCACGGCGGGCCTGACTCAGTGAGCGCGGCGTCGCGCCTGACGGCCGGCAGCGGCGCCCGGCGCCGGATGGTACCTACACCCCGTCCTTCGGCCTCTGCCGGACCTTTACCCCTCCCTCCCGGCCGCGTCTGGCCGGGGCGGGGAGAGAGCGGCCCGGACCGACACGAGGTTCATCTCGCGGCGGCGGCGGATGCGCGGCCTTGACGTCGACCGGAGCAGACGAGGCCGGCCCGGCGGCCGAGCTCTGTGTGACCGGTGCTGCCCGTGCCCGCCGGCGGGCCGTCGCGTTTTTGTGCGGCGCCCCGGCTCGCCACCAGATCACATCCGCTGCCGCCCGCCGCGCCTTGCGTGTCGTGTCTCAGCGGCGGTTTATGTCATCCTGTCTCGCTAACGGGAGGGAGCCGTGGAAGTGGCGGGACGCCGGCAAGGGCGCGGGCCACTCCCCATCCGGCTTCGATTTGGTGGCGTCACTGGCTAGTCTCAGATCACGCTGGGAGAACTGGAGCTTGCAGAATAAGTGGTATGACCGTTTCTGGCGGTCGGCTGGGACTGGGACCAGGGCCCGGGGAGGAGCGTTCTCAGCGAGAGGAATTTTTCCGCCACCGGGGAGAGAGGGGACGTCTCTGAGGCGTTCACAAAGCCGTCAGCTATCCGTCGCTTTTCACCGGACGTCCTGCATTAGGCAGATAATGGCCGAGGCAGAAGTGGCAGAAACCTTCCATTGTCAAGAGGATAATTCACGCAGCCTGTTGACAGGCGAGTGTCCTCTAAAAAGCGCTGCAACTTGAGGAAGGACATTTCACGCCTTTGCTTCTAGCTTTCGCCAAAGACCGCCTAAATCGTCAGTCGGACTTTGAAGCCGTTAATAAAGTAGGACATCGCTGCCTTGAATTCAAACTTTGTACGTTTTTTAGAGCTATTTATGTGCAGGGATCTGGCTGGTACTCGACAAAGTTACCTCGTGCAGGTGACAGGTGTCGACTTGTGCACTTCCTCTCACGTTCCGCACCGCCCCTAGTCCGCAGACTGCTGTGTTATTACCAGGAAGTGCTGCCAACTGCAGCATCAGCTTACCGTGACCGCAGCGGATTGCGGTCGGTAAAGTGACAGCTAGAGCGCCAAAGTTACGTGCAGCGGATCGAGGTGTTTCTATTGGCTATATCGTGCCTGATGGCGAACCACTGGCTGGAGAACGCGGCATGACGTGCGAGTTTCGACGACAGAAACGGTCTGACCATGTATCGCAACGGTGGCGATTCGCACCGGCAGGACATCATTCGCTTGAAGCGAGCTCTAGGCAGAACTCTACCACTTGCATTTATTTATTCCAGTCTATATTGTTGCCACACACCACGCCCCACTATCGAGGTGGGGCGAAACACATTTAACGTAACCAACATTTTCGTTTTAGGCATTTATTCAAGTAAAGCATTTAAAGCAGCCAACATTTTCCCAAGAACCTGTCAGGCTCATGCCTCGGGCATCTGTGACATTTTCCAACACCGTGTTTTCTGTTCCAGCTTGTCGTCTACACACCGTCAAAAAGAGCTATCCTCTTTACACCAGAAGACCTTTAGTCATTCTTGGCTATCCCAGTATTCCATTATTTAGCAGCCATAACTCGTCTGAGAACGCCGCAGCCCCAGATCGGCTAAGCGATGATACTGCCTAATTGGCGACAATGACAGTAACTTCGCCGTGTGGTAACACGGTCCGCAGTGGCGCCTCACCATCCTCCCGACCATCTCCCACAAAGGCGGCAATTAATCCGTGATAGAGTGATCGCGCGAGGTCACGCCCGTCCTGCCGGCGGCGGCCGTCACGGGGTCGGACGGGTGTCACACAGCGTACGCAGCGAGCCGCCGTCACCCGAGCGCCGCGTTTCGTCACGCCGCTCGTTTGGGCCGTCACGCGGGCGGCCGCGGCGCGACAGCGCACCGTGAGAAGGCGCGACATTGAGTGCGTCAGAGAGCGGCCCAGGTGTGACCGCCGGCGTGTGACCCGGCCCGGCCGCCACAGACCGGGTCAAGGCCGCCGGTAACCGCCGGTCCTGTCCTGCGCCGGCCGTCACGCGGGCCGTCATGCCGGGAAGTGGGCGGAGCCGTTTTCTCCGCGCTCCTGAGAGCGGAGGGTCGCCGCGTCGAGATCGGCGACACGGCGGCGGCCCTGGCTGGAGGGGAATCGGCCGGCACGGAAGTCACTGACAGAGGAGGGCGTGACGGCCAGCAAGAGATCGTCGTCAGACGGACCATCGGCAGACAGACCATCGTCAGACGGACCGTAGGCAGGCGGACCATCGGCAGACGGACCATCGTCAGACGGACCGTAGGCAGGCGGACCATCGGCAGACGGACCATCGTCAGACGGACCATAGGCAGGCGGACCATAGGTAGACGGACCATCGTCAGACGGACCATAGGCAGGCGGACTATCGGCAGACGGACCATCGTCAGACGGACCATAGGCAGGCGGACCATCGGCAGACGGACCATCGTCAGACGGACCACAGGCAGGCGGACCATCGGCAGGCGGACCATCGTCAGACGGACCATAGGCAGGCGGACCATCGTCAGACAAGCGTCCAGAGAATCACCGTCGCGAGAGGGTGTGTGTCTGACAGAGAGAGAGAGAGAGAGAGAGAGAGCAACAAAAAAGAAAAAGAAAGAAAGAGTGAGAGAGAGGGAGAGGGTGTGAGAATTCTCGTCGCCTTCCGTTCCGGGTTCACCAGAAACCGTGCCTACGAGCTGGCGACGCTCTTGGTCACAGGAGGCCGTTACGGAGGTACTGTGAATCATCCCCCTCTGACAAATTATGCTGGAATGTATGCGCGCCGGCGGATTTTCGTGATTCACTACACTAAATCCGGATCTCGTGGGAGACGACTGTTGGTCGCACACCTGGAGGGATTGCCGGAACTGAACCCCCTTCCCCCTCCACCGCCCTCTGAGCGTTCCGACGGTGATCATCCGCAGTGGTCCAGCCATGAACAGGCGGTCTGCCGACGGTTCGGCTGACGGTGAATAGCCTCTGGTTGGCCTACCGTTGGTCAGCCGACGGATAAACAGTCTACTGATGGTCCGTCTGACGATGGTCTGTCTTACGATGCTCCGTCTGACGAGTTTCTATCCGATCACGGTCTGTCTGACGATGGTCTATCTGACGATGGTCCGTCTGCCAATGGTCTGTCTGACGATGGTCCGTCTGCCAATCGTCCGTCTGCCAATCGTCCGTCTGCCGATTGCACGTCTGACGATGGTCCGTCTGACGATGGTCCGTCTGACGACGGTCCATTCGCCAACGGTCTGCCTGCCGGTGGACCGTCTGCCTGCTGGTCCTTGATCCGTCATCGGTCCGTCCGCAGATGACTGGGCCCAGACCACAGACGGGGTGACAGCCATTGATATGTCCGCGTTGCAGCAGGCGACGATGTACGTCGGTCCGAAATCGGCCTGTCCGATGGCAGTTCGTCCGGAGATGATCAACATGATCAACGGCCTCAGTTGTGGAGTCATGCACGATCCCTTGCGCAAGGCCTAATCCTGACATCTGCATCCAGAAGGCGTGTGAAAACGCCCTTCTTTCTGTCAAGTCATTCTGGTTCCTCGAGATGCTGAGTTTCTAAAAAAAAAATAGAGTCACGGTGGTTTCAGATAACTACGACCGTCCACTGGACACGGTTACATTCTGCAGTCAGCTGGAGACATGATTTGTGTTTTCATGCATGGGATTGTTTTACAAAGTTTGGACTCTTGGCTCAGTTTTCGGCGTCGATATGAATGTTAATCCACAGTGACATAGAAATGAGGCTGGGAACACGTCTGAGACATAAGCGGCTTAATTGTTAACATGTATTTTAGTTTTGCCGATGTATTAGGTAATAAAACTAAACTAAAACTAAAAAAAATAAAAAAGTTAAGAACCAGAAAAGCTGAACAAATCATCTTTCATCCTTTCATCCCGCACAATCATGCGTCGATACGGTAACTAGGAATTGGCTACAGTTATCTGTAAGCCACTGAATATTCTCCATCGTGGGGCAGAGTCCGAAGCTACATTTCCATCCGCAAAGCTCATTTGAAAAAGTTCTGCGTAACCTTCATACCTGAACGGACAGGAGCTGACCCACGCACGCTTGTCCTAAAGCAGTGAATGGATTACTATTTTCCGTTTTGTAGAAAGGAATGAAAGATGGATTACGATACTAACGCGTGTTCATTTAGTACCGGAAACTGTGGGACCTCACGTGAAATAGATGTTTATGCTTGTTAGCTTCATTTTAAACAGTTTTTACCCCTTTCCGTCACTCATGCACGTTCAACCTTCAAAAGTTTTATCACTTTACCTCTGGACAGAAATGGCACGAGTATGCAAAAACACATTCAACAGCCCTCGCACGGATTTCTTTCAAATCATTCGCCCCACGCACTGTGCCATGGCATACCTCTCGTGATAATTTTGAAAATGAGCCGTGAACGAACCTTTCAAACATCCAAACGTATTCATTTAAACACTTCTACCATAATACCAAATCACGTTACCCAGTACCAGCCATGTTGCAAAACACGAATATCCTGGCCATGATTGCGCAGTATGTTTCCTGCCTATGAGGATTCCAGCCATCTTGGAGCGACATGCAAATCAGAAGAAAGGCCGGTCCTGCAGTTGGCGATTTGGGCAGGGCGCGCCGGTCTGCAGGAGCGTCCTCTTCCCGGCGCGTCCTTACATCACATCACTTGATGCATCTTACGCCATGCAGCAGATATTGCGCCATGCGGATCACTGAGACTCGGGTGCTGGTCACGAGTGTTCGCTGTTAGTGAGGGTTGCCCAGGTCATCTTTCACACCGCCAGGGAAAGCATAGTGCTCGTAAAAAGCCAGACGTTGGATGATTTGACACGTCCAAATTATGCTAATTGGTGGATGACTCAGGAGGTACTTATGTGCAGGTAACCGTTGTTTAGAGCATTTGGAAGTCATTTGGGGGTGAAAGAAATGCGGAGATGAGAGACTTTTTGCTGTGGCATGAAACGCTATATGCGCAGCGCACGCAGAGTTGCGAAATGCTGACAGCAGATTTCTAGTGAGCATCTCTTCCCGATGCCAGGGTCTCATGGCCTCTATGCCCGTTGTCGCAGCAAACCTCTGGAAATGTCTTGCTGCGGAGGCATTTTATCGGATTACAGAGCTGCGAACAACAGACACTGGTCAGTGCATGACTTCCGCGACGTCTGAGTACCAGCATCTCTGACACTTCGTAGTAAACTGACAACGGTTCTGAAAAGACGAGCTTCTGATACAGGCCGTAAAATTTCGGTAATTAATTTTTTCCATGTTTAAATTTGCCATACAGGATCGTGTGTCGCTTGATTCACTTACTCGACCTCCCTCGGTCTCCTCATAAATGTGACCGGGTGCCGCCCACAGATGCGAGGGGAAGCCGTACGGCTACTATGCGGACACGGCCAACGACTGCAAGATCTTCCACATCTGTCAGCCTGTCGATGTCTCCAGTGTCAACGTTTTCTACACCCGGTACAGGTAAGAGCGCACATGGTGCTAAACCTCAAGCAGGGTACATCAGTTCATAACCACCAGTATGCTTTTAGACAGTAAGACGTGCTGGCTTCGTTACCTCAGATCATCAGCGCTCAGAGAAAAGGCAATGATATGGAAAAGTTTGTATTATCGCTCGCACATCTGTCAAGGGATACATGGGAAGTTCTGTCGTTAACTTCACTGCCGGTCCTCAGTTCCGTGCAGATACTTTTAAGGAAACGCCGGCTTTGGTCACTCGGAAGAAGAAATCTTAGAATCCTGCGCATGCCTGTTTGTAAGAAAACTTCATGCACGTTTCTTGGAAGCCTGCGCTGCAGTGGGTCTCAATCACGCATCGCACCAGCGAGCTGTCAGCTCCCTTTCACGGCAACTATTTGCTCCCGTAGTGCACGCGGTGGCTGTGAGAAAACGGCCACAGCACCGTCCCGTCCCGTGCCAGCCCGACGCACGACTTTTGCGTTTGACACCAGCCGTTCACCTCGGCGTGCAGGGTGGGAGCGAGACCCGGAAGCTGCTGCGTCCTGCGTCTCGGGCGGCCCGGCCTCAGTAAGCTCGGCCGGGCTGAGACGCTGGCCGGCCGTGTCGGCCGTAGTGCGGTCGACCGACACCTCAGGTCGGACGCCAGGGCCGTGGGAGGTCTGCAGCCGGAGCGGGCTGGGCCGGGGTCGGCCGCCGGCCGTCGGGGGCTCGCCGGCCCCCGCGCCGTCCGCCATCCGGCGCAGGGCCCGTTACATCACGAGCCAATGCCGGCTGCCGATTTCACGGGCCGGCAGCCGGTAATGCCTGACCGGCCGTCGGACCGGCCGGCCCGGCGCCGCCGCCGCTCTCCCGCAAATTGGGTCAGACGACCGCCTCGGCGACGTTTTGAAACGTGTCGCCTCGAAACCTCCGATTTCGGTAAATAAGCCGAGCGGTTCTGGTCGGCGCTGAGAAGTTCACAGGTGATAACGGGTCGGGGGGGGGGGAGAACGATCCGGCGGTGAGAGGCGGCTATGGAGGTGGCCCCGAGTCCTGCAACAGCGCGTGACGCAACTCCGCGGCCATGCGACGCCGGAGGCCGTCTGCAGCGGGCACTGAAGCGGGGCGTACTCCGTCTGAATAATACAGCGCCCCGTCGCGACGGCGCGTCTTCTTTCGACACTGCGTAGCGCGTTGCGGCCGTATGTGCCGGCCCGCTGAGTCGACTGGGTCCTGGTCCGGGTCTGGGGGTGGGTCTGCAAGCCCGTGAAGGGTCAGCAGACACCGGGTAACAGATACATCACTCTGCACCCCGCCCAGCCGTTTGCAACACCCAGGAACGGCGGGCGCCGTGCCAATGCATTGCCCCGCAGCTGACCGGTGCCATTCCGGCAACCACGTGCTCCGCCGCCTCTCCGATAAACCGCCACCCCCGGTGCCGTGACTGGCCAATCCCGCCACCGGGAAAGCACGGAGGAGCTGAGTCACAGCGCCCGTTTGTTTGTGGCAGCCGGGAGCTGGGAGCTCGGGCTGCGGCTTTGGCGACCATCGGAAGGCCGCGGCACGCCCGGGCGGCGGGAGGAGCGCTGTTTCGCGCCAACGAAACGGCTTCCATGCTGTTAATCGGTGCGACAGAGGCGGACGGACCAGCGCTTTTTGCGATCGTTTTTGTTCGCGTGGGTGCTCGGCGACCCATTGTTAGCTGCCATCCGAACAATGCATTCGCCTTGGGAAGGAGAAGGAAGGAGAGCCCGAATGCGTATTGGTCACGCTGGGTTCTGGTTCGTGTGCGTGGACTGGTCTACCGAGGGTTCAAGTTTTTCTCAAGCATCACAGTGGTTTTGTACCAATACGATGTAACCATTCAGCAAATGAAAGGCGAAGGGTGGTGTATGTCGTGTATTGGTAAATGCGTGACGATTTCTCGTCAGTCTTTCTCAACCGCAGTATGTACGCTGCGCCTGACTAATAAATTTAATACGGCGTAATTTTTACGACTGGAAGGCAAATAGACAGACTAAAAAGGCTGTTTACTGCTTGAAATGCCTAAATAACCGAGACTGTCACACTCTCACGTTCTGAATACAATCTTTTAAAAAGGCTATTTACTGCTTGAAATGCCTAAATAACCGAAATTCTCACACTCTCACGTTCTGAATACAATCTTTTGCACAAATAATAATATATAGCAATTATTATTTGCGCTTAACTTTTCTAACATTGCGGTTTTGTAACACGGTCGTTTGTTCCAAAGGCAATCATATTTCCCTAAGTTCCATTCTTCGAAAAGGCCTAAAAGCCACCAAAGTCTGGTGGCCTTCCTCCGGTGCAGGAATGTCGGGCAATTTTAATGCTGGCTGCCCAAAGTACTAGCAGTGTTTGTCACGCGATCACTGGAAAGTGGCAGTCTCACAAGAGTGACTACCTGCAACGCGGAAACGTTAAAACAGACAAGGCTGTTTGGACGGATAGGCTAACGCCCACAGCCCCGACACTGGTCATGCTCATGCTCTTGAATGCCCTTTTGATTCCATGATATGAGAATATGGTGTTTGCTGGTGAGCGGGGCCGGTCTGCCGTCGCAACGTGTGCCGACCCTGAATTCAGGCAGGGCCGTTCCCGCCATCGCAGTGTTATTTCAACGTCGGGGCTGAGGAGCCGACCCCGGGCGCAGATCGGATTTCAGGCCGACATGTGCGGCGGCGTCGGGGGCAGTCGGGAATAAAGCGTGGAGACGTTGGGACGCGTGTGTGAGCCTGGCGGGCGAAGGGTCGTCGAGACGCAGCCAGACTAGGCGGATGTCCTATCTTACCACAGAGAACTAACGGGATGATGACCGTGGAACTGTGCCAGTCTCGATGGGATCTGATGATCCCGAAATGCGAAATGAGGTCGTCTTTGTTATCGGTGGCGTCACACGAACGAAAGCATCGAGCCTGCGTCCCTCCGCTGACGCCTGTCCTCGGTCCGGCAGCTTCTTCTGCGGCCAAGAGACCAGGTTCGACCAGTCGAAGCTCTCCTGCCTGCACAAGGAAGGCGCTATCCCCTGCTCCGAGTCGTCCGACTGGCTCTTCCGCAACGACAACTTCGGCATTCAGGGCAGCCTGGAGGAGCAGTTCCAGGCCGAGGTGCAGAGCTCGGCGTAGCGGCCGCTGCCCGCTGCGGAGCGCCGAACGTTCTCCGAGCAACACTCCGGGAGGCTGGCATACTCATGTATATCTGGACCTGCCGCCGGTGGGCTTAGGCCGTCCGGTCGGAGGACGCTCTCATTCTCACGTGTTGTGTCTGTGCCTGACGATCGGAACGGTGTTTCGCGGCATGGTGTTGTATAGATGCATTGTGAAGTCGGACGTAATAGTTTGAAAGATTTTCTGCTGCACTCGATCAGTGTCGACACACGAGGTTGTGCAGTTCGTCACGTAATTCTGCTGCGCAAAAGAACTCGATTGAGTGTCGCAGTGCGACCCAACAAGCCAGACCACGAGACAAACTCCTTAGTATGGTTTTAGTTGCAACGCAAGCTGACACTGCATGCGGAGTTGTTCACATATCGTGCATGTATTCCGTTGCCACCAAGGTAGAAGTTCTTGTATTGTCAAGACATTTTTCTTCTTTCTAACTTCTTTGTGGCCTGCGAGGACACACTTCGACGTTATTTTAATCATAACATGACCTTCCTCCCTCATTTGAACGCCAAAAACTCAGGCTGCACGTCGGTAGTCGGTCGCGATGACAGCAGTGCATTCACTTTGATCAGTGATGCACATTCAGTGTGTCTTGTTATGTGCCTTTATTCCGTCCACTGATCCAACATGAGCATTGAAAATAAAACGAGATTTTTCTTACATTTCGCAACGTGACGCGTCTCCATTCCGAGATGATGAAGCCCCTTCGGCAAGAAACTTCCACAACCCGTGCAAGGTTCCTTTCGGACAGTGCTTGACATCGTTAAGAAAAGTCACGGTAAAACACAGAAAAAACCCTGAAACGTGCCAGTGTTTCGGAAAAACTAGACATTTTAGAACATTAGATGTCATCCAAGATTGGTGAAACGCCGATCGATCGTCCGTATTTAGTCCTCACGAGATGCGTAACTCACGCTGGCCTCAACATAACGACAGGCCTGTGCGGGACAGACTCGGCAGCTCGGCAGCTTTGCTGACTGCGTCGTTTGATGCCATAGTAGCCTCCATCAAATGCCTGTGATGATCATTCCTGTTTTACTCAAAATAAGACGTCACGTCTCCGTCACTTTTTAACGAGCTGGTGCGTTGAGATAGGTATTTAAACTCGGCCATAACCCAAAATCATATCTGCCCGAATTTGTATTTTTCTCAGATTTCGCGAACTTGTGGCCCCGAGTCTGCAAGCGACACGTGCAGATATTTCCCATAAGGTTGGCACGTGATTGTGGAAAACACGCAGGAATTTGTAGCGCAGCCGACTCGACCCGGTATTCGACACCCGACTTCGGCGGTGCCATGTAGTACCGAGACGACACCGGCGCGTGCAGATCGGCACGTGGCTCGTACCTCGCGCGGAAACAATAGAACAGAACGTTCTGCGAGGCTTGCAAAACATGGCATTGATCTCGGAAACTGGCGGCGACACTTGTGATCTCGGTGATCCCGCTGATCACGCCGCCTTACACGGCACGGTACCGACTGCAAATCATGCAGTGGGACCCATCCAGTCCACGTTACGGTCTTTGGTCGTGGTCGCGGTCGCGGCACGCGCGTAAAGTGAAAATATTTGAGAATTTTTGATAATTTCCGCTTTTCACGGAAATTTCGAAGGCAAAGGAGTTCAAATCTAAGACGAAATTGGTGCCGCCGGGAGGGCCATTTTTTTCCATCCCGATGGTGGCAAACACTAATAACACGTGCCATAGCTGTTCCGGCCCTGAGGCACCAAGTAAACATATGTACGTTTTGATTCCGGATACCCCATCCAGACGCCTGATGCGGTAAACCATGGATCGTATCTGACGAAGCTGCGCGCGATCGACCGGAAATCAGTTCGAGAATCGCACCGTGTGGAAAATGTCCCCAGACGACTAGCTCGTCCCCGTGCTGGCCACGGCAACACTGAAAAGTGCCGTTTTGCAAGACTTATAAAACAGGATATGAATAAATTCGAATGTTAATGATATCGGCTTGAGGACTGCATGGCCTGACGCCACAAAGTGCCGATTGCAAGTCATTCGGAGGGGCGGGCCGGTCCCGAATGGGATAACCGTGGCACGCGCTCGAAAAGGGGCAATTTCGGTTTTCGAATTCTTTGCGTTTACACTGCAGCTAAATCGCACACGGGGTTTGGGCCGGAAAACCGCAAATACTGACGGACAGTTCTGTTTTTCTGCTGTTCGGATGTTGCAATACAATAATCATAATTCACAGAGCTTTTCCTGATGCGACGAATCAGGTAAACCAGAGCAAGCCCTAATTTTCTGCCAAGTCGACGCCATTCGTGCTATTTGTGCCCAGCTGAAGATTGTGGCGACGTCATTGACAGCATACAGTTAAAAACACTGCTGCTAAGTTCTTTGATTATTCCTGTACAGGTCTGCATAAATCGTTGGTTGTGTTTCTTTATCGTTGACTCAAGTGGGAGCGTACAAAAAAGTTGCATATGTCGCTTTTTGCGTACTTCTCCCAATCGCATTCCAAACCAGCTCCTTTTGCTTATATCTAAAAATGAAATTATTCGATCAAACCGGGCTCGAGGCGCTCTCCGATTTCGGTATTCCAAAGACGTTACAAGCCGGTTTGTTCATAGACATAAAGATATATCTTGACAACAGACAGACCAAGAGAAAGTTAGGCAGAGAGCAACAGACAGGCCCGCGGAGGCTTAACGACCGTTCCGATCACTCACGGCGTGGTGCAAGGTTCCATTTTAGTACCAGTGCTCTGTTTACTTTTTGCGAATGATTTAAGTGTTCTTAAGTAATACCAAGGTATAGGTATGCATTGTTAGACGTTTAATGGAATCGTAAACGGCCAGGTTGTGGTTTTATTCACAGCCTAGGCGTAGGCTGTGAATATGGCAGCTGAGCTAAGCTAGGCAGAATAGGCACTGAGCAGGACAGGTCACGATAAACAGCAACAGCAGTTACATTTTATGCGAGAGCATTTTGGTAAGAAAAAAATGTATACCAAACCATGTGAGTTTAACTACTTCACTACTTATTTCAGGCTGGCGTCGTTTTTTTTATGTCCCCGCAAACTCGAGGCAACCAGAGGAAAGTGTATGTTTGTCTACATTCCTGTTACGCGTTTGTTGTTGCTCTGCCTATATATAGACAGCCTCCTTGATTTTCCTTTGTTTGCTACGGGTGTCAAATACTAATGCTTCTGTGCTTTACCAGTCGATCGTTTGTCCAGTGCTTATGCAGTGTTCCGCAGTGCCTCTATGCAGTACCTCTATGTGTGAATTTGTGTTGTGCACAACCCTCTCCGATGTCGATTTGACATATTTTTTTCTTATTAGTGCTTTCGCACAATTTGTAACTGCTGCTAATGTTTATCGTGACCTGTTCTGCTCAGTACCTTGTACTACCTGTCGACGAGCCCGAGAAGGGTTTGAAACCGGTTGTGAATAAAACCATAACCTGGACGCCTCATGATTCCATTAGACGTCTAACGATTGATAGCATCTGAGACTGTGAACTATTTAAACGACAGTGTTGTATTTTGACGACGTGCAGTTTCTCCACAGTGGCAACCCCAACACCTCGGAGAGTTAGAGCTAAAGCAGCAAATCCAAGTTGTACAAAGTCGCACAAAGCTGCGCAAAGCGTAGCGATGGTCTGTGTAAAACATTTCCGAGATTAACCCCATAAAAACTGATGCTGTTCTCATATATTCACGACCGAGAAGCCTCGGCCAAAATTTTGAAGCACTTTTCGGCCAGGTAGCGTTGCTTCCATCCGCTAGTGCCAAAATTTTGGGCGTCGTTTTGGACAATATTCTTACTTTTGAGAGACATATTTCTGTCATGGTGAAGCGCTGCTCCGCATCGTTGTCCGGCCTTTCCAAACTCACGCGCCGGCTATAGAAGTGAAAGAATTTTGGTGGAGGCATTCGTTTTCTCACAAATTATGCATTGCCCCGCTGTCTGGGCTGGTTGCAATGCGACCCAGCGAAAAATAAAAGAGACAGGATTGTTGAACGTGGCCGACATCAGGAGCCATAACGCCTGCCTTGAGCGAACTTAAATGGCCGAAAATTGACCGGGTCGTTACTGAGCGAGACTTATCCATGGCATATCGTATAATGCACAATGCGCATGCACCTACCTGGATCAGAAATTTGCCCTCGCACCGCGAGAATGTGTCCGTTAGAGCAGCCCTGAGCACTCGTACCGCGAGAATGTGTCCGTTAGAGCAACCCTGAGCACTCGCACCGCGAGAATGTGTCCGTTAGAGCAACCCTGAGCACTCGCACCGCGAGAATGTGTCCGTTAGAGCAACCCTGAGCTCGCCAGCAGGACTGCCGCACATACCTCGCGTCCGTACAGAGCAGGTCCGACCACCCTCTAGGTTCCGTGTCACTGTCAAGCGCAACGAGACGCCGGCTAAGGTGCGGAATGTCGGCAGTGGCGGGATTTCGCACGAGGATGCGGGAGAGATTATGAGCGGAAGGCTAGATAGGACGGACACGACTGCCTCATGTTGAAATGCTCTTTTATCGCCAGAACTTTGACGGTGTATTATTTTTATTGTACACCTTCAATTTTTTTGCGTGTGCAATCACGATGTATATAACACGATACTTGTCCTGAAAAGTCGTGGGCTGCGGATGGCATACCCAGGGGACCAGTCCAGGGGAACGTCAGGGACCTAGGTAAGGGACAGAGATCTCGATCAGAAACCAGGATTGGGGAGAAGAACAGGGATCTTGGGTAAGGTAATTGGAATGCGGAGGAAGGACTTAAATCGGGTCAGGAAGGAAAAACAACAGAGGCGGAAACCGAAGACGGAACACCATTTCGCGAACTTGTGGCCCCGAGTCTGCAAGCGACACGTGCAGATATTTCCCATAAGGTTGGCACGTGATTGTGGAAAACACGCAGGAATTTGTAGCGCAGCCGACTCGACCCGGTATTCGACACCCGACTTCGGCGGTGCCATGTAGTACCGAGACGACACCGGCGCGTGCAGATCGGCACGTGGCTCGTACCTCGCGCGGAAACAATAGAACAGAACGTTCTGCGAGGCTTGCAAAACATGGCATTGATCTCGGAAACTGGCGGCGACACTTGTGATCTCGGTGATCCCGCTGATCACGCCGCCTTACACGGCACGGTACCGACTGCAAATCATGCAGTGGGACCCATCCAGTCCGCGTTACGGTCTTTGGTCGTGGTGGCGGTCGCGGCACGCGCGCTAAGTGGAAATATTTGAGAATTTTTGATAATTTCCGCTTTTCACGGAAATTTCGAAGGCAAAGGAGTTCAATTTTAAGACGAAATTGGTGCCGCCGGGAGGGCCATTTTTTCCATCCCGATGGTGGCAAACACTAATAACACGTGCCGCAGCTGTCCCGGCCCTGAGGCACCAAGTAAACATATGTACGTTGTGATTCCGGATACTCCATCCAGACGCCTGATGCGGTAAACCATGGATCGTATCTGACGAAGCTGCGCGCGATCGACCGGAAATCAGTTCGAGAATCGCACCGTGTGGAAAATGTCCCCAGACGACTAGCTCGTCCCCCGTGCTGGCCACGGCAACACTGAAAAGTGCCGTTTTGCAAGACTTATAAAACAGGATATGAATAAATTCGAATGTTAATGATATCGGCTTGAGGACTGCATGGCCTGACGCCACAAAGTGCCGATTGCAAGTCATTCGGAGGGGCGGGCCGGTCCCGAATGGGATAACCGTGGCACGCGCTCGAAAAGGGGCAATTTCGGTTTTCGAATTCTTTGCGTTTACACTGCAGCTAAATCGCACACGGGGTTTGGGCCGGAAAACCGCAAATACTGACGGACAGTTCTGTTTTTCTGCTGTTCGGATGTTGCAATACAATAATCATAATTCACAGAGCTTTTCCTGATGCGACGAATCAGGTAAACCAGAGCAAGCCCTAATTTTCTGCCAAGTCGACGCCATTCGTGCTATTTGTGCCCAGCTGAAGATTGTGGCGACGTCATTGACAGCATACAGTTAAAAACACTGCTGCTAAGTTCTTTGATTATTCCTGTACAGGTCTGCATAAGTCGTTGGTTGTGTTTCTTTATCGTTGACTCAAATGGGAGCGTACAAAAAAGTTGCATATGTCGCTTTTTGCGTACTTTTCCCAATCGCATTCCAAACCAGCTCCTTTTGCTTATATCTAAAAATGAAATTATTCGATCAAACCGGGCTCGAGGCGCTCTCCGATTTCGGTATTCCAAAGACGTTACAAGCCGGTTTGTTCCTAGACATAAAGATATATCTTGACAACAGACAGACCAAGAGAAAGTTAGGCAGAGAGCAACAGACAGGCCTGCGGAGGCTTAACGACCGTTCCGATCACTCACGGCGTGATGCAAGGTTCCATTTTAGTACCAGTGCTCTGTTTACTTTTCGCGAATGATTTAACAGTGTTCTTAAGTAATACCAAGGTAGAGGTATGCATTGTTAGACGTTTAATGGAATCGTAAGCGGCCAGGTTGGTTTTATTCACAGCCTAGGCGTAGGCTGTGAATATGGCAGCTGAGCTAAGCTAGGCAGAATAGGCACTGAGCAGAACAGGTCACGATAAACAGCAACAGCAGTTACATTTTATGCGAAAGCATTTTGGTAAGAAAAAATGTATACCAAACCATGTGAGTTTAACTACTTCACTACTTATTTCCTGCTGGCGTCGTTTTTTTGTCCCCGCAAGCTCGAGGCAACCAGAGGAAAGTGTATGCTTGTCTACATTCCTGTTACGCGTTTGTGGTTGCTCTGCCTATATGTAGACAGTCTCCTTGATTTTCCTTTGTTTACTACGGGTGTCAAATACTAGTGCTTCTGTGCTTTACCAGTCGATCGTTTGTCCAGTGCTTATGCAGTGCTCCGCAGTGCCTCTATGCAGTACCTCTGTGTGTGAATTTGTGTTGTGCACAACCCTCTCCGATGTCGATTTGACATATTTTTTTTCTTATTAGTGCTTTCGCACAATTTGTAACTGCTGCTAATGTTTATCGTGACCTGTTCTGCTCAGTACCTTTTACTACCTGTCGACGAGCCCGAAAAGGGTTTGAAACCGTCTGTGAATAAAACCATAACCTGGACGCCTCATGATTCCATTAGACGTCTAACTATTCATAACATCTGAAACTGTGAACTATTTAAACGAAAGTGCTTTATTTTGACGACGTGCGGTTTCTCCACAGTGGCAACCCCAACACCTCGGAGAGTTAGAGCTAAAGCAGCAAATCCAAGTTGTACAAAGTCGCACAAAGTTGCGCAAAGCGTAGCGATGGTCTGTGTAAAACATTCCCGAGATTAACCCCATAAAAACTGATGCTGTTCTCATATATTCACGACCGAGAAGCCTCGGCCAAAATTTTGAAGTACTTTTCGGCCAGGTAACGTTGCTCCCATCCGTTATTGCCAGAACTCTGGGTGTCGTTTTGGACAATATTCTTACTTTTGAGAGACATATTTCTGTCATGGTGAAGCGCTGCTCCGCATCGTTGTCCGGCCTTTCCAAACTCACGCGCCGGCTATAGAGGTGAAAGAATTTTGGTGGAGGCATTCGTTTTCTCACAAATTATGTATTGCCCCACTGTCTGGGCTGGTTGCAATGCGACCCAGCGAAAAAATATATCAACCAAAGAGACAGGATTGTTGAAGGTGGCCGACATCAGGAGCCATAACGCCTGCCTTGAGCGAACTTAAATGGCTGAAAATTGACCGGGTCGTTACTGAGCGAGACTTATCCATGGTGTATCGTATAATGCACAATGCGCATGCACCTACCTGCCTCAGAAATCTGCCCTCGCACCGCGAGAATGTGTCCGTTAGAGCAACCCTGAGCACTCGCACCGCGAGAATGTGTCCGTTAGAGCAACCCTGAGCACTCGCACCGCGAGAACGTGTCCGTTAGAGCAACCCTGAGCACTCGTACCGCGAGAACGTGTCCGTTAGAGCAACCCTGAGCACTCGTACCGCGAGAATGTGTCCGTTAGAGCAACCCTGAGCTCGCCAGCAGGACTGCCGCACATACCTCGCGTCCGTACAGAGCAGGTCCGACCACCCTTTAGGTTCCGTGTCACTGTCAAGCGCAACGAGGCGCCGGCTAAGGTGCGGAATGTCGACAGTGGTGGGATTTCGCACGAGGATGCGGGAGAGATTGTGAGCGAAAGGCTAGATAGGACGGACACGATTGCCTCATGTTGAAATGCTCTTTTATCGCCAGAACTTTGACGGTGCATTATTTTTATTGTACACCTTCAATTTTTTGCGTGTGCAATCACGATGTATATAACACGATACTTGTCCTGAAAAGTCGTGGGCTGCGGATGGCATACCCAGGGGACCAGTCCAGGGGAACGTCAGGGACCTAGGTAAGGGACAGAGATCTCGATCAGAAACCAGGATTGGGGAGAAGAACAGGGATCTTGGGTAAGGTAATTGGAATGCCGAAGAAGGACTAAAATCGGGCCAGGAAGGAAAAACAACAGAGGCGGAAACCGAAGACGGAACACCATCAGAAACTGACAGTGAGTCCGGGACAGAAAAGGAGATGGGCAATCATCATCATTGCCAAACTGCATCTCGCGCAAAGAGGCCAGCTAGTACATTTCGCGAGAAAGGTCCGTTTCGTTAAACATACGTGTTACTTACAGCCAAATAATGTTATGTGTTTCAAAGTTTGCTTTGAGGGTTCCATGGTGTTTTTTTTAACACAGTTTCGGATTACAGGAAATTTCTGTCCACGTAAAAAAAACCCCTACCTTGCGTGTTTGCAAAGGAGCAACGGTAAGGATCAACAACCGACAGAATAGGAAAAACACTCTGCTTGTGCATGTCTTTGGACGACCGTAAAGAAATGTGTCGAAGCCGACTCTTATGCATCAGATCCATGTCAAACCTTCACGGTGGACATCTCGCCCGTAAAAGTGGGTCCATTTTACTTTTTCCCTATTCCCGGAGAGCTAGACGGTACAGCCGATTCCCGGTCAGAGGGGGACCATTCGGCCCCCCTGAGATCTCGAGAACTATACATTCAATTTCATCGCAACAAACGGCAATCGATTTGCTATGATGTAAAGTACATTTTTATAAAAAAGGTTTTCAAGATTTGGAAAGGAATGGATAAAGGGGAACAAAAAAAAATTACAATGGGGAATATTTTTGGACGTGTAATAACTCTGTTGTTTATGGACCGATTTCGATGAAAAGGGCATGAATCGAGAAATTATGGATGGGACTTTTACCATTGCTCCATACATTTGAAAAATTGGGGAAATTCATGGGCACTCGAAGATAGGACCCTTAGTTTTCAAAAACTGTTAGTTTTAATTAGTTTTAAAAACATTTTTCTTAGCTTCTACTAGTCATGTTTTGCTGAAAAAGTTCAAATCGTATTACAATGTTTGTATAGTGTTAGCATAGGCCATGCCAGGAGCATGAAAAAGGGGGACTACCATGATCATGTTCATTAAGTCAACTTACGTCCTTTCACCGTAAATGACCTCCAGTGATCTTAGAGTCACTTGGAATGATCCTGAGTACATTTTATATTTCATGGAAACGTTTGCAATCATATGAATTCACTTTATTTCCAAAACGCCATTCTTCAGCTGTTGTGATATGGGGAACGCGCAGTGACATTTTAGGTCATAGCTCCGTGGCCCGACATGACATCAACCTAGAACTTGATACATAAGAAGAGGGCACCCAGTCTACGTCATACGCATTCTGGGTCTGGCATTTAAAAAAAAAATGCGCCAAAATTACTACTTTGAAGCCCCAGATTTTGACTTTTGACCTTCACCCGACCTTGTGAAGTGATCTCAAATCAACAATATTTTATTTGTATGCTTTCCCAGTTATTTTTCTATATATCCATGCCAAGTTTTAAGTTCCATCTTAAAACGCTATTTTTGGCACCCATTTTCCTTTTATCCTCAACAGAGCCAAAAATAGCCTGAAGTGCCTGCCAAAAACGCTTCCTGGCTCCGCCCCTGAGCAAAACAGAATCGCGAATTTTTTACAGTACGTAGAAGGAGTAGATAGGAAAAACCACCAAGTTTCGTGACACTGCGTCAAAAACTCTGAAACTGGCAAGCAAAAAACCAGGGGGCAGATTCAGCCCCCTGCGGGGAATAAGGTTAAATAGGCTGTCAGACATGGTGTGACGGGCTTTGAGACCGGGTTTTAAGTGCACAGACAGAGAGCCCGGGTTTTTAAGTGCAAATAGTGCAGGTCAGTGTAATAAGTGAGAAGGTGTATTGTGCCACTTTGTATCATGCTCGTGCCGTATACGTCAGCGTTCAGTCACAAACTCTGCCTTGAACAGACGTGACAAAAGCTGCGGTAACGATCATCGCAGACTTCGGCGTCTCCCCAGAGCCGGACCACCAGAATGCGAGGTAAATGCCGTTCCGGGACGACTCGCCTGCGGCCATCAGCAGGTGGGGTCCGCGCCGGTGCGGCCGTGCCCTCGAGCGGGAGACGTCCTCTCGGCCGGAGACCGTCCCGGCTCGGTCACTGGCGCGTGAAAGGCCGGCCTTGGTCTCGGCCGGCTGTGCACAGATCACCAGCCGCCGGCCGGGAGACGTGACCGGCATTGGGCCCCGGCGCGCCGACCGCCTAACTCACCGCAGACGAGCCAAATCTCGCAGCCGCTCACGGCGGAAGATCCGGATCCTGTCGGCCCTCGCAGAGGCGGCACCGCCTCGGCCGCCTGCGCGCTGACGGCAAAAACGCGCTCGGAGCGGTGTAGATGGGAACACTGGCGATTGCCGTCATGTCAAGTGATGGATTAAGCCGTTTAACGCGGCATGCTGTGTATCGGGCTGTAACTTTCCAACAGCGCTAAATCAGACACTTGTAGCGACCTAAACATCAACTCGCTCAGGCGCGCAGACACAAAAGCCGTACAAAGTGGATATTCCTAATGTTTGGGGATGCCGGCTGAAGTCACTGGCTCAATTCACACCCAAATCAAATGAATAGTTCACGCGCGGTTTAACCCTATTCCCAAAGGCCTAGCGTTATGGCCGATTCCCGGCAGGCGGCGCATTCAGTCCCCCCCCCCCGAAATCTCGAGAACTATTCGTCCGATTTCATCGCAACAAATGGCAATCGATTTGCCATGACTTAAACTACATTTTTATAAAAAGAGGTCTTCAAAATTCTGAAAAGGGTGGATATAGGGGGCAAAAAAGCAAAATTGAGGATATTTTTGAACTTCTTATATCTCCATTGTTTTTGGACTGATTTCGATGAAATTGGCATGAATCGAGAGCTTATGGATGGGACTTTTACTACTGGTCTCTACATTCCAAATTTTGAGAAAATTCATAGGCGTTCACAGGACTCCAAAAATAGGAGCGTTAGTTTTTCAACAACTAAATGAGCAAAAAACGCAAAAGCACTTTTTTGGCTTTTGTTAGTCATGTTATGCTAAAGAAGTACAAATCGTGTTACAATGTTTGTATAATGTTAGCATAGGCGGTGCCAGGGACACGAAGAAGGGGGAACAGTCATAGTCACATGTTCTTCAGACCAACTCTTGACCTTTGACCTTAAATGACCTCCAGTGACCTTGGAGTCACTTGGAATGATCTCGTGTGCATTTAATATTAACTGAAAACGTTTTCAATCATTTGAATTCACTCTATTTCAAAAATTCCATTTTACAACTGTTTGACTGTACAACTGTACAACTATTTCATATTACGCAATGACATTTTAGGTCATAGCTCCGAAACCTGACCTGATATCACGCTGAAACTTGATATACATGAAGATGGCACCATTCTACTCCAAAAATATCCCGATTTGGCATTTAAAAAAATAGCGCCGAAATTTTTACTATAAAGCCAAATTTTGCCTTTTGACTTTGACCTCACCTTGTAAAGTGATCTCAGATGAAAAAATTGTATTTGCACGTTGCCTTACTACTTAGCTATACAACCATATAAAGTTTTAAGCTCTATCTTAAAAACGTTAGTTTTGGCAGTCATTTTCCTTTTACCCTCAACAGGGCCAAAAGTGGCTCCTGTTCCTCCCAAAAACATTTCCTGGCTCCGCCCCTGAGCAAAATAGAATTTCAAAATTTTGTCGCAGTACGTAGAAAGAATAGTTAAGAAAAGTCTTCAAGTTTCGTGAAGCTGGGTCAAAAAGCCTGGAATTGGCAAGCAAAAAACCTAAGGGGGGCGGATTTACCCCCCTGCCGCGAATAGGGTTAACACGCGCACTGGAAGGGCGCGTGTCTTTTTGTGCCCCCTCCCCACCTGTTTTTCCTGAATATCTCGAGAACGGATCGGAGCTGGTTGCTGCTACTTTGTGACATTTATGGCAATGGAATAACTCGTCGAATGACCAAAAAAATCGGAAATCGGCCGGAAGTTTTTGAAGTTTGAAGCATTTGAAGTCAGACAAACATGACGAAAACGACGGTTGTCGCTGACAAATGAGAGCTTTGTAAAAGAACCAGCGTTGTACTTAAGATCACCGTGTGAACACAATCAGGCGATGTCATTCGGGCATAAGTGATGGATGTACCAAGACAAAAGCCAGGGTCAATAAGGGTCAAGGTCATCTAAGGTCAAGGTCAAACAGCTTGTGACGTGATCCAGATTTGCTTTGCAACATGCCAGTATGTATGAAATATGTATTCAGAGGCCCTAATATAAACACGTATGCGCACATTGATACGCTAACATATACCAAAGTCAGTAAAGGTCAAGGTCATTAAAGGTCAAGGCCAAATATCTTGTGACCTGGCCCAGATTTGTTCTGCGACATGCCGATGTGTATGAAATATGAATTCAAAAACCTTAATAAAAACACGTTTGAGCACATGGATACGCATACATATATACCAGTCATTTCAGGTTCAAGGTCATCAAAGGTCAAGGACAACTTTTTGTGACCTAGTTCAGATTTGCTTTGCAATATGTCGATTTGTATGAAATATGCATTCAAAGTCCCTATCAAAACATGTTTGGCACATTGATACTCACATGTATATACATATATACATATACATACATACATAAATAGAAACTCTGAAAGTGACCAAATGTACCGATGTTGGCTACGTTCACTGCAAATACGCCAAAAGATACATGTTGCGCCCTCATTTACTCTCAAACTGTCCCGTGTTGTTCGAAATCTGATCTTCAAAGAATGAAAAAAAATGACGCCATAGGTCAATGACCTGACATGACCTCGACCCAAAATCCTCAGTCAAGACGTCAAATGAATAGAAGTTGTCGTATTCCACGTTTTAACGGCCAAACGAACACCCTTTTCCAGTTCCGTTCCAAAAGTTGTACGGAGTGGCCTGTACCGACCGAGAAAGTGTCCAAAGTTGACCTTTTCCGCCCCATTTGGTCTTCAAGATATCGACCTAGGGCCATGAAAATTGCACACGATGCAAATCGTCATAGCCCTGCCCTGTCCATAAAATTTCATCTCTCTATCTCTTTCTGTTTCTGGGATCGGAGGGGAGCACTTTTAGACCCCACCTTCCAGTGCGCGTTAGTGCGAAACCCCCCTTCCACTGAGGGAGTCAAAACCTGGGACCTCTCTAGTTAGGAACCTGGCACATTTCGCTATCCAGAGTGGTCTCAGTTTTGGTGGGCTGTCTTGGCTACGCAAGGACAGTGTGACACGAAATGGATATCCTCTCAAAAGAAACTGAACAGCACATCGCATAACGCATTGCGTGGGCGTAAGAGTGTGTCGTCTGTGTGTCGTACGTGGGAAAAGAGCAAAATGGTTGTTTCCCATATATTGCACCTTTCGTGTTTGGACATAAAGACGGTCACCAAGTTCGGATCATCAAAGCCGAACGCAAAATTAGATCAAGTGCATTGAGAAACAGTCTGCCACCCACAGTGGCAGCCAGAACCACGTTAACGTCATTACGAGGACCAGATACCCAAAGCCCAAAACCAACCAAAGACTCAAAAGGTCAGATTGCTTCGGAAATGATATTATTGGAAACCGGGCAGTTCAGTAGTGTTCATAAACCTTGCTTAACAAAGTAAGCGGGAAGCCCTTATCTGTAAACTATTTGAGTAAAGTGCGTCTGTCTCTCCGCCCTCCTGTCTGTCTGTCTTTCTTTCTTTCTGTCTGTCGGGAAATCTTCGCTCCGGCCCTGTGCCCAAACGGATCAGCGGATCAGCACATGCCACACACCTTTCGAAAGGTCTCGCGCCGTACCATTGTATGGACTAACTTTCTTCGCGCTGGGGCCCGTCGTTGGCGCGTGATGAGCGCTTCAAAATGGATATTTGGCCCATAAGAAAACACGTGGAACGAGAATCACCAACAGCGTCAAACATCGTCTCGGTTTCAGCGAGTTTTCTCGGCAACCAAGGGTCAGATCGGTTCTATCTGCTTCGAGGTGTTTTCAGGGATCAGATGTGATAGAATAAGCACAACGGTGTAGCTCTGTGTATCGTCTTTCGTTTGTATTCACAGCCAAAGGCCTCCGGCCCGCGGTTTGGGCACCACACCGCGTGGAAGAGCATCATGCATTCATTCTCTAACCTCTTATCGATTCCACTTCAGTATCGTATAGAGATGGTCGACGTTCTGCAATGAAAATTACGCCGACGTTTAGCCCGTTGTTCTGTGACCCATATCCATCGAACATGTGATCGTATTTTAGTGCCGTTCGGTTACAATTAATTTTTTCGTAAAGTTCTGCGCGTCCAAATGCAGATTTGGCGTAAAAAGAATAGCTCATTTGCTGTAGCCTTTGGCTAAATTTACCATCAGATTAGTTTGCTGACGCACACACGGTACAATGCCTGGTATCCGCTGCGTAATAAAAAACTGACGACCTTTTTTACCAAAGCAGTCATGGTCCTAGCAGCAGTGCCAACAACCCAAAGTCAGAGCACGTAGTAACCGCTTCCCGCGGGAATTTACAATGGAATACATGTTATTTTTCTTTCTCAGAATTTACAGTTAGATCTGGATATCTGAGTGACTCGAAATTGGTTATAAGTTTCCAATCAAAACTATGAGAATGCACAGGGGAGCAACAACCTTGCTTAACGAAGTAAGCAGAAAGCCCCAGCCCATATGTGATTTGGATAAATAGCGTGTGTTTGTTATTCTGTGTTTCCGCCTTTCTCTTTTTATTTCGTCTGTCGGGAAATCTTCGCTCCGGCCTTGTCCCAAACGGGTTTGCCGATTGGCACGTGCCGCGCACCGTTCGAAAGGTCTCGCGCGCCAGCAGCGCATCCGCCAATTTCCGCCGCGCTGCGATCTGTTGCTGGCGCGTGCTGTGCGTTTCAAGAGTGATTTTTTGCCCGCAGGGATAACACGTGAAATAGGAAACGAAGATAGTGTCGTTGCGGTTCAGACATCGTTTGGTCTCCATCGAGTTTTCTCGGCAACCACCTACGCACGAACGCCTCTGTCGTGAACGTTCAGTAGGTCGCCTCGAAACGCGCCAACTTGAAAGAATTGAACATGCCATTGCACGGCGCATAGCACGTTTCAATGCACGCAGCACGGGCCGTGCACGAGCGATGGCGACGTGAGAAGACCGTGTCTAGGCGTTTTCAAGGGTTGCGTATAGTGTCTGAAATCCAGAGATCGCAGCGACGCGGAAAAAATACCGCGGTGTAGCTTAATGTACCGTCCTTCGTTTGTACCGAAAGCCCAACGGTTTCGGTCCACAGTTCGGGCGTCATCCCGTCTGACAGCATACGACGCACTCATTCTCGAACCTCTTATCGATTCCACTTCAATATCGTATATACGCTCTCGACCTTTCCCAATGAAAATCGAATTGACGTGTAACCCATTCTTTTGTGCTCCGTATCAACCTAAAAAATCATCTAATTTGATTGTGGTTTGTCCATAGTAGGTCGTTTGGCATGTCTCGGTTGTCGGTTGCCGCCTTGCGCTACATCCCGATTTTAACGGACGCAACAGAGTTACTTTGGTGCGGCTGGTGTGGCAAGAGCACATGAGCCAATATTGAAGGCAATGCTCATAGGATTCACATTCAGATGTGTTTGCACAGCTACAAGCTGAACGTATGGGAACATCGCATTGCTATTCCGAAATGGGCAGTACATCGATAATCATGTTGTGTGTTATCCCATGAAAATCATTGCCAGGTTCCACCAATGGTGTCTTTTTGCATTTTCCTTGTCAGTCTTTTTCGTAATGCGGAAAGATAACTGAAGACAACTCTTATTATAATTATTACCTATATTGAACTTTTTATTATGTAGTGTACACTAAACTAAATATCATCATAACAGGGGCAGATAGATTAGAGTGCTAGGCAGGGCCATTTTTGTTTATTTGGGAACAAAAGACTTGGTTTCAACTAAAACAAAATTTGTTAGATTAAATGTCTTAAGGTTCAAAAACCTCGAAAAGTACCCTTTGTTCTGACCGGGGGATGCAATGTCATGCGCTTTGCCATATTTTCATGAACGCAAAGGAATAAATACCTCGAGAGGCGTTTGTATCATATGATTTGGAGTCGCCCACGGGAAGCACGATTGATTTATTTTGAAACTGCTCAATACGGCCAGGACGTCTTTCCGAGTGGCGTGACATGCTAGGACACGTCTCCGAACGCCGCGGCAGACTGGGACGCCTCTCAAAGAGCGCGGCACGACGGGCCACTGTCAGGCGCGGAGGACGACATGCCTCTTCGAGAGGCACGGCAAGCTGCTACTTCTCAGAGAGACGCGGCAGATCGGGACGTCTCTCCAAGCGGTGCGGCATGTTCATCTACCTCCTCGACAGTGCGGAATGCAGCGGATTCGTAGCGCGGCAGGCCGGGACAGCTCCGAGCCACGCGACAGGCAGGAACACCTCTCCGAACGGCGCGGCCGACCACGACCAGGCATGGGGACGAAGCCGGCTTCGGCTTCGACTTCGGCTTTGTGAGACCACATTTTTCCTTCACTCACTCTGACTTCGGCTTCGGCCATGTGTAATTTTCAACGGCTGGTTTCGGTTTCGGCTACGGCTTCGTGTCATTGTAAACGGTTGGCTGTGGTTTCGACTTCGGCTTCGGGTCATTTTTAACGGTTGGCCTCGGCTTCATCTTCGGCTTCGAGAGATTTTCAAGTGTTGGGTTTGGCTTCGGCTTCGGCTTTTCGCAATTTTTAGCTGTTGGCTTCGGCTTTAGGAGTTTCATTCTGTTGGCTTCGATTCTGGTTGCATAATTTTTCCACTGCAGTTACGAATGTTCGACAAAATCAGGCTTCCCATTTTCCTCTTAATGTATGCGCTAGGCCGTGGAACGGCCTGTAGTCGATGAACACCGAATTTGTCCTGCTCTGGTATCTTTTCTATTGCTTGGACGTAAATGGGCGAAGGGAAAAGCATATGCATAGGCATAGGCATACGGGTTGACGGTGGAGTTTTCATACAGCTGTATAACTTAATTTCACGGTGAATTCGCATTTCACCAATAGTTATTGTTGCCTAGACTCAAGTTCCGGCACAAAAAAGAAATAATTTCAGCTAGCTAAGTTCCTTTGGTTTTCAAGACTAAGAAATACGACTTGATGGCGTTTTTCGCAACTTATCTCATACCTTTTTTGCATCCACACGACAATGACTGGCTTCTCAAAAGAAACTTCGAGCTTGGTTCGGCTTTAGCTTTGTGGTTTTAAGCTGTTTCCTTCTGCTTCGCCTTTGCAAAGTTGAAGGCACTGGTGTCGGATTTGGCTTTACTATTTGCAAAGTTCGAAGCCACTGGCTTTGGCTTTGGCTTAGAGTTTTAAAAATTTGAAGTCACTGGCTTCCACTTCGATTTCGTGTCGTTGTGACTTCGGATTCGGTTTCAAAGCCAGAAGCCCAGCTTTGTCCATGTCCATGTCCACATGCCTGACGGGGACATCTCTCTGCATAGGTGACGATTTGTATACTTTTGGCTGACCCTCCCCAATGTTGAGCTCGCCTCCGCAATGGTGCTCTCACCCCTCCCCCCAATATTTTTTGCTTTTGACTTTCATATACCGATCTCACCCACGGTAACCCTCAGTAACAAAAAAACAAGCATCTCATAGCATGGGTCGTCCTGGCGACACAAACCATTATCTTCACGCGTCAACCAGGGGTAAATCTGAGAAGAGAAGTTATCTCTCCTGAGTGAAGTTCTCCCCTTTTTGGGTGACGTCTTGCGGTATCATCGGGATCACACCATAGGTATGCCTTCTTGCTTTCTCTGACAGCATTGATCTTATATATATATATATATATATATATATATATATATATAGGTGCAAACATATACATATATGTAAAGCCCAAACTGTTAAAAGTCAAAAAATTGCCGTCAGTCAAAATTAAGCGGGCCAAATCCGTTCCGAAATTTGCATTTGGGGGGTTCGGATGTCTGGCCCCCGGTTCGGCCTCCCAATCATTTACAGAAATCGACATACCTGTCTCTTCAAGTGGTGCGGCAGGTCAGGACACCTCTCCCAGCAGCACATCAGGCTCGGTTACTTCTCACACTGCGCGACAGCCGGGGGGGGGGGTTGAGCTGTCTGTTGCCGTCCGGCTGCCGTTGTACGTCCGTACCGCACACGCTGAGCTCTCTCTTGCGACGTATTCGGTTCCTCCCGACAGGCGCACATGTCAAGCGGGGCGGTTCAACCACCACTTCAGGCAAAACATGGTCACCCGGTCGGCCGCGCAGGCCGGCCGGGTCAGCGGGCCGAGGGCCGTGAACGCCCGGACCCAGCGCAGTCATGGCTACACAAGCGTCTCTCCGAGCAGCACGGGAGGTTTGAACTTCTGTGAGCGGCGCGGCAGATCCGGTGGCCGAGCAGTCACGAGCCTTAAGGGACCTGGGCGCCGTACTCTCCTCTTCCAGCAGCGGCAAACTCAGGTGGCAGACAGCGGTAGACCCAGGTGCCGCACTCTCCCTCGGCATCGGCAGACCCAGGTGCCACACTCGCTCTCCAGCAGCGGCGGACCCAGATAAAAATACAAAAACATAAAACATATGTAAAAGACACTGGTTTAAGACCAGCATGCACACATCACGCAATGACGAAAAGTAAATTGGGCAGACGTTGCCCATTAATTTGTGACTCGCCCACTCAGACAGCACTAATGGGAATACATTTTGCTGTGAGACTGTGCAAGACAAAGGCTGTCAAACCTGATCACTTAACGACTGACTGACTGAATGAATGAATAAATATTGCTATTTTCCGCTGGAAAACCGTAGATCTGGGAGGCTTAACAAATTACAATGCATTTTGACTTGTATTACTGATGCACCATTTTGCACAATTTTGCTTTTTTAACATGGGTTACATGAATTTTTGCGCAATTCTGTATTGTTCTTTAAGGCGTCCTATGCTTCCTATGCTTGCTTGGATTGGTAGTTGATATCTACTTGCAATTTAGCACCAAAGGCTTGACATACCAGAAATATAATGGGCCTGCCATGATAAAGCAATTAACTCGCGCAGTGGAACGGGGTTTCGCGCTGACGGGCACTGGAAGGGGGATCCAAAAGGACCCAAACCCTTCGATCTCGGAAACGGAAAGACCTAGAGACATGAACTTTCGTGAACACGTTAGGGCCATAACGATTTAAATTGTGCGCGATTTTCATCACCCTAGGTCAATATCTTCAAGGTCCAATGAGGTCAAAAAGGTCACTTTGGACACTTTCTCTGTCCGTTCAGGCCATTCCGTACAACTTTTCGAACGAAACGGGAAAAGGGTATTTGTTTGATCATTAAAACGTGGAATACAACAGTTTTCATTCATTTGACGTCTTGACCGAGAACTATGGGCCAAGGCCATGTCAGGTCATTGACTAATGGCGTAATTTTTTCGTCTTTTGCAGATCAAATTTCGAGCAACACGGGATAACCTGAGTGTAAATGAGGACGCTATACGCATCTTTTGGCGTATTTTCAGTGAAGGCAGCCAACATCGGTACATTTGACACTTCCAACGTTTATATTTATGTATGTATGTATATGCGTATATGTGTACACACATATATATATATATATATATATATATATATATATATATATATATATATATATGTATGTATGTAGGAGTATCAATGTGCCAAACATGTTTTTAATACGGTCCTCGAATGCATATTTCATACAAATCGACATATTGCAAAGCAAATCTAGACCACGTCACAAGATATTTGACCTTGGCCTTTGATGAACTTGACCTTCATTGATCCTGGTATATGTAAGCGTATCCGTGTGCGCACACGTGTTTTTATTCGGGTCTCTGAATGCCATATTTCACACAAAGTGACATGTTGCAAAGCAAATCTGTATCAGGTCACAAGCTGTTTGACCTTGAACTTTGATGACCTTGATCCTTATTGACCCTGACTTTGGTCTTGGTACATTCATCACTTATGCCCGAATGACGTCGCCTGATCGTGTTCAAGCGGTAATCTTAGGAAGAACGCTAGTCCTTTCACAAAGTACCCATTTGTCAGCGACAACCGGCATTTTCGTTGTGTTTCTCGCTTGACTTCAAATGCTTCAAACTTCAAAAATTTCCGGCTGATTCCCGATCTATCTGCGTCAATCGACGAACTATTCATTTGCCATAAATGTCGCAAAGTAGCAGCAGCCAGCTACGATCCGTTCTCGAGATTTTCAAGAAAAACGGGTGGGGGGAACAAAAAGATCCCCTTTTTCTTGTGCGCGTGCTAACAGCTAAGTTACCACTAACACATCCAAAGATACAACTTCTATCGAAATGGCGCCACAAATCTAATACTTTGATATGCACGATGGAAGATTTTTGGATGGCACTGCGCCGCTTCTCAAAATCGATTTGTCATTGGCAACCAAAGTCAAAGGATATAATGAGCCACATCTTCAGCAAAATGTTTGGAGCAAACTACGGCATTATCTGCGTCGACGTTGTCTGCTCTGGCACACTTCCGTTGCACTAGTGACTTCTGCTTTGGAAATCGAAAGAAAGACAAGCCAAGGTCTTGGCGTTCGTGCTTTCTGCCAACCCACCACCCAAGTTGACAACGCAGGTTTTGTGAGCACCTTTGGTTGGTCAGCTCAAATCTGAAAGGAAGGATAAAATAATTCATGAGGTGCCAAGACTTAGGTTTAATAGGAATGACCACAATCACAAACCTCAGAATATGCTACAGCAACATTACACATTGGCAGGTAAGTAATTAGGCACCACTCAAACTATGCTTGGCCTGCGCTGCCAATTCCAGTTTTAGGTACTTGTCACCTAGGTGATACATACTGTTGTCACCGCCAGGTCTCCGCCACAAACCAGTAACAGTGGGAATGTCTTGATAAATATAACAGGTATCAACATGAGAGTCAAATCACTATGAAAGCCAATTCCTTTCGCATGGTCATTTCTTTTTTTAGCATCCTTTGTGTCTCATCAATTACAGTCACGGAACCTAATTTTTTAGGAAGTGCAATAACGAAATTGGCCTAAATAACCTCTATCACTGACGGTAATTTTTCAAAATCCGCAAGCTAATAGCATTTTAAGAACATAGCAATCACAACTAAACCCGGTGCAAACGCTCAACCGCACACTGACAGTTGTTGCAGATGGCCGTTGGCTTGTTTACGCTTTGTTACACCCAGCGACTCACCCTCAGTGACGTCACGATAAAGTCGCTGCTAGCAAACCGGGTTTCCCTATGGCCCACAACACTGGTGACATCCATCTGGTCTTGGCCACCCAGGGACAGTGACCCGAAATGGACATCCTCTCAAAAGAATATTGAACAGCACATCGCATAGCGCCCTGTGTGCGCTTAAGAAGAATGTGGGTATGTCGAATGGGTATGGTGACCGGCGGCCGCCGACCAAGCCAGGGTAACGGTCAAGGGAGGTGACTTTTTGACGAAACGTATAGAGTTTCATATCGAAAATGTCGAAAAGGAGACACCTCTCTGGACAGCCGCAGCGACAAGACAGCATGGACCTGGAAACGGCGGTAAGTGAGCTCAAGGGACTTCATCAAAGCATTAGGGGGCAATATATATGACTGTCAGGCAAAATAACGAGAAAATGAACATGAGCGAGTCTTCTCTGGGCTTTTCATTAGAGACGCTAGAACATGTGTGAAAAAGTTGAAAGAAGTGGAAAAGTGCATCAAGCAGCTCACGGAGGAAAGACCAGGCGCTCTGGTGTTGTCTGGAAAATCTTGAAAAAAGGAATGACAGGGCCGAACAGGACAAACTATCAAACGTGCTAATTTTTGCCGAGCCAGACTTTCCAAAAAAATGCCGTTCCTGAATACCAGACGGATATGACTGCAGCAACGATCAGTCGTATGCTCGAGCTGGAGGTAACCGCCGACGATATTCAGCAGGCCAAGAGCATTCCAGGGGAACGTTGCCTAGTAGAGTTTAATGACTGGAGAAATGGTAGCCTGAGGGATAGAATTCTGAAGTCAAAAAAGAAACTGCGGGGCACAAAAGTGCACATTTACGAGCGTCTCACGCAGATGAGCCAAGCAGCGCTCCAAAAGCTGCTGAGATTGAGATGAGAAGGAAAACTCAAGGCTATCTTCACTCGGGGCGGAGACGTCTTTTTTGTTGAAGAGCAAGGAATGCACCTCCTTAAGGCCAGTACTTTAGAAGCCGTCCAGTGGTATGAAAGCCGAATGCCCAGCTTGGATGAACGCGAGTCCGGAAGGTTCGGGGAAGCTCGTCATCGCGGGTCGCGCCGTTCCGCCGCCGCGCCTGAGAGGAGCTGTCTTCGCCTCTGCACGGCCGGGGCAGTCTGCCTCCGCCTCTGCGTGGTCGGCGGAGCCTGCGGCGGTAGCGTGCGCACCTGGAGGTTCGGACCGCCAGGCACGCAGCACGTCAGCTGACCCCGGCGCGGTGACCACGGACACCGAGCGTCCATCCCTCCCGGGCGAGGCTGATGCCTCCGCGACGGTGAGCGAAGAGGGGGACATCACCAATGTCGTCGCCTCTGCCCCGCGGCAGAAGCTCTCGACCGACTGGGGGCGGGCAACCGCGCCTGGGGCAGTGGGAAGCGCAGCTGCTGAAGCAGTTCACCCTCAGAGCACGACATCTACTTCATCCCGCTGGTCGGCCCTGCGCTGGCGAGTTCCCGCGGGAACTGTGTCGGCATGCTCGGGAGCGCGGCCGCGGGTGCGGCGGACGAGCAGCGCGAGACTGCCGGGACCCGGGACTCGGCACCGCCGATTGCCGGTCGACAGCGACCCGGGAGTCGGCCTGAGAATCTCGCTCGGCACCTGTCTAAACGAATTTCGGCCGAGGCTGGCACGGACGAGTCTCAGCGGAGTGGCCCTTCGGACCGCAGCAGATCATCACCTCAGCCTCTGGGTCGCCAGTTGAGGGGGCCCTGGGTTGAGAAGGCCCAGCGAGTGTATAACATCCGCAGGTTCTGGGCTATAGATAAGTAGGGGCTTTGTGATAAACGTTATTTGTTGCTCAGTTTCTGTAGCAACTTTCTGGTCGTGACAAGATGCCCGAGTTGTCTCAAATCATATCTTGGATTTCCGCGATCTCCATCGGTCGTTTATTGGTGGGAACGCTTCAAATTCATTTGTGGCGCCTAATTTTCATTAATGGGATTAGTAGGGTTTCAGTTTGTAGGTGTTCCTCTTTGTGTGCCTGTTGTGGATGGCCTTCGCACATTTGTATGTATCCCAAGTTGGCTTTGTGCGTTGTGGATTTTCTGATTTTATGCCTTGTGAAACTTCCGAAATCCTAATATGGAAATGCTGAAAATATGCTCAGTGAATTGTAGATGTCTTGCAGACTAGAAGAAAAGAAAGGATGTATTTAGTATGCTACATGGCTTTGCTCAAGGACATTCACTGCGGAAAGGGTAAGAAACTGGTTTTCAGAAATAGCTGAGGCAGGGACATCCTAGTGGTTCCATTTAGTGGTAACTCTGGAGGCACAGCGATTCCTAACGAGAAACACTGACGCAAAATTTAGGGACACTCAGATAATTGATGATGGAAACCACGTTATCACTATAGAGACCTACACAGGGAATTCGGAATGGTTAATACTTAAATGGTTATAGCATCTATGCTCCAAATAACGATTCATCAAAGTTCTTTGAGACGGTTTATGATTTCCTAGATAATTTACACCATGACATTCCAACCATTCTAGGCGGAGACTGGAATTGGTTCTCAGCGCAAAGTTAGACTCTTATAACTATATCAGGCACTGAATCATCTCAACGCTCATCGTAGAGTAATCAGGATGATGAACGACTGGCGACTGTTTGGCATTTTTCGAGAGCGGAACGGAACCACAAAACGATACACATGGCGGGTGAAGAGGCCTGTTATTAAACAAGCTAGATTAGACTTCTTCCTAGTTTCAGAAACTTTGGAAGGGTCCATAGTTAAGGTAGGCATATGACCTGGTTATTGGACAGATCATTCAATGAAAACACTGGATATGAAACTGACCGAGACTCCAAGGGAAGAGGTCTATTCAGATTTAATGTATCATTGCTAGAAGACAGTGCGTATGTGGATAAGATGAAACGTACGATTCAGGATACGGTGTATCAATATGCAGTCCCATTGTACAACAAAACCTTCCTGAACAGCTGCTTGCAGAGTAACGAAATGTTCCTTCAGTTACAGCAAATAATCAATGATTCCCTCTTCTATGAGACTATTTTCCTAAACATGAGAACAGAAACAGTATCATATGCAATACGTAAACGCAGTAAAAATAGGCGATTGGAACGTCAAATACACGAGGAGATAGCTGGGTTGTGGAACACATGGATTTAGATCCCACAGAAAGCCTTGCTGGGTGCAAAGAAGAGAGGAAAAAGAAATGGGAAGCACTGAGACCCTTTTACTTTCAAGAAATTATCATACGATCCAAAGCAAAATGGTATGAACATTCCGAGAAATCGATTGAATATTTTTTGGGCCTAAAAAAAGAAACTATCTGAGCAAGCTCATTCCTGCCTTATCTAGCGATGACGGACGAGACATAAACGATCAGGAAGGTACGCTTAAGGTTCTTACCAAGCACTTTCGTAAAGTGTTTTGCCACCATCATTGCCAAGACGATAGTGGATGATTCCTTGATGGGTTAGATCTAAAAAAGCTTAACGAGACAGATACGGAAGTGATGAAACGCCCAACCAAAACGCAAGAACTTAAAGAGGTGCTGTTTAAAATGAAAAGTAACAAAACACCTGGGAGTGATGGCTTTCCAGCTGAATTTTTCAAGTATTTTTGGAATGAGTTGGGATGCTTTATATATCGCATGATCCAAGAAAGTTACGAAAAGCGTTCGTTGCCAGTCACGCTGAAAGAAGGAATTATGGTACTTACACCAAAACCAGAAAAGCCGAGAAATCAGGAAACATCATAGAGACCCATAGCACCCTTCAATATGTGCTGTAAAGTAATGACGGGAGTATTATCTGAAAGATTTAAGCGAGTGATACGCAGACTTATATACCCAGCCCAACCACGCTTTCTCAAGAAGAGGTTAACTGGGGAGAATATGCGTTTGATTGCTGATATGATTGATTTTTTTAAGAAAAAGCGCAAAAGAGAAATGTCTGTCAGCCTAGATATCGAGGGGGCATTCAATTCGGTCAGTTGGGGTTTCCTTACTGACGTGCTAATGAAACAAGAGTTCCCATTAGAGGTTACCCAATAATTCGAAGACTCGAATTTTTTACAATGGTTGTTTATCGGAGGGCATGGTTCTGGAAAGGCAGTGGAGACAAGGAGACCCGCTAAGCTGTTATCTATCTTTGTTGGTGATCGACTGTCTTCTAAGAAAAATTGGCCGGAATCCGGACTTCAAAGGCATTAAGATAGGAAATAAGGAATTCAGACTGTCGTGCTCTGCTGATTACACACTGTGCATGCTTGATGGCTGAGAGGACAGCTTTTTATTCAATTTAATTATTTTATTTAATTATTTCACGACTTGGGTGTTTTTGCCAAATTTCCTGGTCTCGATCTCAACGTCAGGAAGACGGAAGCGATGTGGGTAGGGAAACATAAGGATATGGATAATATGAGCACCCTTTGGATAATTTTTGAAAATGCGGATGAAACAACAATAAGTAAAATAAACCGTTTGGTCAAAGGAAAAAGAACTATGGGCAATGATAAAAAGTTGGTCAAAGCGAAAGCTGTCGTTGCTTGGCAAAATAACCATTGTTAAGTCACTTTTGCTCTCGAAACCCATGCATTTATTCCTGGTGTTGACCAGCCCTAGCACATGCTACATTCAGCGCTTGAATTCTTCACTGTTCAACTTTCTCCGGAACGGGAAAACGGAGCGGATTAAGCGTAAAAGCTTGATACGGAATATGAAATGCGGTGGTTTGAGTATGACTGACATAATGTTGTTTATTAATGCATTAAAGATAACTTGGGCCAGGCGCCGAGCTCACGCCAACCCATAGCTGGGTACAAGTCTTTGAAGAAAATGTAGGTAACGGCCAGTGCATTTAGAAGAGAAATCGTGCTTCGACTCTAAAGCTTTCAGAAAATGTTAGCAGTCACTTCTGGCAGGATGTTATAAAAGTATTTAGTGGGTTTTCCGGTGCATACGAGATATTGCCAGATGACTGGAATACGTGCTTGTTGTGGTACTCAGATATGACCAATTCAAGACAAGCTGCATATCTTCCTGGGATAAAAAGTGTCTTGGATATTTCAACGACGTTTTGGATGAGGGTGGAAGGGCTATGACTTACGAAATCATTAAGGAAACGTACGTTCTCTCCGGAACAGATTTTGATTATTCTGCGTTGATTAACAGTTTGCCAGCACAATGGAAAAGCGGAACAAAAACTAAAGGCCAAGCCCAAGTCATATATCCTGTCATTCGCAAACTGTTGCAAGAAACGACCGGCGCGAAATATTTCTGTGAGTTTATTCTTACGCACAAATATCATAATTACACACATTCTTGGCGAAAAGTCATGGGAGGATCAATATCAACACAGTGAGGTAGAATGGCCAAACGTCTATAAAAGTATAGCTGAGGCGTTCTCTTTCCCTTTATACCGAGCATTACATTACAAAATAATCACGAAGACTCATGTAACGAAGTCGACGTGAAAAAAATTTGGGATTACCTATTCCGACATTTGCCCCTGGTGCAGATCAGTCCGAGAGACTTTGCGATATAAGTTCTGGAGTTGCCAGCACGTTCAGAAGTTATGGATTGCCGTCAATAATTGGCTAGTTGAAATGGAAATTGAGTATTTGAGTATGCCTCAGGAGAAGGATATCATTCTTGGGCTAGGGAATACACAGTTGGTTAACCATGTCATTATTCTGGTCAAATGCAAATGGTCAAATCTGGCCAAATCTCGAAAAGTACAAGTTTATGTTCAGAAGAGGTTAAAGAGAAGTTGAAAGCTGATATTAAAACAGAATACTTGATAGCTTCGTTACGGGGCGCAGCACAACAAATGGATCAAAAAGTGGTCTTACTTGCGAGATGTGTAGATACTCTTGTTGGTTGGCGCCTGTGTAGTTCACGGTGAGAGGCGAATGTGTATCACATCGTGTTTGTCTGTATGAGCGTAAGTATGAGATGTATGAGTATCAGTATGCAGAAGTATGAGAGGTGAGAATTCAATGTAATTTGTGATGTATGTCAGTGAGTTAATAAACTAACCCTTAGGTGGGAACAAACATTAAAAAGATCAGGTCATCTAAGCGAAATGCAAAATAAAATCAAATGCATTTTCGCAACGGGGTGTGTCATGCACAGATGCGTCCAGCAAGGAGCACGTTACCGTCATTTATGACAATTCGCGCACCGAAGCCTAAAACCAACGAAAGATCCCAAGGATGAGACTGCCTCGAAACCGATCCTATGGAAAGCGGGTAGTTCAGTGTTCAAAAACCTTCCTCGACGAAGTAGGCGGCAAACCCTACTCGGTCAATACAAAGCGCTACCGCCTGAATTCGCCGCCATGTCAGTGTCGCAGTTCAGGCGCGTCCTGAAGCGACGCTTGTCATCGACGTTGACACGAAACACCTATTGTGCATAAGGGTTCTTCAAATTTAACGAAAGTTTGGAAGGTGGTGAAAGTATAGGTTTTCCCGTTATTTGGAGCAGTTATAATACACTGGGACTTTTTAAAAAAGGAGATATTTAGTGGCGTTGCAAAGACCTTAAAATCTTCGACTAGCACTTCGCTCCTAGTCGTACTAAACCTACGAAACAAAGAATATAGTCGTACTAAAGCTACGAAACAAAGATAGGCCAGTAGAAGTCACCACGTTCTCACGATTAGCACCTGAATATGCTTTTGATCCAAAATATTATACTCAAGATGAGGTCAAAGGTAAACTTCTTCGGAATATTCACTATTTTTGTTTAATTCGTCTCTTATACGCACGTCATGCATACTGTGCACCTAAAATATACACCAATGTGTTCCTCAGACCTTTGAAATTCGATACTCTTTGTAGCTTATTTCTATGCAAAGGTACTCAGGTGCTTGAATAAATAATAAGTGAGAAATAAACAAATAATGATAAATAAGTACTAAATATCAATAAAATAGATGAGTATTAATAAGAAATAAATGCTGGAATAAATAACAAATAAATACTTAAGTAAGGTTAATTATTGCTCTAAGATTCTGAGCGCTCTAAAACGAGAGGACCAAAATCAACATTATGGGTAGTATGAGGTAAAAAGGCGGCCTGAATTCCAATTTAGTGCTAAAAATGCTCTACAGTGACCCAAATCTTCCTAAAAATCGCCCGAGGTTATGCTAGGTTGGACTGGAATAACTTAACATTTATAAAGATAACCCCATTCTGCCACTTTTCTGAATCCCCTCAATGAAGTGTTTCAGCGCGGAATAACTAACGGAAAGTGTCTCAAAAAGTCATATCCAAGGAACGCTTGGGTTGTTTGCAGTTTACAGACATATCGCGGTATTTTTGGGAGAACTGACACGACTAAAACGGCACCAGAACAGCGCATACTGTCTGGGTTACTAACGTCCATGCTGGTCACAGTCATGTCAAGTCGATTTTTTCGTCATCTTAACAATGGATAAAACGCTAGGGCCCAGAAGTGAGAAGATCCTGGACGTACACAGCCACCAAGAAAAATGTCAAGGCACTGTGTACCTATGTTGAAGTCTTACACTGACATTTCTGTGGCCAGCCTCTTTTTGCGCTATCTGGCTCTAAAGCACACAGCTCGTCAAGTTCTCCAACATCTCCTTTATGTAAACGAGCACAGAAGAGTGCAAGCAGGAGTGAGACTTTCTCCCTTATTGTGGTCAATGTCCTGGCGTTTGGGATATGGCCCGAATCGAGACAACAGAGCGAATGGAAAGTTCTGCTACAATGCAAGCAGCGCCAAAAGGACGTGTGAGGCAAGAAGAACACCTTCCAAGATAGGCTGGACAGACTGCGAGATATGGCGACACCTAATGCCATCGGAAAAATTCAGGGCAACCGGCTCCCATCAGGCTTAGGATCAAACATCCTGAACCTATCGGCAACCTTAGGATCCGCCGAGGAAGGCTCAGGGTGATGCATTGGCCACTGGGCTGCATTTTTGTGGTTACATTGGGCGGGCTTGCTGAGAGTGAGGAGAAACTCTCAAATGCAATTAATGCTGAAGCTAAATCGCTGTCGTAGACATCCGTAACGCTACAGGAAGGCAAGGGCTGCTCATCATTTTTGTTTTCTACAGGAGGCTGTTTTTTCTAGAGCTTGATGTTTTTTCGACATAAATACTTTGTCGTTTCCCTTCATGCTCGCTTTTCGTTCGTTCTTTTGATCGATGTAAAACTCATTATCCTCTTCCTCGTCTGATTAGCAGTCGGTTGCTCGGAATCTCTTCGATGGCATTAGGTGTCGCAATACCCCGTAGTCTGTCCAGCCTATCCTGGAAGGTGCTTCTTTTGCCTCACACGTCCTTTTGACGTTCTTTTTATTAGAACTTTTCACCCGCTCCACAGTGTGGCTAGCTTTGTTTCGTAGGAACGTTTCTGTACTGTCTTGATTCGGGCAATATCCCAGAGGGCCAAGACATTTTCCATGATTAAGGAGGAAGCCTCATTCTTGCTTGCACTTTGCTCATTTACCTAAAAGAAATGCTGGAAAACTTGGCGAGCTGTGTGTACATGTTTGTTTCGACTTTATATGTACAGTTTAGAGCCAGATATCGTGGAATGAGACTGACCTTCGAGAAATATGTCAGTGGAAGACTTCAAAGTAAGGTAAAGATGACTGGACCTTGGTATTTTTTTCTAGTGGCTCTGTACGTCGAGGACCTTTCCTCGCCCGGTATCTAGCGGTTTTAATCGGAAGTAATCCATACTTCAGATTACTAAAAATCGGCTTGAAATGACTATCTGGGGCAAACTAGGACGTTAGCAATCCACACAGCATGCTCTGTCCTGGTGCCGTTTTCATCGTGCCAATCCTTCCAAAAATATCGCGATCTGTCTGAATGCAGCAAGCAGCCAAAGTGTTTCTAGGACATAACTTTTTGAGACGCATTGTTCGCTAGCGCATCTCTGCCAAAACACTTTCTTTTATTGAGAGGATTCAGAAAAATGACTGTTGGATCGGGATATCTTTAGAAATAGTTAAGTTACCCCGGTCAACCTACCATATCATCGGGCGATTTTAGGGTAGATTCAGGTCACTGTAATTTTTAGCACTAAATGCGAATTCAGGGTGGCTTTTTACCTCGTACCACCCGAAACCCTGACCTTATCTGAGTATTGGTCCGTGCACAAAAATATATTTCATGGAGTGTCGAATTACTTGAACAAGTCTGAATGACACTAGTGTATGTTTTAGGTGCACAGTATGCATGATGTACGTAACAGGGACGACTAGAATAAAAATAAGAAAAGCTCCGAAAAAAATCACCTTTTTTGGATCAGACGGATTTTCTGTGTACCAATCGCGGTTACTTGACGACTTCGATCCGCCTGTCCTTGTTTCGTAGCGTTAGGACGATTAGAAGCAAAGTACTAATCGGTAAATAGGAAAATAGTAAAAATCACGAAAATCGACATTTTCAAGGTTTTTGCGACAACCCTAGATAGTTATTGATCTTTTGAAGTTAGTCCCAGTGTATTACAAATGCACCATATCATAGGGAAAACCTTAAGCTTTCAAACTTTTGTTAAATTTTTGAAAACGAACATGCATGGGGCCTATGAAGTAAAATAAATAAATAAATGAATATTTGCTATTGACAAAGACTCCCGTTACAGTTCCCCTCGCAAGACGTAATGCCGTCATCGCCAAGACGATTTCTTGGAAGTGCACCCGGCTTCGTGACCGGATCCCAGTTCTTCCCACGAATGTTCGCTAACGTCCTTGTAGCGCATGGTCAATGCCGCTGCAGTGTCAGGAATGTCTGGCGCATGCGTCGACGAGGTCTGTTCTGGAGAAGTCGTGCAAAGAATCTCGTCATAAATTTGCACCCAGCAGCGGGCCATGGTTGCAAACGAACCAGTCTGACCTTATCCTGATTATCCACATGACCGCTCTGTGTTTTCCCTGCCTTGCGCGTATGCCCGTGGGAATGGGCGTCAACCTATGCACGATTTTCTCACGTCATTGCCGTGAGACTTGACAGCGATTAACTCAACAGGATTTTAGATGGTGCGAAAGCAACAACTCCCTCTCAAACACGATCTAGGGTAAAACGTTAATAATAAGATACCTATATAACTTAATGTCTTATTTGAATGGAATGAAGCCTTACACTGATTGGTAATAAGAGGAATGATTTCGTCTATTTTATTATCCCGAAAATATGTTCATATATACATATATACATAATAATAATATATTGTACATGTTATTGTGCATAGTAATACAGACACACAAACTGCGTGCGTGCGTGCGTGCGTGCGTGTGTGTGTGGGGGGGGGCGCGCGCGCTCTTAAATGTAAGGGCGTATGTACATTTAATGACCTTGTACGTGTTTGTCCGAGATGTTTCGGATGACGTCTTTCGTTGGTTTCGGTAAGTTTCCGATTTCGGTTCTGTAAGTTTTTTTCGGTTCCGTAAGTTTCGTTGTTTTCGGTAAGATGTTGCCGTACAAAAGAGGTCAGCAACGTAAGGCTTTAGTAAGACTGCATCCGGATCGCATAACTTAAAGCTTCACAGCATCATGTGAACATATTGCGTGCACGTTTGGGACAATTTGGGACCCAGTGAAAACTCCTTGCGCGTTAATGAAATTTAGCATCACGTCATGTTCTTGAAAATAGCAATACGTTGAAGATTACCTAATCCATACCTTTGCTGCACTCATTTTCACACATAAATAAACGTATGGTCTTATGGGGTTTCATGGACAGCATGGAGCATGATGTACAAGTGCGCACTAATCATATCAGTCATCTGATTTACTGTTGGTGATTTACTGCAGGCCTCTACGACTGTGCTTTGCGGTCCGTTCGATTCGAAGCCGTTTCCAAGACCTGAGCACTCTGAAAGTCGCTTTCTACAGTTCCTTCATGACGTAGTATGACTGCCACCACGCGATGAGTGTCCTCTCAGTACCCCACATTTTAAGGGGTGCTCCGAAGTATCTTTATACCTGGCCCAGACGAACCACGGAAATTCTTATTCGCCACGCTATACCGCGTTGCCATGAAATGAGCGCCATCTGCCCAGTAAGCAGAGCAGCGTATAATGTACAGCACAGGTGGCGCTTCAAACTACATTCGAGCGTGCTGCAGGCATGACGTAGCCCTGCCCGGGGCCGATAATGAGTGTCAAAATGTAACTTCAGCTGATTGAACCTCGTGACAGGTGGCGCCCAACACTGCGGTACTGTCTGTCTGTCCCTATTGTCCCTTATTCATCCTAGAGGCTGGATTCTTCGCAGTTCCCTCTATTGCTGAGAAGCCTCGTGGACCTAAAACTGCTGAATTTATATTTTACACCGTCGCTGGGACGGTGAACGTTTGAGAGAGAAATATGTTGTAAAGCATTTAACCCGACTGTCATTTTTAAGGGTAACTATTCGATTGAGCTTCGAAGGGTCAAAGCACAGTCATGGCCTGTTCGACCTATTTATTTCTTATTTATGATCTTCAACAAAATGAGAGACATTGGCAGTGATTAGCTTTGGTTACTCTTGGGCTCGCCAATGAGACAACCAACACAAACGGATGTGAATAATGTATGACTGCTCAGAAAACACATCGAAGCTCAAAACTATAGCAGGAGATTTCAAAAAAAAGACTGAGAGAGTGAGCCAATAGGATTTCTGTCCGTGTCTTTCCAGTCATTTCCATTGGCCTAATGTTAAAATGAAACGCAGGGGTGACAAACTGTCCCCTTTTGCGGGACCCATGGTTACCCCTTTTCAGTGTGAATGTTGGTTCCTTCAAAAATGATTCTTTCCTCCCGTATTTTCAACCAGTTTTAATAATGGGAAAATATAGTTTGCTATTTCATAAAATCAAATGGTACAAAAGTAAAATAAAAATAAAATTGCCATCGAGCAAAATAAAGTAGATAACATTCGTTGAAAAATTCGCTTCCAGTGGCGGGTCGTCATAAGAGGAAGCTGAGGCAGTTCCTCACCAAAAATACCACGAAATGTGGAATTAAAATCATATGTAATGTGTGTATAACACCATCTATAAAATTGAATACAAATGGAATAATGTGATCATTTTGTCCCCGCATTCAACATAACAGGGAATATGCCCGCAAAGACGCCCCACACCGCGCCGTATCCCCACCCTCGCTACCCCAGCAAGCATGCGGCGCATGGCGGTATGGAGGAAGCCAGCTTTCCTGCCTCAGCCAATGTTAGAAGCCCATGTAATACAGCGCCCCGGGTGACCACCATCCGCGCAACTGTACGTCGGGCGCCGCCAACGCAGCTGACAGAGCCCCTGTGAGGCGAGAAGTAGTACTGTCTATGGCCTCCGCTGTCGCCGCACAACCGTCGAGCACACCAATGAAGCATGCTCAACTTCTTGAGCTAGCATCAGTGGCGGGGAAAGGATTGTGTTCGCAGGGTAGCCGTTGATTAAAATGTTATGTAATTTGCACTTCGTATTAATTTAAAATGTTAGATATATGTTTTGGGACTGTGCACAAATGATTCAACAATGACTGAAAATGTCCTAGAAGTGACGATCATTTACCCACATTTGAAATGGGTGAAAACTTTCTGCCTGGGGCACTGGACGTGGGCGTATGCCGATTATTTTCGTTGCACGGGTTCTAGTGGATACCCAGTTTGATCTAACTTTCTTTGCAGATGACAGACAGAACCGCGAAAGTGATGTGTCATGTGCCATTTCGTTTCTTTTGTATGTGCGTCGATCTGAAAAGCGTCGGATATCATTTACGGTTTAACCCTATTCCCAGCAGGGGGCTGAATCCGCCCCTCCCCCTGGGTTTTTTTGCTTGCCAATTCCAGGCTTTTTGACGCAGCTTCACAAAACTTCGTGACTTTTCCTAGCTGTTCTTTCTACGTGCCGTGACAAAATTTCAAAATTTTATTTTGCTCAGGGGCGGAGCCAGGCAACGTTTTGGGGAGGAACCTCAGGCCATTTTTGGCCCTGTTGAAGGTAAAAGGAAAATGACTGCCAAAAATAGCGTTTTTAACATACAACTTAAAACTTTATATGTGTGTATATCACAATAGTTCAGCAAAGTGCAGATACAATTTTGTTCATGTGAGGTCACTTTACAAGGTGAGGTCAAGGCCAAAAGTCAAAATTTGGTTTTATAGCAATAATTTCGGCGCTATTTTTTCAAGTGCCAAACCCGGAATACATATGACGTAGAAGGGTGCCCTCTACTTGTGTACCCAGTTTCAGCTTGATATTAGGTCGGGCCACGGAGCTATGACCTAAAATGTCAGTGCGCGTACCCTATATCACAATAGCCGTAAACTGGAATTTTCAAAATAGAGGAAATTCAAATGACTGAAAACGTTTACAGATAATACCAAATGCACACGATATCATTTCAAGTGACTCCAAGGTCACTGGAGGTCATTTAAGGTTAAAGGTCCCAAGTTGATCTAAAAAACCATGTGACCATGACAGTTCCCCTTTTTCGTGTCCCTGGCACCGCCTACGCTAACATAATACAAACATTGTAATGCGATTTGTACTTCTTTAGCCTAACATGACTAGCAGAAGCCAAAAAAGTGTTTCGTGGTTTTTTTTATTCATTCAGCTGTTGAAAAACTAATCCTCCTACTTTTGAAAACCTGAGAATGCCTATTAATTTCCTCAAAATTTCAAATGTGTGAACCAATGGTAAAAGTTCCATCCATAATCTCTCGATTCATGCCAGTTTCATCGAAAACGGTCCATAAACAACGTAGTTATAAGAAGTCCAGAAATACTCTTAATTTTGATGTTTTTGCCCCCCCCCTGTACCCACCGCTTTCAAAATTTTGAAAATTTTATGTTAATAAAAGTGCAGTTTACGTCCTGGCAAATCGATTGCCGTTTGTTGCGATGAAATCGGATGTGTAGTTCTCGAGATCTCGGGGGGGGGGCGAATCCGCCCCCAGCCGGGAATCGACCATACCGTCTAGCCCTCCGGGAATAGGACTAATGGTTAGGCAACGTATATGAGACAGACAGCCGTATATAAGACAGTTTGGTGCTACACTTGCGCTCTGCTTCAGGCGTTTGAGACCACGAGCCGCCAGTGCTCTCCTATGGAGGGATTCCAGGTTGTCGGGCCCTCGGTCCGATCCCCCTGACCAATCAGTTACACAAAACGATACCCCTGCTGAAACGTGTCTGTCTGAAACTCGAGTCCTCCCCCACAGTCTCTGTCCTCCTGGCCATGTTCAGAATCGTGTTAAGTGACGTCAGCTTACTGTGAGGAGTTCAGGACTAAATCCGGCCGCACGCGCCGGCGGCGCCGTCCAGATCAGCGTGGAGACGGCCGCGGAACGGTGGGTCCGCGCCGCGCCGAGGACTGACCAGCGCAAACCGACGGCCGTGGCTGCCGAAGCGTCCCAGTCACCTCAGCCTGGGGGAGAACAAAAGCTTCTCCAGACATCTCAGCAGAAGGATATGACCGCAATACGTATCCGTTGGATGGAGCCTTGAAGTACACCCATCTACTCTAGCGTTCTAGTTGTATCCGTGGCGAAAGGAGATACAAAGCCACCGGCCGTGCCAATTAAATCCAAAGTAGCAATCGCCATTGCTACGAGAATCAAACCGGCCATAACATCGCTGGTCTAACCAGTGCGAAGTGAAGAAACATCGCGTTGTGAATAGGATAGGGCGAGCAAGCGGCAGGTCAACAGCACCGTCACAACAGAGCAAAACAACAGTCAACGTGTTTATCCCTCGGATAAACGTGGAACTGGTACACAGAGAAAAATCTGACTTCTAGTGGGTTCCATTTGTGGCGCCTTTTGATCCGCTCTCCTAGAGTAGTATGACACCACAAGAGCACTAGTAAAGGGTGTTTTCATCTTCCATGATGCTCTACACACGCCCCGGAAACGCCATCACTGCTTGTTCCGGGCACGCAGAAACTTTCCACACGAACGAATTAGCATGGTACAGTCTAATGAAAACTCGACTTATTTCGCTTCGACTTAACGGGAAACTCTACGCTGACTCCTGTCGAACACCGTGGAGACACTAAAATGACACGGTTGCAAGTCGGTAGCCGTATCCATTCCGAGGCCAGACTTATTTTGTGGTGACTCTGCTTTTCTTCTGTGTCAACTCCATCCGTACACCGCCGTCAATCCGTGCTGACGTCAATGCGATTCTGCCATAGCTGCCTCCAGCAGTGTTGAAATTCGCGGTTAGGCAACCTGCAATGTGCAGTTTTCAATCGCATTTTTGTCTTCAAAGCGCAATAGCGCAAAAAACAAATAGCTCTACGGTGCACCGGCAATAAGGAAGCCATTTCTGGTGAACAGACCAGTAAACTTAGAGAAAGTGATACCCCGACGGATATCTAAACGTCTTCTAAAACGAACATCTCCGTAGCTGTCAGCAAACAAAATGAGGACGTGCGTCACCGCTTGTCACTGAACTATTACGAGTACCTCACTCAATTCAAAATCGCCATCACGGCGTTCACGGAGTTGTGGACCTCTACACCCAGGACCCAGCGGTCCAGAATCTTTGCTGGCCCGTTTTTGTTTTTTGTTTGTTTTTTGGCAGGAGACGAAGAGGCACACCGCCCACGGCACCAGCGCCTCCTTGTCGCCGTCGCACTGCAGAATTTCTTGAGACTCGAAGGCATAGAGTGATGCAACTTTATCTCACCTGACCTAAACTGACCCTTGACTGGATGAAAAGCACGTTATGCAAAACTGATCATAAGGTTTCACTTCCGTCCTTTTTCTCACGTGGATCAAAACGGTTGAGAGTAATGTATCGATCTTTGGCAAGCAAAGTAAGACCGGTATTTGGCCTCACTCAGGCTGACCTTGACCCAACATTTTCCAACATTTTGGCATGCTTCTGATGCACAAGATCGTGACCTTTCGTTCAATACACAGCTGAAGGTTTTAAGACCATTATTGCCGATGACGAACCGGTGTCAGTTTTTCCAACGTCGTGTTATGCGTTTTACATGACCTGTGACGTTCTCGGTAACGTGATCAGGGCTTACGTAGTCTTTTCTGAATCGCAAGACTCAGGGCTATCCATTGGTGGTAGACCAGTTTAAATCCGATGATTAGACCCTGATATAACAGGGTGGTGCCCTTTTTGATACCCACAGGCGGTCGCGGGTACAAAAACACGCCAGACGGTGCCGGGTTAGTGCATTTGTACAAGAGTGTTTGAAACATATAGAAATGTTTGGAACAGGGTGTGATTTCCTATCTCTTTGTGGGCGGTGCTGGGGCATCCACAAAATGGAAATGGCCACCCACAATACGTCTTGGGCACCCCCAAGTTAAAGGTCATTTAAATATTCAAATATAGTTATATCCCCAGGCCCATGACGTTAACCATCTAAAATCAGTTTTACCAGCATTAATCGGAACTTATTTACTTCAAACTGGGGCGGAGACAGCCCAACACTACTCAAACTCAAACTCAAGGCCATCATTCGACCCACTCTAGAATAAAACAGCTTCATTTTCAACAGCATCTCTCCGCCCCTAGCACAAAAACTGGAAGTCATACAAAGTCACAGCATTCGAGCAGCCACTGGAGCATTACACTGTACCCCGACTGCCAGCCTTCTGGCCGACGCGGACATGCCATCACTACAGATCAGGCGAACACAACAACTGTGTCGGTACTACATGACAGCCCAGACTACAGAAAACCATCCGGCACAATCTTGCTTCAAACACGACAGACTAGACAAGAGCCGTGCAGCACGCAAACGCCCACCTTTTCACGTTCAAATAAGCACGGCTCTGGCAGACCTTCAGTTTGCCGTACCGCCCACTGCACCCAGACCGCCCCTCAGGCATTTTGGATTCACAAACCACCCACTATCGAATATCTTCTCACAGAACGTAAAACAGACGTAACTCAAACAGTGATACTCGCCAAATTCCACGAATACACCACTGTCAACAACCACAAATCATTCATATACACAGACTGGTCCAAAATCGACGACAAAGTTGGATTTGGGCTGACATCGCCTAGCTTCAAGCTCGGCAACCGCCTCCCAGACCAAACATCAATCTTCACTGCAGAGGCCATGGCCATACTGATAGCCATTCGTATGGCAATCAGACACAACATGGTTAACGTAGTTGTCTGCTCCGCCTCAAAATCGGTCCTACAAGCCATCAGCAATACGGCCGACCCATCACACTACATCATTGATTCCATACAACAGCAAGTGTCCCCTAACGTAAACAACATTTCATTCCTTTGGATACCGGGACACGCAAACATCAGAGACAACGAGCGAGCAGACCAGACTGCGAAACAATCACTGGCATTTGACGCATGCTTTGACATCCAATTTTAACTAGACGACTGCAAGGCAGCCCTGCAACAACACATCCGTAAACACCAACAGAAAACTTGGACACAAAATCGCCGCGCACACTTGTACGATATCAAACCCACACTTGGCGCCTGGGACACATCAAATCAAAAATGCCGGCGTGAAGAAGTCGTCCTTACCAGACTTAGAACGGGTCGCGCAAAATACACACAACCACTCTTTGAGGACGGCTCTTATCAAGTGCCACAATGCCACACATGCAACGCACCACTTAACGTAAGTCACCTCCTGCTGGAGTGCAGAGATTTTGAAACACAAAGACGACCCATTGAGGCCTTCTGCCAACAAAAGAAAATTCAGCTCACCCTGAGCACCCTATTGGGTAACCAGCACCCAGACCTACTGCAGCTACTATTCAAATATCCATATGACACACACCTAGCAGGAGAACTCTAACGCCACACCTACCCAACACACCACACTACACAACACTGCAAATCCTCCTCACTCCTTCCTTTCTTGCGCAACACCCGGCGTGATAGGGTGAACGCTTAGCCTGCGTGAGAGGCGGTGAGGGCAATCTCCTCCTAGCCTGCACGATAAAGACCCCTCGGTGCTTTTCGTGAGGAGTAGGCCACGTGCCGGCACCTCGGCAAAATCAAACGTAAAGCATCACCTAAATTCCTTGCTTTTTAGGAGGGCTAAAAATAACGTAACTGACAGAAGTAAAGGCGGCGACTCCCTTCCTCTTCCCCCTGCGCGTCTTGCCCCTGCTTCACGGAGGCCCCCACCTTGCCGATATTCTAAGCGGCATCTAAATTTTTCTGACACACACAACTTAACGTAAAAAGCACTCGTATCCATCACTCTTTCAACCTGTAACGTTAAATGAAACACTTGCGCTATCTTTAAAATCGCCACATGCACTCTAACGTAACGTAGCTCACACAGACTTTACAGGCGGCGCATAATGACCAAAAGGTCGAGGCACGCCTCTAAACCCAATATCAATCAATCAAGCTGGAGCCAGTAATGTCTAGCATGCGCCGTGCCCGTGTACTGATGCTTTACTCATGCATTGCGCCCCGTTGCTGCCTTCGGATTTCACGGATCGTGACACGACGGCGATGATGTAAGGGCGTGTTCGTCCTCTGCCTGACCTAAATTGGGGTAAGTATAAGACTTGGCGCGCCTCACTGTGCACAGACACCCCCTGTTAAATATTTCCCAGCATTGTGCCCAATTCCAGTTTCCTCCGCTGATATGTCCTGCTTTGCCAGCATAAAATTATCTTTCAAGCTGTTCGTTAGGAAAGTAGTGAGCATACGCCCCATAATTTTTAAGGTACGTACATTTTTATGAACATTGATATGAACATCATTAGTGTGAATTAAGGACTTATCAAGGTCATGTAAATCAGGGGCCACCAAGCGGGAAAGTGGTTAACAAGTTCTGACAGAACAAAGTTCACATATTGTTCTCTTGGTAAAATTACAACAGATTATGCCAGCTCATGTCATGACATCTTTTGCTGGCTATAGTCATGTATACTTTTTGTTTTTTGTTTTGGTTTTCTGGGCAGCCCAGATGGCCCCAAATGAGTCGATGGCCGGGCTCTGTATGGGTCCTGTGGACCAGAAGGTCCATAGAACTATGGGTGCTGGATGCGTATGGGCCCAATGTGGGCTCAGTACGAGTTCTGTATGGACCCGATGTGGGCTTTGTTCGGGTTTTGTAAGGGCGCCATGTGGACTCAGTGTGAGGTCGTACTGGGTCCTATGTGGACCCTAAAAGGGTTCTGAATGGGGTCTACGCAACTGCATATGGGTTTCATGTGGGGCTTTTATGGACTTCGTATGGACTCTACATAAGGCTTGTTGGCCAAAAATTGCAATTAAATCGTAACTGATCTTATGCTATTTTTATGAAAGCCAGATATGTGTTATACATTGGTCGCGACAACCTGTACCGTTAGCCCCGTCTGGTTGGAGACAATGGCCTAAACTGATACCTTGTGCCATCAGCATTCGTCATTGTAAAACCGCTGTTACAAGCCGGGTCAGTGAACCCCGCATCTCAAGATCGGCAGCATACGCACGTCCAGTAGAACGAACTGATGTATTACGATAGGCATGATTAGTAGTATGCATGCACTAGCGGTTCATCACGTCGACGTTATCGATCATGAATTGTCCAGTTCTCTAGTTTGGACAAAACAGAGGTCGAACACAGGACAGATGCTGAAACGCCGAGAATAACATCACATTGAGAGCAAAAATTACAATCGAAAGTAAAATTATTTAGTTGAAAATTTGGCATTAAAGCAATCACGAACCAGACAGCCGAGAAAACAAGCAAACCGAATAATGTGCGGGAGCACAACAAAAATGTAACCACCAGATGTCGTTCCGAGGTATCATTTTGTGGCGGTGTCGGTACGAATCTCTAGCGACCAGCAACGCCAGCTTAACGACTCAGAAGGGGTGTCGCTAACGGCTGTTTACACAAGATGTGACTCTACCCGTTTACTCTTCACAGCTTCACTCTCAAACCTCCACCGTCCGGCAGGCACAACGCCCGTCGAGAATGCCGGAAGCACCCTTTTTGTTTGTTTGGACATCGGGGCGCCATGTACCGATTTCCGTCGGTCGCAGCAGCATTGATGGTCATCGCTGCGAGAATCCACCGACGGCGGGCAGAGCATTAACCGTACTGCAGGTCTGTGGCTTCCGCCATCACGTCGGAAACAAAAGCACACAGAACTCCGAGATTAGTGTGCTCAGCAGTTACTGAAAAAGAAAACACATTTTCTGTGGTTGCCTCAATTCATCAAATGAATAATCGTTGCTGTCAATGCGGCTTTACTTTTCCGTTCCGTTTTGGCTGATTTTCTGGCAACACTAGACAAATGAATAGCTTGACATTTACACAAAACATTTGTAATTATTGTAAAAAAAACCGGCATTTTGGTGTCAAGAGGCACCAAAAATTTGCATTCCCCATATTTTATTTTGCACTCCAAAAGTCACTATGTTTTACCACCAAAATGCTCCATTACCGGCATTTGATAAGTAGTCTTGTGCAGGGATGCACCGGATCGGCGATTTTTGTAATGCGGACGGATACTGGATATGCCTGATCGGGATGCTGGATATCCGGTCGGATGCCGGATATTATGCTTACATAGGTTTATTTACTATCTTCACGAAAATTGTAACGAAAAGGACTAAATTAAAAAAGCAAAGATCTAAAAAAAACTGAAAAAGATTAAATAAAGTGTTGGATGTGAATCATTCACCCTAGTGCCTACACCTACTGTAAGGAGGTTTCCATATGTTCCCTTGTAACAAATAGATGAAAAACACAACAATCATAGCGGAGCTCACCATCTTTCACTGCACTCGAAGGCATGGATGTAACCGCGGTTCAGAAATTGGGATGGGGGACCAGCTGGCTGCAGTCCACCAAGACTAGGCGTGGGGGGAGGTAAAATCATTATTTTCGGTCGTTGCGTGGTAACGTACGGTTGAAATTCCTTTACTGCATTTCAAAGTTTGAAGAAATTTATTGCCAAGTTTCGAAGTAAATTTTGTTGGGAAGTATCCATTTTATACTTTAAAAATTAGGCGACAAATCAGCACTTCTGAAAAACTACGTGGGACATGCCCCCCCCCCCAACCCCTGCAGCGATTACATCCATGGCAAAGGCTCCAGAATACGCAGAATGCCATTAAAGCGCCTTGGTAGAACTAGAATACCTGGTTTGATAACCATTCTATGCGAATACTAAGGTATGTCTATTGAACTACGTTGTCCCTTAACCCTATTCTCGGCAGGGGGACTGAACCCACCCCATCGGGTTTTTTGCTTGCCAATTCCAGGCTTTTTGATGCAGCTTCACGAAACTTAATCACTTTTCCTGGCTATTCTTTCTACGTACTACGTACGTACTGTGACAAAATTTTGAATTTCTATTTTGCTCAGGGGCGGAACCAGGCAACGTTTTTGGGAGGAAACGTTGCTTCCGGCAAAATTTCGGGGGTCCCAGGCCCCGTAGGACCCCCTGGCTACGCTACTGGTTCTTACTGAAAAATGGTCGTACGAAAATGATTCGTGAGAGAAAATGCTCGTAAGGAAAAAGGATTTTAACCAATGGTTAGTAAATTTAAGGTCCGTATCGGAAAAGATTGGTATCGTAAAAGGAACGGACCTAAATCAGTAATTTAACCTAACCTAACTGAACATAACGCAGCCTCTTTGTTCGACCAAACTAAGTCCGATTGCACCCTTTATTGGCTTGCGACCTCTAATATCCTATACTGCGCCTTCAGCGCGGGGTTGCGCCTGCGGCTCAAGCCTGGAACCAACTTTTCCCCACACGAACCCTGTCATATACAAGCTTTTCCAAATACGAACCTTATGCTTAGGAACCCTTGGCTATGAACCTTTTCCCCCAATGACGACGACAGGCAGCCACTGCTAGCCCTAGCTTATGAACCTTGGTCCCGTTACCCTTCTTGGGTCGCTCGAGACAACGCACGGTCACCCCATTTTCTTCAGTCATCCACCAATGGTGCGAGTTACTAGCGAGCGAGCGAGTTACTAGCGAGCGGACCGTTTTATGTTTTTACCAGTCACCGTCAGAGGCGCTACTGTCACGGCTCACAGGTGAGCTCACACCTGCCCGGCCGTTACCGAAAATGGAGGGGCACGCGGGCACCGTTCCCACGCATCCACGCCCTTGACTGACGAAATTTAGCATTAACCCTCCTGCGTTGCATGGAAAGAACTGGTTCGACAGGTGGCCGGTGCCCCATTCCCGGGACACGTTCCGTCCCCAGTGCTTCGAGGCGAGCTGCACGTCCGCCGCCCAGTCGACAGGTAGCCACTGCTACCCGCCCTGCATCGACGATTGGCTATAGGTTATTATATAGGATAGGTCATTACGGATCTAATGCGTAGAAAAAACAGCATGCATCTGCTGGAGACCTCAGCCCTCTGCATGGGACAGATAGCTTGCGATAGGGAGCGCTATCAACATGATCTACCCGTGTGGCGTACGGCGGCCGAGCGGACGCCAAATCCTTAATCGCGTCACGGCGGATGCTGCAGTCAAATTGCCGTTGTCACACGTTTTCAGACCGGAGCGTTCTCCCTCTATGTAGCCCTGGGTGTATGTAACGTTTGCACGCTGGTGATTGTCGCAAAGTAATTCTTGTTTTATGCATGATGCTTTAGGCTTATACTAGTAGCATACACTTGTTACTCACACATGGTACCATATGAAGAGGTATGTTGCCTGAGACCTTTGTATGGTTAAGTTGAGGTAACTGCTGCTTCATAACCGTTTTTGTAGTGAACTGTGTGTATTAGGTCTTAAACCCACCAACCAATGAAAGAGAGTGGAATTGCTTAATGGCAGACTGCAAGGCATTGAAAATTGATTTGAATGAGGCTGGGAAAAGTGAGATGTGTTTCACCTTTGTTAGTGGTTGCACTAGGTAAGTTATAGGTATCATAGCAAAAGTTGTATTTAGTTGTCATTGCCTGATGCACTGAACACTTACTTAGTGTATGTGTTTGTGTGTGTGGTACTGGCTCATGGCATACTCAGTAATAGCATGCACTTAATTTTGCAGTTTATTGTAGGCAGTATTTGTGCATTATTTGCATTACAAATGCATGGTACCAAATTCCTAGACTCAACTCCTAAATAATTTCACCGTGTTGGCAAAATTGAGATTTTCATCTGAGTTGAATAATGGTTGGTAAAGCCATGATGTTACATTTTGTATGATACAAGAGCAGATCTGGGCCACGTGCAAAAGTGGGGGCCAAATCCTGATCCGTATAATCTAGCCTACCCCAAAATTTTGCATTTCTCCCTGGTTTTGGAATGCTTTGTTTTACTCTTTCTGAAAAAGGCATTTTTTTAGAAAAATCCTTGAGAACAAAAAATGCGCTCTTTTGCCTGAGAATGGGGTTGGGACCAGGGGACAAAAGACATGTCCCCTTTTCCAGAAGGGGGCAAGGTCATGATATCTTCCAGAAGAGGGTCATGGCCCTGTGGCCTCCCTGGATTGGCCAGTGGCATGAGAGAATCAAAATACTTAAGGTTTGGAGATGTTCAGTGGAGGCTGATTTTTTAATACATTCTAAGCATTGATCCCAGATGATAGAAAAGGGGACCCAGGTGTTGCAGCCACTTGATGCAAATCTTGGCTATTTTTGCTGGATGATTTCATACTCAGAATGGGCAGTTGGGTCATACACAAAGGAATGTTACATCCCCCTATTGTTAGGACCCAATTTAAAAGACAGCCAGTCCTTCAGATACATCAAAAGGAAATGTTAAAGGACCCCAGAAAGTGCTCCAGTCTGCTGGCAATCTGAATCTTCAACAAATGTTGAACTTTTGTGATAGCAGTTAGCCCACATCTGGTGAAGGGACCCCATGCATGGCTATGCATGCAGGATTTCTCTGGAGAGTTGGGAAAAGAAGTGTTTGCATTGCTGTGCCCCTCCCAGATCTGCTGATGCAAACATTTGTATATGACTCAGTGCCATTCCATGACCTGCCATGCTGATTACAGTCCTCCCATCACCATGTCATAGGTGAATGTTAGTTTTTTGGCAGGATATGCATGATGTGGCCCCTTTTTATATTGATTTTTGACAGGCTGCTATAAATCATATAAGCATGATAACATTTTCTGGGATGTAAAATCAGTGTCCATTTTGGAATGCCCATTACCATCACTTGCATCTTCAGGATGGTCTGTCCACATGATGTATCATTGATGTTCTGTTGTCATTTGTCCATTTCATCATTTTTATTGTTTACACCAAAAACATTGGAAGATTTAGGTGTTGTCTGCTGGGAAGCATTAAAACCTACAGGCAAAGAATCAGACCTTTTCTCGTGACATTTGTCCTGTGAACATGTACTGTGGTCTACATTTGTATGATGGTATGTGTCAAACCTCAAGCCATATTGCAGGTCATGGCTTTCATCATGCTGTTTCCTCCTATTCTGAAGTCTCCTGGGACCTAGGACTGTTCCTGGCCGGGTGCGGACGGTGGTGTGGGCCGGACACTGCTTGGCAAGATGAACCAGCGTTGGCCAGTGGTCGCCGAGGTCGGCAGCCCGAAGAAGCGGCAGCGGGCCAGCTCGGCTGGGCCGGCGCTAGCCAACGGCGCCGCCTCCGTCGCGGAGAGACCCCCGGCTCCCGGAGGAGCTGCCCCGAGTGCTGCGGACATGCCCGCGCAGCCGGCTGGCGCCGTGCTGGACGAGGAGTGGCGCGGGCGGTCGGCCGGCACGGCGCTGGACGTGACCGGGCTCGAGCGGCCGGGTCCCGCGAACGGGGAGTACAACAGTGCGTCCAGTGCTAACGGTGAACAGCAGCCGGCGGAAATGACGTGGGCGGGCGCCGACACGGTGTGTGTCAAGACCCGGGCCAACGGGACGCTCAGTGGTCACGGGAAACACCCGCACTGGCCCACGGAGCATTTGCCCTGTAAGTGCCACCGACTCGCTGCCAAAGCGGGCTGTTAATTGCTTGTGTCTGCTCAGAGGTTACATCTGATTGCATGTTTCGTTCCATTCTTGCATTCCACAAGCTTGTCTATGTGTTTTATCGTCTTCGGAAATCGGTGGTCGCATTGCCAGATGCATTTGTTCCATGTCCTGAACTCCGGTATTGCTCTTGGGAGTATGTCAAAGCATGAAAGTGATTGGTAAGAACTATTGTATTTTCTTGAAGATGTGACAGAAAGCATGTAGATTGCTTGTGATGGACACTGGTCTTTTCAATCATTTTTCGTTTCAAGGCTAATGCTGTTATCTTGGATTTGCATCCCGGAAATGGCTCAAACACCAGTCAGTTTCGTGGAATTGTTGTCTGATGGTGGTGATGACTGCAGCCAAGGCATGCCTGAAACGTTATTGTAGTGGCTGGTACTTGTGCACGTGATCCCAGAATATTGTAGGCTTGGATTTTGATAGAGGTTTAGACGTTTACTCTTCCCCTCCCAATTTTTACGTGAGTTAATATTTGGCAATGGTAGAAATTCTTCGTACATTCTTTCGCAGCATGTACTTCTGCTTTCGTCCTCTGATTGTCGTATTGTCTTATGTTGAGAGCAGCAAATGTGGGGTAGATAAAGTCGGACATCGAAGAAAGCGTCCTGCGATCGGACTTGCTAGTGCCTGGATCAGAAAGTGGCCGTGCTTGAGACAGCCTGCGATGCGTGCTGGATCCACCACAAATCAGTCCTCGATTCCTAAGCAGATTTGTAATTTTGATGAGGGCTGCAATCCACATACATCCAGCGATTGACTTTCCCTGGTTTTTGCAGAAAACCTCATATATTGTAGACATCCGGCTTTGTCATGCGACGGCAGACTTGAAAGAAACATACGATGTCAGACTTGAAATAAAACGGCACCAGAGTGGCAAAATCGCCTACGAAAAGGTGCACCCAGAATGAAATGGTCACCTTCAGTTTGGAAGAGCTTCAGCCCTATCCATGGCTGCTGGGCTTATGATGGGCGTCAGAAGAAGTGATCTTAACCAGGTTCTGACGTCTCCGAGGAAATGCTGGCACGCGTGCCTTCCGAATGTTTACATAGCTTTAGAACGTGCATTACACAAATGCCGGTCGGACCTAGGCCTGGTTATGTCTTCAGCGGTCTGCGTGGGCGCAACGTTAGAAGCGGCTGCTTTTCATTTCATTTATGTAAAAGGCCGTAAAGCCGCAATAAACGGTCTCCTGGGCCTAGAAGCCACCGACGTGCATCCACGTAGTCATCGCACTGAGGCGGCGCGGTGCGATGGTCACGTGCTCGGGATCGAGACGGCCGGCACCAGAGCGTGCCGAGTGCCGCCGCGTGTCCGTGACTCGCGCGTGAGAGCAGAAGGGGGATCACGCCACGTCTGGGGGCGGGGCGAGCTGCGCGCGGCCGCGCGACCGCGCCGGGCCGGGCCAGACGCGCCATCTACGCGCCGCCAGCAACTGGCGGTGACGATCGGCGGCCGCCGCGCCGCGCCAGTGAACGCCACTGTCCCGGCGGTGGCGGTCCGGCGCGCGTGCAGACATGAAGTGGCGCGGCGAGACGAGCGCGGTGCGCCCCGCCGGCCGCGCCGGCCCCTTTTGCTGCGCTTGCCAGAGTGTCCACGGCTGTCGCAAGTCGGACCGATTCAGTGAGTGCGGCTGCGCTGGCCACTGACCGGGATCGTGCCGCGCGGCCGGCGCTCACCCGCCGGACAGCCGGACCCATGGCCTTACTGGCCCGTGGTCCGGCCGAACACTGCCCCGGCACGACCGGTCTCGAGTGCTGATTAATCGCAGAAGACGGCAGATAGATGGGAGGCTTCTGTTCCAATAGTTGGGCCGCATTCATGGGTTTAGGAATATTGGAAAAGGGGTAGGCGTTGCAAGGGCGGATTTTAAGACGGTTAATTCCATGCATCGCCACGTGGCTGCTGCAAAAAAAGATGAAAAGGTGTTGGGATGCCCCACCCCTCTTTCCACGTGTAAGACAAGGACATTCATGGTGTTATCGTCCTGTGGTATAAGCGGACTTGGTTGACAAGGGCTGCCAAAAGGCAGCCAAGGAAAGTTTGAAAAGGTCTCTGGGCTTTGAGACGCCAGGATGAAAGGGTTTTACAACACCCACCCCTTGCTCGTCTTCGCGCCGGCCGGTGTGTGTTACGGCAAAGCGAGGCTTTGGCTTTGTAACGTACCAGAGTGATCGGCCATGAATGTAACGCGGTTGAGTTTCTAGTTTTGTATGACTGTGCTGCTCTGCTGTTAAATGGTTCTGGTAACAAGTTTGCTGTTATATAGCGGCGGCTCTTGTGGCTTCGAAGCAGTTTGGCGTTCAGCGTGAAATTTCGCCGTCCAAATTTCACAGAGATGTCTCTCCTTCAGCTTAGGTGTAACGATGCAGCGAGTGTATTCATACTAACGACACGGATGCGCTCGCGACACCGGCCGGAGAGTCGATCAGACGTCGTCTGTGTAACTGTTGGTTATGCGTTAGCCATGGCCGTTATGTGTCATTGGTCACCTTCGGCAGCACGCGCCATTTCCAAACCAACTCGACCTAGTAGAGTAATGCAACAAAATGATCATGAAGCCTGGTCTTTTGACTGCATAATAAATCCGGTTTGACCCATTTATCACCCAGTTACCGTTCAGAAGGTCTCAAGTGTCGTGTCAGTGAATTCTGATTTACATTGCATTCCATGGAACGTAACCTCAAGGGTGCTTGAGATGAACCCAGAACGACTTTCTGACGGTGAGTAGGGACTGAAGCTACTATTACTATACAGATCAGCGCTTCTGATTACTTCATTCATTCATAGATCATGAATCATCATACATGATTCATGACCTATCTGAGATCAATAGAAGGTTAAATAAATGTCGCATCATTGTGACATGATTATGACATGACACACGTGACAATGACCTAAGATGAACGTGACTCAGGTAAGGACCTAAGTTCTGAGGTCACTCAAGACCATGGATGACACCCATGCATTATACTGAGTAAGTAGTAAGACCTAGCACCAGGGTTGGAAATTTGTTTTTTTTTTTGCTCTTGGTGTCGGAGTACAGTTTTTGTTTTGGATTACGCAGGTTTGCAGATAGTAATACTGGTTCAAGTTAGTGTTCTTGGTATAAGTCAGTTATAACATCATACCTGCTTCTTACTGACTGAAGACAATCATTTGCTTGTAGAGTTTGTTGTAGAGTACAGTTTGCCAACATGGTCATAACGAAGCATCTTGGTAAAGGCAAAAGATCAGACTTGGAGTATAAGGCGTTTTTGGAGCACATATTTTCTGGTGTTTATTAGCACCAAAAAATAGCACCTTTTCCAATGTTGCCTAGCACCCCAAAACATATCATAAGTTTGTTACGCGATAACGGCCGTCGCCGTATTATGAATTTATGGCATTCCCTCGAGAAAGAGGTCATAGGTCAGTGGTCGGCTAAGGTATGAACCTCAGATTTTCAGGGAGTATATGAAAAGGTTTCGAAGGAAGCGCTGACTTAGCTACGTAGAATTTTAGGGCGGTCGTAGCAGTTCTGGATCAACTTGCGAAAACCACTCATGTCCTCGTGCCGATCCCCGTTACTGGCGAGGGTTAAAGGGGCTGGACAATCATAGAACAACATTTTGTCTGCGTGCTGAGGCTGTGTAATTGCAACGTAAAAATGGCCAAGACAGTGTTTTCCGTATTAAGTTCGTGTACCGTTAGTGACTGCTCCCGTCGCAGGGTGGCAGGAGTTTGGACGTGATCGAAAGCCCTAAATACATTTGTCTTTGGCCGGTAATTTTGCGTATATTCTTAATATGAAGGCTTTTATGCTGGGCGTCGATTAGGCTTGCATATATGTCGTTAAGCTTAGTGACTGAATTAATCAATGAACCATGTTCAGGCATCACAGTTCATGTACCTAACCTTGTGTTGGGTGTGAATGTCGGTTTAATCGGTAAAGAAAACGAACTGGACCGGAAGCGTAAATCATGGCCTAAAACCGAGCCAATGGCACGGACCATGGCCTCATAATCATTGTACCTGTGATGAGATGGTCTGTTTGACTTCTCTTTTTTTGATGACGGCCATGTTTTTCGGGCAGAAGTAATGGAATTTGCAATCTCGGGTCTCTTTCATTGGAAACCTGCAGCGACAAAAACATAGGGGAAATGCCCCCATTCAATCCTGTGTCGATGAGGGCAACGAGCAGAGTGACAGAAAGGCGATGTGTTGGTTGCCGCCATCGTTCGCATCATCATTTTTAAGGGAATGTGCCACAGTATCGAACTTTCCGGAATAGATTCGATTGGCCACAAAGAATGTTACCGATCACGTTTTCATTGCTCAGTTTTGCGAGAAATGCTTAGAAGCACCAGAAAATATCTGAACAGAAAACCTTGTTCTGATACCAGTGACGAGTGACAGTCATCAGTCAGTGGCGATGATGACACATAGTCGGTCTTCTGCTAACTTCCTTTGACTTGCGCCCGCTCCTGTCGTCACGAAATGGAGCAAGCAGCTAAACCAAGATGGATTTCCTAGATAAGTTAAGACATGGCTATTGGGCCGTGCAAAAGCTGTGTAAGCCACAACTGCAGTGAATGGTGTACGACTACCCGTCTTTCATCGCTCGTATCGCTTTTATACCACTTTTCTTCTCTTACGTGTTAATCGCCTTGACTCGAAATTTAATTCCCTTGTTGAAAACTTGACATTGTCAGTTTATTGCGGTATAGCAGTACAACGCAACAGCTGATAATAGAACGCGGGTGCAGGGGTGTCGATTTTTGTAAACGATTGGGGACGCCGAGCCGAGAGCCAGACAACCTAGCTTTTCCCCAAATGTGGGTTTCTCAATGGATTTAGCCCATGTTATTTTGGCCAAGGGAAGTTCGCCAGTTTTTTATCACCATTTATCAAAGAAAAGTTGAATTTATCCCCGCGTTTAGTGGTATATATATATATATATATATATATATATATATATATATATATATATATAGTGGTATTAGTACCGCTATATATATATATATATATATATAGTGGTATATATATGTAGATATATATGTAATATATAATATACATATATATATGTAATATATAGATATCTATATGCATATGTAAGATCAAAAATAAACAGGTACATCGCTTTAACCTTTATTCTTTACTGTTTGCCTATCTCTTATCTGCTGCGGTCGTTTTTCGTTATTATTGCTCATTTCCATTTAAAACCGGCAGGAAATATTGGGGGGGGGGAGAAACCAACATTATGGGGGCCCAAATCAACATTGGGTGGGCCAGGGCCTGCACAGAAGAGTACAAATTGACACCTCTGCGCGGGTGCACAGAATACCGGGGAAATCCTTTTAAGATCGTTTTGGAATTTGAAATATAGAGTTGTGAGACCGAAGATATATCGTTTATTTCTAGGACGACAAGCTACAAACGTACTGTCTCAGTCCAAGGATGCGGACTGCATAGTTGCTGGTGTTGCTGGCGTGACTTTGATGTCCATTAATCACTTTTAACCTTATGTTAAATTTCGAAATAATTTGTCAGAGTTGCAGTGGCAACTCCAGTAGGACATAAATTTCCATCCATGCGTAGTAGAGATCACGTGTTAAAAGTGGAGCATTCCCTTCAGTTACTATGACTCCCACCATCTGCCGACGTCAACGTGTTCGCTTTCTCCTCGAACGCAATTTCGCCGACGTGCAGCTGACTTCCGTGGCTGCTTTAGCCGGCATTAGGCCCGGTGCGCAGAGCTGGACGCTTTCTCCCGCTTCGCGTGATGCAACCGTTTCTTGAGACCGTCGGGCACGTAATACGCGTTCATTTGCGCGTGGGTGGCGTCCAGTGGAAGAGAACCCTTGACGTTCCGCATGTCATGTCGGAGTCCGAGTGGGAAAACGGCCTCGCCATCTTGGGATTGTGTGCGTGGTACGGTTAACAGACGGGATTGATATTTCTTTCGCGATACTGCTCCCGCCCGCGTTTAAAAGCATAAAGGTGCCGCGAGTTAGGGAAGGCGGATTGCTTGCGAACAGTATCATAGCTAGGGGCGGTTCAGAGGAGTCTGCTGATTCCTTTTTGGCGTTAGTTTCTTGTATGATTGTTCCCACAATGGATTTTAGAGACCAAACGTTTTGCGTTTTTTCAGTGCATCTTGCAGCTTTTCACACTCCCACGCTCCCCAGCCCCACCCATGTTATGAAAATCTTGATTGTGTTACTGCCTGCTAGCCATTTTTATATTTCTGTGAATGCTGATCTGTCTTGCTTATAATTGCTATGATTATAATTGCATTTTTCCTTTCGGCGCCAGATCATGGTTCTCCGTGAAAAAACCATCTCGGGCGGCATTGATAGCTACGAGTGGCAGTATTGTTACACCGCTCTCTAGCCACCACGCAGGAACGTGCAAAAATTAGGTACCCTTGACTCGAGTTTTTAAACGGCGACACCCTCCTAAAACCTTACAGATCGTGGTCTTTCGGTCGTGTTGTCGTGCGTAGGTAGACAAGATCAAGTATGGCATGAGATGCCTTAATGCCGAAGTTGCTATTGCAGGCCCCCAGCAACTTCGAAAATTGTGACTAAGGTCCAGCTGTAGAACATTGCTTTTTTTAAATACACACCTCGTGTTTAACCGGGGGAAGGGAAGGGATTCCGACGACCTATCCATTTCTGGTGTTCTTTTCGACAGATTCGGACAAACTTTTCCAGTTTTACACAGCTATCAATAGTTAAGTTTGCAATTTGGTTCAGCGAACTTCGTCCCTCTGTCACTGTGTGTTCTCTTCTCCCAAGCCTCTGGATCTACGCCTAGTTGTAGTGGACGGTCCTTATGGCTCCTCCCATCTCAGAACCACGGTACGCAAACCTCGTATGAGTCCAGTGCTGCCGAGGACTCCTCTTTGTGCTTTGTCATCCGATCACGAGAAGGTAATTAAACTGACTAAGCAACGCGCTCGTGATCTCAGCGTTGTTGATGTGGATCGCGCCACCCGTTTTCTGCCGAGCCGGTTCTGTTTGCGCCTGTCGTAGCTCAATAACCATCTGCCTGGGGCTTCCTAAAACCAGAGAAAATCTAGTTTCAGGTGGCAGGCTTTCCTCTCAGTCCCTGTTCACGCACAGTTACCGACATAAAACAATTGCCAGCTGGTGGCCGAATTCCTGGATGGCGGAAATCACAAGCTGATTTGCCATTGCGATTACTCAAGATGTTTACTTTGTCCAGATCATGCTCAAGACCAGGGGCGCAGCTAGGATTTTCTAAGGGGGGAGCTCAGTGTGAGCTGAAATCATACCAAAACCGCCTGCCGGGAAGACAATGTGCAATGGTTTTCGCAAAAATGCAGGCCTAAAGGTGGCCCACCCTCCCCCTCCCCCTTTTGCTGTGCCTCTGCTCTAGACGTTTATTGGACTCAAAATGCGCATTTTATTCGTACACTGGCGTTCGTTTCAGTGACCGGGAATCAAGTATCCGTACAATAGAAAGACCGCTGCAGCCATCGACCTTGTTATGCGATTCTGCCGTAATACTGTAATCTGGCGCTGGCCGCCTGGCCGCCCGAACCACTCCATGAACGTCGTCAAAATGTCCGCAGCTACAGTGCTACAGTGCGCCGGACACCCGAGCCTCCACTTTTCCGCCTCAGAGCCGACATCGCCGAGCGCGCTTCAGCGCCGCGGCGGCTGGTGTTGGCCAAACGGCGCCGTCGGGACACCCAACCCGGTGCGCCAGCGACGACCTGACCAGTGCCTGCGACTCGGACGACATGTTTGGTCCGATAACAGGCTGACCACCCTCCTCGGACAAGTGTGATCTGGTGGCAGGCCGACCGCTACCGACCGTTTTCCGGTATCTGGTGCGTAACGTAAAAGCGAGACACTGACGGGTCACGGCTGGTGAGGGCACGGTCGTCTCACGTCAGGTACATCAGGTTCTCACGCCGCTCGTAACTAGATGAATTTAGTCCGAAATTCCGTGTGCCCTTTGGGAACGCTGCGTGCCACGTGTGCAGAGTGTCTGTGATGGGACGGGCCACGGCTGGCCGTGGCTGCTTGGTTGTCCCAATACCAATCTGTCCCGTTTTCTTCTTCTTGCGGGGACCACTATGGTGTTTTAGCTGTATTTTGCAACCGTGGCGGCGTCCTCGTCACTTCCGACTCCCGCGGTGGATTCTGCCGCTGGGAGAGTGTTGTCACGGCGCAGTCGCTAATGGCGTGATAATGACCTGTAATGGGGTTCAGCTGTGCGTCGCACTCGTCTGATCACGCCACTTGTTAGTCTCGCCCTTGACACGACCATCGGGGGACACCATTAAAAGGCGCATTTATCTGTGTAGTCTGGCGAAAAGTCTTTGTCAGGGAGCACAAATGAAACTATACGGCATGCGATGCCGATGTGAGATGCTTTGCAACGCTTTATATGGACCCTTTAAAAGGTTGAAACTGGATGTGTTGTACCTAAATTTACGCGAAACTGGATGTGTTATTTATACATTGTAACATCTGATGTGCAATGTGATGTCCTGTCTCCATCTCATGTACTCCATGTATTCCATATCCATGTACATGAAAGGGAACTGAGTGGAATTTCAGCCGGTGTGGAATTTCGGCGGTACCGCCGGAGTTACAAGGCCGGCCGGCTGTCGTTACGAAGCTGATATGTTCTGGTGCACCTGTCACTTAGGTGAGCTCTTAACTTGGGGAAATACAGGGGCGGTAGGATCGTTCCTGTGTGCCACAGTTACTTGTATTAAAAGGCAGGGGCAGTTGAGGATTTTCCTCGCCACGCGCTCTGCGCATAAGATCACAGTGGTAAGGCTTGATCAGAAGTTTGCCTGTGTCTGAGGCTCTACGGCTTTGTCGGTCTCGTTGCCGTCTGGAGTTGCCGCCAGTTGCGCCCGTTATGGGCGAAACACGGAGCGTTGCGATTGAAGCGTGGAACCCGAGGAGGGCGAACAACTGTGGAGGACGGCAGAGGGATGGAAATTAATGAGATACAGGACGGAACTTTTGCACTTTTCCAATGTTCATGGATAGATCCTGGATGAAATGAAATGCGCTGGGTACCCTCCCCCCCCCCCCCCGCCCTCGTCCTCTTCGTCATTTTTGGATCCTGGATTTTTTAAAGTTAAAAAATGAAAAATAGCCGTGCATCAAAATAGAATGGCCTAAATTCGAGAAATTTTCCGTCATTGAGGGGAGGGGTGAGGTTTGGTGGTCTCGATTTGCCCCCCCCCCATGAAAAACAAAAAGTTCCACCCCTGCCTACATAGACACGCCGACGTGATCCTTCACTGGCGGCTCGATGCCACGGTTTTGGCCGGGTGACTGGCATTTAGAGCGTCGGGCGCGGGCAGCGCGCTCGACCGCGCCGTTACCGTGTCAGCGTATGTGCGCCCGGTGACGGCGTGCTCTCTTGCGGTGCAGCGATGCCCTGGTTCGGCATGGACATCGGCGGAACGCTGACCAAGATTGTCTACTTCGAGCCGACCGACACGTCGCCAGACGAGGAGGCGGAGGAGGTGGAGACACTGAAGAACATCCGGCGCTACCTCACCAGCAACTCGGCTTACGGTTCCACCGGTCACCGCGACAGTCACCTGCAGGTGCGTCGTGCTGGCCGCGCTGAACGTGCACAAACGATCATTTGAACGTGCAGACTCGTAATGTAGTGGACTTTATGATCTTTTAGTGGCATTTTGCTCTGTAACTTGTCAGTTGTGAAATATGTTGGGGAGTTCACACAAGTAGAGCGGACCCGTGTTTTCATGCGGTATTACCATGTGATCTGAACTATGTGATTAATTGAAAAGCGCGTGCTGCTTTCTCCTCGTATGTTATGCTACTTTTATGTTCGTTTATGTTTATGTTTTTTTTGCGGAACCTTTTTATGGTTCTGCAACGAAAGAATATCATTGGAAGCCCCTGTCGGTGGACCGCTTTCCTTTCATACATCAGTGGTCTGTAATGTTACTTCAAACGCGGAAGGTTTTGCTGGACATCATGCTCGTGCTGATCCGGCTTTTTGCATGTTTGTGTGAGTTGTGTTTACGTGATCGGGCATGTCCCTTGGAAAGAAATACGCTTTTTGATAGTGGGATATTACTGTGAGGTTTTTGTCGCCGTTTTTTGCACTGGGATTATCGTCGATGCGTATGTCTTTTCAGCCGCCATCGCTGTAAGCCACTCCTCTGTCCTCAGATGAACAGTGTGTTTATCTGCGGCCGCCAAGGCACGCTACACTACATCCGCTTCCCGACCAGTGAGATGGGAAACTTCCTGGAGTTGGCCAAGTCCAAGGGCATGGCCACGCTGGCCTCCACGGTGTGCGCCACTGGCGGCGGTGCCTATAAGTTCGAGAAGGATTTTGAGAAGGTGTGAATTACTTGGCTGTTCATTAGCCGCGTATTCTCAATTGTGAGTGGCGATCGAGCCGGGAATATGTTGCACACCTTGATGGCAATGTGAGACATGCGATGTAATATGTTTTGAAGATTGAATGGGTTCGTGCTTTATTATTCGTTTGTCGTTCATCATAGAGCCATTCATTATGACAGTTATTGTTCAAGAAACTCTCCCGTCACTTTTATGTTTGGAAGGCTCAGTAATGTACCCGTGCTACTTTTTATGCTGTTCATTGATTCCATGTCTGTAATCCTTGATGAATGGCAAACATCCAGATTGCATCAGGAAATGGCAGCATTGCTATGGCCAGCTGATGGATTGAATAAGGCAATGTTTTCAGGACGTTTTCGTGTCAAGTCGCCAAACCGACCGTACCTCCAATTACTGGCACTTTTCAGGAAGTGAACATGCAGCTGCACAAGTTTGATGAACTGGACTCGTTGCTGAACGGACTACACTACATCGAAAACAACAATAGCCACGAGCTGTACTACTGGGAGAACTCGTGCGACGAAACACGGTGCCGGAAGGTGCCATTTGACTTCAGCCAGCCATACCCGTACCTGGTACGTCCCTCGTGTTACTGCGTCTCTTGCCTGGCACTTCTCCGGCCGAACCCTTGCACGGCATGTCCTTAGTCTTGGTCGTGGTTATCTGGTATTTACCTGTTTATGCTGGTACCTGGCATTTCCCCGACTGTTCTGGAAGCACGGTGCGTTACCGATCGCTGAACAACGCACCTCCCCCGCGCCGCGTCCGCTATCCCTGGTAACTATCTGTGGGTTAAAGCTGGCTTTATCGGGCTGATAACCATACAGATTGCGCCTCGCCCCCTTTTCTCAAAAATATTGGCATTCCCTATCAACTGTGCATGGATGATTTTCGAAGCTTACTTGTATGCCTTCACCTAGGACTGAACATGTCTGTGGGTGGGCGGTATCAGTATCGGAGGTGGTCGCGCTTGGGCACACCGGGCACCGAGCGATCAGCGGCGGGGTGGGGGAAGGAGATTGATCTGATGACCAGCACCCGACGCTAGGTCTGCCGATAGAAGGAGAGGAGGATAAGCGCTCGGTGCAGCGTAAGCCGCCGTGGACCCGTTTCATGGTGGCATGACATAATGCTGGTCGGGCGGCAGGCGGACCAGGCCGCTCCGGCCGCTGGTTTTTGGTCCTGTTTTTCTTTTTTACCGCCATCTGGTATGTTGTCTGAACTGTTGCCGGTGGCCGTGCGGTCTTTAACGGACGCCGGCGGAATCTGGAACCGGTTTTGCGGCTGATGAAGTCGTGTCTGGAACTTGTGTGTCAGCGTGATTAATTACGTCTGGAACACCTCGGCGGGCCCGTAATGGCGAGTCTGGCCACCGTTTCAGGTGGTCAACATAGGGTCCGGTGTCAGCATACTGGCGGTTTACGGACCTGACGAGTACAAACGCGTCTCGGGAACAAGGTAAACCCACATTTGGCTTTTGGCCGGTGACTTCACTCCGGATAAGGCTGTTTTTAATTGTACGATGTTCGACTGGCATGCCTCTGGGAGCTGGTGCAGGAGATGGCCGCTGGGCGCCGAGCAGTGTTGGCGTACGCTTTGGTTAGCGTTCGTGCGTTGAAAGCCTGCTGTCTTACCGCAGCAAAACGGGCAGGGTCAGTGACCTCACGGTTACGTAGCGGCAGTTTTTGGTGCACTGAGCTCCGTGGTAACCAGCTCCGGCGTATCTGGCGTAACCAGACGATGATATGCGTCGGTCTGTTGGGAGCTAGTGGAAGGGTTCGCGTGGTCCGGTGGTCAGAGTTCGAATTCCGGATTTAAAATCCTGGACCGCAAAATACGACTAAAATTCGGATGGCGATGAGATGTCTCCCCTTTTGCGATAACTTGTGTCGATGGTTTGTGTCTTGAAGCGACTAATGGCGGAAGACGAAAACAACCCACAGTAACTTCAACAATACGGAACAAGGCATAACTCCGCACCTAGCCCCAAACATCGCATTCATTACTGCGGCACTTTTGAGTGATGTAACCTGTCCGTGCAAGTGAAAAAATGCAGTGGCTTTGTGTAGTTTACAGTGATATCTTAACATGCTCGTACGTAATGCCGGCCAAACGACCACTCCCTAAGAATGGATAGGACCATTGTTCGTGACGCAATTGGTTTCAGCACTCTGCAGTTCATTAGTTCAGTGGAAGGCAAACTGGTGGTCAGATGTAAGGTCAGCTAAGCTTTTTAATGTCCAGGCTCATTGCTGCGGGAGCTCAGGCTGGGATCCCGAGTTTCAGGAGGTTTGTTGGTTGTTTGGTAACCAGTCTCATCACTGCTCAGAATAGAATCTACCGTCAGAGAAATGTGACCCGTTCCCGGCCTGATCAGATTGACACGTATTCAGATGGCACGTAAACCGATCAACGTTTTATTGATTACCATAATAACCTCTTGTTGGCTACAGCAAAAGTTGAACATGATACTACAGCTACCAGAAGCTCTGGTGCAAGAGGTGCGCGGTCATGTGCGGTCGAATCTGCGAACTGACCTGACGTAGTTCGAACGTCGTGTAGCAATGAGCTTGCCAGCTTGCCGCTGCGCCCGCGAGAAGATATTGACCGCTGCGCGATATTGTAGCCCGCGAGATATTGTAGCAATTGTACTGCACGAATTCGTCGCTGTGTCCGCGAGGAGACATTGATTTCGTCGCTGCGCCCGCGAGATGAGCCTGCGTGATTCTGTTGATGTGACCGCATTCCTGACGCTGCTTCCGTGCGCTTTAACTACCAAGCAGAGCAATTAATCATACATGTTTGACTCACCACTCCCAGACCAGCCAGCCGTCTATCTTTTTGCAAGTTGACACAAGGCCCGCATAGAGACACGTGCCAGACGACCAACCACGCACCGGTCACGCGCTCACACCCCAGCCTCATCCCCAAAAGCTTCTAGAACCTTCCATCGGACTCAGCCAATCACAACTCGCCAACACACAACACGTCACTTACTTCTTCACCATCGCGTCACACTTCTACGTCACACCCGGGCCAGGTATAAAACTTGTAACCCCCCAGACCACGTCATGGATTCTGGACTTGCTAGCCGGCCCGCCATCGCCGACACCACTCTGCTCTGCTCTGCTCTCTCTCGACCGTGAGTTCCCGCTTCGGTTATCTTCCAAATTCACAACGCGAATCAAGGTCCTACCGCTAGATTACGCTGCACTACGCTGTTCTCCGCTATTCTCCGCTGTTATCTGCTGTCCGCTGCTCTGCAAGTTGCAATACAGCGTCGAATCCAAAAACCCGAATGTCTAGTACCTCGCAGAAAAACAACAAGACGATCATCAGCATTCGGACAACTACAGCAGACCGGACGGAGAGCGGAACGGGCGTAACGCTACATTGGTGCCGTGACCCGGATTCTACAACCAAGTGGGAACTCGAGGTGAGCCCGAGCCAACAACAACTAGAGCAAGGGCTGACCATCGCCCTAAATCTTGCACAAGCCCCAACGCCTTCTGTCAACGCCAACAGGAGTGCCTGTGTCTGCCCCTGCCACCACCGGACGGACAACCGCCAAGCACAGTCACCACCGGAGGTACCACCAACGCTGAAAGAAGACCTCGAAGGAGACAAGGGAGCTACTGCACCGTCTGAGCTACCAGCAAACGTTGCAGGTACGGCCGACGTTGCGCCCCGGCAAAGGGCAAGCACGTCAAACCCTGCGCCGCCTGTGGCTGCACCGGCTGTGCCTGTAACAGAACCTCTCTCAGCCCGCTGTCGGCGCATTCTCCAAAAATACGAAGCCGAAAAGCAGCTCAAAGCCAGCTACTGGGACGGTCCTCCTCCTCTTGTGTTTGGTCCGACCCCGCCATCCAGTGATCATCCGCCGCTTGAAGAAGACCGCTTCGCGCAAGCTTCAACGCTTACATCTAACCGCCCACCGCTTCCGGAAGACCAGCCTACGTTTGAACAACGCTACCGCACTGCAGACGACGACTATGAGGACGACTGGTAGGAGTACTCGCAGCAAGGCTATTGGGAAGACACCGACCCCCGGAGACTGCTTTTAGGGTAAAGAAATCTCCTTTCTTTTTTTTCAGTGTAGACGCCGCTACTACCTTATCCCGGACACCATAGGGAACAGCGCATCACCCATCTCAAGGTACGAGTTCCTCTCCCCATTGAAATTAAAATAACATGGCCCATAGTGAACAGCATCAGTATGTCCATCAGCAGCATGGAATTGTGGAAGAACTGTCTCGCCTCGGACAAAACATGGTCAATGCCTTCCGGAGTAGCAGTATGATTTCGGGCTGTAAACCTTTCGATGGTCAAAGCGCTGAAGGTCTCAATCAATGGATAGAAAATGTAGAGCGAATTTTCAACAGCTGCCAATGTGACGAAGCAACTGTTCTGTACGTAGCTTCACGTCTTCTGACTGGCGCTGCAGAACGTTTCTTTTGGAGGATCAGGAACCAGTGCCCAAATTGGGACACTCTAAAAGAGACCATGGTGCAACATTTTGGAAACCTCCGCGATGTCCGAGATACTCAGGAAAAACTACGTCATTTAACGCAAAGAAACCATGAAAACATTCAACAGTACGGTGAAAGAGTCGCTCGTTTGGCAACTGAAGCTTTTAGTACTGACATTGGAATCCCTGTTGTACAAAACCTGTTGATAAACTCATTCACGAATGGACTGACGGACAAACGCATCCGGACGACTTTGATTAGGCGAGCCCCAAGGACATTGGACGAAGCCGTGCAAACTGCCATGGACGAACAAAAAGTGTATCGTGCTGTGGACTCTATGACTGACAAACCTGAAGCCATGGACATTGACGCTGTAACAAAGACAAAACCAGTGACGACGAAACTGCAGGAAGACGTTCAGAATCTGTCGGAAGATGTAAAGGTGCTGACAGTAAAAATGCACGAGATGTACAAAAGTTCTCAGCCGCCGCCACCCGAGGTAAGACCGCAACATCATTATCAACCTTTTGGACAGCAATTGTACCAGCCGCGCCTACCCATCAGACCACCCATGTGGACACACCAAAATCGCCCCTCGTTCCGGACTGATCGTGCTCCACCTCGCAGAGAACCTCCAAGAGCAGGAAGTTACCGCTGGACGGCAGATAATCGCCCTATCTGCAACTTCTGTGGCATCCCAGGTCACATTCAGCGTGTGTGCAGAAAACGTGCTGCAGCTGAGCGACAGCAACCACCATCTGTACAGCAGGAAAACTAGAAAAGCCTCGCACCACCTCGAGCACAAAGGCCGACAGCTACATCTTTGAAGTAAGTCCGGACTGCCCGTACATTGATATTAACATTGGCACTCATCAATTTAGGACTCTGTTGGACACGGGAGCGCAATTTTCGTTAATAAGTGAAAATTTCTTAGGATTATGCGACCCAAAATTCGTCAAGTCAGCAAAAGATGCAAACATTTCCCTCGTCTCTGCTTCAGGCCATAACTTAAAAGTGGTAAAAACAGTCAAAATACGTATCACCCTGGGAAAAGTTAGAATGTACCATGATTTCATAGTCATTGCAGATTTTAAACAAGATATGATTCTCGGAATTGATTTCTTGAACGCCCGTAAAGCCTGTCTGGATTTTGAACATCAGTCACTCACCATTGGACGAACAGTCGTCACTTTGAAAAGAAAACCTGTGAACTCTCAAGAGGACGTACAAATGATTTGCCTTTCGGATGATGTAAATATTTCCCCAAGAAGTGACGTACAAATTCGGTGCCACCTGTCCAAAAAGAGAACGCCTGGTGAGACATTCATTGCAACCCAGCTGCCTTCTTCCCCATGTTTCCAAAACGAACCTGGAATTTTGCTGCCAAACGCGATAGTGAAACTTTCAAAAAATAGACACCTCCCATGGGCCATTGTCAATGAAACAGGTCGTTTTCTTCACTTCAAAAAGGGACAAGTTTTAGGCCTTGCTACTGCTTATCAGTGTGGTGATCAAATTGTTAACATGATAGAAACTCAGAACGAAACAGCTGCCCAAACCGGTGAAACGGATTTCGCAAGTCTCTTTAACCTTTCACATATATCCGACGAATTTCGGCCTCAACTAGAAAACCTCCTCAAAAACAATCGAGATATCTTTGTCCAGAAAGATACTGATTTAACCACAACTCACGTTACAGAAATGACCATAGACACGCAAGGTCATCCACCTATTCGGCAAAAACCTTACCGTTTACCTCTTGTGCATAGAGAAATTCTAGACAAACAAATTCAAGAAATGTTAGCTGCAGGAATAATTCGTAGAAGTAATTCTCCCTGGTTGTCCCCTGTGATTGTTGTCCCAAAGAAAGACGGAACTCATAGAGTTTGCATTGATTTTCGGAAAGTTAACGCAGTAACAGTCATACCCGCACCTAGCATCCCTTCCCCGGAGGATATTCTACACACATTAGGAAAATCAAAGTTTCGAAGCAACCTAGACTTAAAAGCCGGATTTTGGCAAATCCCAATATGTGAGGAAGACAAGGAAAAGACTGGTTTCGGTACCGACTCAGGAGTTTTTGAATTCAACACTATGGCTTTTGGACTCTCTGGATCACCAAGTGTCTTCCAAAATCTTATGAACGCTGTGCTAGGAGACGTAAGAAAATTCGCATTAGCATTCATTGATGACATCATTGTCTTTAGTAACACCTTCGAGGAACACATTGAACATTTACGCATTGTATTTGACCGACTTCGGCGCGCAAACTTGAAACTCAAAATCTCAAAATGTGACTTCTTAAAGGAAGAGTTACGTTATTTGGGCCACATTGTCTCAAATTCAGGGATTGCTGCAGATCCAGAAAAAATAAAAGTAGTAGAAAACATGGATCCACCCAAAACTGTACGAGACGTAAGAAGTTTCCTAGGAATGGCTTCCTACTACCGGAAATATGTCAAAGATTTTAGTAAAATTGCCCGTCCTTTAACAGTCATGACTAAGAAACATGCAAAATTCTCTTGGAACCCTGACGCACAGAGAGCGTTCGAAACTCTCAAACAACGTTTAGTTGAAGCCCCTATTCTAGCCTTTCCGGACATTACTTTACCATTTAAGCTGTACACGGATGCTTCGCAATACGCTTTAGGAGCCGTGCTCATGCAAGAACAACAAGGACAAGATCGAGTCATTCAATACGTTTCGCATCAATTCACGGACGCCCAACAAAAGTGGCCTACTATAGAACGCGAAGCGTTTGCCATCATTTATAGTTTGCAGAAACTCCGCCCGATTGTCGTCGGAACAAAATTGACGGTTTACACTGATCACAAACCTTTGAAGCATTTGTTTACCAGTGAAATGAAGAACCCACGTATTCAACGCTGGGCCATTATCTTAGGAGAATATGCCTGTGACATAGAATACATCAGAGGACCCCAAAACGTCACTGCAGATGCGCTCTCCCGTTTGCAAAACACGGAAGTTACAGGAGATCTTTCAGACAACGAACATCTAGACTGGAAGGGCACAGATGTGAAACCAAATGTTAACGTAGTGGACAACGCTTTTGAAATAGACAAAGAAGATGATCAAACCCAAATTCCTCCTGATTACAGTAGCCTGTGTTTAGACGATGTCCAAAATGCTCAACAGACAGACGAAGAACTCCAGCCCATAATCGCCATGTTAAGAGACCAAAATTTAGAGGCTCCCGCTAACTTTTACCTTGAAGACGATTTACTCTTTCATCTCAAACAAGGCACAAAAACACGTCCAAATATTCGCGCCCAGTTAGTCGTGCCACAGCAGTTCCGTGACATAGTTTTGAAAGACTGTCACGATGGATTTTTCGGAGGTCATTTAGGAATTGAGAAAACCACAGACAAAGTTAGCAAATCTTACTTTTGGCCTACCATGCTAAAGGACATCATTGCATATGTGCAAACCTGTGAAACTTGCAACAGAAACAAATTACGCAAAGAAAGACGACCCATGCAAGATATGCCTATGCCAAATGCCCCCATGGAAATTCTCGGTATTGATACTTGTGGCCCATTTCCCATCTCAGAGAACGGAAATATGTATGTTTGCACAATAGTGGATCATTTAAGCGGTTGGCCAGAAGCTTGGGCCATACCTGACAAATCAGCTCAAACCATCGCAAAAATTCTCCTTCAAGATTTCATTCCTCGGCATGGCGTTCCCCGCATCATTGTTAGTGACCAAGGAACTGAATACTGTAATGCTCTTTTGGACTTAGTAAACTCAGAACTCGGTATTGCACGTGTCAGAACCTCTAGCTACCATGCTCAGTCAAACGGAAAAACAGAACGTTTTCACAAATGTATGAATGAAATGATTGCCAAAAAAATCAGTGAAAACCAAAACAAGTGGGACGAAGTCCTACAACCCTGTCTCGCAGCTTACCGAGTGAGCAAAAATGAATCATCAAAATATTCACCATTTTTCATTTTGTACGGTAGAGATCCCATTCTTCCAGTAGATACTCTCTTACAGCCTCGACTCAAGTACACCGGTGAGGATTATGTCCCCGCCATGTTTGAAAATCTTCACAATGCCTTCCAACATGTGACACAAAATTTACAGCAGTCCCGTGAACACAACAAAGAACTTATTGGCCGAAAAGCACAGGCATCCTCCTTTCAACCAGGTGATCCAGTCTTTTACTACGATCCTACCGTCAAACCAGGCGATTCTTCGAAATTCACTCTTTACTGGAAACCCTACTTTAGGATCGTATCCAAAATAGGAAAGGAGAACTACGTCATCAAAAACTTGATCAACGGAAAAACAAAATTAGTTCATTCAGAAAACTTGCGCTTCCGTGACACAGATGATGTTTGGCAACGCCATTACGAAACTCTTAGGCGACCACTACAAGTAAGTATGCAGGACGAGATACCGACAAGATTCCAACCCCTTCGAGCCGCAAAATTACCATACGGAAGTAGATACTATCTCGATAGCCAAAGTACGCCCTTAGCCCCTGAAGAAACTCATGAAGAGCAGACGGACGAAAACGAAGAAGACGGGTTGTACGCCAACGTTGGAGACGGCGACGAAGACGACAAGGACGCACAGCAAGAAAGCAAGGACGCTCAGCATGAAACGGAACGAAGCGAATACCGTCAGCAGGATCCTCCAATGGCAGAGATGCCGCCCGCTCAAGGCCATTCCACACCGTTACCGGACGATGAGGAAAGTGAGCAGCATCCTTCCACGAGTTCAACCGAGCAGCATTCCGCCACGAGTTCACGAGAGCAGCACCGTGCATCGAGCTCTCCGACAGAGCCGGACCATGACGTCACCGGTAAGGACGAACGACGTCATGACTATAACCTCAGATCCAGGTCAAGGATGCCAATCGACGATCTTTCACGGTACCGTGATGGAGGATTACAGTCACACGAGAAATTACACGAATCGCGGAAACGCCGAACCCTTAGTCCGGACATTGCTGACGACGAGACTAAAAGACCACGAATACAGCTCGAAACCCAATGTTTACCAGATGACGTAAACATTGCACATATTCCTGCTGCGGAACCGCAATCATGTGATTACCAGCCTCATGCAATGTCACGAGTCTGCGAGCTGTTCTTCGATGGTAAATGGTTCAATGCTGCTGATGCGTTACATATTCTTTTGGGATCCCCTCAGGAACTTCTATATGTTCCCAGGACGACAAGGCCAACATGGCCATAAGGAGTATTCAACTCTGCGCGCTGCTCTGGTTCCTTAGTATCCACCATGCCAACGGACAGTAGCACCCATGAGCGCGCTGTCCCCTCTCCTTACGTCGTCATGGAATCGCCCCCTGAGTTGCGGCGATGCGCTGATCCACCGGCCAGCACTGACGCCTCAGTCGCCGCTGGAACGTCCGTCCCCGTCGGCCTCACGCCAGGCCACCCCGCTGCGAGTCGGGATTCGACAGTCAGACGCGACGTCATCCCTATGACCGCAACCCCTGTGTCGGCTCGTGCTACGCCACTTCCGACACAGCGTGCTCGCGATGCCTGCGAGGCTCCGCATCTTGTTCTTCGAATGTGAATTCCGCGCCGGGATTGCGATGTCCGCGCAATCATTCTTAGTTTCGTAGGTCCTTCAGACGCTGTATGTACATGCCTCCTCACGCTGTACCGCGCCCCTCTCCCTTCGCCTGTGGCGCCGGTCGTCTGCTTCACTATGTTTCGCTCTTTTGTCTAGGGGGGGGAGATATTGTAGCAATGAGCTTGCCAGCTTGCCGCTGCGCCCGCGAGAAGATATTGACCGCTGCGCGATATTGTAGCCCGCGAGATATTGTAGCAATTGTACTGCACGAATTCGTCGCTGTGTCCGCGAGGAGACATTGATTTCGTCGCTGCGCCCGCGAGATGAGCCTGCGTGATTCTGTTGATGTGACCGCATTCCTGACGCTGCTTCCGTGCGCTTTAACTACCAAGCAGAGCAATTAATCATACATGTTTGACTCACCACTCCCAGACCAGCCAGCCGTCTATCTTTTTGCAAGTTGACACAAGGCCCGCATAGAGACACGTGCCAGACGACCAACCACGCACCGGTCACGCGCTCACACCCCAGCCTCATCCCCAAAAGCTTCTAGAACCTTCCATCGGACTCAGCCAATCACAACTCGCCAACACACAACACGTCACTTACTTCTTCACCATCGCGTCACACTTCTACGTCACACCCGGGCCAGGTATAAAACTTGTAACCCCCAGACCACGTCATGGATTCTGGACTTGCTAGCCGGCCCGCCATCGCCGACACCACTCTGCTCTGCTCTGCTCTCTCTCGACCGTGAGTTCCCGCTTCGGTTATCTTCCAAATTCACAACGCGAATCAAGGTCCTACCGCTAGATTACGCTGCACTACGCTGTTCTCCGCTATTCTCCGCTGTTATCTGCTGTCCGCTGCTCTGCAAGTTGCAATACAGCGTCGAATCCAAAAACCCGAATGTCTAGTACCTCGCAGAAAAACAACAAGACGATCATCAGCATTCGGACAACTACAGCAGACCGGACGGAGAGCGGAACGGGCGTAACGCTACAGTCGTACTCGTTGATGGCATGGTTATTGACCGTAGTGCGTGCTGGTCGCGAGTTATTTGGGGGTGTACGCGGCTGCTTAGCCATATTCAGATTCGGCCGTCTAATTTTGCACTGATTTGCGTCGGAATGCTGAGATTGTTCTGGTAATGGCTGTTCCGATGAACTTGCCAGTTATTTTGGCCACACAGAGTCGAATGTCATGTACGTACCTTCATCCTTCCTATCAATAAAATCTGGAGGCGATTATCTGCCGATCGCATGCATAATGCATGGTGTGATCGTGTGGAGGCTGCAACCGGTGCGCTCAGGCCAGGTCACCGGGCGCTGTAATCGAACTGCCGCGTAAGTCCCCTGCGCTGCGATCATGACGTCATCCGACGTCAAGGTCAGCAGCTAGATAAGGTATCGACGGTCGGTGGCCGTGAATCATTTATTACCTCGTCTACACTGTTTTGGCTTGTACAAAACTGGCTTGCATTGCAAGGTTTTATTCTGATAGCGTCTATGGGTCCCGGAATGTGATACAGGGTGAACACTAAGCGCCGTTCGGGACGTGATCGTGCTGGCCCCCACTGGCACGGTCTCTCAGCTGCGGCCCGCCCGTCGGGTCTGTTCCTGCGACATAGCCGCGGCCGTGGCCACGGTCGCCAGGAGTTCGCTCTGACCGCGCTGACTGCTAGGCCTCCGGCCTCAGTGCACCGCCAACGGCCGACCGCCGAGCCCGGTGTTCGCCGGGCTATGACGCTCCTCCTGTAAACAGTGGGCCGACGGACGGTCGGCCGGAGGGGGAGGGGTCGTCAGGGTCAAGCCACTGGTCTTTGTCGGCCGAAGCCGCTCAGTCGGCTGTCCTGGTGACGCTCAGCAGGGTGGGACCTGAGCGCCATCTGTGCTGGCCGAGGCCGCTCAGTCGGCTGTCTTGGTGAAGCTCAGCAGGGTGGGACCTGAGCGCTATCTGTGCTGGCCGAGGCCGCTCAGTCGGCTGTCCTGGTGACGCTCAGTAGGGTGGGACCTGAGCGCCATCTGTGCTGGCCGAGGCCGCTCAGTCGGCTGTCTTGGTGACGCTCAGCAGGGTGGGACCTGAGCGCCATCTTTGCTGGCCGAGGCCGCACAGTCGGTTGCCGTGATGACGCTCAACAGGGTAGGACCTGAGCGCCATCTGTGATGCCTCCGACCCGCCGGCTGCGGCCTCTGTGGAGGCGATGTAACGTGTCGTGCAAAGTTGGCAGGTCGCGCAGAATGTTAGCGCTTGCCAGATGAATCTTCAGCGCCATCTTCTGGCTCAGTTCGTGCCACAGGTGGCCTTGCAGTGACGCCTTTGCAGAATTTGTGTTCTTTCAGCAATTTTCCCGAGAAGGCAAGAACGCTTTCCCATAAAAATGTAAAACAAGCGAAACGCGACTACTGTGTGGTCGAGTGGTCGGCTCCGTGCCATGAGTGGCTGCGTCGTCGGTGGTTTCGAGCGCGGACTGGCAGCATGTGGCTGTTGCCAGTTTGTGGCCTCATCGCTCCTTGTGTCGGCCTTGGTAATGTGAAGATCTGTGAGACATATGCTCGTCGCCGGAGTGCTACGCTGCGTGGTGGGTGTGCGCGACGTGACGTCATGCGCCTGCTTACCAGCCGCCGTGGGTTTGCAGTCTGGGCGGCGGCACGTTTCTGGGCCTCTGCTGCCTGCTAACCGGCTGCAGTACGTTCGAAGAGGCCATCGAGCTAGCTGCTCGTGGAGACAGCGGCCGCGTCGACAAACTGGTCAAAGACATATACGGCGGTGACTACGAACGGTTCGGCCTTAGCGGCGACACGGTGGCCTCCAGGTGAGCGAAGACTCAACGCACACACTACAGCTGCCCTCGGCGGCAGTACTGTGGCTCCCCAGGTGAGCGGGGGAGGACTCTCCACACACACACACACACACACACACACACACTGCAGCAGCCGTCAGCGGCGACACTGTGGCTCCCAGGTGAGCGGGGGAGGACTCTCCACACACACACACACGCACACGCACACGCACACGCACACGCACACGCACACACACACACTGCAGCAGCCGTCAGCGGCGACACTGTCACCCCAAGTGCGCGGGGGACTCTCCGCGCGCATTGCAGCAGCCGTTAGCGGCGACACTGTGACTCTCCGGGTGCGCGGGGGAACTCTCCATACGCACTGCAGCAGCCGCCACCGGCGACACTGTGTCACCCCAGGTGCGCGAGGGGACTCTCCACACAATGAACATAAAGCGGACTTCTTGCCGCTCTCACCTGCTTCCCTCGATGCCGCTGAAGTCTCCGGTGCTTACGCTCTTCGCCTGCGACCCGCAGTTTCGGCCACATGCACGTGCTGCAGCGGCGCAAGGCGGTCAACAAGTGCGACCTGGCGCGTGCCACCCTCGCCACCATCACCAACAACATCGGCTCCATCGCGCGCATGTGTGCGCTCAACGAACGCATCGAAAGGGTGAATGGGAGGGGTGACAGGAAATGAAAAAGAGTGAGGAGATGGGGATGGCAGGAAACGTGAAATGGCGTTGCTATCGGCTCTGCGTGCGGAACGATTGCAGTCGTATTGATGTTCATTGTGTGCCTGTGCGCTTGCGTGTGTGTAGCCTTGGTTGGTTTGGTTGGTTGGTTTTGAGACATTGGTTTTGTTGGGGTGTAAAGTGTAGTTAGGTGTTTTTCTCCGTTTTTGCCTCAGAGCCATGCTTGTGAACTCAGGCGTTTTTTTCGTCACAGTCTCCATGGATTGTCTTTAACGCAGATATTTTCATCGTAGTGCGTCACTGTCCGGTTACCCGGGGTAGCGGATCATGTCTGCCATTCGGCGGCCCGGTGGCGGCCAGGCATAGCCGTACTGGTGTCTGGTCCTCAACGGGTGGACCCCTGTGGAACGTTTCCTCATGGCCAGGAGCGGTAGAATAACACGCTTTGTATCTTTGTGCCACCGCATTTGAGTTTAATACGCTACTTCTTAGGCCATTCTGAATGCTTTACGTTCACCTAGCTGACGCTTGCGTCGTCTCTTGACAATTGACACCTGCATGTCGCGGTGCAAGAAATATGGGGTACATGGTTTCAGATGTGTGCCAAATTTCGACGTGGACTAGCTTGGGAACGGATTCGAAATGCAGGCGCTGAAGGCTGATGCTGTATCGTGTAATTTTAGGTCATCTTCATGGGAAACTTCTTACGAGTAAATGAGATATCGATGAAGCTGCTGTCATTCGCCATGGACTTCTGGTCATCTGGACAGATGAAGGCTCTCTTCCTGGAGCACGAGGTACGACGTTGATAAAGTAGCAGCCCGTAATGTCAGTTACAGTCATGATAGCGTCACTCGCTTAACCGTTGACCAAAATACGTGTTTCGTCGCCTTGTGAGACGGTCGTGACTGGAAAAGTCCGCGTGAACGTTACTTGAGACTGTTTGCTGGCGTTCCCTGAATTTCACGAAGCTGGTTCTGTTGGACATTAAAGACATGTGATTAGCCGGTGTGTTAAGATTCAGCGAACTAAATGGCGTGAAAAATTCGATGTGTTAACGATGGTAAAATGTTTTAGTGCACTTAGTGTTAAAGTTGTGAAATTTCACACGCCAGCCAAGAAAAATTTGTTTTCTAGGTTTGGTAGATTACAAGCACTTATTTCCTATTCAGTTTCCGTTCTGTTGGTCGTCTTACGCTTCGATTGGGTCAGCTCTTTCGCACCGGCGGAACTACTAGACCTGATTGGTTAATTAGTTTGGTGTTTGGTATGGTGTTTTGTTTTCGGTAATTGGTTCGGTGTTTTGTATTAAATCAAAAGCGGCGCCACCACTACCGAGCCGGCCGTCTCCGGCGTGCCGAGCGTCCGGACGGGACCGCCCGGGCCCGGTACGCCGCGGCGCGCTAATCGGCACGGCGGTGGGCTCAGACGCGCCGCTCACAGCGCCGCCGCGTTGCAGGGCTATTTTGGCGCCGTTGGCTGCCTGCTGGAGCTGATGAAGACCCGTCAGGAGTAAGCCGGCAGCCGGCCCGGCCCGGCCGAGCTGCGGCGCCGCCCGCCGCTACCAGACGCTCGCCGCCCGGCCGGTCAGGTCTGGACGTTGGGCAGGAGTGGCCGGCCCGACGCCGAGTCACGGCCGGCGCGGCCGATGCGTGCAGGGCGCCAAGTCCGGCCCCGGCACTGCACGGCTCGGCCTGCGCAGCGGCCTGCCGCCCTACCGGAGCCTGTGCGCCGGTAGCCGACCTCGCGGCGAGCGCAGTGGCAGAGTCTGAGGCCGGGCAGTGGCTGGAGTCTGAGGCCGGGCAGTGGCTGGAGTCTGAGGCCGGGCAGTGGCAGAGTCTGAGGCCGCGCAGTGGCAGAGTCGGAGGCCGGGCAGTGGCTGGAGTCTGAGGCCGGGCAGTGGCTGGAGTCTGAGGCCGGGCAGTGGCTGGAGTCTGAGGCCGGGCAGTGGCTGGAGTCTGAGGCCGGGCAGTGGCTGGAGTCTGAGGCCGGGCAGTGGCTGGAGTCTGAGGCCGGGCAGTGGCTGGAGTCTGAGGCCGGGCAGTGGCAGAGTCTGAGGCCGGGCAGTGGCAGAGTCGGAGGCCGGGCAGTGGCTGGAGTCTGCCCGAGTCGGGCAGTGGCTGGAGTCTGCCCGAGTCGGGCGACCGCCAGGCGGACTCTAACTGCCCACCAAAACAAATCAGGGACCGTTGTCATGATTCTGTACGCATCCCTTTCAGGTACTGGGCTGACGACGAGTGGTGTCGCTGGTGCTCTGCCCTCTGAGGCAGCTGGTGTCTCGAGCCGCCGTGCGTCTCGTGTTGTTGAGTGGCAGGGACTCGTGTGTGCACACGCGCAGTCGGTTTCCGCCGGAGGCAGACGGCGGGCAACGTAGTGCGGTGTCGGGGATAAAGAACACGTTTTCTGGAAACCGGCGCTATAGCGAATGTTCGCGAACTTGCAGTGAGAAGCCGTGAAACTCTCCGGCGGGACGTCCCGTCTTCCGGCTCTGTAGGCGCGGCCCGTGTTTGAACGGGTACCGCAGCATTCATCGTCGGCTGGCGGGGTTCCGGTTTCTGCTGTGATCCATTGGTAGGACCCAAGGGTTGTCTCAGGTGCTTTTGCCGTGTCGGATATTTCATGTACAATATGGCGTGGCACAGGTGTGCTGGTTTATTTGTTGGTTCGTATGATATGTGCACCAAGGGGAACATCATTTACCACAGACCAATGTTGATTTGCTCCAGATTTCCCAGGGACAATGGGCGTGACCCTCGCCTCTTGCTGCAAGATATCCGCATTCAGCCTGTCGACCACTGGGGCGTAGGCGCGTCTCTCGGATGAATGGCACCCATTTAATCGCGGGTATTCGTTCGGGCTGGCTCCAGAAAATCAGCACCCATTTCGATGAACCGTTCTGTTCCTGGGCGGAAACGCCGGCGTTGCCGGCGATAAAATGATACGTCCTATCCATTTGCTGTGCAAACAGCGGGCGGCTGAAGCCGCCGAAGGTCCCGTGCTGAAGTTGTGCCGTGACGTGGTGACGGACCCGGGAAGTGACTGGAGAGGGTTCCGGAGTTCTCTGGAGCGGGATCTTTCACTCAGGTGGATATTCATGGCCTTGCTGTCGGCTGCTGCCTTGTTTGTGGCGCCCGCTGGCCTCTGGTGAACAGATCCTTCAGTGGCCGTCTGCGGCGGCCGCCTCTGAAGCCTGCCTCTGAACCTGCCTCTTCACTGGCCGTTTGCGGCGCGCGCGTGGCTCTGTAGTGAAGGGATCCCTCAGTGACCGGTATCAAAGTAGCTGGCAGAACAGTCTTTCTAGCGATTTCCCCAACAACAAGACGCGCATGCGACGCACAGTTGTTCTGCATCTTTACGCCCTGGCGCGCCTGGCGCGGTCTACCGGTTTTCTCTTGGTGCCGATAACGCTGCTGCGGTTCGACCGTATTCCCTGCTGGCGTCCGGCTGTGCTTCGCCCTTACCCTGGCTCGTTGCCTTGCTCCTTACGACTTAGTTGCCGTTGTGTTCCGCTCCGTGACGACGCGCCGGAGCCGGCCGTGTACATGCTCCGAGAAGGTCCGCATTGTGCCTGTGCTGTCCGCCTGCGCCAGGCTGGCTGCCGAGGCTGCTGGCCGCCTGGTCGGGAGAGGCCCGTTCGCTGCGTCCGCTGGGGTCCTGTAACGTCTTCATCTCTCGGCCAGCAGCGGCTTGATCCATGTGCCCGCAGTTGCGTGACCAGGTATGCACGGCGTCCCGTTCCTCCAGTATTAGGTGTAGACCAAATGGCGTGGTTGCGCGACCGTCGGCTAAGGTGGCCGTGATGTATGGCCTATAAAAACAAGACCTGATGTTGGTTCGCCTCCAGACGCTGTCGTGGCGGAGCTCTTTGACTTGCTTTAGACGAATAGGCATGTGTTTGGTGTGGTATCTACGTGACCGTGCAACGCTGCTTACTTCACTTCAGTTTGGATGCGAAAATATTTGCGATGTTGAATGTTTTAGATTATGATTGGGACGAATTCCTTAAATGGCTCTTGGATCAAAGACCGCAGGCTTGCCTGATGCGCGGGTGCTTCATCCCAGCGTCCAGTAATTCGTGGGCATATGTAGCGAATTCAGTTGTTGCAGTGTTGCACAGATGTTTATTGTGTCCATAAAATATTAATTATAGACATTCAGACGTCCTCCATCAACAGTCGCTTCTGTAAAAAGTCGCGGGTATGAACTGTTGTTTTCAAAACCGTGATTATGTCTTTGAAGATAACCGTAAAGATTTGGCTTCTGGTCGTATTTGGCTTCTTTGCACCTGTGTCGTGAACAGCTGTAAAATATGTGCAATAGGACGCAACGCATTCCATAAGATCAAAAAAATTACACATGGTAGTATAACATAATTTACGACAGGTTGCGGGTTGCCACAGAAATGATCCCTCGCCGGGGTTTTGATAAGGAGCATTTGAGAACTCTCCGTAGTGTCGTTGTTTTCTTTAGAACCTCGAAATATTTATGTTAACGGTATTCAGATATTTTTGCCGTCCGGGGTTGTTGGAAATCGTTGCTGCCAAATTGGGTGACGTTCCTGTGAGAAACAGAATCTGGCCTTTTTGTATATATATATATATATATATATATATATATATATATATATATATATACATACATGTCATACACACTGGGGTATGCATAATGCGATTTTTAATGGAATTTCGGCGAATTTGATGTAGATGTCGTGTGATATAACGGTTCAGATCGAGGGAACACTCCACTGCAGATCGGTTCTCATATCCTCACGTGAACGTTTCAGGGGTATAACGGAAAAAGAATGACGCCTGCTGTCCGCTGCAATGGGAAGAAATGTGACATCATCACCTGAATTTGTTTTTTGTTTTTTTTTGGCCGTTACTTCCACTAGTAAATGAAGGCCCAAACTGTTTGTTCAGCATTCGAACTTTAACATTGCTCAAGGACTGATAAGAGGGACAGCAGTGAATCCCGGATGCTGCGTAGAGGGAGCCCAAACACCAGCAAGAATACGTTAACGATTGACGGCTGGTTGAGTGAAACTGACTTTTATGTGTCAGCTTTCATTGCGGTCCATGGTTTCTACCAAATTTTCATTTTGCAAAGCGTAGCCGCCAGCGTTGGAGTTAAGAGCTCCTCCCTCACTGCCGCCCCCAACGGGAGCTTTGGAGTCCATAAGTCGTATTGTAAAACAGTGCCAGTTTTCCTCAAAATATCGTGCTTTACCATGTCAAGAATCAACCTTTCATATGCTTCAGTAACTGCAGTTGGCGCGTGCTATTGTGTGAAAGTTGTGTAAATTTTCGTGCAGCTTCATGGGACTTTTTTTTCTTGATGTGACAGGAACTACCCAGCTTTATCGAAAAGTTTGCCGTTATTCTCGCAGATGGACGATGTGTGGCCAAAACGTTTTATAGTCATTTCCAGCATTAAGTCAGTATTGACCTTACAGCGTCCGTAACCTAAAGCTGGGCACGCTGTCACCTGGCAATATGGGTTATTTTAAATCCAGACTTATAAACCACAAAAATCGAGGTATTTATGTTTCGGTTAGGTCCGGCTGCTCCCATCCACTGCCGGTAGCTTTCCGCCGGTCCATTCGCGGTTGTGGCCAAACACTAAGCTTGCGTCGTATGTCTCGCGAGATTTTGTTTCAACCCACAAAACTAGGGACGGCTACCCACGAGACCAGGGACGCCGGCCGTGTAACAGAGGGTGCAAACGGGCTGCAGTCTCATTTTAGCGGCGTTGTGAGCTAGTCTCATACTTGGAAATTGTCTTTTGGTCAGGATACGCCGAAGTTTTCTTTAGTTCTACCTAAACATGGTACTGGACACTTCACTGAGAGTTCGTCCGAGTGGTTGAATCATCCGAGCCCAAATTTCCTCCCTTGCTTCCACGCATTTCCAGTAAAACGTGTCTTTATGACATCTTTCAAGCGCCCTCTAACTGCTGAGTCGTTTGGAGAGTCTTCATGTTTCTGATGGACGCCACACGGATTGGTAGCATTGAACGGAACGTGTTTGTTCCCGTCACGTTTTTGTAAATCTTAATGAAGAATGTCGTGCAGGCTATCTTGTTTCCTTCCCTTGAAAGCCAGATAGGAAGCAGGGGCGTGCTCCTCGAAAATTGCCGTTTTATCGCCTTTCGTTTCCTGTGACTGAACGGAATGTCATGTTTTCGATTCTCACGGACTTGACAACATATCATTGAGGACATCGTAATGAATTGGAACTGAACTTATTAGCAATGGCTTGTTAACTGCTTTCAGTTTTGACTTTGGGCAACTTAAGGTAAAACATTGCGCAGAACCGAATATGTAATGATTAACGGTAAAAATTTAGTCTTATAGAATATTCTTAATTATGTATCTTGTATTCATTATAATCTTATCTAATTACGATCTTATAAAGATCCTTAATGGTAACTTTATCGAACAGTTGTCGGTTCATTTGGAAAAAACTACCCAATTCCGATCTGAAACTTTGCCGGTTTTTTTTTCTTTTTTTTCACCAGAAACTCGAAGACAAGTCATTTAATTTATGCCCTCCTCCAGAAGTGCAGAATTTTCTCCTAACGTAAGCATTAGTCATCGTTCATATCATTCAGGCCACTTTGTTCTATCTCATCAGCGCTTCCTTTTCACGACTTTCTTCTGCGTTTGAAGTATGACAGTTTTCATGTTTGTCTCTGTCATAAATCATTCATGCATTTGCATGTTTAGCAACAAGGTGAGAAAGGTGCTTGCTGGAAGAGAATGAAGAGAAAGCGTGGAAGAGAATGAAGGTATAAATGGGCAGTCTCACCTTCCGCTGGACTTCGCCCAAGACTAGTTTCAAGGCCATTGTTCGCGACAGGTCAGGTCGTTTGTGAGATGGAACGAGGGCTTATGTCCTGAAGGGCAGCGATGCTTCCATTTGTCATAATAGTCATTTATCGTCTCGATGGTGCCCGTCTCCTGTCGCCTGCGCGAACATCTTCCGGCCCGTTTGCCTCTCATGACACATGATGGATAACGTTGCGGCGGCAGGTGTGGAATTCTGGATCATATCGTGCTGGTATCCCGATTCGTCGGTAACAAATCTGGGACGTTTTTCGTATGTTTTGTTGTCTGCCTTGTATTTTGGTGAGATTAGGAAAACATGTGCCGCAGTATTTACATATCCCTTGCGGATACGGCCTGGCCTAGTTCTTGTGTGCTCTTTTATTGTATCCCTGTGGTGTACATACCACTAGCCGAGGAGTAATTACGCAAGTGCCTGTGTCTTGTTTTCGGAAAGTCTTACGTGTGACAACCGTTTGTTATGTAGTCATACGGATTATGTAATGTGTGAATCATGCCATGTCGGAAGATTTTCAGACCGAAAATACATGTATCGTGAACAGTTGTATTTGGAATGGCACGATTTTTTTGCGCTGTATGATTTGAACACAGGCAGCCTCAGAAGGCGACGACAGGCAAGCAATATAACCGATGTAACTAATATGCAACGTGTCGCAGGCCCTGCCTATGGCGAAAAAGCAAAGAGGATTCGTGAATACAATGATCTGCAAGACATGTAATGTAAGAGTGTGATTATGTCAGTATATAAGCATGTAAGTGACTGAGGCGGTCCCAGGACGTCATGCTTTAGTTTATCGGTATATATGGTATCCGAGAAATGTTTGGTCATAACAATAATGCTCTTTTGTGGGATCTTTGAAAACAGTGATGATTTTACGTCTCCAGCAACTAAGCCGCAGCCAAAGAAGCTGCTCTATGGTAGCCCACTTTTCGGTCACTTCGTGTAGTTACGTAGTTTTTGGGTGAAGCTAACGAAGCAGTTCATGTGTACTTGCATTAACAATGTTTCGGTTCTGTTTGGGCCCGACCGGCCCCAAATCGGGCAGCTTGTGGGAAATTTGCCCATGGCGTTTCATTTTCTCACTGGCGCCCTTCAAAAAGTTAGGCCTGGACCGGACCTTGCCGTGGAAAGGTTTGTCCCCAGTCCGCACTGGTCCCGGAAATTCTGTAAGACTGACACCTCTGTGGCAGGCTCCCGCAGTTCAGTGGTCCGCCACCAACTGAGTACTTGGCGAAGACCAGGAAGTTTGTACGGCAGCAGTTTAACCCTTTTGATAAGGTCGCCGCCAATAGTGGGAAATAATCAGGATGCGTCCTGGATCAAAGGTATTTTGTCGGTGACGACAAGGTCCTGGCTGGAGCAGAGCTTTCACTGACCACTGGCGACCTTGTTTCAGCCGAAAGAAATATATAATGGGGGACCGTGAGCTATGCCATACGCCTCATTAAAAAAAAATCATCCGTAGTTTGAGGCGTTCGACAAAGTCCGTTCAGCAGACAAAAAAAAGACCGTGAACTGTGTTTTTAAGGATACACTTATTAATTAAAAAATCGTTCACGGAGTGTTGATGTCCGATGCCATGCCGGTTTCGCGGATTATACTTTTGACCGTTTTTGTCGTGTTTTTGAACTCATGAAGCAGCAGACTGCCGAAAACCACTACAGCTGTAAATAGCTACAGTACGAAGGAGACCCTCGTCGTACACATCGATGTTGTGCCTTGTAACCATTTACATGTATGGGATGTACCGCGTAGGCGGCCTTACCCTTACACTTCCTTGCTTTTCAAAAACGAACACGAATCACGTTGTAAGGATTGTGCAGGTACATGGATATCATTGATAATCGCATTACTATCACATGCTAAATCGTCGTAGATATTACGATGGCAAAACAGTCCTTCACAGATCACTCGACAAACGACGAGGGAATGGGTGGCCGAAATGCAAGACACAATACAACGACCCAAAAGGTTGTGTTCCAACGAAGCAAAGGGTATGCAGTTTTGCGGTCACCTCGTATGGTCGAAAATCTTGCAAGCACTTGTCGAAATGAGTTTGCAGTGCGCTATAAACTCATTTCGACGATGCTAAGTGTTTTTTAACCACGAGCCATTGTCAGAAGTACAAACATATGGGTTGTTAGCACACGAGTAACTAGTAAAGAAACAACTCAGTTACTTGCCATAATCGTCATCGCCCTTTTTTGTGTAAGTAAAATGAACAAGGAATGATAAGTGCATCGTAAAAATAGCAAGGGTCCTCATCCTAAACGTACAACGAGCTCAACATCTGTTGGCGCACAAGGGACGCCTGGGTGCTCGTCATTAACACAAACGACGTGAGCTCGTTGACGGGTGACGAAAGCGACGTCCACGTGGAGTTCGCATGCTAATCATGACAAAGACAAGTCTGAGGAGCGTTTACAGCTTCCCGCCAAAATTCAAACGCGATTTTCTAAGGAGCCATTTTACAAACAAGCAGATGTGCAATGTTTCAGCCAGTGCGTTGGCAGCGTTTGGAGATGTTAACTGTTCGGCATATTTTGTGATGTTTCCGTGTTCGGATGTACTGTTAGATGTACATACGTATTCTGATGGGCTTTGCCAATGTCAAATTGTATTTTGGCTAAGATGTGATGGTCATTGGGAGTGAAATTCAGCTCCCAAATCCCAGATCAAGGTTTCGCGCGGCGTTCGTGACGCACTTAACTGTTGCTCGTCAATAAAGCAAGTACAAATGAGCGCAAATTCACAGAAAGTTGGGTAACTTTGCAGGTGACAGACATGATGCCAGGCACGTAGCCAGGATATATACGACTGGCATATGACGAAATTTGCAAGAAAAAACAACAATTTTAGGCAATTTATCTCATATTTAATGCACAGGAAAACATAGAATGTTTGCTTTTGCAGCACATATATCATCAAAATTACGTATCCATGCGAAATCGCCATCTATCTAAAACAGACCGCTTGGCCCAGGGGGGCTATGGCCCCCGTGTCCCCCCCCCCTTGGCTACGTCCCTATATGATGCACAACGATGATCATGGGTTTGTTGCCCAAGAACTGCATGTGATGCACACTGTGTAGTTTGTGTATATGTAAACTACCTACTCAGCCTGCAATAGATTGACAAATGAAGGTCTGTGGAAAAACTTTAGCCAGTATGTTATATACCTCTCACCCATAAATGCACCTCAATTTTGGTTTGCTGATTAATGCCATTTTTGGAAATGCTTTCAATTTCTAATTTACCCTAACCTAACCTAACCCAGGGAATATCAAAATCATGTGCTGCAGAGGGACTGTTCTGTCTCCTTGCACTTCTTTGGCTGGGAAACAAAGTTGAACACGTATCCTGCATGCCAACACCCACCATAAGCAACCTATGGCAGACCATACCATGCCGTTTTTTGCAGAACAAACATTGGCAAAACTTATTAAAATTGTCCAGGTTCTCCATTTTTTGTGGCATGAAGCAGGGATTTTGCAACCAAACAGCACTGGTTGGAATGTATACCCAAAGTTTGGCGGGAATGTGCTGAAATTCTGGCCTAAAACATTACATTTGATGGTGTGCTGCAATTACGGCATGCAGTTATGGCACACTGCATTACATTTGGTCATGTGATGCAACATCTGACATTTTGCAGTAGGTAATTGCGGCTGTATGGGATTTCTGGGATGCGAAATTTCTTTCACATAGCCAAAATTCCATGTGTAATGTTCTCTGGTTTCCTCGGTCGTCGATACGCGTTCCGGTACGAGTGATGTATTTTGGAAACGGTTTCTGAGGAATTAATAATGCTCGTAATAACAGTCCCTTGAAACTAAACTATCGTATACAACCTGAGAACTACGACCAAAAGGACCGACACGTGACACGAGAAAATCATTGCAAACGAATGACAAAAGCAACGTGAGCAGCGGCGAACGAAACTTAAATATATCGCCTAGCAGCCGTAAAACAAGAACTTCCTCAAGACCAGCGCCACTACATGGCCGCCTAGCAGCGACAGTGGACGAAGCTCGTTCAGACAAAGAACAACCAGCACGGTAACCACTCTGGGTAATCAACTGCATTATTGTGTGAGCCCAAAGAGGACCTACAACAATATAACTTATAAAAGAATAAGGAACCAAAACATTGTTAATGCAAGTATACATGAACTGTCCTGTTAGCTTCATCCAAAAACTACGTGACCATACAAAGCAACCGAAAGTGGACTACCATAGAGCAGCTTATTTTGCTGCGGCTCAGCTGCTGAAGACGTAAAATCATCGTTGCTTTCAAAGAGCCCACAAAAAAAACATTAACCCGTCACCGACTGGGGGGGCGGTTGACTGCCCCCCCTGAGGTTTTTTTCTGGAATTGCGAGAAAACCAACAAACACAGAGTCACGAAACTTTGTACATCTTTTGCTCCATCAATTTTACGTCTCGTGTCAAAATTTTGACCTCAGGCCAGGTCAGGTGCCTGACCCAGGTCAGGTCAAACAGACCTATGTCAAAAAAAGTTTAGCGCCCTCTAACTTTTTTGCAAAACAGGATATCTCAATAATACTGTCAGGGATTAATGGTCGTGATAGATGCAACAAATCTGCTGTCTCAGATTTTTCGGAATTTTCCGGGTCATTGACCTAAGGTCAAACCCATTTTTAAGACATATCGCCGTTTTTTTCGGAAATCGACGGAATATTCCATGACATTTTTAGTGTGGAGTAAAGCAGACATTTAGTTACCATCATTGGGCAAAGTATCAGTGACTTCCAGCCATTGACCTGAGGTCAGGTCACGAATAACTGTAGTGGGCCAAAATGTACCACCGTCGAAATCGACGATGAATTACTCAGAATGGGTAGAAAACGGCAGAACTAGCTTGCACAGACGTAGTTATTACCAGGAACCCCAAAAAGCTTGAAAAAGTAGCATATTTTGGAAATAAACAGGCTCTCGCGAATAAAGCTCCGCCAACTTTGTAGATTGGCAACTAATCAGTTTCTCCAAAATTTAAGCAAGAGAAACCATCACAAGAACCACAAAGATCAATAATGTTGACATAGATCGTCTTTTTTCGCGAAAATAAAGGAACGCTAAAATTAGTTCACGTTAATTTGGTACCGCATACGGCCGCGGCGCACACTGACGGCTGACGGGAGAACTACGGTGTCTTTAACTCACCGTTTCGGCGTATATATTGAACAAATCTGGGGAAATTAGACATGTATCAGCAGCCGCGGACATTTACTTGTGCACTGGTGCCTTTACCTATGCGCTATTGGTCACAGCCCTTGAGATTCAGGCCATTTCTTGGTCTCATGCAGTCTGCTATGAGAAAACATATATAGGGCGTAAATTGGCTTACATATCATCTAAAACTAAAATGAGACCAGGTTCGAGCTCTACTCGTCACAGGCTTCCCAACGGTATGCTTATTTTTATCGTGCGACCAACCGTTCGTGAGTTAGAGGGGGACAGTCAACTGCCCCCCCCCCCCAGTCGCCGATGTTCGGGACGGACCGACGGTCGTGCGCGGGTTAATGTTTTGGCCACTCACTTCTCAGAAAACATATAGATATACAGATGAATTAAAGCATGACGTCCTGGGACCGCCTCAGTCACTTACATGCTTATAAACTGATATACTCACACACTTACACAACATGTCTTGCAAATCATTGTTTGTATTCACGAATCCTCTGGTTTTTCGCTGAAGGCAGGACCTGCAACACGTCTACTTATAAGTTACATCGATTGTTTTGCTTGCCTGTCGTCTCCTGAGGCTGACTGTGTTCAAGATATACAACGCAAAAAATCGTGCCATTCCAAATACATCTGCTCACGATACATGTATTTTCGGTCTGAAAATCTCCGTCATGGTATGATTCACACATTACATAATCCGTATGACTACATAACAAACGGTTGTCACACGTAAGACTTTCTGAAAACAAGACACAAGCACTTGCATGATTACTCCACGGCTAGTGGTATGTACACCACAGGGCTACAATAAAAGAGCATACAAGAACTAGGCCAGGCCGTATCCGCAAGGGATATGTAAATACTGCGGCACATGTTTTCCTAATCTCACCAAAATACAAGGCAGACAATAAAACATACGAAAAACGTCCCAGATTTGTTACCGACGAATCGGGATACCAGCACGATATGATCCAGAATTCCACACCTGCCGCCGCAACGTTATCCATCATGTGTCATGAGAGGCAAACGGGCCGGAAGATGTTCGCGCAGGCGACAGGAGACGGGCACCATCGAGACGATAAATGACTATTATGACAAATGGAAGCATCACTGCCCTTCAGGACATAAGCCCTCGTTCTATCTCACAAACGACCTGACCTGTCGCGAACAATGGCCTTGAAACTAGTCTTGGGCGAAGTCCAGCGGAAGGTGAGACTGCCCATTTATACCTTCATTCTCTTCCACGCTGGCAACTTCCAAACACCTTTCTCACCTTATTGCTAAACATGCAAATGCATGAATGATTTATGACAGAGACAAACATGAAAACTGTCATACTTCAAACGCAGAAGAAAGTCGTGAAAAGGAAGTGCTGATGAGATAGAACAAAGTGGCCTGAATGATATGAACGATGACTGATGCTCACGTTAGGAGAAAATTCTGCACTTCTGGAGAGAGTCATAAATTAAATGACTTGTCTCCGAGTTTCTGGTAAAAAAAGAAAAAAACCGGCAAAGTTTCAGATCGGAATTGGGTAGTTTTTTCTAAATGAACCGAAAACTGTTCTATAAAGTTACCATTAAGAATGTTTGTAAAATCGTAATTAGATAACATTATAATGACTAAAAGATACATAATTAAGAATATTCTATAAAAAAAACTAAATTTTTACCGTTACTCATTACACATTCGGTTCTGCGCAATGTTTTACCTTACGTTGCCCAAACCTAAAACTGAAAGCAGTTAACAAGCCATTGCTAATAAGTTCAGTTCCAATTCATCACGATGTCCTCAATGATATGTTGTCAAGTCCGAGAGACTCGAAAACATGACATTCCGTTCAGTCACAGGAAACGAAAGGCGATAAAACGGCAGTTTTCGAGGATCACGCCCCTGCTTCCTATCTGGCTTTCAAGGGAAGGAAACAAGATAGCCTGCACGACATTCTTCATTAAGATTTACAAAAACGTGGCGGGAACAAACACATTCCGTTCAATGTTACCAATCCGTGTGGCGTCCGTCAGGAACACGAAGACTCTCCAAAAGACTTAGCAGTTAGAGGGCGCTTGAAAGATGTCTTAAAGACACGTTTTACTGGAAATGCGTGGAAGCAAGGGAGGGAATTTGGACTCGGATGATTCAATCCTTTGGATGAACTCTCGGTTATAACACGAGCTGTAAGTGTCCACTACTAAGTTTAGGTAGAACCAAAGAAAACTTTACTTCGGCGTATCCTGATCCAAAGACAATTTCCAAGCATGAGACTAGTTCACAACGCCACTACAATGAGACTGTAGCCCGTTTGCACCTTCTGTTACACGGCCCGCGCCCCTAGTCTCGTGGGTAGCCGTCCCTGGTTTTGTGGGTTGAAACAAAATCTCGCGAGACATACGACGCAAACTTAGTGTTTGGCCACAACCGTGAATGGGCCGGCGGAAAGCTAACGGGAATGACCGGAAGCACCCCCAAAGTGCCGAAGCGGTGCTAATTCTCATGTGGAAACCGGTCATTAACATCATGGGAGCATGATGGAATTCTCACCCTTTGGAAGTTGATTTTAATTTTGACGGCGAGGTCTGCTCGTGACGTGGTAGTGTAGGCACTTTACCTTGCGAATTTCATCTCGTGAATTTATTTTTTCTATTTCATTTGGCCGGGAATTTTCAACTTTGAAGTGTTTTTAGGGTAAACGTATCACCAACAGTGGTTTCATGACCTTCCGATTATTTCAGCTGTGCTACAGATCATGACTTTCATTGCATTTCATCCAGTGATTTCATATCATCATGTATTCTTCATTCCACTGTTCTCATTATTTGCCTTGATAACTGTATTATCGCAGCTGTGACCCTGGTAGCGGTGACACGACAGACGTCCACGTCAGGCAGTGTTACGCTGCCGTCTCGGTTGACCTTTCATCGGAGTTGACCGCGCAGAGTCACCAGCTTTGTGCTAGGACCAGCGACGGGGAAAGACGTGCTGCGTGTCCTACGTTGTGATCGGACTTCTATGTGGCCGATTTTTCTGGGACCTTCCTTTTGATTGTCAAGTTGACAATACAGCTATATATATATATATAACGTCTGGATATATTCAGCATCAAAATTTAGAGGTGTCATATCTAGAGATCGCATAACATAATGCAGAGATCAACGCAGCTTGTATTAACACACAGCCCCCACACAGCACGATATTGCGTGCTATGTTGGGGCGGTAGATTCTGCCCCCTCTCTTTCTGGTTTTTTGCTTTCCATTCGCGGGCTTTTGGAAGCCGCATCACAAAAATTGGTGGATTTTTCTAAACTTGTTTTTAACACGTTGTGACGATGTTTCAAAAATCCACCACACCCAGAGGCGGTTCCAGGAAACTTTTTTGGCAGGCATGTTTTAGGAGTATCGCTATTTCTGGAGAACGAGCATTTCGACGTAGTCTTGTACTATTTTGATGTCCTTTATAATGTCATGGATGTTTCAAATGATCAAAATATGTAAAGCTTGGACGCGTTCAAGTATTTTTAAGAAAAATGTCGGTTAATGGCGGATCCAGAGGAAAACAAAAGTGGGTATCTGTTTCTTTTTCTTCTTAAGAAGTTGTGACTCATTGCATGAATAAACCAAAGAAAAATTGTGATAGAGACATATTTATCCCAATTTACAGACACAATTCTCCTAAACAGACTGCGAGGGGCGACTCCAGGCATCGGTTTTTAGATGTATAGTTCGTCTAATAACTTGTTCAGTGAGCCTAAGAGACATCTGGATCTGTGGGATTGGTTTTGTTAGTTCCACATATGCCACATATATAACGATCAAATGCCATATATTTTGGCGGAAACAAAAATCAGAGGCGGCTCCAGTGTGGTATGAAATGGGGTATTTCGTTCCTCTTTATTCCTCGATTTATGGAAGAAAACACAGCTATCACCATGTAGTTGTTGACCCCTCTTTGTTGTTACCGGGATCCTCCTATGAGCATTGTGCCTGAGCATCTTCCATTACATTGTGTACATGACATAACATGTGACACATAAGAAAATGTTTTCATGATACGCATAATCTTACGAAATTCAGAATATGTGACAAAAATTCCCCCTTTTATGTGCCCCACGTCTATGATTCTTTTTCTTTAATGTGATGCGCTTCTGATCTCAAAATGCGAACTTTAAGGACAATACAGCAAAATATGCACAATATCTTTCAGTGTAATACCAAATCACCAATAGTTCATCATGGAGAAAGTCATGGACTTTTCCTAGTAACTGGACCGCCTTGGATGGGCATTGATCATATGTATATCATATGGCATGTTACACATGTGGAAATGTTTTGCGAACGCAAATAGGCTCGCCAGACTCAGAATATGCTGTAGAGTGAATTTGCAGTTCCCAAAAACATGTGCCCCTTTTATGTGCCCTGGACACGCCTATGAATTTTGAAACTCGACCTCTTTCTAACGCATGTGGTAGAACTATCAGTTGTCGGTCGAACGACATGAAGTACGAAAGAATCGGCCCCAAAATATGGTTAGAAACCTGGTATAAGTAAACCCCTATTTGTATTCTCATTTTGACCTCTTATCCTCCTTTTCAACGTTTCTGTTTTAGGAATGTGGATCCCGCTACAGGCTATCAAACGCCGTTTTTCGTAAAATCAAACGCAGTAGTTCGTAAATCGAACTAATGCTTTTTGAGATCGAGGGGGCGGAATCTGCCCACCCTCTTCCCCTCCCCCCAACAAGGAATCGTACATACCGAGAAGGAGCACGGAATAGGGTTAACGCGACAAATCTTCACAGAAATTACCAGAGTACCAAGTTTTTGGAATGGCCGCTGCTGACTTTCTGTATTAGACTCGATGTATAAAAGGGAAAACAATTCATCCCTGAACAGTTAAAATCTTGTATAACCCCAACGAGATATCGAAATATCATGCGGACATCTGGGGACTACCCCACTTTTTCATTTGTCTTGCCTTCTGATGTCCTCATACTGCATGTTCGTTATCTGAAATTGGGCATACTTACGAAACAGGTTTGTCAACGCCATGCATTCTATGCCTTGGTTTCGTAGCATTCCAACCCTTAACTAGGCTTGTCGAACTGGATCCAGGTTCTGGCAATACGAAGTCAAACTGCGTGCCGTCAAAAGTGGCAGCGATGCGAAAATAAAGCGGAAACAGTCTCCTCACTCAGTCAGGAGTGGAATCTCTGCGCAGGCCACAGGAGACATGTTTCCCGCAATTTCCCAGGAGCGTTTTCTGCCTTTCCCCAATTTTTAAGGGATCAAATGGGTTTTTCACTTAACTCTTACTTACTCTTAACACTTACTCTTAACACTCACTCTTAAATCTTGAAATCCAAGGAATGGGATTTCAACCGTAATTTGTCATGCAGCGCCCGGCAATGCGATTTTGACCCCTCACCCTACCTATTCTTTGTGGATTACAGTCAGCTTGTCCCCCTCGCAAATTTCTGAACCGTGGCGTCATCCATGCTCAGAATATTGAGAGGGACGCTCCTCCCCACTCTCCACGTCGGCACCGCCCACAGGTCCACTGCTGCGCCGCCGACACCAGCCATCGCTGCTGGACGCCCGGTGCCGCGGTATTCTGGTGCCGCAACAAACGCGCGAGTGCCAGGAATGCCCGCGGCGCCAAGCTCAATCTGAATAGCCGCATCATCGCCACCTAAGACCTCTAATCTCCAGTTTCCAGCCGGACCTACTCGGCCGCGGCTCCATCGGCAATATATTAGCCATTCCGCGTGCGCCATTGCCGTTCAATTACGGACGATTGGCGGCGGCGGCCGGTCTGGCAGGGCGGCCTGATCTGTTCGGCCGGGCGCCAATGTTGTACTGGCCCGCGCGGCTAACGAGTGCCCGTCGTCCGGCCGGTCGGTTCGCTGAATAGCCCGGATCTCGGCCTCGAGGGACGACCGCCGACGGACAGACAAACAGACAGACAGACGAAAGACAGGGTGCCAACTGGTGGCCGACAGGCAGCTGTGAGCAGGGTGAACTCTGGTGCCGGGCAGGGACTATCTGGTGTTGGACCAGGCACCGTGGTGACGGGCCAGTGTGTATGCGGGTTTTATCCAACAGATTAGGGAAGCTCCCGGTGACCAGGCCTGATCCAAGACCGCCAGATTGTAAACTGCTTCAATTACCGCATAAGCACCGTCCATTTACCGACATTTCCAGACGATGTGCTGGTGAACCTCGAGCGTGGGTTCATCTGCAGACGTTACTGGAGTGGTTTTGGGCGGACTTGGCGGCCTTTGACCTGGTACAAGGCCACCACACTGGGAAGCATCTTGCTCGTTTCACGTCATTGAGGAATTCAAGGCAGATGATGCGGTTAAAGAAGTATGAAGACAGCCCATCAGGCTAGGGGGTGGTATTTATCAGATCACATATCGTATGGTATATCGGTAATCACATGGCATATCGTGCTATCGCTTTGTTTCAGTCGAGGTCGCTACTGAGTTCCCTTCTTTGCGCCTCTATACGCCTCCATACTTTAGCCTTAACCCTATTCCTGTACCCTTAACGCTAGGGCGCATTCCGGTAGGGGGGGGGAGCCTATTCGAGTCCTCTTTCTCCTGAGGTTACGAGAACTACCTGGCCGATTTTATCGCAACAAACGACAATCGATTCACCAGGACGTAAACCACATTTTGAAAAAAGACGTGCTGAAAATCTTGGAAAGGTGGATGCAGAGGGCAAAAAAGCGGGAAAGAGGTATTTTATATTGTTACATCTCTTATGGGTTGCAGGCGCGCGTGCACGTACCACATTGCAGAATTTTGCAGTTTTGACCTAAGATGCAATTTGGTCGATTCAAGCCTCGTGAGGATGCTGGCGGTGTCCGTTTGCCGCTCCGACTGACCGTTGCTGAGATAATGACCCTTGCAACATTGTGCAAAAAAGGCCATATAGATGCGTAAGGACGCCGGAACCACGTCTGAGCCTTTGCCAGAGCACAGCGGGCCTTCGGATGTGTCGCCGGCCGGACACAGCTGTAGCCGACCATGCCCGTCGCCATGGAGCTGCTGCCTGCCGTGAACGGGACACCTGCGCACATACGGGCTGCCACTGTCACCGAAAGAACAGTTCAAAAGGCAAGGCTGGTCATAGTTGGACAGCGTGTACTTGGTTCACTTGTTAAGTCGAGGATTTGTATTATGAAGATGAGCGGCGAGACCTGAGCGTGGAAGAGGATCGACGAATGGTTCCTTGCATCAAGCCCAGACTCACGGTCATTTGGTGGCCAAGAGGAAATGAAATCAGGTAAACGTCCATCCCACGAGTGGAGTCGATAAATTTGGGTTGATTGGCATTGTTATTATGATATGACTAATTTTCCCTCGAGGCCAGCTGTTTCTGCCGATTCCTGCGAGCACCCATATGCCTCCAGTGGTTCCTAGTTCCACGCATCCCGTCGTCCGTCATCCCCTCGTCGTATCTGTCATCCCCTCCCCTACCCTGTCAATTGCCTAATTAATAGCATTTCGGGAGTCCACTTTTTTCCCGCCAGTAGTGCGAGATCATCAGAATCGCAGGGGCTCTGGACGCCTCGGACCCCGGAGGTCCGCATCACATCCCTGTTTCAACCCTGTCCCAGGTTAGCCCCAGACACATGCCAAAAGTGTCCCAGACGGAGCGTAAACCGCACGACTCAGGGGTCTCACTCACCACCGATACTTTTCGGTGCGATCAGTCCCCCTGTCGGCGCTGTCCTGGCATTGAGCCCCTTAACTGCAGCGTCTGTCAGCTCCTTTTTCCATTTATGGCGGGAACCGAGCTTCAAATAGCAGCCTCCAGTGAGACGGGTGCATTGCAATAATTAAGTCTGCCACACTTAACTGCGCCTCCGACACGTCGGATGGGTCTTCCTTGCACACAGGAGTACTGCAAACATGTCTTCAGCCTCGATGTTTCCGGCCATTATCAGCCAATGTTTTTATACATTCACTCAGCGTTTACCCGCCGCTCTCCAGCCTTGTCCTTTGTGACGGCGGGTGGCGACGTTTCCCGCTGGCGATATTCGCCGCTCGGGGGGGGGGGGGCGAGTGGGGATGTCAGCGCAGCTCCGTCCAGTGATGGCAGTTCACGCGCCAGACCTGAAGTGACCGACTACCAGGCAGTATGTCCAGGACTTTCTGGAGGCTTGGCCTCGGCCTACCGAATCTCAGCTGCGTGACTCGGCAAACCCTTGGGCCTCAGTCCTCAGCCTGCCCATGGCGGCCATAAAACCTTAACCTCCGGTGGTGTTACTCACCTACTGGTGAATGAACGCCATAGTTCCGTCACTGACCACATGTCATTTGCCTGGCCCAACGGCGTCACACTGCAAAGCCTGGGGTTAATTGCCAAGCCTGCTCATACGACGGTGGCGGCGATAAATCCTCCGGATATAATAATTACGAACCCGGCGAGTAAACAGGGTCCCATCCACTACCCACAGGTCACGCGCCCGACCTCATTTTGGTGACACGGCATGGCCGAAACAACTGCTTGCGACCTGACCTCAGTCACCGTGTTCCGACTGTGTAACGCAGCATACTCGTAGGCCCTAAATCCAGCCTGCTCGTTGACGATGGGTTCGTAGTACCTGCCCCCTCTGTCAGCTCAGAGACCATAGTTTGTCGTCCATTGCTGATGTAAAAAGAAGCTGGTGTTGTCCTATGAGGCTGCCACAATATTACCCAGTGAGGCGCTTCGTATGGAAATGAGTTCATCGTGCAGTTGCAGCATTTAACGAAAGCCGGATAATTGTTACGCTATCGAATAACGCGAGGGTGAAGCCTTGCTACGTAATAAAACTTTTAGGAATAAATAAAGATAAAGTCGATAAAAAGCCAGAGTCGAAGAAAGTTGTTCAGCGAAATGATAGTTGGCATAGAAAGATATAAGACAAGTTTGAATGGCAAATTGGCACTACTACTAATGACGTTAGCTTCTAGGTAAGTGAAGATTTCCGGAAAATAGACTTGGCGGTGAAATGCTTTGAATGAATGAAAATGAAATGCAACCCTTACTCTCAATATCGCTCAATATTGGGCATATTTCTCAGCCTTTGGCTGAGAACAGGGTCGATTGAACGACCTGCCTGTCCTCTGAAAACACCCACGTTCGTGGACGTATGCATCGCCTTATCTCCAGCCGATGCCGACCTTTGCGGCACGGTAGTCCAGCCGACACATCGGAACGAGCCATACGAGTAGGAAAACAAGCTCGACTGTTCCGCGTCGGCCCGACCATTGCGCCGTGTAATCTCGGTCGCGCTGCTCGATCACTCGCATTTCAACATTCCTTCGGCGGGCTGCTGCCAGTCGACGCCAGCAGGCTCCGCGACCCTTCTTTTCGTAGAGTTCCGAATCGTATCTGGCCTAGCCGGTACTCCCTCCTCCCCCCATGACCTGATGGTCCTGATGGTTCGATAATCCGCGCACGGACGGTGCCGCTGCCGGTGCCATTCCGCTTACTATTATGGTCTTCCGCGACGCAGGCCAAATATAGGCTGAATCCCAGTGAATAACTGTTCACTTTCTCTCTCTTTCCCTCTTCCTCTCTCTCTCTCTCTCTCTCTCTCTCTCTCTCTCTCTCTCTCTCTCTCTCTCTCTCTCTCTCTCTCTCTCTCTCTCTCTCTCTCTCTCTCTGTCTGTCTGTCTGTCTGTCTGTCTGTCTGTCTGTCTGTCTGTCTGTCTGTCTGTCTATCTATCTATCTATCTATCTATCTATCTATCTATCTATCTATCTATCTTTCTATCTATCTATCTGTCTGTCTGTCTGTCTGTCCCATCCCTCACTGATTCACTCACTCACTCACACACTGGCATTTACTCCGTTTACCTCAAACGCTTGCTCACTCACTTCATCGCATCTATCCATACAGATGACGACGCCATATTTTTTCTAACATTATTCACAAAGACGACAACTATGTCAGTTTTTGAGCCGGAAACGAGATGATTTTAACAGAAGGTAATTTGCTATTTTACGAGCCGTATAATGCGATATATGATACGATACGCAACACCGACCAGAAATGCGTAACTCCCGTCACTGAACATATTTACTTTACAAAACCCCTACAATACGTAACCTGTTATTTGTAAATTGTTACTATTTTTTGTCAAAATTAAAAAAGGTAAAAGCGTGTTTTGCAAGCTTTTAGCGAGAGAGATTGAATACACTGCCGTAGTTCGGAAAAGTTCAAATCGAAGTGTGTGTGTGCGTGTGTGTGTGTGTGTGTGTGCGTGTGTGTGTGTGTGTATTGTTTGTGATGCTCTGGGATGGCTGGACTTCGCAGCGCCTCGGTCTAGGCAGCGCACAGGCCTTGCAGGGTCGCACCGGGAGTAGGGTGCGAGAGGCCAGATGAGCACAGCCGCTCCCACGGGCTGCCGGCTCACGACTCGGACCGTTTCTGGTCCCCAACTGCCTCTCATGACTTCTGACTTAAAACCGTTCCTCCCGACATCTCGCCCATGACTACTGGCTAAAGAATGCCCGCTACAACCTGTCGTTAACAACTCTGACCCTAGACTTCCTCTCCTTCACCTCCAACTCCGCCGTAGTCCGGCTTCTGAAAGTCAACGTGGCTTTCACATGGCGCAGTGTGATTCGTTAGTCTACGTCTACGTGGTCTACGTCTACGTGTCAGCTTGCCACCAATCCAGCCGACCCTCGGAAAAGAGTTAAGTTCCTGTGTCAGGTATTTGGGCCCTGGCGCAGGCCTGGCGCTCCCCCCCCCCGAGGTTTTGTGACCCACTGACGCCGACGACTCCAGATTTGTCGCCCGGCCGGTCTTAATTTAGAATAGTAACCGGTCGTTTACAGAGTCACACAAAGCCAGGCCGCAGAACCTCCAGTTGATGCTGCCCTCTAGAAACGCGCTGCAAATGTATCGATCCCATACCAGTGTCACCTCAGGAGTCGGAATGTAAAGGATTTTTGAATTTTATTTTGCTAACCTTTAACATCGAAAAACGTAACCTACATAATTCTGATGTTTATCCACCGATTTTGGTGCAATTATTATGAATGAGGAACTAATCGACGGCAGTTTTCACTTTGGCCCATACGTTTAGATTTTTTGGGAAAATTTCGGTACTATTCAGTTTGGGCCTGACTGGTGGCGTCAAAAATACTCCGCATCTCTTGGGCGAGGAGTAATTCTAACGCTCTCATGGCATGATTCTCATTCAAAAGTGACGCCTGTTTGTAAAAGATGCATCAAGCTGACTAAGACCTGCCATTTGATGTAAAACATAATGCAAATAATGGAATGCATACATTTATTTTTTCCACTGGTTGTGGACTTGGTTTCCAAATTATTGATATGATGTTGCATATATAATGTCTCCACAGGAAAAGACCAAGGCCAAGGTTCATGAGAATGATACGTTTCTTTTGAACATGTTAATGCTACATTACCATTTAGGCTCCGTTAGTCCATGGTTTCGCGTTCTACCCATCAGCCCTAATGTCCTTGAATCTGTCTGGTCTGGTCCAGGCGAATGGGAGCCGGAAGCGGCTTTTCCCCGGTATCACCATCACTCGGAATAAATATTGGTTTACGTCGTTGCAGAATGAAGTTTGGCGCTCCGATCAGATAGTATGCTCCGATTGATGGTTTGAAAATCTGTGCCATTGTACTGCTGTGTGATGCTGCTGCACTGGAAATTTGGGTAGATGCCTACTGTCTGGCAACTATTGACATTGATGCTGGGATGCGTCGGCATATCGTGCTTGCTATACGTGGCAAAATACAAGCAAAAAACCATTCGCAGTACGCGGCAAAAAAGTGCAATTCGTAGCTCATCTGACTTCAGAATAGGAGGCAGCTGGCTAGATTCCTCCCTCATGGGTTCATTCCCAATGAATGGTAATGCTGTGCTTCGGCCGTGGTCTGGCGGATATTGTTGGAAGACAAAAACAGATGAGCGTTTTTTTATTATTCAACTAGGCTTTGTCTGAACTCTTTATAGGGTTTTCTGGAAAGGGAATTGCGCAACTCAGAACGCCGTTGGATGTGGAAACACATCTAGCTTGTCTGGTTTGGTGATCTGACTACGCGGCAGGTTTAGGGTGCACTCCTGGGAACCATCTAGCTTGAGTTGTTTGGTAACATGACTATACGGCAGGTTGAATGTATACCCAAGTGTTTGCGCTTTTAGAACAGGCTTACAGGCCTCAAAATAAATCACCAATACTAGTGATGTGACATGTGCATATGTACTATTACCTTGCAACATTCAGTATGGCGATATGCAGGGTGACCAATCTCGTAATGGCTGCCAGCCGATGGGTGGGAAAAGATTGCTGTTCTGGAGGCATTGAACGACAGGCCGATGACTGTTGTCCGCATTCCGTAATCTTCCTGTATGTACATAGCTACAGCGATACGATGTAGGGTTACGAAGGTGGCTCCGTCCAATTGCTGCGCTGGGTCGATATAAAAACGCAATAATGCGGGAATGTTTTAAGCGTCAATGTAAGTTGTATTATATTTTTGGAGTGCATTTTTCGCGCGCGGACATTTTAGATCATGTCAAACGGTTATGGCCTGAACGCCACATTACTGTGACTACTGCAACAGTTATCGTGGGGAGCTTTGGAAAAGGCTCGCTTGGAGTCGTGAGAAGGCCCACGACCCAAACCCGAACGTCATTCAAGGCTCACCGCGATATCTGTTTGAGTAATCGCAGGAGCACGGCACACTGGTTATTATCATTCCAGCATATTACAATGACGCCGTACATTCAGCAAGCTTTTCGAGAACTCTAGGTATATTAAGATGCTGTGGAAAACTCTGTGAGCTGAATATAAATGCCCATCCCATAGTTATTGTGTCAAGGAAATAAATAACATGAAAATAATGCGTCCAAAATTAGCATTTCCATTTGTAATGTCTAGACCTCTGCCTCATGCCAACAGTTCCCGAAATCTTCAGCCCGTTCTGGGCTCGGTCACTAAGAGCCGTGCTGGTCAATCGTCCTAAACCTGGAAGACAGCTAGGTTCGACTGACTGCCGCCCCCACCCACCCCCGGACGACACATGCGGCACCCTCCGACTGCCGAGCCGGCGCGAGGGGATCAGGTCCAGGGAGCGGAGGGAAGGTCTGACTGGCGATCGGTCTTTTAAAACATATCAGTGAGCTTCCCGCTGGTGACTCAGAATTACACACTTTTCGCAGAACAGGCCCAGAGAGCCATACCGGCCTTGGCAGCCAAAGGGTTACGAAGTGCAAATCGCGTTACATTGTATGATTCTGGCATAGTAGGCGCCAGGGACGTGAAAAAGAGGGAATTGTCATGATCGTATGTTCATCAAGTCAGTTTAAGATCTTTGGCCTAAATGACTTCAAATGACTTCAGAGTCACATGAAATTAACCTACCCTTTAGTTCACTTCTAGTGTTTGAAAACGTTTCCAGTCACTTGCATTGACTACATCTGTAAAAGTCCTGTTTATGGTCGTCGTGATAAAGGGTACGCGCGCGGACATTTTAGATCATAGCTCAATGACCCGGCCAGATATAGACCTGAAATTTGAAACAGAAGTAGAGGACACTGTGCCCGTGGGCGAAATAAAGTTGTGAGAATTTGACACAATACCTGAAAAGACCTGGTAGAAAAAGTGACCAGGTTTCGTGAAGCTGTTTCAACGCCCCTGGAAATGGCTAGCAAAAAACTAGAGCGGGGTTTCTGAAGTCTCCTTCCCATACGGAAACAGCATTAAATAACGCACAGTATCAGCGTACATTTTCTCTTAAGTTCGTTAGAGTCCACCATTCCATCCATTCATTTTTGAACATAATTATAGTGCAACTATGTCTTTCGTCCGCTGGCGTATTTTCCCATAGTTGATGTATACGGACAGCATATGTGTAATAGCAAGAGGGACAGGTAGGGCAGCGGCCCTATCAACACTGAACGTTTTTAACGTTAGCTGATGGTGATGGTGCTATATGGTGCTGCATGGAAAGTAATTGCCGAAAAGAAGTTATGGCCCCACCAGCTCTGAAGACGCTCCTACACTGGTGACGGACAGCGTATTGCGCTGAATCGATGGAGGGGTGCTGATCGACTTACAAATGGTGCTACTGCAAACCGGTCTCAGGCGTAAAAACGAAGCTGGAGGAACAATAATTAATATATACCTTGTCCTACAGTAAACACTTGCATTTAGGTTTCCATGCTTCAAACTGCACAACTGTCTGCAAAGTGTATTAGACTATGTGCCAACTTATAACTTTGATCGGAATTAGATAAATGCAGTCAGATTCTTTTGGAGAGGAATGAGCCTGCATGTGTTTCTGCACCAGACTGGATAAGCACAGATGGTGTTTTTTTCGAATGGGTCAGTTTTTAGGAAGAGTCCTGTCCAGTCCAGTTGTATGCACATTGCAAAAATAGCGAACAGGGCAGGCATGCTTTATCTTCCTTTTTTACCTTTCCCGACGTCTGCACAATACGACACTAGCTTCCCCAGAGCATGAATTGCGTAAGGTCGACATTGGTTCTTCGCGAGCATAATAATAAGCACGGATCATCAAAATTCTTTCGAAGAGGGTGGCAGTCCAACTCAGGATCCTTAGCAACAAACCGATTGCAATCAAATCCCATATCCCACAAAACCTTAAGGATTGCAGTCCAATCCGCAAGTCATTTTGCGGTCCATTCATCGAAGGGAAACTTTTGCTGAAACAACCTCAGCAGCACGCAACACGATTTTTACTGTTTGTGATCAGAGCTGAGCGTCAGACCGTATCATACATACTACTGACTTTGGTCTTTGCACTTGGCGAAGAGGCATAAAGTAATAAATATTGGTAAGAACATTCTCTCATACCCCTCTTCCTTTACAATAAGGCAGTTTGTTTGGGTTCAGAAAAAAACATGGCCTCGTTTTCCATGCAATTCCTTACGTTGCGGCCAACTAATACCTTCCTGAATGCATGGGAACCAGGGCAGGGGTGAGAGGCAGAGGAGACATGTCCTCATAACTTCTGATAAGAGGGACAGTCTCTCCAGCTTTTTGGCAACACCTACCAGCACGGCCAGCTTCAACAGAAGTTGCTGTTGCTCTGAGGCGCCTGAAAACCTCACTACGTAGCACCACTGGCCAATGCGGAAACGACTGAATGGAATAGTTCTCGCTAGGCTTGTGAGCAGACCTGGTTCGATTCTCGATCGCTGCGTCGGGTTTTGTTACTTCTTTTATGTGCTTGTTTATTTCCAACCTTTCCTTCATTGTCATTGGAAAGCGGACCTTTGGCCTTGCAGCTACCAGGCCAAAGGTCATTCTGGGGTCATTTTAGGACTGATGTCAATTCGGAGTCATCCTAAGATAACCTGGAGCTCACCTCAGTAGCTAGTCGGCGAGCGCTGGGCAGTCGGCCTCCCGATTCGCTCTCCTGCGCGTCCAATGAGGCGCAGGGGATAAGAAACTGCCCACTGTCGCGACCACGGCTACTGTGCGCGCGCAGATCAACATCAAGTCAGCTGGACCTTAAAAAGCCGCATCGTTGAGTCTTTTGCGTGCGTAAAGCCAAGTAATTAATGACTTACTTTAAACAAAGCAATAAATAAACGGCAGTAGGTGAGGACTGCACAAAGGAATGCAGAAAAATGCAATCCAGTCCGCAATCATATCCTTTTTAAAGGATTTTATTCCACCTGCAACTCTTTAAAAAGAAATTAATTGAGGATTGCAAATCCCGCAATCCGAATCCTGAGAAGCCCTGATAATAAGACAATGCTGAATCGGATCAGCGAGACCGTTTACACGTTGCTGAATTTGTCGGTGCGCCCGTAAGCCCCAACGATCATATCAACAAACATTTTTGAATTTCAACATTCATCGAAATAACGTAAGACGCAGTGCTGATTAAAGGCCTGGGATGTCTCGTTAAGTGTTTAAAAACTTGCCACAACTAACTGACGGTTCCGCCATTGAACTCGGCATTACAGTAACATTTTTTCCTGTAGTTTGCATGGACTGCTCGCGGTCTATCGCCACCCCTTCGTTACCAGCGTTCCGGTTGCGCCACTGCTAGAGATCAGATAGCCGTAATGACCGGGGATGTTCTGGAGCACGGTCCGCCGGCCGGAACTGAGACAGCTCCAGCCACCGACCCCGGACACCGACTTCAAACGTCTCCGGCCGGGCTCGGTCCTGCATCAGCACGAGCCTGTCGGAGGGCCGTCCTGGCGCCGTGCCGCCCGGCCGCGCCTCGCAGCCCATATCGATCTGCCTCCAGACGACGGTTTCGCCCCCCGCGCGGTGACCGCGGCGCTGCGCCGCCTACCGCGCGCGGCTCGCCGCCTCTGGTCACGTGACTGCCGCGGCTGCGCGCGCCCGCCGCCGGCCGCAGCGCCGCCGACCGCCCCGGTACTGGTGCGGCGCCACCGCCGCCGGCCACCATGGTGCCCGGCGCGAGGAGCCTGGGGCTAGCGGCCGCGCTGTTGCTGCCGCCGCTGCTGCTGCTGGCCATCGGCCCCGGCGGCGGCCAGGCGGGAAACCCAGACGCGAAGCGGCTCTACGACGACCTGCTCTCCAACTACAACAAACTGGTGCGGCCCGTGCAGAACACCACGGACGTGCTGACTGTCTTCATCAAGCTCAAGCTGTCCCAGCTGATTGACGTGGTATGTATTGACACACCAAGTGTTTCGAGTCAGTAACGCCAGCTCGGGTAGCGTGAGCAAAGTTCGTCTGCCCCGGAAAAGGTAGTCTGATGACCGATTATGATACCCCTTTCGCGAAGTCGTATAAAAATGAGGAGATAGTTTTGATAACTTGATTATTTCCAAATGCGACTTACTCAAAACATCCTTAACCCTATTCCCGGAGGGCTCAACGGTATGGCCGATTCCCGGCGCGGGAGCGGATTCTGTCCTCCCCCGAAATCTCGAGAATACTCGTCGGATTTCTTCGCAACGAACGACAATCGATTTGCCATGACGAAAACTACATTTTTATAGAAATAAGTTTTGAAAATTTTGAAAGGGGTGGATACAGGGGGGCAAAAACAAACAAAACGGGGAATAGTTTTGGACTTATTATAATTCCGTTGTCTATGAACCGATTTTGATGAAACTGACATGAATCGAGAGATTATGAATGGGACTTTCACCATTGTTCCATACATTTGGAATTTTGAGAAAATTCGTTGGCGTTCACAGGGTTTTGAAAAAAGGAAGGATCAGTTTTTCAAAAACTAACTCAACAAAAAGTTGAAAGCACTTTTTTGGCGTCTTCTAGTCGTGCTCTGCAGAAGTACAAATCGTATCACAATGATTGCATAATGTTAGCATAGCATAGGTGCAGGGACATGAAAAGGGAGACTGTCATGGTCACATGTTCTTCAGATCAACTGACGACCTTTGGCCTTAAATGACCTCCAGTGACTTAAGAGTCACTTGGAATGATTTCCTGTGCATTTAATGTTATCTGAAAACGTTTCCAGTCATTTGAATTCACTCTGTTCCTGAAATTCCATTTTACGGCTGTTGTGATGCAGGGTACGCGCATTGACATTTTAGGTCATAGCTCCCTGACCCGATCTGATGTCAAGCTGAAACTTGGTACACAGGTACAGGGGACCCTTTTACGTCATATTGGTTCCGGGTTTGTCATTTGAATAAATGATGTCAAACTTTTTACTATAAAACCAAATTTTGACTTTTGACCTTGACTTGGTTTTGTGAAGTGACCTCAGATGAACAAAACTGCATTTGTTTACTTCCCAACTATTTACCTATACATCCATATAAAGTTTTAAGTTCTATCCTAAGAATGCTACTTTTGACAGTCATTTTCCTTTTACCCTCAACAGGGCCAAAAATGGTTTGAGGTGCCTTCCAAAAACGTTGCTTGGCTCCGCCCCTGGGCAAAAAAAAACAATTACGAAATTTTGTCACAGTTCGTAGAAAGAATAGCAAGGAAAAGTGACCACGTTTCGTGAAGCTGCATCAAAAAGCCTGGAATTGGCAAGCAAAAAACCCAAGGGGGTGGATTAAGCCCCCTGCCGGGAATAGGGTTAGTGAAAGAAAATGGAAGCATGGGCTTTGCCGAAAGGAGGGACGTGGTATATGGTAGCCTAATTTCGTGTTGTCGCTGGATGTGTCTTTCCTTTTTTCGACTTCGCATTTTCAGAGCAGCTCTTAACATTGTCATAGCGTGGCTTAAAAATCTTTCCTTAATGTTTTAGGGTTTTCTGGAAACACTCAGGGCCTTCTCCTTGATGGCACGACAAAAACTCTATTGATACTTTAGATAAATGCGGGGAAGGGCTCCTCACACCTCATGGACAACCCACCGTAAAGGTTGGTTGTTGAGGACTGGGGTTTGACCAAGTTTGAAATTGGGGCCCCTTCAGTTCTGCCCCCTATTACTTTCACAAAACGACACCCCTCAGTGTATATATGTATGTGTATATATACATATATGTATATATATACGAAAACAAACTAAATATCTTCTACAAATCACTTTTTAGCAACTGCTGTCGGTCAAAACAAAGTACCTTAAATCCGTTGAGAAACTCGCACTTGGAAGGAGGTTAGGTGGTGAAGCTCCTCGATCTGCCCCCTTCCCCAAACCATTTACACAAAACAACGTGGCGCCCCCGAAGTGTTCGAGGGGCTCCCTTAATCTCTATCTCAATCAAAAACGTTGGGGGCCTCCCTCATTCTCTAGGACCCCCCCCCAAAAAAAAATCCCGGCTACGCCACTGCACATCGTTATAATAACATGGTAATGGTGCTGTCAAGCCTTTTGATATCCACGCATTCTCGATGACACGGGATAGTTGAACATATTTGCATGCAAACATGTTCAGCTGTACTGTATCAACAAGTATACGTAGATATCTTTAACCCGCGCACGACCGTCGGTCGGTTACGATCATGGCCGACTGGGGGAGCAGTTGGCCGCCCCCCTCTAACTCGCGAACGGTTGGTCGCACGATAAAAATAAGCATACCGTTGGAACGTCTGTGACGAGTGCAGCTCGAAACTGGTCTTATTTTTGGGTTTTACACAATATGTAAGCAATTTATGTCCTATATATGTTTTCTCATAGCCGACTGCATCAGACCGAGAAACGGCCTGAATCTCCAGGGCTGTGACTAATAACGCATAGGTAAAGGCACCAGCGCACAAACAAATGTTCGCAAATGCCTATGCACATTTAATTTCTCAGATTTGTTCGATATATACGCCGAAATGTTGAGTTAAAGACATGATAATTTCCTCGGCGGCTGTCGGCGTGCGCCGCAGCCGTACGGAGTAAGAAATTGGCGAGAACTTATTTTAGCGTTCCTTAATTTTCATGAAAAAGCCCATCCATGTAAATTTTACTGATCTTAGTGGTTCTTGTGATGGGTTTTCATGCTTAAATTTTGGAAAAATTCATTAGCTACCAATCTACGAAATTGGCGGAGCTTTATTCGCGAGAGTCTGTTTATTTCCAAAATATGCAACTGTTTCAAACTTTTTTAGGTTCTTTGTATTACTCACGTCTGTGCAAGCCAGTTCTGCCGTTTTCTACCCATTCTGAGTAATTCATCGTCGATTTTGACGGTGGTACATTTTGGCTCACTACAGTTATTCGTGACCTGACCTCAGGCCAATGGCTGGAAGTCATTGATACTCAGCCCAATGACGATGACTAGATGTCTGCTTCACTCCACACTAAAAGTGTTATGAAATATTCCATCAATTTCCGAAACAACGACGACATGTCTTAAAAATGGGCTTGACCTTAGGTCAATGACCCGGAAAATTCCGAAAAATCTGAGATAGCAACTTTGTTGCATCTATCAAGATAACTAATGCCTGAAAGTATTATTGAGATATCTTGTTTTCCGAAAAAGTTAGAGGGCGCTAAACTTTTTTGGACATAGATCCGTTCGACCTGAGCTAGGTCAGGCACCCGACCTGACCTGAGATCAAAACTTTGGCACAAGATGTAGAAATAATGAAGCAAAAGGTACACAAAGCTTCGTGGCGCTGTGTTCGTTTGTTCTCTCGCAATCCCAGAAAATCCTCAGGGGTGGGGGGACGGTCAACTGCCCCCCAGTCGGGGGCGGGTTAGAATAAAGCATGCTACATTTTTGTTTCGAAATATTTGTGTCCTTTAAACAAATTATTTGTGATAAAAGCCAGTTTGTGGGAAATACCGACCAAAGGGGAAGGGTCGGTTGACCACTCTGACATTCATCTGGCTACGCTACTTGTGCCTGGTTCATGCTGTGGCTGAGGACAATGCCTGGGCGCGAAGGTTTGCTCTTCCTTTTTTTTGCTGAAGTCGTTGTGTGCTTTCATATGACGAATAACGGTGGATGCTCATTGGCCAATGATGTCTTATGCCGGGGGAAACTATGCCCTAGTTGTTTGATCATTTGTATAGAAACGTTGAAAGAGTGAAGAAATCAACTCCGCAGAGCTAGTGTTTTTGAAGATGTGAGCTATGGCCATGTTGTGCCCTTCTGCTATGCAAAACAAATGTTTTATAACCGGGTGTAAAGACCACTTTTATGTCTGATTCGGCCGTCCAGCGCATGCATAGCCTGTCAAGCACAGTGGAAAGGGGGTGCCTCATAAGAGTCCCATGATGAAATCCCATTTTTTGGAAGTGATGCCTGTCCATTAATCCGGCAGTTGACACTTTGAGGTGATGGACGTTAACAAAATGTACATATATCCATGGGTGTAGCCACGGTTCAGAAATTGAGAGGGGAACATGCTGACTGGAATCTACCAAGAATAGGTAGCGCGGGAGTGAGAATCACTTTTTCGGCTTTGCATGGCAACTACGACTAAAATCACTTTTGTTAGTTTTCAGGGTCCAAAAAATCGTGTCACCGAAGGGAAATAATATATTTTCGGTACTTTAAAAGTTAGGGGGACAGACCACCACTTTTTTAAAAACTGTGGCGACATGTCTCCCTACAGCCATTGCAGAGACTACACCCATGCATACACCAACGATAACAGTTAAGGTCAAAACCTTCTTCAGAATAAACAGGCCAATGCTCCCGGGCTGTATTGAAATATGTTTGCAACGGAATGAAAATTAACAATAAGATGTTTTTATTTGACGGTGGTGGACATACGCAAGGTACAGGAAAATTCGTAAATTGCGCAGCGTGCCAACTGGAGATTGTGGCCAGCCGCCTGCAAATGGCTCATACCAGGAACTGAGCCTAAAAGACGTGGCGAGGTAGAGAGATGTGTACAAATGTTTGGCATAGTTGACGCATGTTCTTGAATTATTGCTGAAATGCGGAATCAAGCTTTGCCTGAAGTGAACCTGCAGTATGTTTTTTATACCTTCATAATGGTAGGTATAAAACAGTAAAAACAAACAAAAAGAAAGGAACTTCTACGACGCAAATTAAGATGGTCGAAAATCGAATAGAAAATTTGTAGCCTGGTCAGCCATTATTTTCATCCCCTGGACAAAATATTACAGCTTGTCAACGCAGGAGATGTGCACCAAGGAGAACACGTGGCTGTAACAACCGAACCCTCTGGAGAAAACATTGGACACTTCACCCTGCCCTCTAGTAAGACCATAGAATACATATGTATACGACACATATATATATATATATATATATACATATATATATATATATATATATATATATATATATATATATATACAGGCCTTACGTCTGAGGTATGGGAGTGGGTCGTCCCGCCACTGAATGAAACCCCCGACCGCCTAAAATGCATGAGACTATCCTTGAGCGAGTTTTACAAGTGAATGTGCACATCAGATTCAAAGACGACAACCGTTTGGTACGATCTCACGTTATGTTTCGTGTTGGCTGAAGGGTTGTACATTGCCAGTTGTGTTTTATTATATTCTCAATATCTCCCAATTTTTATGTGGCGTATTATCCTCAAATTGCGCTCTCTCGTTGACCTGATCACAAAACGTATGAAAAGCCTTATTTCAATCAAAAGTAAAGTTGTGATTTTTACCACCAGATGACAGCACTGAGGAGAGCGTTTTATCGTTAATCGGCTGGCGCAGGCTAAGTTTTTCTAATAATGTGCCATTCCGCACCAGACTATCGCCAGCCCACCATGTTCTGCGACTGACGACAGTCCTCAAACCACACTTTGACGAGACATTGATTACATCCGGCCCGTTGGTCACAGAAGAGCCCACGGCCATCCAGCTGGTGCAGGCGTAGGTGACAGGTGTTCGCCAAGGGCGTTGCAGCTCGCGACGGCGCCGGCCGCCGAAAGGTGTGGAGTCGGGCAGCGCCGTCGGACGGGAAGACCCGGCTCGCCGATAATGTCCCGGCCTGGATTGATTGAGATAAACGAGCGGTGCCGGCGGCGTCCGTGGCGGCTCATTCCTGCCCGGACCGACCGTGTGCTGGAGCCGCCGGCAGAGTGTTTTGTGTCGCAGCAGAGTTTGCCGGCGGAACCGTGTGTGTCAGAACAGTGTCCGCCGACAGAGCGGTGTGTGTGTGTCGGAACAGTGTCTGCCGACAAAGCGGTATGTGTCGGAGCTGTCTGCCAACAGAGCAACGTGAGCCGGAGCAGAGCTTGCCGACAGATTGGTACACATTAGAGCAGAGTCGGGCAGTGCCGGGACAGTCTGTCGACACTGGCGTTACCCCGAGCCAGGAGCGAGGACTGCCGTCGTCGCCTCTCGTGCCGTGCCGCAAACGCTGGAGTGAGCGTGCGGCCCGCCTCATGCCGAGGCAGTATTGAATCTCTCCGCTCGAAATGGAATGTTGCTTACGTCGCCGTTCTATCAAACTGCATGCTTGCCGTGTATATTTGCTCCATTTAGAAATTACTGACTTAAACAGAGTCGCATGTCGATGAGATTCTGGCGAAGACGGTGGCGCGCAGCGGCGAAATGTACTCTGGATGTAGGCGGCATGAAAGCTATCATCGCGCACGACTGCGAATGCCGCATCCTGGACAGTCTATGTCAGGCATTTGTCCCGTCGTTTTCCCGCTCGAGTGGATCATTTCCTCGGTTCGCTGGCCTTCTCGGGGCCATTCTCGGACCGGGACTCCCAGGCTCCTGGCCGAATCGGACCGGTGCCGCCTATCGCGCGGCTGGGCGCGAGCGGCCTGTCGTCAGAGGGACCATTACCGGCGTCCGCGAAACAGCAAACAGGCCCGTTATCATGGCGGCCACGGCGACTGTTTGTTCTCGGCGTGCGCTGCGGCGGCGGCCGGCCGCGCGGCGTGCCAGGATTAATGCCTGTTTGCAGTGAGAGGCCGAGCTCGGCTGGCTGTCGGCGTCGCCCGGCCGCCGGCCGCCGGCCGCCAGCCGTAGGCAGAGAACGCCGCCACTCCTCCGATCGATGGGATGTGAATCTCTTCAACTGGAACGGCGGCCGGGTGTTTGTTCGAGCCGCGACGGAATCTGAGCACCCCGCCGGGCCCGCGCGCCCGGCAGCGGCCGTGGTCACTGAAGGGTCCGGTCTGATGCTGGTACTCGGCCCGGCGCGCCGAGGGCGCAGCGGAAGCCTGAAGGAAGCCGGCACTGCTATCCATCGACTCGTATTGAGTGGAGCGCTGACTGACGCGGCGCTCGGTCGAGGCTGGCGCTCTGTTCCAAACGCATCGACCGATCATTTGCCCTACCCCGCCCTCCCGTCTTGCCATGTCTGCGACCTGTTCTCACAAAGACGTGGTGCACTGCCGGTTTCAGACCATGGTCCGAGCGTTACAAGCAGCTGAATACCAGGGTCTCTTCAGCGACTGGCCTCAGTACAAAGGTACACAAAGGTACATCCTTCAGAAAACCTCCACCTGTAACTTGGAAAAAACGTGCGCTTTGTTGTAGCAAGTTAGAATGCAGCAGTAAAAGCACAGTCTCACGTGTCCGGTGCCAACCTCAACAAATTATCTTTTCCCGTGCGACCCATGATTGCATCAGAAGTGGAATACCCCAGGACTTTGCCGTGGTGGGATGCTGCTTACGAATTGGGCGATGTCTTTCTTTGCCGTGCAAAAAAGAAAAATAAAGCTAGTTTTCCCTGTTCGCTCATGTCCTCCTATATATCGAAGATCCCGGGGACTTTCAGCCTTCTTTGAAGCCTACGCTCACAGTCGCAGATGTATCCATGATTTACGTTCTGACGTCACAGCAAACTGCCAATGATGGCCTGGCGAGGAACATTTTTTCAGCAGTGGGTGCGGCAAATTTACAGTTGTTAGGTTTATCTACACCAGCCCCGAAAAAGAGAAAGACGATGGCAAACAGTGTCCTGTAACTTGCGGCACTGTATCAGAGGTCCAATTAAGGGTCGAACTTGCACTTATTCACGTATTTTTTCGTGCTCCAGTGGCACACTGTGTACATGTACTGAGGTGTGTGGTTGAGCAGAACAACAATCAGAACTCTTGCGTATAGCTGTTTTTTTTGCACTTTCTTATTCCTATTTCACTGCGCGACTGCTCCAACGGGGAGCGAACGGCATCCCATTTTTTATTGCTAGGCAACTCTCTCATGCTCCCATGTTCCCATGTTATGTTAGGCAACGCAGCCCAACACACGGTGTTCATACCAGAGGACTGCTTGAACTGCCTGCAGGCAAATGAAAGGTTTTATCAAGTGTGAAATCAATGTTTTATGTCAGTTAAGTATAGTACAATGTTTTTATTGTACACTGTTGTTTCCATGTGATACAATATGAGCTCCATACATCCGCTAAATGACCGCAGGGAAAGGACAACTGGGATCTCGACATACACCACTAGCATATCAAACTTTGTTCAGAAAGGTGTGATGGATTTCAAGGGTGTTTGGACTATTTTAAGGCATGTGCACATCTACCATAAGCATACTGGTATATCTTTCACACATTTGGTCATTTTACGGGCAGAAAAGCCAACGGACGAAATCTTTCTATTTTATGGTTGTATTTTGTTCATTGCGTTGGTATGCTTATGTTTGCTTTCCGTGCACTCTTGCACTGTATTGCTCAAAACCATCACGAGGCCTGACAAAATGTCGTGCTGTCTGAAAATGATAAAATATGGTCCAGGGAATTTTCCATCGTGTCAGTCACATGGGAAATCGATCCTACCAGCAGCTGATATTAAAAGATGCAGCGTTAACTTACAGTGAAAATCGCATTTCCATTAGACGGTTCGCGCTGAGAAATGTACCCATGGGTGGATCTGTTTTAAGTACTATTGGTATGGCCAGTGCAACACCAATAATTCCTAAACATAACATTAGGTTCATGGCGATATATAGAAAACTGACTATATATATAACTGAAAACTGATATATACAACTGAAGACTGAAAAAAGTGATGCATCATGATGACCGATAATTAACCGAAGCAGGACCGTAGGGGCATTTTCAAAACGAATGGGGGTGGGGGGCAAATTCAAAACGAAACTGCATGCCCCCGTCGTTCCTGCCCTTACGATTCAAAGCCTCTAACCTTGAATGTACCTCCCGAACTTTGCGTTCCAGCCGGGTCGTGCCATTCAATAACACAATACCCCATTGTCCAGAAATTTAGCTTGGCTTTCGTGCTTGTCCTAACCATGTGCTCTCACATGGCTTTCAACTGGAACGAAATGTGAAATGTCGCCCCTAGCCAAGAGATGCATAGAATTATTTTTTACCCCACCCTTTTTATTTTATTTCCTTATATATTTTACATATCTACATGTATACCATTGCCTACCAGAATTATTTTTTATCCCATCCTATTGGAAATGCAGTTTCAAAAGGCGATGGCGGTCAATTCCATGCGCACGAAAAAGTATGCAGTCATACATTTATATTACAGCCGTCTACAGCTCGCCAAAGCATATCAAACATACACTAGAAATGGCCTAAGTGACGATGTTGTCATTGGTGACGTTGGGCGACAAATTAGATAAGGTAGTCGACGTACAGTCACGCTATGAAATTTACATAACCTTGGTTTTGGTTTTCGTTTGGTTGGCTCCTCCCTTGCGCGTTCATTGGCACGTCACTATTTTCCCTTCCTGGCGCTGTTACCTCTGGTAAAAGATCGACAACACCCCATCGATAATGGCGCGCGGTACCGAATACATGGAAGGCGGCGGGCGGACCTGGATAAAGGGAGACTGCAAGCGTCTCAGGTGAGACACCAGCAGTCATTGTCACATTGTTATTACGTCCGGCGGTTCCTGACTAGCGCGCGGTCCGTCTGTCGGGCTCCAGCGCACAGTGGGCTAGAACGCCTGAAAAATCGTTTTTAATAACAATCATTTTTTTATTTTCTTGCTCCTGATCGCGGATTGAGATCCAAAAATGAACTGCGAATTCAGTGGTTGCAGTAAGTTTGACCTTAAACGTCATCTTTCTTGCGAAATATGCCGCCAAAGTCAACCAATGCCGCGGTTCCTGTAAACGGATCGCGCGATGCGCTGTCATGTGCTGTTCAAGCAGCCGTTTTGCGAAAAGTGTAAACGGCCATTAAATGTCTGCTAAATGCTGTAAGAATGCCAACGACAAAGACTGCTTTAAGTGTAGTACATGAGAGAACTTTCAAAACATTAACTTCCCCGCACTGTAAAAAATATTGACGAGGCACAGTGTCAAATGAACAAGAGCGCAAAATTGCGTATGCGACGGCTGATACCGATACCGGCCTCTGCCTCGTCAGGTGAACAAATGCCTCGTTTCCCGCTTGTTCAGCGCTCGTTTGCTGAATCTTACAAGGTCACGACTTGTTCGATGAGCAAGCTTAGCGTTCCAAACTTGTTTCATTATCCGGCACCTGGTAAGTTAACGATGCCAAAACAAGAGAACAACTAGGGAGGCAAGTGGACTGACAAGTGCCGTTAAGAGCCCACACCTCGTTCTGAAACACGTTTCTGTCCGCCGCTGCTCATTTTGCGAGCCAGAAGCCAGTATTTCTACCGGCTAGTAACAAGCTTCCTAATAAACCGGCAAGCCATGACTTGCGTATTCTTCTGAGCCGTTTTACAAGACACATTACCATACACACAGGAAACTTCAAGTAACTGTACTGAAAAAAACGCAAGTTAGCGCTGCAGTTGTACCACTAACCTTCGGCTTGCACCTACAGCTGTCGAGGGAGTTCAGCACTGCGGAATTCAGCGCCGGCACCTCCGTTTACACCCATCACCTCGCCATATAAAAGAACACAGAGGTTTCTGAAGTCTCGTGCTGGGAACTTTACGTTGCACACGGGGAAAGTCGCCACCCAAACACAGAACGCCGCCTCCATCGAGACGCCGGGCACTGAAATACGGTGAACCTCGAGGACCAAAACGTACGAGTTCTCCTCGCGCTCAAAAGTGAAGTATTTCCGTTCCGCTTCTGACGAAGTGAGCACCTTGCCAAACGTGCAGCCAAGTTTCGCGCAGAAGTGAAAGTCTTCTGGGACTGCATAACTGCCAGAACTGGTGCTGCACAATAACCTTTTTCTTAACCCGCGCACGACCGTCGGTCCGTTTCGAACATGGGCGACTGGGGGAGGCAGTTGGCGACCCCCCCTCTAACTCACAAACGGTTTGTCGCACGATAAAAATAAGCATACCGTTGGAAAGTTTGTGACGAGTAGAGCTCAAAATTGGTCTCATTTTTTTAGTTTTAGATAATATGTAAGCAATTTACGCCCTATATATGTTTTCTCATAGCCGACTGCATGAAACCGAGAAATGGCCTGAATCTCAAGGGCTGTGGCTAAAGACGCATAGGTAAAGGCACCAGTGCACAAGTAAAGGTCCGCGGATGCCGATACATGTCTAATTTCCCAGATTTGTTCAATATATACGCCGAAACGTTGAGTTAAAGACAACGCATTTCTCGTGGTAGCTGTAGGCGTGCGCTGCTGCCTTATGCGGTAACAGATTGACGGGGACTAATTTTAGCGTTCCTTTATTTCCGCGAAAAAGACGATCTATGTATATTTTATTGATCTTAGTGGTTCTTGTAATGGTTTTTCATGCTTCAATTTTGAAAAATTTATTGGTTACCAATTTACACAATTGGCTGAGCTTTATTTCCCAGAGCCTGTTTATTTTCAAAATACGCTATTTTTTCAAACTTTTTCAGGTTCCTTGTATTACTTACGTCTGTGCAAGCCAGTTCTGCCGTTTTCTACCCATTCTGAGTAATTCATCGTCGATTTTGACGGTGGTACATTTTGGCTCACTACAGTTATTCGTGACCTGACCTCAGGTGAATGGCTGGAAGTCATTGATACTTTGCCCAATGACGGTAACTAGATGTCTGCTTCACTCCACACTGAAAATGTTACGAAATGTTCCGTCAGTTTCCGAAAAAAACGACATGTCTTAAAAATGGGCTTGACCTTAGGTCAATGACCCGGAAAATTCCGAAAAATCAGAGATAGTCGATTTGTTGCATCTATCACGTTCACTAATCCCTGAAAGTATTATTGAGATATCTTGTGTTGCAAAAAGGTTACAGGACGCTAAACGTTTTTGGTCATTGGTCCGTTTGACCTGACCTAGATCAGGTACCTGACGTGACCTGAGGTCAAAATTTTGACACGAGATGTAAAATTGATGGACCAAGAGGTACACAAAGTTTCGTGACTCTGTTGTTTGTTGATTCTCTCGTAATCCCAGAAAAACCTCCGGAAGGCAGTCAACTCCCCCCCAGTTGGGGACGGGTTAATAAGCTATTTTTCAGTTAAGCGCACCACAGGTCATCCTAGGTCAGATTACTCTGTTGACTTTTTGGCAACCTTTGATAACCAAGGCTTCAAAGTGGCTGTAAAGAGGTTTAGCAGTAGGCACAAGGCCTGATTTGTCTACTTGGAGCGGAAAAGTGCACTTGAAGCCAAGTTTAGCCATTCCAAGGAAAGCGGAAAATGGGGGTAAAAAATTACCTTCCTGTAAGGGCAGGAGTCTCTTACGTTCTTAGTGCATACTTATGTGTCTTGGCTGGTATACGCCGAAAATGTATCGCATGGCACGCGTATGACTTCTGTAAATATCATATTAAAGTGGAACAAGGTCAACGTAGGTCAAGGTGTTGACGCATCCGTATACTACGGGCGTTTCTGGTGTTTGTCGTGTCGTGTGCCACATTGTCATTGTCGAAGCACAGTACGGTATAAAATTCTATAATACTGGATCACATAATATCCCCTCTATTTCATGACGTTCACACCCAAATCATTTATTCACATGAGTCACTCAGAAGCCGGGCGGCGGCCGCCATACAAGAACCGAATGTTTGGCGGGAGACTATTTTCGCGACGTCAGGGGTTTCCATTTGGCGACCAAAAATAACAGAATTGGGGCAGTACAAGCTGCAAAGAAGGATTACAAAGTGTACCCGCATTGAAAACAAGGATCGGTTTTCAAACAGTGAAGTCAGGTCAGCCTAGGTCATATGGGATTGGATCACCCTTGGAAAATAAGTTCATATGATATATTAGCGCTTCCGAAGCACAGGCGACTACCAAGAAACATTTAAGGAACGTAAACCAAAGATCTGTACTCAGCTGCGGGTCTGATAATTCAGCATGAAAAATAGTCTGACCCCAAGTCACGGGTCACGGGGTATAGTGGGCTACATCTGCGTGTGAAATGACGTGAGAAGCACCAGGGTGTATGTCAGCTTCAGAATCGCTGAACCAGTCCCACATACAGGAATCTGGCTGCCGACGATTGTCTTTCGTTGGCGTCCACCCGATTGCCGGCCAAGGATTGGGCAGGCGGCGCCCAGAAATACACTAGTGTCTCTGAGCTGGCTCGAACCGCTGTCGTATCCTGTTCACTGAAACTACCGTCGTGTCCGGACGCACAATGAAAAGAGATCTTCCACACACCAACTCAGTAGCTAACGCAGACAAGCCGAAAGTTGTGCTGACCTAAGATCGATGACCTGGAAACTTCCGATAAAGTCGAGACAGCAGAACTGTTACATATGCCATGTTTTATCATTATGCCAAGTTTGATGTTAACCAGTACATTCAACAAAATGCTATGCCATTTTCATTCTTTGGAACATTGTCTTACTTGACCTTACGTCAATGGCCTCAGTCGAAACTGAGTTTGAAAATTGACACATGTCAAAATGATGTATGAAAAGACACGCGAAATTTCGCATCTTTACGCCTTTTCATTCTGTGGCTAGCGTCAGAAAACTGCAGAGGGACATGAACGCCTCAGCCCAACGAAGGTTAAGGGACGGACAAACCAACAGACAGACGTACAAGCGGATAGACGTAGAGATGGAGTGACGCATATGCCCCTGCAGGCAAATGTGGCGCCTCGAGGATGGACTGGGACGGGACAGGAAGAGGGATAGAACCTGGAAGGGGAAAGAAATAGAAAAGTGTGTCGAGGTGCAGGGACAAGGAGGGTGCTCTGGGAAGGGACGGGGATAGGGAACATGGCGGGACGGGACAGGGGTGGGGGAACGTAACGGAACAGGGCCGGGGCACTGAGATGGAACGTATGCAAGGAGAGTGGACATGGACGGTATGGGGAAGGGAGGGACTGTGAGACAGAAACATGGAGAGGGACTGGGATGGGAAAGGTCTGGTGGTACTGAGACGGGACTTGGACAAGGTAGTGAAACTGAACGGGACACGGTCGGGAGACTGAAGCAGGACATAGACAAGACCCATGTGCAATGGGTTTCATTGAAAAAAATGCGAGTCAAAGGAGAGGGGGCAGGCCTCCTCTGGTTGCGCTAGTGAAGCTGCCAGAGACGTATTGCTACGCCAACATCACTCTCGGTCTGTTTTTCATTGTGATTAGGCAACGACGGAGAAAACGGTGACTTTGATGGTATGATCTGACCCGTGACATCATCATCAGTGGCTCAAAATTAAACAATGCGTATGCCGCAGGATCGCACGGTTCGGCGTTATCGATTGCCGTTTAAACTACCCAAATCGGGCGACGGGTTCTCGAGATAAAAAGGGAAGGGGGCGTTTCGGATTAAACGTCCTCCTGCCTCGTCAATGGAAAGTGGCGAAGCACCCCAGCCAACGCCGGGTTATTGGCCCCGTCCAGTACCCCATCATTGCACTTGTCCCGTTATTATCCCTCTCCATGGTTACCAGACCTTCTTGTTCCCCCCCCCCTTTTCCTTCCCTATCTGTCTCTGTTCCGGCCCCATCTCTTCACTTGCCCATTTTCTGTCCCGGCGTCTTTTGACATCCTGTTTCAACACCCTTTTATGTCCGTCCCTTTACAGGCCTGATGTCTCTCCCTATCCCATCCCAGTCCGACACCATATCCCTGCACAATCCCAGTTTTCCTTCTCTGTCCCTGTTCTCTCCCAGGTACTCATACCCGTCCTTGATCGGTCCCAGTCTATCTCGACCTGTCGCGTCTCAGCGCCGTCGGATTCCTTATTTTGAGTTTCGAGATTACTGCATTTTAGTGAGTATCTCAGTGACGTCATATTCCACGAAATCTTTACAAACTGTTGACCCTTGTGAGCTGGATTTGATCCGTTTCGCGGAGATTCTTCGTGCTTCGGCGTCGTGCTAATTGTGAAGGCGGTGGGTGACTAGAGGACTAAGGGAAATTATTTTCGAGACGTTCTGGCATCAGTAACGCACAAAAAGAGTGTATTTCACCTATTTATTCACTGCGCATCTTTCGACACTAACATGGCCTGGCAATTACGTGGGTTTTCGACTTATGAGAAGTGGGATGCCTGCTCAACCAATACCCAAACCCATAATCGTTCCTGTGCATCATGTCTGTTACCTGCAAAACTGCCTAATTTTCTGTGAATTTGCACTCACCTGTGCTTGCCTTATTGGGGAGCACCGGTTAAGTGCGTCACAAGTGCCGCGTGAAACATTGATCTGAGATGATTTGCAGTTACATTTCACTCCCACTGACCATCAAATCTTAGCCATAATACAACTTGACATTGGTAACGCCGATCAAAATATGTACATGCACGTCATAGTACATCCGGACACAAAAACATCGTAACATATGCCGGACAGTTACTATCTCCGAACGCTTGCAACACAACGGGAACACTGCACGTCTGCTTGTTTGTAAAATGGCTTCTTAGAAAATCGCGTTTGAATTTTGGCGGGAAGCTAAAAACGTTGCTCAGACTTGTCGTTGCCATAACTAACATGCGAACTCTACGCGGACGTTGTTTTCGTCACCTGTCAACAAGCTCACGTAGTTCGTGTTAATGACGAGCACCCAGACGTCCCGTATGCGCCAACAAATGTTTAGCTCGTTTTACACTTACGATGGAGATCCTTGTTTTTTCCGATGGACTCCTTATTCATTGTTGATTTTACTTACACAAAACATAGCGATGGCGATGGTGGCAAGTATTTGACTTGTTTCTTTACTAGTTACTTGTGTTGACAACCCATTTGTTTGTATTTCTAACAATGGCTTGTGGTTAAAAAACTTAGTATCGTCGAAATGAGTTTACAGTGTATCGGAAAAGGTTTGCGCCGAAGGCGCGACCCCACGCCCAAGGCGCGGTACAGGTTACTAGAGGCCGCAGGCCGATAAAGAGTACGATCGGATTTGGCTTGATCCAAGCAAAGAGGTTAGGTTATGTTAGGCTTAGGCTATGCTACTATTTTAGGCTCGTTTCTTTTCCGATACAAACCTTAAGTTTACGAACCTTTGGTTACGAACCTTTCTCCTGACGAACCCTTTCCATTACGAATCTTTTTCGTACGAACCTTTTCCATCCAAACCTCTTGCAATAGGAACCTTTTCCATTACGAACCTTTTCCGATACGAGCCTTTTACCATACAGGCCTTTTACCATACGAACTTTATGCATACGAACCTTTGGCTATGAACGTTTTTGTTACGAACCCTTGACTTACGAACCTTGGTCTTAGACCCCGATCAGCTCTGGATGTAGGGACACTCCTGAATGTTTTGCAATCGACCCACTGGTTGAGGTAACACTGCAGCTGAACTGTCATTGTTTGTTATCGCCGAAAGTCAAGTGGAATTTTCAATATAACTCAGTGGCTAAATATTCATGTTAAACCGCCAGATTTCATCCGATATAAACTCTCAGTTCTCATAAGTCTGTCTGCCTGCCCGAAGTCTCGTTGACTGTCTTCGACCCTTAAGGTCGTAAGAATGGAGAAGAATTTCACTTCAAAACGGTGGTTCGGGAAATCTGAAAGCGTTGGGGATGCATGGACCGCGAAAATGAAATGTTCTGATGCGTTGCTGTGTTTCCAAGCCTGGAGGAGGCACTGCGAATCCCTAACACTTTCATATTGCGGCTTTACCAAGGCTGATGTTCATGATGCTACGGACCCCTGCCTTCTTCCCCTTCTGTCCCGGTTACCGAGAGTCTGCTTCAAAGCTAAAAGCATCTGTTGGATTATTTCTCGGTCCACGTGCCAGCCTGGCGTTGAGCACGGGTAATTATAAATAGGTAACATGCTTTCGAAGCAATGGTCCATTTTCTTCATGGAGGTGAAGTAGTTTTGCAGGTTAGCAGACGACATTGGGCAGATAATCACGTTATCTCTTAAAAGGCATGTTGGTTTGCATGACCGTTTGCTTTTGACAAGTCTGATCGTTCGGCGTTCAGCCAGTATGAATGGTGCAGATGATGTATTTGTTTAATTGTCTTGGCATGTATGGAAGTCGGAGGACTAAGAAATAACAAATTTAAGGATTCTTCAACAATTTTCCAGGATTGTTTTCTCCTAAACCTGTTTCGCTGTATGTGACAGATATGAATCTTGTCCAGTCACAGATGTAAATGACGAATAGTCTTTGTCAGAACCTGTTGGCTTAGTCCGCCACGTGACTGGAGTGGTCGTGAATCCCTTATAACCCAACAGTGTTGACGTCAAGACGATCGGCTGCTGGCGTTTCCTTTGAGACCGCCAATTAGTAGCGTTAATAACAACTCCATGGCCATTCATGGAGTTGCCTTTGGCAGCAAGTCAACTCCATTAACTCTGTTAACGGAGGTCGATATTGAGTTACAAAAGTAGTTGGTCAATGCAAACAGTAGTCGACTACAATAAATTTGAGTTACCAAAATTTGAAGAATGAACCATTTTTAAGTTTAACAAATACATACAGTACGAGATGTAAAGAACGCAGGCGAACGCAAATGGCCCTGAACCGTAATGATGTTCCAATTCCTTTGTTTCGTCTCCAGGGAGCAGAGGATGGTCAGACAACAATAAAATAGGATCTCTATTTTACCTACTATTGTTATAGTTTCTTTCGCGTCGCCATCTGTCACCGACTCATTGTTACCAAAGACGGTCCAGATTTAAGTTTCAGTATAGTTTCTTTCGCGTCACCATCCGTCCCTGGCTCATTGCTACCAAAGACGGTCCAGATTTAAGTTTTATTGAGGTTTGTAGGGTCATTCGCTGTCCTCAAATTGTAATCCAGTCCGCTACTTATCCCAGTGGCGGAAAGGCAGCGTGAAAGATACTTCTGAAGAAAAGGTGTTCAAAACAGTCCGCCTAGCAGTAACCACGCGCGCATTACCTGGTTGCAGGCATTTCATAGCACAATGCAGTCGAGATTGGTCATTTTATCTTCGGGGCAGTTATAAAAACAAGCATATAAATCTGGAAATTTTATGGCGATAATTTGAGTGGTGCATATTCTGTCAGTGCAGAACTGCACCAACGCTTGATAGGCGGCGTTTTTAATACATTTCCCAATAGATTACATAGCTTACAGTATATTCAACAAAAATACTTGGTACAGATGACCTTCCTTTGCTATGAAAGCTTGATAAGAAGCTTGCACAACACCATAAAGATATGACAGCCAAAGTAAAGTGCATATGTCCGAACATACCATTTAGGATAGGAATAATTGTAAGTCGTAAACAATTGTCAGAATGTGCATAGAAGTTGTGGGTGACAAGTAAAAATCGAAACAATCATAGAAGCGATACTAGACGAAAAGGAAAGTAGGGGGCTGAAATACGCATGTTTGTGCCAGATTATTTAATTGTAGTTAGTAATGCTACAACATCCTCTTATCTTAGGGCATTGCAATACATTCTTACAACACAAGGAATCGTTATCAACAGGTTACTTTTAAATTAAACACAAAAGAGAACGATATGTGTCCATTCTGTGGCATGACGCTGTGCGATTGTTGAAACGTTATTTCAAAGCTTATTTCGCATCTCTCTTAAGGGTTTAGCGAAAGGCTAATGATAGACGAAAAAGTTTGTTTCTTATCAGAAAATTATCCAGCAATGCAAATGCCGGTTTCAGTTTTAACAAAAGCATTGATATATTCTGCAAGGAATAAAAGCACCGTACCAGGCGTCGCAGACTTCAAACAACGGCTCCGTACAGAAACAAGACGAATTTTTCATAGCCATTGCAAACAAAGATCTCTACCTATATCACTCAAAATGGAACCAAATAGAGAGGGAAGGGAACATCGGATACACAAAACAAATAGGGCTGACAAGCGGGGAGAACGGTGAGTTAAAGGTAAGTGATGTTAAGAACATGAATGGTATGTTTGTTTGTTACGATGTTGTGGTGTGTCCATGATGTGTAGTGTAATGTACAGTCGGTCTCAAATATTTGGCAGCATTCAGACCTGTCCGTCGACAGGAGGCAGTGCAAGCCGTTAGTGGGCCAGCAGGAAGCTCCCCGCGAAATTTGCACCATCAATGGCCTTGACTGGGCGCCAATCCTCAGGGCTCGAACTAGGGGAGGGGAAGTCGTGATCGCACAGGCTGTCGGGGAAAAGCTGGTGAAATACGGCTCGGTGGGAACATATATGCGCATCTGAGTGCTGTTACTTAACTCTCGCCGGGCCGGGAGTTCAAGAGAACCCTGCTCCGGTTTTTTTGAGGATTATCAGAAAACTAAGAGGCGAACAGACATGAAACGCAGTGTACTTTCTCATACATGGTTTTTACACATTGTGTTAATTTTTCAATTTGTGCTCATGTAAGGTCACTGACCCAGGACAGGTCAAGTAAGGGTTTCAACAAAGTAAATGGTCAGGTTTTTGTGAAATGTATCGATGAACTTCAAACTGGCTGTATTGGGAGAACACCAAACGTGCAACAATTCGACTATCTGGATTTTTTGGAAATGTTGAGGCCAGTGACCTTAGGTCAGCAAAACTTTCGCCTTTTTTACGCTATCGATTGAAGCTGTGGGTGTGGTTCCATGGGTTTTCTGAACCAATAAACGGCCTGTTGTTTCTGACGTTCTTCGTACATCAAATTTACGTTTTGATCCTTGACTTGGGGTCAGCTCACGCTTTATATCAAATTTTCAGACCCATGATCGAATATAATTCTTCTTCGAATGTTTACCAGTCTTCGAATGTTTACCGGCAGCCACATGTGTTTTAGAAGCGCTGATATATGGTACGAACTTACATTTCAAGACTGGCCTTATCCCATCTGGTCTAGGCGAACCTGATAAAACGTTTTGAAAAATGCGGCTCGCGTGCAATGTGTGCAGACTTTGTATGGCGACCAATGATAAAAACCGCACTAATGCTTTCGTTCTGTTCATTGCTTTCTGCCCTACGTCTCTTTTTTTGGTCCGGAAAACAGAAATCCTGGTCGTCGCTAAATAACATCCCGTCGAATATTGGCTTGATTGGACTAACCCGAAGTGGTTTCTTTTGGTTTTGCCAAGACCTTTCCAACCGCATTTTTACTTTCCCGTACGATTTGTGGTTCCCGGGATCGGGGTTGGGTTCTCCTGAATCCGCGGCCCGGCGAAGGTGGATCTGGAAGCCGTACCCGCAAGGGTTAACGTAACTGGAGGTTCCGTTGTTCAAAGGTCCAGTTGTATGTTTAAAAAAAGGCAGCTAATTTAGCGCAGGGATCTTAAGCACAGGGTTGAACAACCGTGGTAGACAATACAGTTTTTATCATTGATGCAGATATATTTCATGATCAAAATGTAATAAATGTGATATTTGAAGTGCACGGTTAAATCAAAATTCCGTAGCATTATCATGCCTTTCCCATTTAAAATATCGACGAGGCGTCCCAGCACAGAACAGAGACTTTTATTTATTTGTTATATCTACGATAATTGTCATGTATAATATGTAATATACAATGAATATTATATGTGTGCTGTCATTTGACCATTATTATTCTATTATGTTATGTGTTATGTATACTAATAAAACGCTATTTTTTATTTATTCCATCGCGCGCATGCCAGAGCGCATTGCTGCTCCACTTGTAACAGCATCCGTCGACATTCTGTGACGTCTGCGTCGATGTATCATAATGTGAACGACATCTTGTTGGCATTTATTACATGGATATAAGTCAGAAGATGTGAATCAGTCGACATTATATCACAAATAAATTTCATCCGAGGAAGCATCCGTGACGTGGGCTTACCTTGCATTCGTGGCGATCCTCAGTACGATTGACTCCACAAGGATATGGAGCAGGGTAGACACAGACCAAGTCTGAGGGGTACGGCAATTTACTTACGACTTCCTGTCAAAGGTACGTGAAAGAAACCGCAGTGCGATAACCGCAGACCGAACCGCGGGCTTCTGGTGTGACTTCTTTAATCCTCGCCCGGCTCGGGAGGGGAAATCCACCCAAAGGTGGATCCCGCCAAGGTCCTGCGAGCGTAGCAAAAAAAAAAAAACGGTGGTGCTCAGCGCCGCGAAATTTTCATTACCTTTTTTATTTTATTTTTTTTGCATCCGGTGTAAAAAATTTTAGGTTCCAATGTGGTCAGGCAACTAACCGAGGTCAGGTCAAAGAAGTCAACCTCCAGAAAAATTGAAACCCTAACAACTTTTCTCGGGCTGGAAAGATCTGCATGAAACTTGTAGAAGTAACAGAATGTAATAAACATAATAGCTTGTATATTTCGGATTTTTCCGAAAATCGAAGGTCAAGGATCTCAGGTCAGGACTTTTGGGCACTTTTTGATAACCATCTAAATTTCAGGGTTTTTTTGTGGGGTTTTCTTGCTTAGATATTGTCGAAAACATGGCCAATAATATGTGTCACCTCCATATTACCAGAATACGCATGAACTTGGCTCAGGTCATGACGCCTGATAGGGGTATCTGTTGCCCGCAACATAGATTTTCATGAAATCAAAACTTCCTGCCTATGAACAATAATTTATTGTTTTCTAGGGTAGGAATAGACGGTGAAGTTAAATTCAGCGCGACAGTAAGCTTATCTAAGGTACCGGAAGTCATCAAAGGTCAGCCACCTTTAATGACCTCACTTGACCCAGGTTGACCTTCACAAAAGTGACAAATGTTTATCAAGTGTTTTGCTATGTTACGGGCATTATCTGCTATCCACCTCGTTACCTAAACGACCGGGTAAGCCGAAGCGCGATACATCACAATAGCGCCATCAACGTGCATGAAATTAGTTCGTAGCTTTACCTGACCTCATTTATTAACTGAGTCATTCGCGCAATCAGTGTGTTCGACATGTTAATATTCATCTTAGTATTCGACCAAAATGAAAATGATAACGGCAGTTTCCTTGCTTATCTCACTTCCACTCCAGCTCAGTCTAACCTATCATGAGCTCTGATGACCTCAATATTGACCCAAGTTTAAAAACGTTGTGTTCTTTCGACTCGCCTTGATGAGTTCTCTTTGCTGGTATTTCATTTTCTCTGCGCAACGCACAGGACCTGAGATCCTGAGGGGCGGATATCCGCCCCCCCCCCGGCCGGGGCGAAGGACATTTTGAGGCCCGGCCGGGCGCGGGTTAAAGTACCGTATCGTGCTGCCAAGCAACGTAAGAAGTCACAACTTTGCAGGGCCCGCAAGTGGATTTGCCACTCACTTGAAAACAAGACCAGAAATAAGAGCATCCGAAGTCAGGAGAGCATGAGCATGGCTCGCATAGTCACATGCGTATTAAAAGAGGAAGCGCCTAATGGAACTGTGGAATAAATTCACAGGCATGCGTTTGGTAACGATAATATCACGTTCAACACAGGCAGCTTTCGAGGTGAAGAATCATTTGGACAAGTCCCATGTCTAAACAAGCTATTTGCAACTAGAAACCAAAGTGCTAAGTAAAAAATGTCACGCCTCGTTTTGCTATCAACGTATCAATATTTGAAACCAATTAGCAACGTACTTCCATTTGTTCCGATCCTATTTCGCAGTGACAGCTAAAGTGCTTTACTAACACTGGTGTCCGTGTTCCGGACCCTTTAAAAGTATTTGGCCGTGCGTGTTATTTGCGCTCAATGGCAAATCATGCAGTTGCCTTGGCCGCCCAAAAGTCTCAAAGCCTCCACTTCAGCCCCCATTGAAAGCGTGTGGGTCACCATGGTGGTGGCAGCCAAAATCCCATACTGAGGTGCCATATACACATATATGTATATATATATATATGATTATATATATATATATATATATATATATATATATATGTGTGTGTGTATATATATGCCAGTGGCATAAGACAGAATTTGACATTTCCCTCCCCCGAGGAAAATCCACCAAAAAATGAAGATGCCCGCCCCAAGCTATATTTCTCTTCCTCGTGAAGTGAAATGTGATAAGAGGCTTTTGTTGTCTTTTGACGACACTCTTGATTCGTTTCTGAAATCAGAAAACCTCCGGTATTTTGTCATCATTGCGCACTTTTATTGAAATTTTACTCCACTTTCACCACTTAAAATATCCGTATCAGCAATAAAAAGCGATATCTACCCTGTGCTTACCCGCACCGTCAAGAGGGGTCAGTTTGACCCCCTAGTTAGTTTTCTTGAATACCTTTTGAACGAATTTAACTCACGTTTCTGAAACTCACAGAACCTGACCAAAAATAATCAGCAATTCTGACTGTCGCGATTTTTATCGTACTGTTATTTCTTGAGATATTAAGGTTAAAACCCGTTAGTCACCGCCCCGCCGGGCGTCGAAAGGAGCACAACCACCAGCGAGAATCGTGACCCAACATAACTTGGGGTGACTGGGTGTCTTTCACTTGATATCGTATCACATGCCTATGCGGAGGGTATCTAAACCGAATTCAAATTTTTGAGACATCCAGAGCTACCAAACGGACAAAAAAGTGGCGGTCGCCAACGTTACAGCATGAGCCAAAACATGCCTCTATTTGACCTGGCCTGACCGAAGATGTAACGCACAGCGGCCAGAAAAGGGGATTTGGGAAAGACTAAAAACGAGGCTATCTAATGGTGCCAGTCCTCAGTCGCAATTACTTTGGGTTTTAGGTAGGGGCTAGACTGACCCCCCTCCCCCATGACGGCATGTGCGAACAAGAGTGCCATGGTGGACCGGTTTAAGATCTTTTCGCTCGATCTGTTGCCCCTTCTCTCAGACACAACTGAGTTGTGCCTGAAGCAATGGCATCGACTCAAATAAAAGGCTCACGTTTCTGCTGTGTCATATTTACCCCGTCGTCCTCCAGTACCTTTACTTACCACGACTCTGCTCTCCTGTAACTGGATTGGGACCGCGGGACCGCGGCCCCACCGCCAGCTGCCCGTATCTCGCGTCCAGTCTAGGTCATTGCTGTGGCGGTATAAAATTTGCAGAGGGCTACCCGGCCGCTTGCCCGCCAACTACACTGCCACCTGACGGTGGTCGCTCTCTCATGCTGCGATACTTAAACCCTATTTCCGGGCAGGGGGCTGAATGCATCCCCCTCGGGTTCTTTGCTTCCCAATTCCAGGGTTTTTGACACAGCTTTACGAAACTTGGTGACTTTTTCTAGCTATTCTTTCTACTTAATGTAACAAAATTTCGTAATTCTGTTTTGCTCATGGGCAGAGCCAGACAACGTTTATAGGAGATACCTCAGGCCATTTTTGGCCCTGTTAAAGGTAAAAGGAAAATGACCACCAAAAATAACGTTTTTAAGATAAAACTTAAAACTTTACATGGATATGGCTAAATAACCGGGCAACCTAAAAATGCAGTTTTGTTAATCTTAGGTCACTTCGCAAAGTCAGGTCAACGTCAAAAGTCAAAATTTTGTTTCATAGTAATAATTTTTGCGCTGTTTTTTTCCAAATGCCAAACCCGGAATATAAATGACGTAAAAGGGTGCTCTGTATTTGTGTACCAAGTTTCAGCTTAATACCAGGTCGGGTCACGGAGGTATGACTTAAAATGTCAGTGCGCATATCCTATATCACAACAGCTGTAAAATGGGCTTATTAGAAGCAGAGTGAATTCAAGTGGTTGGAAACGTTTTCAGGTAATATAAAATGCAAACGAGATCATTCCAAGTGACTCTAAGGTCAACTGGAGGTCATTTGAGGTCGAAGGTCGCAAGTTGATCTGAAGGTCATGTGAACATGAGAGTCCCCCTTTTTCATGTCCCTGGCACCGCCAATGCTAACATTATGCAACATTGTAATATGATTTATACTAGCAGAAACCAAAAAACTGTTTTTAACTTCTTTGTTAATTCAGTTTTTTTTTTAAAACTAGTTCTCCTATTGTCTGAAACTCTGTGGACATCTACGAATTTTCTGGAAATTCCAAAAGTATAGACCAACGGTGAACGTCCCATCCATAATCTCTCGATGCATGCCGATTTCAGCAAAATCGGTCCTATAAAAAGCAGAGCTATAAGATGTCCAAAAATATCCCCCTTTTGGACTTTCCCCTTATCCACTCTTTTTATTTTTATTTTTTGTTATAAAACTGTTTACGTCATGGCAGATCAATTGCCGTTTGTTGCAATGGAATCGGATGTGTGGTTCTTGACATCTCAGGGGAGCCGAATGTCCCCCCCCCCGCCTTCCCGGGAATCGGCAATATCTTTTAGCCCTCTGGGAATAACGTCAAGGACCGACTCTGCTTACGATGCTTTCCTGCCATTTGCATGCGCAGCATAATTGCTTACTTTTCAAGTGGTTTTTGAAAATCATGTTTCAGAAAATTTTCCCCATTATTCGGTCCAGTATAATTATAATGACACCAATTTTAGTAAAATAAAATTATTTTTAGGGGTCGCCGAAACTGATTAAAAACTTATAATTAGAATTAGAAAATACCAGAAATTACAAATTGGAAAAAAATACGCATTGCGAAAGAGCGGCATATTTTCGCAGTTTTTCGCTAGAAATTCCGTAACTTGATGCAGAAACGAAAGTGTATTGCTCTCATTACATTTGTCGACTTTCAAGGAAACATATTGGTATTAAAGGTATTGAAACTGATGAAAATTTAGGGATTTGGCATCCACTTTGAAGACAAGAGTTTTTATGAAGGGCATTGTCATTGGCTGCAAACAGGTCAACAAGTCCCCGCGTCCCTTGCACTTTTGGCACCGCATTCAGGACAGTCTGTGTTGATTCCATAGGTCTTCAGGATTCTCACCGACTTTGCCGTGATAAAGTGTGCGATAGTCTTCCTGGCGAGAACTTCCTTTGCCACGAGATCCATCTGCGTTCGCTGGAACGGATTGTCCGATCCCTGTTCCTGGAATATCGCGACCATCCTCCTCTCCATCTCACACGGCACGTCCTTGTCGAAAAACGACAGACCAGCCAGTTCTTTGTTAACGTACCAGAGATGATTGGCGAACTTCTTGGAGGTGGCCCTCGAGGTTTCAGCATCCGGTTAACTGATCATGCCCTGCAGGAAGGCCAGGTTGTGCATGGAAGCTTTGACCGCCGATGGAACGCAGAACCGTACCCTGACGAATAAAACAACGATGAAAGAGATGAAGGGCCGAGTGCCACCAATTCGCAGGGAGTCAGGGAGAACCGATCGCGAAGGAAGAAGATCGCTCCATGGATCATACGTCCCATCCATCTGGCACGGTGGAGAGCACCTGGTTGGAAAAACCTGACTCTCCGCGGAGCTTCGCCAAAAGGGATGATCGTGATCTCTAAGAACTCACAATAACCATCTCGTGGCTGGATTTCGGCCAGCTTTTCGCGGCAGAAGGCAACGATACGATCCTTGAAGAAGAGAACATTTTCGGCCACTGCTGGCTCTAGGTTTTTGCACATCATGGGTTCAAACTTGTTCCGATCAGTGTGCCTCCATCTCCACTTGACGCTTTTCAAGAAGATCTCCGGTTCTGGAGACGGACCGAAGCACACAGAAAGCCGCCTCTGCCATCAGTTCGAAGATTTGATAACGACCAGCGAGGTGAAGGAGTTATCGCCTGAGCTTTTGTTGGAGAAACGTGTATCCTCGTAGCACTTGTCTAGTATTGCTGGAGGTGGTGTCGAAGCTCATTCCTACGACCTTATCCGAGACCTCCCAGTCTTCCAGACAATGCGCGACACCGTCGGCTGTCTGCGCCAGTTCCGCTTGCGAGCATCGGAACACCGAGGAGCTTGGCCGCACTTCCTGGCCGGCTACCATGACAGGGAGTCGATCCACCTTATCTTTTCCATCGTCGGATTAACAGTTCGGCATCCCAGTGGACCACCAGGTAGGGTGGCGGGGAGAAAAAATGCGGTATTTTCCCCGTATTGGCTCTCCTTGCGATCTGCCCGACCGCCTGATCGATGTTGATCTGATCTGTTGATCGCCAGTTCAGAGGAGCCGAGATCGAGGGCCGAGGCCGTCGTCGACAGGAGATGGACCGCACAGCGATCACTGTGCTCGGTCCGATAGAGGGCTGCTGGAGACGAGGAGTGACGATGTTCTTGGTCCTCCTGCAGGGTTGCAATATATGTATATAGATGTACACAGATATATATATATATATATATATATATATATATTTATTATTATTATTATATTAAGAATTGTGTTGTTGTCACGCATTAAGTCAGTATGAGAGATTGCTGTGCCAAAGTGCTAGGGACTCAGGGAGTTGTTCCGTAGTCCCCTTCGAAAGAAAAACTACTTTTCAAAGGGGATGCAGGACTCCTAAATATTTATCAATTTCAGCTGCTCTGTTACCAGTTTGTTCTCCGACAGCTGGGAAATATCACGAAGGCAGTAAATTTTCGTTTCGTCGTGAAGTTAAAAAATGCTTAACGAAAAACCACGAAAATAGGCCTTTTTTGTAAAATTGAACTTTTCAGTCACTTTGTGCGACCCCTAAAAATAACGTTATTTCTTTAAAATTGGTTTCTTTATGGGTGTATTGGACCAAATAATGGAAAAAAAACTTCTGAAGCATATGAGTTTCAAAAACTGTTGAAAAGTGAGTAACCCTAACGCGCAGTGCATGCATTAAAAAAAAAAAAACTATGGAGGAAAAGCTCAGGTCAGTACACTGTGTTGTTTTTCACTGACTTATTTCCACTGACTTACCATCTATTATCGCCGCATGATGTGGCTGTCTGAGCACACAGTCGCATTTTTAACACATTTTCTCGTACAATTCCTTTCCATCTTCGATATGTGGAAACCGCGTATTAGCCACTAATCACTATTGGACGCATAAAGTCACTTGCATCTCCGTAGTACGTTTAGAACGGTACATGAACTTTCTGTAGGAATATGGATGCGTCTTTCGCATCCACGCAGTCATCAACGATCATCAGCTGGAAGCAGTCCCTCAGACTTTGTCCGCAGCCAGCGGAAGATTTTTGAGTGGCCAGCGCTCGGCTCGTGACCTTGACTGACCCTGTCAAGCCGCCAGCCGGACCGGTGCCCGACCATCGACCGCCGACCATATCCGACCTGACCACCCGCCGGCCGTCTCAGCAGCGCTCCTGGTCCGGAGGCACGTACCTGGCTGCGCGCTTTGTTCTCTGTCTCGCGCGGCAGCGGCCTGCATCTGTTGCCGCCGCCGTCTGCCGTGACCGCCGTCGTTCCTGCTGGCCGGCCGTCACGTGTCGTGCGTGACGCGACACGTTACGCCGGCGGCGGCTGCCGAACCGGCGCCGGGCCGCCGCGCCCATGCATCAGGAGTGTCCCGCCGGGTTCATCATTCGCTGTAATCGGCCTGGAGCGCGGACGGCGCGCGCCGCCGGCCGTCGCCGGGCCCGATCGATGGGCAACAAGCAGGTCAGATGCCCCGGCCGCCGGGCATGACCAACAATGGGCGGCGGGGGGAGGCGCGGACGCGGGCCGAGGGGCGGGGCCGCCGCCGGCCGCCGGACTGCGCCCTGGCGTCTGCCGTGTTCAGCAGGGGCCACGGATAGGCTGGCTGCTCCGGCCGCTGCTCCGGGCCGTATCCGAGCCGCCCAGGGGCGTCTCCGCGGGATGATTGGCCCTCGGGTCCGTCGCACTGGGAGCAGGCTACAAATTAGACTGTTCATTGGTTAGACAGCGCTTAATGCGCCACTCGAATTGCACCGTCCGCCTCCGTCAAATTGTCGTTCAGGATGCTCCATGGACCAGTTCTCGATGCTGTGTCGCCTCAGTTTATTCCGAGACAGCTCGGCCCCGGATGCTGTCCCAGACCGGTCCTTATTAACCAGAGGCGCGGGAACTCCTCCACAGTTCGGGGGCAGAGAATTTTGGGTCAATTCTTTCCAGCAAACGCCTATTGGGCCATTGTTAAATTTGGAAAAAATTGGGGGCCGCTGCCCCCCCCTTCCCGCGCCTTCGTGATTAACTTCCGCTCATACAAAAAACCGTCCCCTGACATTTAGCGGTCGCATTTCGCAGATGCTCTCGTTGACGACGGTACGTACACGAGCGGGCAATCGCCTGAGCCTCGCCGAGATGGCTCCGCTGCTGCAGCAGGGGCGGCGCGCCGTGGTGCCAGGCCTGCAGACTCTGGCCGATTGGACGGCTCGTCACTGGAGCGAAGCAGGCGGCTGCTGGATCGGGCTGTTGAAGGTGGCGAGGCAGCGCGCACTTCCCTGGCCGGTAGTTGTGCACGGCCAGCAGCGGTAGAGCAGGGCGTCAGAAGAGCAGACGTTCCCCTCTCCCGGGTGGCGGAAGAAGGTGGACGGCGGTCTCTGAGCGTGCACTTGTATGCACGCATCGCTGGCTTCAGGACGGGCGGAACTACAAGGCGGAGCGGAGACCAGCACATCTGCCTAGGAGACAATCATCCGGTGCCCTCAGTGAAAATGGTCTGCAGAAGGGCGCAGAGTTCAATGAGAAGCTCCAACTTCCAACAAGCAAACTGTCCGAGACCTTGAAAGATGGCCCTGGCTGTAATACCTGCGCAAAGAACAATATTTATTACAAATGCCAGAGGCGGCATTGGTCCGTCAAAAAGGGATCAACAGCACAAAAGTTCTTCCCCTGTCCCACTCATAAAAAGAAAGATACCTTGAATGGTATCTTTCTTTTTTACATCATTATGTCAACACTCTTCATGCTGTTCTCTCCGTCGGTATTTTAGCTTAGCTATGTTTTGCTTTTTGCATCACTGTTTCGCGGATTTCGACAAACATTTCCACTGTAAACAGACGTTAGCCCTATTCCAGCCCATCTTTCGCAGTTTTAAAGACTGCCGTTTTGACGTTTTCTTCGGTGCTATGAGAATAAGATCACCATTTATGAGACGCACTTGTCCATTTCATGCCGAATGGTACATCTCTGGCATGTTATGACGAAAGATTGGATCCAGAGGAGGCCAGGGACCCACTCAAGACATTGCTTTCGGAAGGGTTGCGTATCATTTTGTCATTTGTCACTGGTTTTTAGTTAAAAAGTATGTTACATAATGCTAGGGGCGGATCCAAGGATCCTTAGTTTGTGTCAATAAATCACATCAAGCACTACGGTAGCGTCCATAGAATGTTGAGTAATAATGATACTTGCGCTAGGAAAAATGATTTTACCCTTCCCTTTCAGAATCCTGGCACCCACATTGGTAGTTGCTAGTTGCTATTTCGAAGACAATGCATGTTACGAAATACTAACTGTTTAGAGCTGGTTTTAGACGCTGTCTTTCTGTCACAGCGCAGAGGCAGGAAGATACGATGGCAACGAACATTACCCCATGTTGAGCTCCTAACTATGCCATTGCTATATGCTGTGATTTATACCACCATACCAACATAATGACAGACTCTTAATCGTCAGGTATACACAACCATAGCAAAGGCGCCGATGTACATAAACCCTTCCGCATCCAATGTAAATCATCCAGACGCAAACCCCACACTCTTGGTTCCAGACATCGTCATTGCTAATATTTTGGATTTTAAAGCATTTAGCACTGTAAACAGGGTCCAACGGATTCTTTTCCCCCTTTCCGGCAAAAAAAATTTAAAAAAAAAAGGGAAGAAGAAAAAAAAAAAAAAAAAAAAAAATTTTAAAAAAAAAAAAAATAAACACACAACAAATAAATTATATTTTTTTTATTTGTTTTTTGGGGGAAAAAAAAAAAAAAAATTAATTTTTTTATTTTTTTTTTTTTTTTTTTTATCATCGCTTCGTTCTTTGGCTATGTTATGCGCTACCATTTGTCACAGTCATGTGATCCCGTCTTGTCACTTGCTGCCCCTAATGTGAGCATACTCCGGTGATATTGCCCGAGCAATCGTCACTGGAGCGTATCGTGTGTTTCCATCAGACACCGGCACAGACGAGTTTCACCAGGCCGTCCAAGTGGCCGCCGACACTTGATGATTGACCCAAAGCCCAGGCGTGGGATTGTTTCGTTTGTCTGTGCCCAGTGTGAAATGGACAGTGTTTAGACGCGCAAAACATACACGACGTTTTGATGTCAGTCTCCTAACCAATCAACGGCCAGTTTTTTTTTTTTTAAAGACGTTTCATAAATGGTGCGGCAGAATCGTGTGCGCCAGGGGCGTTGACTTCTGTAAATGATTGGGGGGCCGAGCCAAGGGCCCGACAATCTTCTTCCCCCCTCCAGGTGTTGGTTTTTCAGCGGATTTAGCCCACTTTATTTAACCAAAGGAATTTTTTTGCAAGTCTTTTGTTACTGCTAATCAATTAAGAAACTGCATATACATATATATATATATATATATATATATATATATATATGTATGTATGTATGTATGTATGTATGTATGTATGCGTAGAGAGAGAAAAAAAGAAAGAAGGGAGGAAAGAAAGGAAGAAAGAGGATAGAAAGATGGCTAGATCAGTTGAGATTTATTCAGTACTTTTTGCCTATCTCCCATTTATCGCAGCCGTTATTTCCGTTATTATGGCCCTTTTCCCTTTAAAACCTACAAAGAATATTGGGAGCCCAAACCAACACTGGGGGCCCAAATCAGCATGGGGGCAAGGCCCCCTACAAAAGAATAAAGATCGACATTCCTGGTGTGCACACCTGTCATGATCTCCCCTTCAAGCGAGAAATAACGTCCTCTCAATGCGTGTTGTAGAGACAGAAAGATATTAGTCACACAGCTTGGCCACAAACGTTTCATCAGGCTTTATGCCGTGAAAACGGATTGTAGATGACATATTTATCTAGTACACTGCCACCAGGGTGCCGCCATTTTGAATGGTTTGTTACGATAGCGTTACCACGTGTGGTGTCGGTGGTGTCAACAGATCGAAAAAAAACAATCTTAAACAAGATTACTGGGGATGACGTTTTGTGAAAATGTTCAGAGGGTCTGTGTAGTACCCAAATTATACTCAGACATGCTTGTAATGTTATCTGAACATTGGAGACGGCCCAACGGAGCATTTGGGTTCCAAATCAACATGAATTTCCAGTCATCTAACTAGAATGCAAAGAGACCTTATCATGCTGGTTTCATGACTTACATTTAAATGGCCGTGATATAATACGGTACCACAAAAAAAGAAAGTAAGCGCTAAGGAATCAGGATTATACAAAGTCAGTATCAGAGCACGCAGCATGTTTTAATAAAATTGAAGGGCAAAGCCTAACATACCCTAGAGGGCCAAAGGGACTGATTTATCCGGAGATCAGATTTCATTGCATGGCATATTCTCGTAGGGTATGTCTTAATCTTTGATGTTTATCCACATGCACCCACTGATTGCACCTGGTTTGTTACGAAAAATATTACTTCATTTCCTCACAGCCTGGAAAAGATTGAAACAAACAGCAAGTCGTCTCGTGTCCTGAATTATTTTATTATCCGTTCGACCTCCCACGTAATATGCTTTCGTCGAAATGTTATGGTGACGCATGCTTTTCTTTTTCAGAACCTAAAAAATCAAATAATGACTACGAATCTGTGGGTGGAACAGGTAAGAACGCTGCTCAATCTTGAAACAAATCTTCATTGGTTGCATTAGAGAATTTAATGTCTCATTGTACTCGTGCCAGTTCGTAATACATATCGTAGATATGTACCATGTTCCTTGTATATTACACCTCATGTTCCATGCATTTTCTTCGCTTGTTGTCTGATACGTAGAAATATATTAAACACAACTCTCAACAAAACTATAACAGTAATCCAATTTGTAAACAAATTGCCGCGAACGACATTAAGATCCGTGAAGACAGTGCGTAGTTCCATGTATACATATACATATATATATATATATATATATATATATATATATATATATATACACACATTCCGCGCCCGCCTGACAGTCGGCGCCATCTACGCCCGACTGGGGGGGGAGGGGGGTGACCGCCCCTAACTCGCAAACGGTTGGCTGCACGAATAAAACTTGAGCGTACCCTTGGAAAGGTTGTAAAATTAGAGCTCGAACCCACTCTCATTTTTGTTTTTTGGATAATATGTAACCCATTTACGCCCTATATATTTTTCCGGCATGAAACCGAGAAGCGGTCTGGATCTCAAGAGCTAGGTAAAGACACCAACGAATAGGTAAAAGTCCACAGATGCCGATAAACGTCTGATTGTCGTATCTTTTTAACCCTATTCCCGGCAGGGTGGGCTGAATCCGCCCCCCCTCGGGTTTTTTGCTTGCCAGTTCCAGGGTTTTTAACGCAGCTTCACCAAACTTGGTGACTTTTCCTAGCTATTCTTTCTACGTGACGTGACAAAACTTCAAAATTCCGTTTTGCTCAGGGGCGGAGCCAGGCAACGTTTTTGGGAGGCACCTCATGCCAGTTTTGGTCATGTTGAGGGTAAAAGGAAAATATCTGCCAAAAACACAGTTTTTAAGATAGAACTTAAAACTTTATATGGATGTGTAGCTAAATAATTGGGCAATGTGCAGATTTAATCTTGTTTATCTGAGGTCATTTTACGAGATCAGGTCAAGGTCAGAAGTCAAAATTTGGTTTTATAGTAGTGATTTCGGCGCCGTTTTTTCAAATGCCAAACTCGGAATATATATGACGTAGAACGGTACCCTCTACTTGTGTACCAAGTTTCAGCTTCATGTCAGGTCGGGTCACGGAACTATGACCTAAAATGTCAGTGCGCGTACCCTATATCGCAATAGCCATAAAATGAAATTTTCAAAATAGAGTGAATTCAAATGATTGAAAACGTTTACAGATAATACTAAATGCACACGAGATCATTCCAAGTGACTAAAAGGTCAATGGAGGTCATTTAAGGTCAAAGGTCACAAGTTGATCTGAGAAACGGACGACCATGACAGTTTCCCCTTTTTCATGTCCCTGGCACCGCCTATGCTAACATTATACAAACATTGTAATTCAATTTGTACTTCTTTAGTATAACATGACTAGCAGAAGCCAAAAAAGGTGTTTGTGTCTTTTGTTCATTCAGTTGTTAGAAAACTAATCCTCGTATTTTTGAAACCCTGTGAACGCCCATGAATTTTCTCAAAATTTCAGATTTGTGTACCCATGGTAAAAGCCCTATCCACAATCGCTCGATTCATGCCAGTTTCATCGAAATCGGTCGATAAACAATGGAGTTGTAAGAAGTCCAAAAGTGCCCCCCATTTTGACATTTTTGCCCCCTGTATCCATAAATTTCAAAATTTCGATTTTTTTTCATAAAAGTGTAGTTCACGTCACGGCAAATCGATTGCCATTTGTTGCGATGAAATCGGACGAGTAGTTTTCGAGATCTCAGGGGGGCCGAATCCGCCCCCCCCCCTGCCGGGAATCGACCATACCGTCCCGCCCTCCGGGAATAGGGTTAATACATACGCGGAAATGTTGAGTTAAAGATACAGCAATATTCGCGCTACTGCACGGCGTGCACCGATGCTGAACGCATGGTGAAATTAATGGAAACTACTTTAAGCATTCCTTCATTTTGGCGACATAAGCCTTGCGAAGTGTTGTGTCTTAATGCTAGTGTTTGTTGTGATGGTTTTCCGTGCTTAAATTTCGAAACAATTCGGAAATTATCAGTCTAAACGATAGGCAGAGCAGCCTGGTTATTTCCAAAATATGGTTTGTGTGATTTGTTTTCAACTTCTTGGTATCATTCACAACTATGAGAGTCATTTCCGTCGTTTCCTATCCGTTCCAAGTCCTTCATCGCGATTTTGACGATTGTGCATTTTGGCTCATAATAGTTATCAGTGACCTGACCTCAGGTCAATGATTAAAGGTCATTGGTATTTTGCCCAGTGACGGTCATTGGATGTCTGCATGACCTCACACTAAAAATGTTGTGTAGAAAACCCGTCAGTTTTTGACGGCACGACGATGCATGACCTCACACTAAAAATGTTGTGTAGAAAACCCGTCAGTTTCTGACGGCACGACGACATGTCTCGAAAATGGGCTGGACGTTAGCTCAATGACGCGAAAGCTTCCGAAGAAATATGAGATAGCAGATTTGTTGTGCCTATCAGGATCTCCTGAAAGTTTTGTCGTAATATCGTGTTATCAGGAAAAGTTAGAGGGCACTAAACTTTGGACATAGGTCCACTTGACCTGACCTTGGTCAGACATCTGACTCGACCTGAGGTCAAAACTTTGACACAAGATGCCAAAAATTTTCAAGCAAAAGGTACACAAAATGTGGCACTGCGTTCGTTTGTTGTCTCACAACCAATATACACATCTCAATGTTTGCCATGATGATATGGCGTCATTTTCAGAAGAGCAAGTTAGTGCACATGCACATTGGATCAAAAAGTAATGCAAGACAGTGTCAGTGCGAATAAAAAGAACACAAATCAGATTAATATTTGTGTGAATGTCCGACTCATTTTTTATGTTCGCACTGACACTGTCATGTACTGCTTCCGATTCATTGTATATATGTACTAATTAACTCTCCTGAAGGTGACACCATATCTAGATGCCGAAACTTTGAGATATGTGTATACGTAATCCTAGAATGGGATGAAAAAAATACGAAGGCTACACAAATATTTATTTCAAGATATACCTGGAGGCCACCTGGTGGCGCATGCGCGGTTGACACGGAGTCAGACCGCACGGTGGCAACCTGGCCGGGGCGGACCTACCTTAACCACGCTGAAAATCTTCCACCTGAACGTGTGCTCGCTGCTGTTTTCCATCGACGACATCAACGTGCTGCTTTCGGAGGAACATCCGGACGTCCTATGCCTGACGGAGACATGATTGACGGATGCTGTGTATGACAGCTTACTGAGGTTGCCAGGCCACCGGGCTCTGAGGCGGGACCGGCCACGAGCGGGGCGCGGACAGGGGTCGCCTCGCGCCGGGGGGCCTGTGCGTACTCTACAACTGTACGGACCAGCTGCGCGTGCAGCGCCTGGAGGTGTTGTCCGATGGTTCGGCTGGATCTGACTCTGCAGAAGTCTGCTTGTGGTGTTCGGTGTCATGTACCGATCGCCGCGCGGCGCTGTACAGCCAGCGTTAGACGACATGCAGCGTCACCTTGCGCACATACTGGTCTTTAACAAACCCACATATTTGCTCGGAGACGTTAACTTAAACGTCACGGAACCAAATAGTCCTGGCGTGCAGACATACCTTCAGCGCCGGCAAGATATCAACCTGAAGCAGCTGGCGACGCAACCCTGACCGTCATCTGGGTCGCGGCTGGTATGGGTGATGAAGATGATACGAGAAGCAGGCCGCAGCACGGCTCTGAGGGTGGTTCCGTGCAGCATCAGCGACCACGACCTGGTCGCTGCTGTGGTGCACGTCGGTCGCGAGCGCCGCGGGCCTGAGCCGGTGACCGTGCGATCCACTCCGTCCCTGAACCGGAACGCTCCGCAGCTGAACCTGCTGACTGCCGACTGGTCGCCAGTGCATGACGCACCTGACGTCGCTGAGAAGTGGGCATTCTGGCTCCGGGTGTCGTCGTCAACCATCGATCACCATGTGCCGAAAAGACGAAAAACATTCCTTCACCTGCCGTGTCCATGGCTGCACGACAACGAGCAGCTGCGAGACATGATGAAGCGGCGCGACGAGGCCCGTACCGCTCGTGACCGTGATCCGACCGACGAGAAGAAGGAAGTCGTCAGGACCGCCAGAAATGCATTAAAGGGCGCCCAGAGCCGCGCCCGCTCGTCTTTCCTGTTTGTCCTCACGTCGGCACTCCAGGAAAACGACGTGGAGGTACATTCGCCGCTACATGGTCGCTACGCGACGCGATACCCCAATGCCTCACCTCCGACTGAAAACGCCGCGGAATGGACCGGCAGACTAGACGAGTATTTCGCCTCAGTCGGCGTAGCCGTAGCTGCGGAGCTCGCTGCGACGTCAGACGACGTCAGACAGACCCCCGTCCGCCCAAGAGTAGTTAGCGGAGCTTTTCGCGCCTGACGCGTGACGTTGCCGGAACTCTCCTCGTGCCCTGCAGCGGATGCCGTCGTCGCGAGCGTGCAGTGACGACATTATCACTGTTCAGGTGTTGCGTCTCACCTTTCCTGTCATTGCACCTTACTTACTGCATCTTGTAAACAAATCTATCACGTTAGGCGAGTTCCCTAGTGCGTGGAAATTAGCTGTTGTAAAGCCAATATTCGAAGCGGGAGCCATGACGGAACCAGGCAATTATAGACCTATGTCAATCCTGTCAGTTGTTTCTTAACTACCTGAACACGTTGTCCATCAATGTCATCGAGCCCCAAAATAGGGTGGAAAACACACTGAGCGAAGCTCAGAATTGGTTTAATAAAAACAGACAAAATAAATCCAACAAAAACAGGTTTCGCCATGGCCAAAACATCACAGCGGCGAAAGGAGTTTAAATTGGACGTGAAATTTGGGGGAACTTGCATTACACCTAAAACCATCAAGTTCTTGGCATTGTTTTGGACCAGAACTTGGCGTGGAAGGCACACGTCGCGGCCGCGATAGGGCGCTGCTTTTCGGCCTCAGAATTTGCGCACAGATTTAGCTTCGACGTGAAAAAGACGATCGTCGAAGCTCTCGTATTTCCCCACATATATATATATATATATGAGGAAACCTAGCAGTGCGGGGAGGCTTCCACGCGGGTTAGCAACGCCGCGCAAAAAAGTGGCAAGCCACTGCGCAGTTGTACGTCGCGCTGGACCTCGTGACCATGTCGGCGCCCTGGTGCGGAGCCTGGCGTCGATGAATTTCGCCGATTTCCTGGCGGTGCGGACATCGTTGCGGTGTACCAAACCCCGAGGCAGGAAAACGCGCCATCGGCAATGCGCGGCATGCTTCCCTGCAGAGTGACGTGTCTGTTGAAACGAGGGAAAGTGTTGACGGGCACCTCAGACCGCCGCAACTGAGGACGGAGCTCGCCAAGAGGTGTTTCAGATACCGTGCGGCGGTCACGTGGAACCAGGTGCTTGCGGACGTTCGTTTTGCCCGCTCCTTGGCGGCATGTACCGCGGGTCCCGCCGCTAGGTAGGCGCCAGACTGTCCATCAGTTGACTTAACAAGTAGACGCCGTGTTGGTTGGGGGGAAAGCGAAAGTGGAAATGCGTGTGTGCTGGTCATGACGTATACCATGCTTCTTGTGTTTCCGTACTCTTGTAACTGACTGCAACAGGAAGAGCCATGGAATGCTTCATGCACAGTGGATGCTGCTCAAGTACGTTATATATATATATATATATATATATATATATATATATATATATATATATGTATATTGTCCCCCTGGCTCTGTGGTAACTTGCTCGGCTCGTACCCGGTGTGTGGCAGGCACCGTGGGTTCGATAATGACAACGAACCAGCGCTGTTTGACCCGAAATAGGAAAGGTCACCCAGACCACGGGGCAGCCGTGTCGTGACTTTGACGGCACGTAAAAGTTCCCTCAGCATTATGCGGTCCGTTGCCTGGGGCAAAACTACTCCATATTTGGAATCACTTGGGCGGCGGGGTCATGGTCCGCACAACAAGCTCTGCTTAAAAGGACTCTGATCCCAACGACATCCACTTTAGAAAAGTTCCGATCAAATATATATATATATATATATATATATATATATATATATATATATATATATATTGTAGGTAGATATATCAAAGGTGCTTGTCGTCTTATCGTGAATTTGAGATGTAAATAACACCAATTTTCAATAGAAGTTATCTGAAAATGACCTCACTGAACCGATAACCCACGGCACGATCGCAATGATTTTGCTTCTGTGCTTGTGTTTCCGTATGTCGGATGTTGTGACAAGGAACGAAATGGTACAGGACGAAAGGCACGCTGCTGAACAACCAGAGTATCTCAAGAATAGAGTGGCGAATAAACTATAAAACCAGTCGTAAAAAGAAAAAAGTAGCTGCCAATATGCTGTCATATTTAGCCATATATATGAACATACATATATATATATATATAGCAAATGTTGTTATACGTATAACATTATATATATACTAAATGTTATATATAAGGACATTTAGTTATTAAGTAAACGTCGGGTGCAGTCCTTGTTTAACCCTGTTTCCGGAGGGCTAGACGGTATGGTCGATCCCCGGCAAGGGGGTTCGATTCGGCCTCCCCTGAGATCTCGAGAACTACACATCCGATTTCATCGCAACAAACGGCAATCGATTTTCCATGACGTAAACTACATTTTTATGAAAAAAAATTTCGAAATTTGGAAATGTGTGGATACAGGGGGGCAAAAATGTCAAAATCAGGGGTATTTTTGGACTTCTTATAACTCCGTTGTTTATCGACCGATTTCATTTAAACTGGCATGCATCGAGAAATTATGGATAGGGCTTTTACCATAGGTACACAAATCTGAACTTTTGAGAAAATTCGTGGGCGTTCACAGAGTTTTAAAAATAGGAGGATTAGTTTCCTAAAATCTGAATGAACAAAAGAGGCAAAAACACTTTTTTGGCTTCTGCTAGTCATGTTATGCTAAAGAAGTACAAATCGCATCACAATGTTTGTATAATGTTAGCATAGGCGGTGCCAGGGACATGAAAAAGGGGAACTGTCAAGGTCACACGTTCTTCGGATCAGCCTGTGACCTTTGACCTTAAATGACCTCCAATGACCTTGTAGTCACTTGGAATGATCTCGTGTGCATTTAAATTATCTGTAAACGTTTTCAATCATTTGAATTCACTCTATTTAAAAAATTTCATTTTATGGCTATTGCGATGTAGAGTACGCGCACTGAAATTTTAGGTCATAGCTCCGTGACCCGACCTGATATCAAGCTGAAACTTGGTGCACAAGTACAGGGCGCCGTTCTACGTCATATGTATGCCGGGTTTGGGATTTGAAAAAAATGTCGCCGAAATTATTGCAAAAAAAACAAATTTTGACTTTTGGCCTTGACCTGACCTTGTAAAGTGAACTCAGATAAACAAAATTACATCTACACATTGCCCAACTATTTAGCTATACATCTATACAAAGTTACATACATATAAAGTTTTAAGTTCTATCTTAAAAACTCTGTTTTTGGCAGCCATTTTCCTTTTACCCTCAACATTGCCAAAAATGGCCTGAAGTGCCTCCCAAAAACGTTGCCTGGCTCCGCCCCTGAGCAAACAGCAAACAAATAGAATTTTGAAATTTTGTCACGGCGCGTAGAAAGAATAGCTAGGAAAAGTGACCACGTTTCGTGAAGCTGCGTTAAAAAGCCTGGAATTGGCAAGCAAAAAACCCGAGGTGGGCGGATTCAGCCCCCCTCCCCCTCCTGCCGGGAAGAGGGTTAACGCAAATCTTATAAAAAGAAGACGCATAATAGGCATCTGTTATTTTTGGGGATCTGCTCATTATCTCTTGCCACGTTCCTAGCCTTTTCGTCGAGCTGGAAAACAGCACTAATAAAATCACTCATACCTTCTCTTCAGGGCAACGGTTCACAACACTTGCAACATTATCAAGGCAATTAATATGAACGTCAAAATGAAGATTTGATGATATGGAATCATTGCACGAGATGCAGTTGAAGTCTTGATCTGTAGCACGGTTAAAATAATTGAAAGGTCATGAAAACGTCGTGTTGCTGACAAGTACGTTTAGAGACAAGTATTCAAAACACTTAAAAACTAAAACTTCCCGGGCAAACTAAATTGGGGGAATGGTCACGGGATAACATTCACAAGGTAAAATGCCTAAACTACAACGTCGCGAACAGAGTTCGCCGTCAAAATTTAAATTAACAATTCCAAAGTGTGAGAATTCCATCATATTCTAGTTGGCTGTTAACGAACGGTTTTTGTTTCTTACAAACGTCTATTATGCAGCTATGTTTGATAAGATTTTATGGAGAGAGAGAGAGAGAGAGAGAGAAAAAGAGAGACGGAGAGAGAGACCTGGATCTCACGATCAGCTATTGCACTGCTGGCCACGATCGGGCCTATAACGGACACCGATCAAGTCTGGGCGACACTAGCGTCATTTACATTCGTACAACGCTACTAAAGCTTCGTGACAGCGCCACCGCAGGTCCGCTCGCTAGTGCCGTCATCCAACTGTTAGCACGGACAACACTCCGACGCGGGCGGCGTGGCGTACGGGCCGGACGCAAGTCTGGCCGCCTGATCAGCGTTCGTGTGACGACCAGAGTCCAACAGTACACACTGCCGTGCCGCTGATGTCCAGCGGCGGCACTCGGCGCCACGGCGCCTGACTCTGTCTCAGACCGAGCCGGCGGAGCGACATCTCACGGCACCGCCGCCCGGTCACCTTCCGCAGCTCCCGCCTGGCGGCTCACCTCCAGTCCGGCCTGTCACCATCGAGCTGCTGAACGTCCAGCCGTTACTGCCGAAACACCCGGACATTCGAGCCGAGCTTCAGCTGCGTGATCCTGACATCATGTGCCGTACGGAGACCAACCTCAGACTGACCGTGCCGAACCGACTGGTGGCCATACCTGGATACAGCATCCATCGGTCCGATAGAGCTGTGGAACGCAAGAAATGCGGAGGGGACGTAGCGGTTGTTGCAAAATCGACTTGGATAACCAGGGACATCGACCATGTTTCATCTCACGCATCATCTGCTGAGTCCAAGTGGGTGCTGCTTAAACTCGGCCGCAGACGTGCGACCATCATCGGCTGCTTCTACCGGCCCCCATCCCCTAACGTCACACAAGTCGCAAGCGACTATGATAACATCGAGGACCAGATCCAGTCCATCGTCGCTACTCATTGATAGTGCAATCTTGTGCTGACTGGTGCTCTTAACTCTGACCCCGTACCAATATATCCAACTGGATATCGGAGACTCTGCGATCTAGAGTAATACAGTCTTCGTCAGTAAGTCGGACAGTCTACCTTCTACCGTGGCTCGTCCAGCTCACTGCTTGACGTCATCTTGCTGTCGGCTGGACTAAACCGCGACGAGGCGCCATCGACTTGTCACGTGCTTAACCCTATTCCCGGAGGGCTAGACGGTATGGCCGATTCCCGGCAGGGGGGGGGGCGGATTCGGCCCCCCTGAGATCTCGAGAACTACTTATCCGATTTCATCGCAACAAACGGCAATCGATTTGCCGTGACGTGAACTACATTTTGATAAAAAGAAACTTTCAAAATTTTGAAATTTGTGGATACAGGGAGGCAAAAATGTCAAAATGGGGGGTACTTTTTGACTTCTTTTAACTCCGTTGTTTATGGACCGATTTCGATGAAACTGGCATCAATCGAGAGATTATGGATAGGGCTTTTACCATGGGTATGCAAATTTGAAATTTTGAGAAAATTCATGGGCGTTCACAGGGTTTCAAAAATAGGGGGATTAGTTTTCCAATAACGGAATGAACAAAAGAGGCCAAAACACTTTTTTAGCTTCTGCTAGTCATGTTATGCTAAAGAAGTACAAATCGCATTACAATGTTTGTATAATGTTAGCATAGGCGGTGCCAGGGACATAAAAAAGGGGGAACTGTCATGGTCACACGTTTCTCAGATCAACTTGTGACCTTTGACCTTAAATGACCTCCAGTGACCTTGGGGTCACCTGGAATGATGTCGTGTGCATTCAATATTATCTGTAAACGTTTTTAATCGATTAAATTCACTCTATTCCAAAAAATTCATTTTTTGGCTTTGCGATATAGGGTACGTGCACTGACATTTTAGGTCATAGCTCCGTGACCTGACCTGATATCAAGCTGAAACTTGGTACACAAGTAGAGGGCATCTTTCTACGTCATATATATTCCGGGTTAGGCATTTGAAAAACGGCGCCGAAATTATAGCGAAAAAACAAATTTTGACTTTTGACCTTGACCTGACCTTGTAAAGTGACCTCAGATAAACAAAATTACATATGCACATTGCCCAACTATTTAGCTATATATTCATATAAAGTTTTAAGTTCTATCTTAAAAACTCTGTTTTTGGCAGACATTTTTCTATTACCCTCAACATGGCCAAAAATGACCTGAGGTGCCTCCCAAAAACGTTGCCTGGCTCCGCCCCTGAGCAAAATAGAATTTCGAAATTTTGTCACGGCGCGTAGAAGGAATAGCTAGGAAAAGTCACCAAGTTTCGTGAAGCGGCGTCAAAAAGCCTAGAATTGGCAAGCAAATAACCCGAGGGGGGGCGGATTCCGCCCCCCCCCCCCTGCCGGGAATAGGGTTAAGTGTGACTGAAGTGCACATCACTAGCCAGTGTTTTGAATGGGTCGGAGCTGGCGTTCCTTTGATCCTGCAGCGTTGGCCGCTGACGTCGACACCGTGTACTGACTGTCGGTGGCGCGGCTTAGCAACTCGTGCGAGAGGCACGTGGGAGTCGTTTTCTTCCCTGTTCAACACAGCTGGACACGCATGCTCCAATGCGTCGTTTCCGTGTCAACAGTGCGTTACCAACCCTGTCTCTGACGCGACCCTAGAACTTATGGACCAACGACGTGCAGGTCGTGCTGCAAAGAACGGAACGTACGGGAAGCTCGACGTTCAAATGAAACGCGCGATACGACGACATTGTGGCGACATCGAGCGCCGGCTACAGGAAACGTCGGCGCCCAGGCTGTGCTGTCAGCTCCGTCGCATCATTGCACCAAAGTCGGAGAAGTCGACACAGCCTGAAAACATCTCTCCAGACGAGCTGAACCGCTACTCCATCCTCATCGAGGCCCGCACGCGACCCAGCGTTATTGCAAAGTTTCAGCAGTTAGGTCGCCACCCGGTCGGCGCGTGCCTGCGCGTGTTAACAGCAGCGCCTTGACGCTCACGCCCATCACATTCGCCCAGCTTCAACGTACGTTAGTGAGCATGCCGAATTAAAACTCGGGGATAGAAAATGACATCCGACTGAGTTCTGAATCTGTTTTTCAGCATTACTAGGCGTGCACTATAACGCACCGTCAATCGCGGCATTGCCGCGGAGTTTGTGCCGTCCTTTTGGAAACGTGTCATAGTCATTCCGCTGCATGAGTCAGGTGATCCTTCGAATGTATCAAGTTCCACGACCCATTACAAATGTTCCACTGATCTGCAAAATTGTCGAAAAAGATTGTGCATCACGAAATCACCATTGGTCCTTTCATTTGACATTTTCAGGACATTCATAGGCGCTCACAGGGTTCCAAAAATGGAAGGATTAGTTTTTCAAAACCGAATCAACGAAAAAGTTCAAAACCTGTTTTTCTTCTTGCTAGTCATGTTATGCTGAATAAGCACAAATCGTATTATATTGTTTGTACAATGTAATCAAGAAGCTCTATTCACAAGCTCTCGATTCATGCCAATTTCATCAAAATCGGTCCATAAACAGCAGAGTTATAGCAAGTCCAAATATACCCCCATTTTGACTTTTTTGCCCCCCCCCCAGTGTCCATCCCTTTCATGATTTTGAAAAATTTTCGTTATAAAAGTGTAGTTTGGGTCATGGCAAATCGATTGCCGTTTCTTGTGATGAAATCGGATGTATAGTTCTCAAGATTTCAGGGGGGCGAATTCGCCCCCTCCCCTGCCGGGCATCGGCCATACCATGTAGCCCTCAGGGAAGAGGGTTAACATCGTACGTCATTATAACATAACATAACATAGCATAACATAACATGAAATAACAGAACATAACATACCATCAGTATAACATAATAATGTCAGAAGCGACCCAGCTGGTTACATTCCCAACGAGATTGATGGCTTTCGCTTATAGGCGCACGGTTCGATACGCCTATGATACCCACCTGGTGCTTACTGGTCCACGATGAGATGAGGCCCACGATGCTCGCAACGAGAGCCGTGCTGGATAATGTGTTGGACATTGTATACACTGGTTTCCTTCAACACGGCGTGAAGGTAAACGCTGAAAGAACAAGCTCACATTTTTAGGTAGCAGCCGCAACCTCAACATGATCACGGATCCAGGCACAGCGTTCTTCGGACAGCAGTCTCTTACCCCCTCAACAAAGGCTAGAAACCTAGGCTTGATCATGGATTCGTGTGTTACGTAGGAGCCGTATGTCAACAGCGTTTCAAAGTAGTAACGGTACAACAAGTAACTTAAGAACAAACAAGTAAGCGTTTCAAAGTGTAACGGCATACTCACCGGCCTACTGCACACCGGGAACTTTGTCCCATGACACCTTTTACCTTGTCTCGTCATGGGTGGAATTTTGTTTTTTTTTTGGGGGGAGGAGGGGCTGACGACAACATGCTGAGCACCATTTTAAGATCGCAGTAGCCTGCGTATCTGTTTAAGGGTGTCTTTCAATAAGGATCACATTCGCGTCACCAAACATGTTGTTATGTCTGGTGTCCTGTGTCATGTCAACAGTCCAACACGTTGCTTGTGCCCCGTGCCATCAGCAACTTCGGCCAGAGCACTTTTATCTACCGAGCATGTACCGACTATAACACCCATGCCATATGTTACAATTTACAACTTTCCTCTTTACCGGTGTTAAAGCGTACGTTAAAACACAAAATCTTGTCATGCAGGTAGTCCAGCTGTTGTTGCGGATTTTCATCGTGTGCTCTCATTTTGACTTGAATGTAGTGTGGTGTTCAAGTTGTCACTTGTTATATTTTTTCCATGGTTTTCATGTGCGTAGCATTGCTTGTATGACTAAGGCCACAGAATATCTCTTTTTTGTGGATGTGGCCGGCTATTTGTAAATACATACATACATAATGCATACACACATACGTACTTCTGTTTCTGGGCTATGCATCAGCATGTGCTTCCGTTCAGCGCACATTATTCGCCCTTTCACCTCCTCAGAGCTGGCACGACTACAAGCTGATCTGGGATCCTAGGGAGTACGGTGGCGTCGAGGTGTTGCACGTGCCCTCGGACCACATCTGGCGACCGGACATTGTGCTGTACAACAAGTAAGCCGGCCGATGACACTAACCGTCCTTTTAATGTAATCAGTGCCATTTACGAGCACTCGGTTGAAATACACGTCTGGATTTTGGGGCATTCAATGGATGACGCAAGCCCATGTTGCTTTCACCAATCTCGATGCTGAAATAGGTTGTCCATTTTTTTTGCATTACTATTTTTGTATGAGTGATATATCTATATATTGTTATGTTGTGTCCTAAGTATCCGATTTTTATGAAAACTTTTTATTTGACTAATTTTTCGCATTGTTCGTAATTAAAAGGTTTATTTCGTGCTTTAAAAGCCTCTCGTAAGATTAAGTTTCCCTTCCTCTGATGTATGCTCCGAAAACGAGATCACTAATCATCTCAATAAACTGCCATAACTGCCATAACCAACTATGGATTTTTCGGTCACATTATGCGTAATGAATTAATATCTTTCTCTGGGATTTACAATTTAGTCCTTTCAATCCAAAAGTACTTGTTGAATGTGGCCCGTTGGATGTAGAGCATTGGCCCTAACCATGGGTGGAACGTTAATGTAAGTTCGGGATGTATGTGTATCCCCATCTTAAGGCCCAGAGTGACTTATGCATCCCCTATAAACGTGTGTAAAAGCTTTACCTCTGGCTTCAAAATGGAAAACTGCCCCGGACGGCATTTTCGTCTTTTTATGACTGATGCGCAGTGTTCGAATACACCAGTTCGTTCGGCGCTTGTGTCCGTTTGATTTTTTATTTTTATTTTTATTTTTATTTTTTACTTTTTAGAACGCAGCTGGCGTTTCAGGCCGACCATTTCTGGGCAGTTGAGAGGACTGGCTGAAACCAGGCCAGATTTCTGTATCACGTCTGATCACCGGTCCTCGCGTTGTCCCTGCGGGCGACTAACTGACCCCTGACCGTGCAAAATGCAACAACCGCGCAACAGAGCTTGACACCGTAGTGTCGTAAGGTGGGCGCCTGGCGCTGGGGCCATCCGGCAATGCTCGCCGGCCGAGCCGGAGCTGTCGAGGTCTGGCGGATAGCCGCCAGCGACGCCCATTGACCTGGGGTCAGCAAGGGCCGGCCGGGAAGGGCGGCCCGGCATTCTCGAGTCAGGTTTCCGTCAGCTCTGTAACGCTGTTTAGGTGTGGAAAGTACACCTTGCAGTGGAGCTCAGCTTTTCTAGAAATATCATAATGAAATCAGTCGTTTTCAGCCATGCTTTGATAAGCCCTGTCATCAGATACCCAGTCTTGGATATAGAATCGAAGCACGAATCAACCCTAACCAAGCGTGGAGATGTCTCCACCAATGTTTTTCGTAGTTGATAGGCGTATTCGTGTAACTCGGGAACAAAGTTTGAGCTTACAACCTGATATTTACAATAGCTGATGTTGTAATGTTTTCCTTTGTTTTCCAGAGGTGACATTAGGTCTCCGGATTGCAAAAAAACAGGAGCAGTGCATGCATTTTAAATTATTTGATCTACATTTAACTTCTGTTTCAGTTTCTTACCGATGTTAACAAGACTCTTGGCTAGTGTGGACAAAATAGCAGGCTTTTTGAAGTTTGTTGACTTTTGCAACGCCAGGTAATGTTACTGGCTTTATTCAACATAGAAATGACTTGCGCCCAAATTTGTTCCCCTATTGCGGTGATCATACTTGCTTGCATAAATTTACAAGCGAAAAAAGATGTGTGAGGGCAATGGCTTCCTTTATTTACGCTTTTAGGAAGGGAAACATGGTAGTTCATATTTTCGGAGAAGAGATGGCAGTCCTCGTATGGCAAGAGATTGAAAATAGTGCCACCCGCGGCCAGGGTTTAGACTGTACGTAGAATGTGTTTGTTAAATTATCACAACAAAAATTTTGCCTTCTTCTCAAAAACGGACATCATTTTCTGCAGTCCAGTGCAGAATGGGAAGCCACCCAATGGGCGTCACCCTGTCTAATTGCGCTGCCCCCGATTATCTCCTAACTGAGACAGATGACTGGCAGATAAAGGATATTTTCCGAGAGAGACAGCATGACTACAGATTCGATCCCTTCCTCCTCCTCTCTGTCAGTGATGCAGACGTGTGGTGGTTGCAAGTTTGAAATATTTTTACGTCTCGTGTTACCCGTTTCTAACTGTGTTATCATTACTGCGAAGCAAAACTGCTCCTATACGTTGCCTCCGTTATGGAATTACGCGTCCCATTTGAGCAGAATAGAGATGATACGTTCGCAAGTTTTTTGTCCGCGGCTAGTTTTGTTATGTTAGAGCCATTGCCCCTTTTGCGCCTCCATTTGTCGGGCCTCATTGCACCAGTAGCACAATCTGGGCTGGACTAGCCAACTGTGTGCTGATGGTTGCTCCAGTATTTCGCACGTGTCTGGAAGCCCTTTAAAACAATAATCACGGGAGGGATTCCAGCTGCAGAGGGGACACCTTGAGAGTGAGGCAGAAATGTCGCCAGATCCTTCTTGGAAGGGCTACAGCCCTCAGCCCTCTCCCCCCCTCCCCCCCCCCCCTCGCGGAGCCTGTTCAGCCCCCGCTGTCCACTGGCCGCGGAAAGAAATGTAAAACATATTTTTTTCTCATTTGCCATGTAATCAGTGCCCTAAGCCTCCCAGGCAGCCCCCAGGCCGACATTCCTGACGACACCCTGGGAACGAGGACCTCCTATCTTCCCCCTCTTAAAGCAAAATGTGACAGTGGCAATGGACAACAACAGGGGCACATGTGTTTCCGAAGATTAACCAATTCATTCAGAGGGGATGGCTCGCCGTTGACTGCACTCACTCTGCCCTTCGGAGCCAGGTGACCTTGCTGTGGCCTTCTTCATCAGGGATGTCATACTAAATTGGACCCTGAAGGGGAAGATTGCACTATTTTCATGCCCCAAAACTCTTTTGATTTCAGTGAACTTATTTCGGCATTTAGTAAATACAGCGCCTTATTTTCGGGTTTAACTCTTTTCCTGGCGGGGGGCTGAATCCTCCCCCCTCGGGTTTTTGCTTCCTTATTCCAGGCTTTTAGATGCAGCTTCACGAAACTTGGTCACTTTTCCTAGCTATTCTTTCTCCGTACTGTGATCAAATTTCGTATTTTATTTTGCCCACGGGCGGAGCCAGGCAACGTTTTTGGGAGGCACCTCGGGCCATTTTTGGTCCTGTTGAGGGTAAAAGGAAAAAGATTGTCAAAACTAGTGTTTTAAGACAGAACTTAAAAACTTTACGGATTTATAGCTAAGCAGTTGGGCAACGTGCAATTACAATTTGGTTCATCTAAGGCCACTTTACAAAGTCAGGTCAAGGTCAAAAGTCAAAATTTGGTTTTATAGTAGTGATTTCGGCGCTATTTTTTCAAATGCCAAAACCGGAATATATATGACGTAGAAAGATGCCCTCTACTTGTATATCAAGTTTTAGCGTGACATCGGTTCGGATCACGGAGTTATGACCTAAAATGTCGGTGCGCGTACCCTATATCACAATCGTCGTAAAATGGAATTTTTTAAAATAGAGTGAATTCAAATGATTGAAAATGCTTAAAGATAATATTAAGTGCACACAAGGTCATTCCAAGTGACTCCAAGATCACTGGACGTCATTTAAGGTCAAAGGTCAAGAGCTGATCTGAAGAACATGTGACCGTGACAGTTCCTCCTTTTTCATGTCCCTGGCACCGCCTATGCTAACAGTATACAAACGTTGTAATATGATTTGTATTTCTTAAGCATAACATGACTAGCAGAAGCCTAAAAAGGTGCCTTTGCCTTTTTTGCTCATTTAGTTGTTGTCATATATATGTATATATATATAACATATATATAATCCTCCGGTTTTTCAAACCCTGTGAACGCCTATGATTTGTTTCAAAATATCAAATGTATGTACCAGTGGTAAATGTCCCATAATGTCTTGAATCATGCCAATTTCATTAAAATCGGTCCATAAACAACGGAGTTATAAGAAGTCCCAATTTTAATTTTTTTGCCTCCCTATATCCACCCTTTTAAAAAATTTGAAAACTTCTTTTTATAAAAATGTTGTTTTACGTCATGGCAAATCGATTGCCGTTTGTTGCTGTCTGCGATGAAATCAGACGAGTAGTTTCTCGAGATCTCGAGGGTCCGAATCCGCCCCCCTGCCGGAAATCGGCCATACCGCTAGCCTTCCGGGAATAGGGTTAAGAGGGAAACATTTTCGAATCACAGCAGGGGTAAGGACTCTAAACCCACTCGATGCGTCTATGTAGCCACCTCCATGGGGCTGCCCAGCATCTTGAGGGGATCTGAGTACCTCTCCCGACCCGTTTGCAAGTATTGGCAAAAAAGAATGAAATGAAACCGGTCACAATATACCAGTTAGTGGTTCATCACACCTTTTGTCACCGCAGAGTACCTGCAACTCTGTATCATTTCTATGGTGGCGCAATTAGGCACATCATGTGGCGCAGATATGGCACTGTTGCCCTTAACTGCTCCTTTTGCAGCGTCTTGCTAGAAACTGAATAACAAATAGTAGGCAAGGACTGAAGTTTTAAAATACCGGAGATTATGGTGGCCAAAAGACAAGAGAAGGTATATGAGAACGAACTAAGGCAGTTTTTCCCATATCATAGTCATTGTGTCCGTTTTTCAAAAAGGTGGCGCTAACTGAGCAGCTTCCCCTATGTCCCTTTCACACCTCACCCGTCGCATTTCCTTATCTTTTTTCCTTAAGATCGTGAATGATACTGTGTTCTGTTCACCGGTCTCTAAAGTGTTTTTCTAAATAAGCAGCAGAAAATACTGGCGACAGACAGAAAATTCCTAATCCGATTCTGGCGGCCGCCGACGACAATCGACCCTTGCTCGAAAATAGAACACGAACCAGCACACCGCGAAACGAGGAAATGGCTCGGCATGCGGGAAGGATGCGAAGGCTGGCAAGAGCTGGACTGTTCCCAATGTGGACTGCCATGAGATATCGACGCACGCCTTATTCGCAGCGCGTTGGTTACGAGACATTGTGCACATGCATCACGCGTGCCGTGCCACGCATCGGCCAGCTGCGTTTAGGCTAATCCACTGCCAGGGGTGGAAGCGTAAGGGTGTAGTAGTTGACCTGCGGTTCTTTCAACGCAAACCACCAGATGCTGTTCCGCCCAGTCGTTTACGTGTACATCCTCTCGAGGTCAGAATGTCATTGGTGGCGTGGTAAGACGCGAGAACGCTCATACGGCACCGAGCCCCTGGACCCAGCTAAGCGAATCTACAATCCAGGCCAAACGTCTAGAATGACTGCTTCTTAAAATCAGACGTGTTTTATTGTGCCGTCCCAGCATTCATGCATCACGAGGAATAGCACAAATAATATTAAAAAAGTACCCTCTTTAGTGGCAAACTTCATAACCAATAACAAGTGCGTGCGTGCGACTGTGTCGCATGCATTGACTGTGTCGGACGACTGCGTGCGTAACACGCAGTCTTCCGACAAAGTGCAATGTTCCGCCGGCCACAACGTAGGTTTTGGACGATACCATACAGGGAGACAAGAGGCGTGAAAGTGCGGTGTCACAGGGCAATGTCATGGGTGGAATCTCGAAGTGTAAGGAGGCATTGAGGCGGAATCACCATATCCTGCAGACGGTGTACGAATGGAGGAAACGCGCTTCATTCAGTCTGGCAAAACATAACATTACGCCGGTGATGTGTAAGTCGCAGCGGAGGCCTTTAGTTGAAATGTGCTCCGGCGTGGGACTTTCTGCATTAGTCTGCTAAACAAGAATTCCCCTTTCTCTTTCTCTCTTCCCAAAGGGCTCTTACCAATAGCGAACCAGTAAATCCTAACGGTGACACGAAGGCCATTCAGAGATAAAAATTGCACTATGGGTAGATAACACACTTACTATACGGATCAGCTAGGTCCGTTTATTACGTGTAAGCCAGTTTTTACGTTTGCGGCTTGGTGAAAAAAAGATGTCCTCAACTACCGCGTGCCCGACTGGCAGTCGGCGCCGATCACTGTGGAGGTGGTTGACCGTCCCCGTCTAACTCACGAACGGCTGGTCGCACGATAAAAATAAGCACATCGTTGGAAAGCTCATAAGTAGAGCTCGAAACCGGTCTCATGTTTGGTTTTAGATAATATGTGAGCTATTTACGTCCTATGTATGTTTTCTCACAGACTGCATGAAACCGAGAAGCGGCCTGGATTTCAAAGGCTGTGATAAATGAAGTTTAGGTAAAGACACCAATAAATAGGTAAAAGTCCGCAGATGCCGATGCACGCCTAATTTCTCTGGTTTGTTTATTACACACGCCGAAACGATGAGGTAAAGACACGGCGATTTTCGCGCCGACTGCCGGCGGGTGCCGTAGCCGAACGCGGCATGAAATTAACAAGAAATAATTTTAGCGCTCCTTTATTTTTGCGAACTAGGCCTTTCCATGTAATATTCCTTTATGTTGGCAGTTCTTGTGATGGTTTCTCATACTTAAATTTTGGAAAAAATGATTAGTCATCAGTCTACGCAATTGGCGGAGCTTTATTCGCAAGAGTTTGGTTATTTCCAAAATATGCAATTTTTTGGAAAAGTGAACTTCTTTACATTACTTGCAGTTGTGCGAGCCAGTTCTGTCATTTTCAACTCGTTCTGAGTGATTCATCGCCGATTTTGACGGCGGTGCACTTCGGTTCCTAACAGTTATTCGTGACCTGACCCCAGATTAATGTCTGGAAGTCACTGATACTTTTTCCATTGATGGTAAATGGATGTCTGCACCACCCCACACGAAAAAATGGCATAAAGAATTTCGCCCAGTTCCGAAAAAAAACAACACCATGTTTTAAAAATGGGTTGACCTTAGGCCGATCACCTAGAAAATTTTGAAAAATCTGAGATAAAAGGTTTGTTGCATACGTCATGATGTCTAATCTCTGAAAGTTTTATCGTGATATCATGTTTTCCAAAAAAGTTACAGGGCGCTTAATTTTTGGGGGGCATAAGTCCATTTGACCTGACCTAGTTCAGACACCTGACTTGACCTGAGATCAAAAGTTTGGCACAAGGTATCAAAATGGTCAAGCAAAAAGTACGCAAAGTTTTGTGGCGCTGCGTTCATTCGTTCTCTCGCAGTCTCGGAAAAACCTCGAGGGGCGGTCCCCAGTAGGGGGCGGTTTAACCCGCCATGGACCGGAGGGAGGGCGTTTAACGCCCGCTTCCCCCCCCCCCCTCCCCAGCAGATTTCTTGAAGATCACCTGAATGAATAAACGCAGCGTATTGAAACGTTCACTACCTTTTCCTACATCAACTGTGCACATACTGACAAAATTTGGAAACAAGGTTGTCTTCGTTCGCGCCTTTATGACGTCATTAAGCAACCGCCTGTTCGTAATGTTCCAAATTTGAAGCCGTAAAATGCTGCAGGACTGCATGTGTACGGTAATCGGTGTCTTTTCAAGATCTGATTTATGCCTAAAGCTCATTAAAAGTATCTTTTGCAAAATATCCATTTGAAATAGGCCAGGAAACATGCACTGTATGGCTCGTTATCACGGACGTCAAATTTGACCTCGGGTCAGGTGGCACTCAGAATGTGCGAGAAAGCCAACAGAGACGTACTGTCATGCAAACTTCAGTCTTGATCCGCTTTGCATAGCGATTAGGTAACTCGGGAGAAAAAGGTCACTTTTGGGTTTGTGACTTAACTTGTGACGTCATCAGTAACCCCAAAGTAATGGAGTATTTATGCGAAAGGATTACACGGCTCGGCGCTATCGATTCCCGTTTGAATCAGCCGAATCGGGCTGTGTTCTCGAGAGAGACAGGAAGGCATTAAACGCCCCCCCCCCCCTGTCAATGGAAGGTGGCGAAATACACTAGTCAGTGCCGGGTTAACGTACTGCAGTTCGGGTTATAAGCATCGCAAAATGTATGTTAAGTGACAGGCCTGTGTGTGAATTGTTCATGTTGAATTTGTTTAACGGAACATCGCTTGCTGTGGTTAGGCAGCTTTGCGATCTCTCACACGGGTTGCAGCTGGGTACGGGGATGATCTCCCGTTCGAATGACTGTGAGGTAATGACTGACAAGACAGGCGTAAATGCGGTTCATATAATTGGTTTGCTGCGTGATTATCCACCACGACCAGTTGTTTGGCAACCAACATCGCTGTATCGTCCCCAGTGCCGACGGCAACTTCGAGGTGACGTTGACCACCAAGGCGAAGCTGCGGTTCAACGGTCTGGTGGTGTGGGTGCCACCGGCCATCTACAAGTCCTCCTGTCTAATAGACGTCGAGTACTTCCCGTTCGACGAGCAGACCTGCGTGATGAAGTTCGGCTCTTGGACGTATGACGGCTTCCAGGTAAGCGGCCGCCGGCTGTGCGGCGCGTAGGGTCGGCCGGGTCTGGCGGCCGGCAGACTTCATCGCCGGGCATCGTTAACACCGGTGAGTGGCGGCGGCTATTGTTGGGGCAGACCGGCCGGGCGAGGAGACGGGCGGACGGTACCGACGCCGTCACTTGCCGGCCGCCAAATGGCCCGCGGCCGACGCCAATCGATCACGCCGCGTCAGGTGATCGCCGCCGCTCGACGGCCGGCCGGCCCAGCTCTCGGACGCCGCCGTCGTCTTGCCGGCGGCGGCGGCGGCGGCGGCGATGCCGGCCCGCCGACCCGGTCGCGGTCGCGCAGGGTCAGTTATTGCCCACTCAGGCACTGGCCAGCCAGCGTTCATTGATCCGCCCCGATAAATATGGAGATTTCCGGTGGGCGGTGATGGCTTGAATACATAAAAGGAATAAGCTATCGCTGGCTTAATCTTTCCATCTATTTTCGCGCCCGCGAAGATTGATGGTGGCCGCTTGTCAAAACGACATTCGGCGACGCGTGCACCTCGTGTGGGCCTTAATTCGGCGGCGGTGGGCCAGCCTGAACCGGTCTCCCGGGGCGGCAGGTCGCCGGACGTGGCCCGGAAATAGACGGTCGTGTATCAGCCGCCCGCCGCCGCCATAACTTGAGCAGCCGTCGGCGACGGCGGCGGCGGCCGTGGCGGTGGCCGGTGAGTCTCGCCGAGCGGCCGCCGCCCAGAGCTGGGCCGGTCAGACCGCACTGGACATGGCTTACCCACGATCTTCCTGTAATAAACCGGACGGCTCGAGCAGCGCTGGGCAAAATCTGAGATAGCTGAGTTTCTAGACTTCCGTCTAGCCCTCAGTTGAGAGCCCGTCTGTTAAGACTTCCTCTTTCTCTGTACATTTATCGGTATTTATGATACCATTCATCCTCTTTTGATTTCGTTGCTGTTTCGCCACTTTAGTCCCCCTCGCACAGTCTCTTTGTTAACCTTCCCAGTTTATGAGCCTTTTTGGCCGAGGCCAGTGAAACGGGAGATGACATCAGGCAGTCATTGCGCCGAAGTCTGACATCGAGAGAAGGCGCCATCCTGAAGACGGGGCTATGGTGCGCAGGGCGGGCGTGCCATGTCGTCCTCCGCCATGTTGACCAGTGTATTGGGAGACGCCATGCAAGTACTGGGTGGCGATGACCCACCTGACTCGGCACTATCCCATGCCGGCCGCAGTACCATCGCCGGTCCGGCCAGAGCACTATTCCATGCCGACCGCAGTACCATCCTCGGCCCGGCCACAGCACTGTCCCGCTGTCCGCACGTTACCATCCCCGGCCCGGCCACAGTATTATCTCATGCTGTCCGCACGGTACCACCCCCGTCCTCACAGTACCATACCCAGCCCGGCCACAGCACTATCCCCCGGCCGGCCATCTCGGCTGACGGCGCCGGCCGCCGGCTGTTGGCTTTACGAGCGGAGCGGCACCAAATCGGGCCGGAGCTGCGCGGCAGCTGCCGGCGTGGCCCATCGCCGGCGGCGTGTTACGGCTCCCGCCGACAGCGAGCCCGATCCGGAGCGCACGGCAGAGCCCGGAGCGTCACGGGCCCCGCTGACAGCGGAGACCAGACCGTCACGGCAGAGCCCGGAACGTCACGGGTCCTGCTGACAGTGGTGTCGGGAGCGTCACGCTCCTCGACAGCCGCTGCGCCTGGAACGCCACGATAGAGTCCAGAGAGTCACGGGCCCGGTGACCACGCCTGAATAGTTGGATGCGAAGTTTTAAATCTGGCGCTGTCTCAGTTGAATCTGACGATTGATCTTGGTGGTGGTGATCATTGGTGGAACATGTTTGGTACAGAAGACTATCGTGAGCTGCCACAGAACACAGCGGCGGAAATGCCTAATAACGCGGAAAGAAGTGTTTTTCATGTCATCACTCGCTTTTATCAGAGAAAACATGTTTTAATGGACTGCCATCTAAAGAAATCGTTTGCTGGCTTTCGTTAACCTTCAAATGTTGATCGCTGCACAAACGCGAATTGGTTTAGTTTTACGGCTCGGTACCGTTCCCAGCTCGCAACACATTGTAAGGAATGCATCCCGCTGTCCAGTGAGAGAATATTTACGGCGGAAAAGGCGAGATAGGTAAATGCCCTGACGCTCGTGTAGCTCCGTTGATGTTTTGGCTGTATTAACATTGACCATCCAGACACCAATGCAATTTCAAGACCGTCACAGCAAGATTGATGCTCTTAATATCAGAAAGCGGGTCTGACTCGAACAGCTAATTTAACCTAGCCGAATACGTCGTCCGCAATAGCCTGTTACCGAGTAAATAGGCTGTTACGGAGTATCGTGGCAGAATCCGTCACCCACAGGTGTATGATCATAAGCCGGCATGTCCAAGTGCTCGTTTAAAATAGAGTAATCCGTCCCGACGTTGTTTGAATAGCACAGCCAGCCCAAAAAGTCTGAGGGATACTACGAAATGAGTTAAAGGATTAGCAGACCATTTTCAGTGCTGGCCAGAAGTTCGGCGAGTGATGTCACTATCCCCTCTTACATACGTACTTTTATTTTATAATAACATTGTTAAATTCTGAGCAGAAGATTATATGTCATGACTCTCACCGACAAGTACTCCTGTGGTATTGCGACTAAAGGTGAAAAATTCTGTATGGATTGCAATTATGGATTTGTGGAATAATAGCAGGCCGAAATTTGCTCTTCAAAAGCTGACATTGTTTCACTTGGTGTCGCACAAACCGTCAAACGCATTGATGTCAGTGGCGCTTGCTTGCATTTCTTCGATCACTTGATGAAAGAGGAGATAACTTACCTTATTAACAGTCTCAAAACATCGTCCTACATGTCAGAAGGCGACACATGCTGCGTTGGAGGGCGGTGAAACAGCGTTCACTTTTGACAGCAGATGGAGGGTTGCAGAACGATCAGGATTTCGTCATGGGGCTTCATGGCTTGATAAATACGGGCGTATCACACGCTGGTTGCAGGTTTAATAGGTCGGCCAAAAATCCGAGTCAACTCGGCGGCTGAACCAACGGCGTTTCAGGCACGCTCTTTCCGTCTCTTTAACCCACCCCCGACTGGGGGGCGGTTCACCGCTTCCGCTCCGAGGTTCTTCTAGGATTGCGAGAGAACGAACAAACACAGCGCCACGAAACTTCGTGTACCTTCTGCTTGATCATTTTTACACCTTGTGTCAAGGTTTTGACCTCAGGTCAAGTCAGGCGTCTGATCTAGGTCAGGCCAAACGGACCTATGTTCAAAAAAAGTCTAGCGCCCTGTAACTTTTTCGCAAAACAAGATATCGCAATAATACTTTCAGGGATTAGTCATCTTTATAGATGCAACAAATCTGCGATCTCAGATTTTTTCGGAATTTTCTGGGTCATTGACCTAGGTCAAGCCCATTTTTAAGACGTGTCGTCGTTTTTTTCGGAAATTGGCGGATGACCTTGACCTTAACTGGCCGTGGTATATGTATGTGTATCAGTGTGCGCACACGTATTTTTATTAGGTTCTTTGAATGCATATTTCATACAAACCGACATGTTGCAAAGCAAATCTGGATCAGGTCACAAGCTGGCGGACCTTGACCTTTGGTGACCTTGGCCCTTATTGACCCTTATTTGGTCTTGGTACATCCATCACTTATGCCCAAGTGACATCGCGTGATTGTGTTCAAACAGTAATCTTAGGTACAACGTTGGTTCTTTCACAAAGTTCCCATTTGTCAGCGGCAGCTGTCGTTTTCGTTATGTTTGCATGACTTGAGATGCTTAAAACTTCAAAAATTTCCGGCCGATTTCCGATTTTTCTGCATCAGACGACGAGTTATTGAATTGCCATAAATGTCACCAAGCAGCAGCAACCAGCTCCGATCCGTTCTCGTGATATTCAAGAAAAACAGGTGGGGGTGGGCGTGTGTTAAGTTCACAAACAAAACAGGCTTCATTGTTAGTAACATAATGCTGAAATTTCCTAATGAAACGGGAACTCCTTGTTGAGCCACGGGGGTCATGTGTCGTAATCTGATTGGGTCCGTAGGCGTACTAACTTCGGTTTATTCCAAAATATAAGCGATATGTGTATCATTTCAAAGCATTTGTCATGTGGAATGCATGCATAACGTCGATGTGCACTTTTGAGTATGTCTTCATGTCTTGTACCTCTTACCAGTGGACGGCTTTTCGACAACTTCGATGGTGCATGGGGAGGGTAAAAAATTTGTCCTGGCCATTAGCCCCTCACTGAGCTAGAGCCGTGAAAAAATACAAGCGTGTTGTCTGTCATGGTAAAAGGCCAATAGCGCCTGCTTTGAGGACCGGGTCAACTTCTAACCTATGAGGTCAGGTCAATCATCCGAAATTGGCGAAAATCGTTAAGCGTTTTGTTTGCAGGGCCACACACCAAAACGAGGGACAGTAAAAAAAAAACTGGAGGAGAAGCAAAAGACCCTTCGAAACATGAAAAATCTCATTATATGCTTCATGGTTACTCCCGGTCAATGGCATAGATCAAGTCAGGTCAAATCTCGTGACCGCCAGGAACGGCAAAGGATCTAAAGCCCTCTGGCGGACATCAAATGAACATGAATGAGTCGTTATGGCGTACAGTGGATGCGAAATTCGAAATCATCTCCTGGAAATACCCGGGGTCGACCCGAGGTCAAAAGACCATCCTAGGTCATCCGAGGTCACTGACCTCCGGTGACTGAAAAGGATCACGAACTTAGTGGAACTCATAAGCGTGGTCTGTCTACACGTAATCTGACTTCAGCTTACCTAAGAGAGTCATATGCTGTCGTAAATTTGCGTTTTCCCGACATGTTAAATTGAATTAGCCTACGGAGGTCGAGAAATGGCATCATGAGACAGCAAACTGACATGACCCGGACCTAATATGTTTCAAAATATCCGAGACGATGTCCACAACGATAGTACAAGCTTCGGCGCGCTATCCCGCCCCGTTTTCATGTGGCCCCGGAAAAACCCCAAAACCCAACCCCGTCTCCCTACACTAAGTTCAACAAAGACGAGCATCCCCTGTTATTGCCTATTCCGTAGATTGTCTCAGATATCGCACCGCCCTGAGAGCAACAGCTCCACAGCAGTCATGGTGGAAGCATGCTTGCCACCCACAGCCGTTAAGCGCACTGCCTTCTTCTGCCGGAGAAAGCACTACTGTATTGTTTTTTTCGTCCTTTCTGCAGAAATGCGCCGGATGTGCAGCGCACATGTACGCGAGCGCTGCGGGACTTTGTGACCCTTGTGCGCATTCACGTGCGGCGCATGTCGCTCGGATGATGGAGTGTTGCGATCCATTGCAACGCCACAAGGTCCCTGTAAACACCGAAGACCATGACGTACTTAAGAAAAATAATGAAACCGACGGCACAAGCAACCAGTGATATGTTGCAAGTGGAGGACGTATTAAGCTCCGGGTGCCTTTATTTTATGCGGGAAAAATCCTCAAACTCTCCAATATGAGCACAGTCGGGATCACATCATACATCCTGTCTGCAGATTCTGGATTTTTGGTACATGCAGTGCGCCGCGCGAATTAAAGTTTGTCCTGTTTGCAATGCACGTGTGCTGTAAGCGTTTTGATCTTTACTGACTATGGTTCCAATGCAGATTTCACGTGAAACCCTGTGCCACTGACTCCATTGTAACAGGCATAGTTCATTGCAGTTCCGTATCAGCATTTGGCATTAATTTTAATTACCTTTTCCTAATATGTAGGTAGGTAGGCATGTCATCGGTGTGTGAACACGAGTAAGGCATCCTTAAACGGCTTTCAAAATGTTACAGTAATGTCTCGAATGTTTTGTATGTGACAGATGCTTTGAAATGATACCCATATTGCCATATTTTGGACTAAATCGAAGTTAGTAGGCATACCGGCCAAATCAGGTCATGACACACGACGCCCGTTGCCCCATGGAGGAGGAGTTCCCGTTTCACCATGAACTTTTGTCTGTATGTTACCAACAATGTAGCATGTTTGTGTGTGAATTTTAAAGAAATCGAAGCGGGCTAAATGTGCTTCACTTTAACCTGAAAAAGGTCATGAGGTGAACTTAAGACATTTCACCTGAGAAGGTTACTTTTTACAGGAAGACATTCCTCGTTCCTTCCTCTTTCTAATTATGTGTAGTTTGTCCTTAAAACATTTTGATCATCCACATACAGTGGCATAGTAGTTGGTCGTCGGCCTTGATCTCACGTTTCCAATGACTTGTATCTCGTGACCTCTTGACCCCACGACTTTATTAACCCAGAAATCGAAATCAGGCCGAGGGAGGACAACCCCATACACTAATCTTGAGCAAAATCTGGGAGAATGTGATGAACTCGCCTTGGTGATTTGTCCTTGAATTGCCCATAGGCCGGTGACTCGACATGACCTGGACCCGAAATCTTCACACAAGATGCCAGATGAATGGAAATTGCCGAATGCGAGGTTTTAATGCTCTATCACGCGCCCTTTCCTTTCGTCCGAAGAACGTTTTTTCGTCCGAACGAAAGGGCCTGTTTGGGCCTAGAAAGTATCCAGAGTTGACCTTTTCGACCTCATTTGAGCATGCAGATCTTGGGTCATGAAAATTGCACACTTTTTATGATTTTACCCTACCCATTCAAATTTCGAGTCTCTAGATCTTTCTGCTTCCGAGATCGGAGGGGGGCACAAAAGTGCCCCCCTCCAGTGTGCGTTAGCGCGAAACCCCCTTGCACTGCACGTGTTAAACAAGAGGGCTGACGGCATAACCATCCTCCTTGTGGCAGTTAAGGGGCTGCCGCCTCTGTTGACATTGTGGATTCTTTTATTTCAAGACAACTGGGTACTGCGCATGTAATCACCGAATTTTTCAACTCAACCTGTTTGGAAAGATACACCGGGCTGAAGAACTGCTTTTAGATATCAATTCTGCCCGGGTCCTGCGTCATAAAATGTAACTTCAGCGAGTTCTGCATTGATCAAGGTATGCAGCTTTACTAGCATTGTTGAGCTTGCAAATTAGACATTAATTTTGGGACGTATAAAGGATTCGATTCGTTACATAGTTATCACTCGTTTCCGTTGATTTCGTTGTGGTTGGCTCAGTATGGATGGTCTGAAAGTTCCTCTCCTATTTCCAGGTGGACTTGCGGCACCGAGATGAGTCCGAAGGTCAGGAACTGGTCAAAGTCGGCATCGATCTTTCGGAGTTCTACAAATCTGTTGAATGGGACATCCTGGATGTCCCTGCCATCCGGTGAGAGTTATGTGCATGCTCTGTCTCGGATACCTCTCAGAGTTGTCAGAACAGTATAACAATGTGGATTTCATTCTCATTATCATTAATGTGCGATGAAGACTGTTAGAAGGTAATGCCGTACTACCGATTGCAATGGCCAAATGTGATATCCGGCAAATTCTACGCGTCTGCTCCTTTCAATTGCCCGCCGACTTTCACCTTGATCAGAGGCAGTCCCAGGAGATGGCGGCGAGAGAACTGTTGCCATGATCCCGAAGACCTTGCAAAATAAACGTGCCTCATGCACCCAGTTCTTAGACAGAAATCGTACATTCATGCCCAATACATGGAATACGTTCAGTGCCTTCACACATAATTCATCCTTTGCTTCTTTTCGATACGAAGAAAGACCCAAAGGTCTACGAGGATGAAACCAAAGAGCCTTAATTATATTCTTTCCCATAGGCTTTGAACACTGGAAAAGTGGTGGTGCGGACAGACGCCGATTTGGAGGTGGTCCTTTCTTTGCAGTGCCGCCGTAAGCTGTATGTTTAAAATGGAAGACAAGAGGATAGTAATTTAGGTTCTGACCTCTCCCGTCCTTGCCTTAGGCTTTTATCTGCCTTTCAAAATGGATTCAACGTGTAATCCAAATGTTGCCCTTTGGAAGACCCAAGAGCGCTGGAAGCGGGGGACCGTTGCCCCCAACGTTTTTGAAATTTAATATTAACCGTTTGGGCGTTGAGTGGAAGCAGCTGACCCAAAATGTCTCTTTGCTCCCCCCCTCCTCACCTGTGGAGGAGTTCCCATTCCCCTGAGGAGACCTGACAGTGCCTCTCTCTTCTCCCCAAAGACCAGACGACGCGCCCTCCCTAGCAGGAGGTGGTACCCTCCTTTTACCCTTTTGGTATCCTAGTGCCCTTATGTTACCCTTTTTATACCCTTTTAGTACCATTCTGCTGCCCTATTGGTACCCTTCTGCACCCTTTTAATAGCCTTCTGATACCCTTATGGTATCCTTTTTGGTCGATTTTGACCCGGTTTTCGTTTTTTTCACTTTGCAGCTAACTTTGTGCCCTGCTCGTCAATTTCTCGGCGCGCTTTTGTAGAATTTTAGCGCCTTTTCATCGATTTTCGGCCTCTCGGGTAATTCGTAGTGTCCCAGTTGATGCAGTTGATTTAAATTTTAGACTGCCCCAAGCCTGGTTCTCTTATGACTTGAATACGCTTCGTGTACGAGTTCAACAGTCCAGTTTACTAGGTACTGGAATAGTGAGTGCTGGTTTTGGATCACTGGGTCATGACGCTGACTTTGCGTCACATCGTTAGATGACAGCCGAATATAGTTTTAACTCAGTGCATTTTATTCTTCAATACATCAACATTTTTTTAAAAAAGGAGTGGTCAAAACGCAACTAACGATATTTTTGGACCAATCAAATTTGGTTATAAAAACTCGACCAGGGTGCAACGCTTCCATTTAAGTGGGCGAAAGACGAGCAACCTCACACACATACACACGAATTTCTCCTCACGACCACTGCCGCTCCAAGAAATGCCCGTTCCACATCGCCGGATACTTAAACCCTATTCCCGAAGGGCTAGACGGTAAGGCCGATTCCCGGCAGGGGGCGAATTCGGACCCCCCTGAGATTTCGAGAACTGCGCGTCCAATTTCATCGCAGAAAACGGCAATCGATTTGCCATGATGTAAACTACATTTAAAAAAGAAACTTTCCAAATTTTGAAACGGCTGGATACAGGGGGCCAAAATACCGAAATGGGGGAGCTTTTGGACTTCCTTTAACTCTGTTGTTTATGGACCGATTTCAATGAAATTGACATGAATCGAGAGATTATGGATAGCAATTTTACCATTGATACACACATTTGAAATTTTGAGGAAATTCATAAGCGTTCACGGGGTTTTAAAAATAGGGGATCAGTTTTCCAAAAACTGAGTGAAGAAAAAGGGTAAAAGCACTTTTTTGGTTTCTGCTAGTCATGTCATGCTGAACAAGTACAAATCGTATTACAATGTTTGCATAATGTTAGCATAGGCGGTGCCAGGGACATGAAAAAGGTGGAACAGTCATGCTCTTATATGCTCTTCAGATCAACTTGTGACCTTTGACCTTAAATGACCTCCAGTGACCTTGGAGTCACTTGGAATGATCTCATGTGCATTTAATATTGTCTATAAACGTTTTAAATCATATGAATTCACCCTATTTCAAAAATTCCATTTTATGGCTATTGTGATATAGGGCACGCGCACTGGCAATTTATGCCATAGCTCCGTGACCCTACCTGATATCACGTTGAAACTTGATACACAAGTAGAGGGCACCATTCTACGTCATATGTATTCCGAGTTTAGGATTTCAAAAAAATACCGCCAAAGTTATTACTATAAAACCAAATTTTGATTTTGACCTTGACCTGACCTTGTAAAATGACCTCAGGTGAACGAAATTACATCTGCACATTGCCCAGTTATTTAGCTATTCATCCATATAAAGTTTTAAGTTCTATCGTAAAAACTCTGTTTTTGACAGACATTTTCCTTTTACCCTCAACATTGCCAAAAATGGCCTGAGGTGCCTCCCAAAAACGTTGCTTGGCTCCGCCCCTGGGCAAAACAGAATTTTGAATTTTGTCACAGTACGTAGAAAGAATAGCTAGGAAAAGTGATTAAGTTCCGTGAAGCTGCGTTAAAAAACCTGGAATTGGCAAACAAAAAACCCGAGGGGGCGGATTCAGCCCCCCCCCTCCGGGAATAGGCTTAACCCGCCGCCGACTGCGGGGGGGTGCTTGACCGTCCCCACTAAGGTTTTTCTAGGATTGCGAGAGAACGAAAAAACGCAGCGCCACGAAACCTCGTGTACGTTTTATGTCATCATTTTTACACCTTGTGTCAAAGTTTTGACTTCAGGCCAGGTTAAACGGACCTATGTCCAAAAAAGTTTAGCGCCCTGTAACTTTTTTGCAAAACAAGATATTTCAATAATGCTTTCAGGGATTAGAGATTTTGAGAGATGCAAGAAATCTGCTATCTCAGATTTTCTGAGATTTTCTGGATCATTGACCTAAGGTCAAGCGCATTTTGAAGACATGTCGTTTTTTCAGAAATTGGCGGAATTTTTCATGGCATTCTAGTGTGGAGTGATGCAGACATCTAGTTACCTTCAATGGGCAAAGTATTAATGACTTCCAGCCATTGACCTGAGGTCAGGTCACGAATAACTATTGTGAGCCAAAATGTACCACCGTCAAAATCAGCGATGAGTTCTTCAGAATGGGTAGAAAAGGCAGAACTGGCTTGCACAGACACAAGAAATACCAGGAACCTCAAAAAGGTTACAAAAATTGCATAATTTGTAAATAAACAGGCTGGCGCGAATAAAGCTCCGCCAGTTGTTTAGATTGGTAACTAACAATTTTTTTTTAAACTTTAAGCATGAGAAACCATGACAGGTATCACTGAGATCAATGAAATTTACATGGATAGGCTAATGTCGCGGAAATAAAGGAATGGTAAAATAAGTTCCCCCTTAATTTCTTAATGCGCACGGCTGCGGCGCCCGCCGACAACCGGCGTGAAAATTGCCGTGTCTTCAACTCAATGTTTCGGCGTATATATTGAACAAATCTGAGAAATTAGATGTGTATCGGCATCTGCAGACCTTTACCTGTGCGTTGGTGCCTTTACCTATGCGTTATTAGTCACATCCCTTGAGATTCAGGCCGTTTCTCGGTCTCATGCAGTCGGCTATGAGAAAACATATATAGGGTGTAAATAGCTTACATATTATCCAAAACATAAAAGGGGCCAGTTTCCCGTCCTACTTGTCCACCACGAGCTCTACTTGTCACGAGCTTTCCAACGGTGTGCTTATTTTTATCGTGCGACCAACCGTTCGTGAGTTAGAGGGGAGGCGGTCGACCCCCTCCCCAGTCGGGCGTGATCGTCGCCTACCCACGGGTCGTGCGCGGGTTAACAGGTTCTGTAATGGTCAACATGAATTGCAGCGGAACCTTCCCATGAGCGTCCGTGTTTAGCGCTAGAGAATTTTGCTTGAACCCTCATTGGCTGTTCTGATTTTTATATTAAGGATGCTTTTTAGGGATGTATTGATGTTTCGTGAATGGCAAGCTATCTCGTTATCATGTAGTGAATATGATAATGGTGCAAATGCTCTAAGCATGCAGAAATCTGCCGCTAATGCTGTTTCTTTTTTGCAGCCATGAAAAGTTTTACACCTGCTGTGACGAGCCATATCTGGACATAACGTTCAACATCACAATGCGGCGGAAGACGCTCTTCTATACCGTTAACCTCATCATTCCCTGTATGGGGATATCGTTTCTGACGGTCCTGACATTCTACCTCCCGTCTGACAGTGGCGAAAAGGTCAGTGATGAAATGTGTCGCCGTGTCGCGGCGTTGTCTTCAGCTCGCATCTCGGCCTGGGTCGTCTGAAAACTCGCGTTACAACGATTACTTGCCTTTAACGCCGATGCCACGTGCGAAATTCAAAATACGATGCTCGAGCAACAACAAACAGATGAAAATGGTGGCATGTGGTACAGCGAGTCATTGCCGACTGTTTCACCCCCTGACCGGCAGGTGACGCTCTCGATTTCGATCCTGACGTCGCTGTACGTGTTCTTCTTGCTCGTGGTGGAGATCATTCCGCCCACATCGCTGGTGGTGCCACTGCTGGGCAAATATCTCATCTTCGCCATGGTGCTCGTGTCGCTGAGGTATGTTATGTTCGCCAAGCCAGGCGGTGCTTGTGGGACGTAATGAGATGTAAGCAGTGAGCCGACTTATTGACGTTGGCAAAAACGCTCGCTGGTACAACTTTTCTCGGTACAAACAGCGGTTGTTCTGCTTCGCATTGTTACTGGTGCAGAAATGATGTGTTAAACTGCATGCATGGTTGTGCACCTTGCTGTACGAGTCATATTGTATTGCTTTTTTCGTTTTTATAGATATAATTATATATATATATATATAATATATATGTATATATAGAATGGAGATGATAATTTAACTAAACTGTTTCGAAGGACAAAAGCAGTAATCGACGTTTCGGCTTTATTATTGCCTTCATCAGGAATGATTCCTGATGTGTGTGTGTGTGTGTGTGTACATATTAAGATAGGATATTTTTACGCATAGAATGAAGATGATGATGGAAGTAAACTATTTCGAAGGACGGTAGCAATAATCGACGTTTCGGCTTTATTATTGCCTTTGTTAGGAATTATTCCCGATTCCGACGTTTCGGATTTTTTATTGTCTTTATCAGGCATCATTCTTGATGAAGGCAATAATAAAGCCGTAACGTCGATTACTTCGTTTGTCCTTTGAAATAGTTCAGTTTCATTTCATCTTCGTTATATATATATATATATATATATATATATATATATATATATATATATATATAGATGACGTCATTTTCTACAGATGCTTGTCTAGTTTGTAAATGACAATGAGCCTGTCATTTCTTTTTCCCACAATTTCGTTTTTGCTTTATCTTTTTCGCGATTTAAGTCAGCAGGACTTTGGTTTGTCGTCCATCTTAAGAACATCGTGTAGATTGCACGTTATAACAATGTCCGGCCTCAAAATAGTGTTCGCCAGACCACGTCATTTTAACTGTGGAGGAGGCAGAAGGACCGACAACCCTGTCGTTTTGGAACATGGAACATAGTCCCATGGCGTTTCTCGGGAATAATCTGATTGAAATATGCCTCTGACCGTGAAACGTTTCTTCGTTTTCTGTGTCTCGTGGCTGGATACCCAAAACTGGTAAACATTCTCGAAAAATTTTGTGAATTTGGCAGCAGAAAAATTTTCCCATTTGCCAGTTTGCTGAATTGCATTTGCCTTGGTCTTACCACTAACGTCTGTTAAACAACATTCACTGGAATTATGGGAGTCGTTGACTTGAAAAGCAATTTTTGCAGTGTACAAACAGAAAACTACATTAACCTAGCTTCTTCTTTTTGCAGCATCGGAGTCACCGTGGTGGTGCTGAACGTGCATTTCCGGTCACCACAAACCCACCGTATGGCGCCCTGGGTGAAACGGGTTTTCATCCATATACTGCCGCGCCTGCTCATGATGAAAAGGCCCCAGTACCGATTGAACAGACATGGGTAGGTTGGACAGCGTCGGCACGAAGAGCCACGCCCCGTCCCCCTCGCCCATTCGTGCGGTGCGCCCCGTCCGGGCCAACTCAAAACTATTCGAGTTAAGGGAATTTTAGTGTAGAACACAAGAGACAAACGGCAGGAATTTGCAGTTATTAAACCAAATAGTTAAAGAAGAATGAAGCAGATGAGGCAGATAGGCAGAATGTTTGGAACTAAGACAGTGGTTCTGTGAAGTCACCTCATTGGTCATCTACACAGTTTGCATGGAGCTGGTGTGGGACTCGGGAAGGGTGGAGAGATTTTTTCCCATTAATTTCACTCCTGAATTTCAGTAGCCAGAATGAGTCTTATCCATATCATCTTTCAAACTGAGTCAGAATCAGAAAATCTTATCAGTTTCGAATGATTCAATGGTGAAGAATCGTTAAAGAATGTTCCTGGCATCACAATGGATCGAGGTATGAGAACGTTATTTTAACAAGGCATGGGTTGTTGTCATGGCTTTCATTTGGTTCAGAGTTTGTTTTCTTCCCCTAAATTTTTGTGTATGGGTCTGCCAATGCCAGATGCAAACGTGATGTCCTTATTTCACTGTTCGCTGTATTTCTTTATTTCGTAGTTCTCTGTTTCACTGTTCTCTATGATATTTCCGTATAATACCATGTTTTTAAGGTCATCAAAAACGTTTTGTGAGATGAGGAATCATGTTCATAAAGTATTTCTGTTTCCGTTGTTTTCGCTTATTGAAGTATAAGCAGCCGCTCTTTGCGGGCTTTTTATTTTGCACAGCGAAAGCGTTTGCTGCCATTGCAAGTTTAAGTCTGACAGTCATTTACCCCTTATAAAACTATCAGCTTTTCTTGTTCTCGATACAAGCACACTTATTAATTTCCTCCCATCAGATCGGGTAGCAGAACACATTGCAGAAAAGCGTTGATAGTTTTTAAGCCTAGACAACCCGAGAACGCGTATGTTTCGAAGAATCGTTAGTTCCCAGGGCTGGCACACCGACGACTCTCAACACGTTCACAAGATGACGTCACTCGATAAAATCCCACTTCCCAGGTTATTGGGCGAACCGAGAGACCGATGGTCGTGAGCGATGTAGTCTGAGGTCGGCCACCCAGTCTGGCTGCAAAATAAATGTGGGGCAGTGTTTTTCAGGTGGCATTTCGTGGCGTCGTACAATAGTGAGATGTAATATAAGAAACAAGGCGTTGTAGGTCTTCAAAAGTGGAATGATTTAGACTGTTTTAAAGATACAAAATAACTTGGGCACGTCGTCTGACTTTGAAAATGATATCATTGCCCCAAATGAGATACTGGTTCGAGAAATACGGCAATGACTGATGGATTAGGCTGACTCACTGATGGAACCACCTGTATTTTTTTTGGGCGTTGCAAATGCGCCACCAATGATTTTCGTGTGTAACATAAGATCTATGACGAAACGCGGGAAAAAATGGACTTGATATCTCTGCCGGTGACGTGGATAATTTGGGCATGGTTCCACCCGAGACGGCGACTGAATGGCTGGGACTATATTCAAGTTGGCTGCCTTTTTACAGAATGGAACCAAGTGGAATGTAGGTGGTCTTCTCAGGGCCGCCTCTAGGCCGTTGTAATTCAGTGACGTCCGACTGTCTGGATTGGACTGCTGGATGCAAATTTGAGATGTCGTAGGCCACCGCTGCATAAAGAAAAAAAATCTAGAAGAGGAGTGGTTTCTACGCAGAACAGAAGTTGGCCATGCATTGGGAAGCATCGAAGTTTGTTATCAAGTATCAGGGAGAGAACCGGAGCTAATAAGGAGCGCTGAAATCTGAACGACACCGTGATTGAGCAATAGAGTGGTTGAACCACAGTCACCAACTGCGTTATTTAATTCAAATGGCTTTGAAACTACTTTGGCTTCATGGCGTATTGCTCACACTAGTCCAAAAGAGTCTTGGTTTAGCTGTCGGAAGACCTTGATCACGCGAGTCGACGTGAGACATCGTGACCAGTATAAACAGATTGCAATACGTACTCGTTGGCGCCAGTCAGAGCTTCAATAAAAAGCAATATGGACAGAAAGCATATTGAGAAGTAGGCATAGGAGAAGTTATTGACATAAAGGTACGCCAACTGCATGCTGAGAAAAAACGTCTCGGCAATTTTGGATAAGGCAGAGAAACTAAATATGGCCGGAAGATATGAGCTATTGGCACGGGAATGTTGGAATACTCTGGACGGACGCTACCAGATATCAGGGAATGATATGGATATGACTGAATGATTTATTAGGTGAAGACGATGCTTCCACACACACTTGTCGTTGTTTCCCATGTTTGCGTGTTATAGGCTCACTTACCACGTATTTAGCCAGAGTGAGTCACCACGTGTATCGTCTGATTAGGCGACGAGAAGGTCCGCAGCTCAGCGACGGCGAAATGATATTGGTGGCATACGCGACCGAAGCGTTTTTCGCGCCTTCGATCTGGGAATCATTTCTTCGGCCAAAATCCCGGATGCTCCTGCATTGAGGAAACAATGACGCAATAAATCCGGCGTTCTTTTGAAGGTTGGGCCTCTAGCTTCCGTGGGCCGGTGCGTCTGCTTTCACGAGGCCATTAAGGCTCGGTGGCGATGTTTGTGTAGCGGGAGGGGGCCTTTGAGTGGCGGCCCAGTTCGTCTCCGCCATCGACCAGCGGACGGCGGCGCGCCGGGACGACCAGCCGCAGCGGCCGGAGCGCGCGCCTTTCATCAAACACGAGAGCCGCGGGTGCCGCTGCCGCACTCGTCCTACAGACGGCACTCAGCCGGCCTGCTGTGACCGCAAACAGCGCACAGCGGACCTCTGTGTCCGCAGACAGCGCGCAGCGAACCACCGTATCCGCAGACAGCATACAGCGGACCACCTTGTCCGCAGACAGCGCGGATGGGACCACTACATCTGCAGAAAGCGAAGAACGGACCACTGTGTCCGCAGGCATCGCTCAGTGAACTATTGTGTCCGCAGACAACGCGCGGCGGACCACTGTATCCGCAGACATCATTCAACGGGCCATTGTGTCCGCAGACAGCACTCAGTGGACCAGCTGAATCCGCACACAGCGCTTAGCGGGCTAACTGAATTCGCGACAGCGTTTAGCGGGCAAACTCAATCCGCAGACAGCGATAAGAGAGCCTGCTAAATCCGTGGGTAGCGCTCAGCGGGCGAGCTGAATCCGCGGACAGCCCTCAGCGGGTCAGCTGAGTCCGCGGATAACGATCAGCGGACCACCTGAGTCGGCAGGCTGCGCTCGGCGGGCCAGTTGGACCCGCATCCAGTGGTCAGTCGTCCCCAGCAGCTGTGCGTAGGACTCGACGGATCAGATTTCCTGAAGGGCTTTCAGCGGATCCATTTTTCTCGAAGTCAGCGCTCGACGAAGGTGGAATACGCGCGGGCAACAGTCTCGTGGGCCGGGGCGTGACCAAGCATCGATCGGAGAAGATGACATGACCCAGCGGCGATCGCAGAAGATGTCCTCAACAAAATACGCGGTTCGGAAGCCTCATCATGATTGCTGTACGTTGTAGATTTCTCCGAAAGGCCCTTCTTCGGCCGAGATTCATTTCCATCGCAGACAGCGTTTCAGAATACCTTGGCATCCGCAAGTGTACGTGGCACGTTTTGTGCGTCCAAGGACGGCTTTTGGTTACGCTGTGTTGGATGTCGGGAAAGCTCTACAGATTAAGGTTCTCTTGGACGGAGCCAGGGAGCCTTTCTGCTAAACCCTGCTGTTAAAACCCTGAACTGCCAGTTGCCAGGCGACCGACGTACCGTTTAAATAACTTCGATGCACTTCCTTGTTTCCAGAAACTTTTGGCTAAACATCCTCTCCAACCGTCCACAAAGGCCCCGCGCTGGAGCGTCAAGTCGATATGCGTTTTGTGCGCTCTCTCCAGCAGCGCAGAAAATTTCCTAAACATTTCCGCTGTGTCACTACCATCAGCTAAACAACGATGCCCAATCGAAGTAATAAATACCGGCCAGATGACGCATGAAAGGAAATGAGCGAGCCCGCGCCCGCAGGCGGAGAGCAGCTGGTTTTGTTGCCGGTTTTTATTTGTTGGAAGCGGCCGGCTCCCCAGAGAAATCGTCCAGTGACATCCGGAACGAGCCAGGCGGCGGCGTATTGATTGCTGGACGTGACGCGTGTATCTCGACTGCAGCCGTCGTTCAGAGGGGTGGAGCGCGTGGCCGCGCCGCGCCGCTGACGGGCTCTTCGTTCGGATCACGGCTCCGCGGCAGGCAGCGGCACGTAGCAGCGTGCAACCCAACTGCACGCCCGGTCGTCGTGGAAGCATTGGTTCGTGATTCGTGAGTCATGCCGTTTGGTGGGGATGCTGGGAGTTTTCAGGCAACACTCAAGTCAATGTTCTCTCGCGTGCATACATGCGTAAAGGTTTGCAGTTTGCAGTGAAGTGCGTGATTCGTCTAAAATGAATCGACTCACTTTCTAATTTCCAGAGCGGAGAATCGATTCCGATTTTGATTCAGTACATTTTTAACACGCGCAATGGAAGGGGGTTCGCGCTAACGCGCACTGGATGGGAGCGCAAAAGTGCCCCTCCTCTCTCAGAAACGGAAAGAGCTACAGGACTGAAATTGTATGGGTAGGCTAGGGCCATGTATATCTACATAGTGTGCGTTTTTCACGACCCTAGGTCAAATGGGGTCGAAAAGGTCAATTACGGACACTATCTCGACCCATACAGGCCATTCCTTACGGCTTTTCGAACGAAACGGGAAAGGGGTGCATCTATAAACGTTAAAACGTGGAATACAACAATTTCCACTCATATGGCGTCTTTAATGAGGATTTCGGATCGAGGTCATGTCAGTTCATTGACCTATGACGTTGTTTTTTCATTTTTTTGCAGATCATATTTCGAGTAACTTGGGATGTTCGTGTGGCTTGAGCGTAAATAAGGGCGCTAAACACATCCTTTGGCGTATTTTTAGTGAAGATAGCCAACATCGGTACATTTGATCATTTCTAGCGTTATCTTACCTCCGCAAGATCAGAAGAAGTGAATCGAGGTCATTGACCTTGGGTGAAGTTTTTAACTCAAAGTAAGTTTTATGCCAACTATTTGTGCTGAAATGATTTCGTTACAGTGGATCCGATTACACAGTCTGATTGCTATAAAGCGTAAAAATTATATATATATATATATATATATATATATATATATATATATATATATATATATATAGGTGTGTGTGTGTGTTCGTATCAGTATACGAAACGTGTTTTTATTAGGGTCTTTGAATACATATTTCATACAAACCGACGTGTTGCAAAGCAAATCTGGATCAGATCACAAATTGGTTGACCTTGACCTTCCATAACCTTGACCCTTACTAACCCTGGCTTTGGTCTTGGTACATCCATAACGTATGCCCGAATAGTGTTGACTGGTTATGCTCAAACAGTAATCTTACGTAGAACACTAGTTCTGTCGCAAAGTTCCCATTTGTCAGCAACAACCACTATTTTCGTTATGTTTCTTTGACTTCACATGCTTCAAACTTCAAAAATTCCCGACTGATTTCTGATTTTTCTGCGTCAATCGACGTGTTATGCCATTGCCATAAATGTCGCAAAGTAGGAGCGACCAGCTCCGATCCGTTCTCGAGATTTTCAAGAAAAACAGGCGGGAGGAATAAAATTGTCCCTCTTCCAGTGCGTTTGTTAAAAAGCGAAAAAGCGAATCGTTTCAGTTCTGGTCCGGAATCATAAGCGGATCGACAGTCTTGATTCAGTTCAGAATGAAATGGATATAATGTACATATATATGTAAATATACGTGCGTGCATGCCTGCGTCCTGGCGCGCGCGCGTGTGTGTTTGTGGGTGTGTGTGTTTCATCAAAAACGAATGCATGCTCCGCATTTGCTGGTTTCTTAATGCATCGTTCAGGTTCTCTTTTTCAGCCTTCTTTTAGCAAAGTCGGCTAGATTGCATATTGGATGTGCAAAATTACTCATTTATTTACATACCGACATTCCAAGATATTGATATATTATTTTCAAAGTGGTGAAAAATTGTCACAAGCAACCGTTTGAAAATTATTCGCGTCACACCAGGTTTACAGGTAACATATGACATCGGAAGGGAAATAAGGAAATTGATACGAAGACTGATCAGAACGTTGATTAGTGTTTTTAGGGCTAACGCCGTGCTCCCAGTAACCCTAAGGTGATGCAAGAAATTGCTTGTTTGCCTAGAGCTGGCGAGTTTTCATGAATATATACTTTCCCGTGTCTGAAGTCGTTTCACGTTAAAACATGTTCGCAATACGGTGGTATTTTCCGTCAGTTTTTCAAAACTTGCCAGCTCCAAACAATTACATCCTTGTATCGCCTTAGAGTCCCTGGGAGCGGGGCGTTAGCTTTTCAAAATCCAGCGTTTCGATTAGTCTTTTTTATCCATTTGCTTATTTCCCTACTGATGGCATATGTTACATGTAAATCTGACGCACCGCGAGTACTTTTCAAATGTTTACTCGTGTCAGTTTTTCATCACTCTGAAGATGAGATATGAATGTCTCGAAACGTTATCACGTAAATAAATAGCATTTTTTACATCTGATGTGCAAACTAGACGAATTTGCTAAAAGCAAGGTCCGAGAACTTGAACAATGCATTAAGAAAGTAGCAAATGCGGAACATGCGGTCGTTTTTAATGAAACTCGTATCAAAGAAAACATACTGCCATACTACACGAGTATATATATATATATATATATATATATATATATATATATATATATATATATACACACACATATGTAAGTGGCAGACTCCTGAATCGATTCAGTGTTAGTCTGAATCGATTCGGAATCATGCACAAGCGTGGTAGCTTGTACTTCAAATGCGCCACCTCAACGGTTGTGAATTTGTTGCACAAATGACGTCCTACTAATTAACGACGAATATTGCACTTTTTAATAAAATTACACTTGGAATCTTAGAATGCATCAGTGTTATGGATTACACCCGATGACCGAAAAGTCGTGGTTTGCCGCAGGGCAGAGCTAGAAAGAAATCTGAGACCACAGGCCCTTATGGAGGAGCCTTTTGCCTGTTAAATCGTGACTGGCCCGTAGTTGTCGGTGTTCCACGTCGGTGACACGCCCTCGTGCCTTCAGAGGCCATCCGAGGTGCCGGCGTCAATCAGATCTCACGATCACGATCACGATCAGTCACGGTCCCGTGAGCGCCCCTGCGCCCGCCGCGCGCCGTCCCGTCCAGCCATCACAGAGCCGCCTGCCGGCCGCCGCCGCCGCTCCGGTGCCGGCAGGGGCGCGTCGCTCGACCGCCACCTCATCGCAGCGGCGCCGCTGCGCTGTTTGTCTTGCGGCGCTGATTACTGTGCGCGGCGTCTTTTTTCAGCACTGTCGCGGGAGCGGCCGCTGTCCGCCGGCGGGGACGAGCGCTGCCGGCCGACGTATTGACCCCGCGGCTGCTGCGTTGCCGGCGTTAAATCGCTGACAGACTGCCGCGTCGTCCGCCGCAGCGGATCGTCCCGACTTTTTGCCTCTGCAGAGGCGGCCGAAACGTTGCGGTTCGGCCCCTGACGCGCGGCCGATGGCCATGAGTGCGCGATGTGGTGAACGTGCGGGTGTCGGAATGGCACGGACTGCTGCCTGTTTGGGCCTCCGTTCGGATCCAGGTTACTATCAGGACGGACGCGAAGTCTGCACTGCCTTCCGGTCCAAGGGGGATGGGCAGAATATCGATAGCTGTCTTCAAAATTGCAATAGAGTAGTGACCTCCGGGAACAGTTTCATACTTTTTCATATGATTTAGTCGGCTCCGACCCCCTGGTTGCAAATCTGTTGCCAGAACTTCAAAAATCTCGACGGACATTGCTCTCTTCAGCCCTTAACCCTATTCCCAGAGGGCTAGACGGTATGGTCGATTCCCGGCAGGGGGGGGGCGGATTCGGCCCCCCCTGAGATCTCGAGAACTACTCGTCTGATTTCATCACAACAAACGGCAGTCGATTTGCCGTGACGTGAACTACATTTTTATAAAACGAAATTTTCAAAATTTTGAAATGTGCGGATACAGGTGGCAAAAATGTCAAAATGGGGGTATTTTTGGACTTCTTATAACTCCGTTCTTTGTCGACCTATTTCAATGAAACCAGCACGAATGGAGAGATTGTGGATAGGGCTTTTACCATGGGCACACAAATCTGAAATTTTGAGAAAATTCATGGGCGTTCACAGGGTTTTAAAAATAGAAGGATTAGTTTTCTAACAACTGAATGAACAAAAGGGGCAAAAACACTTTTCTGGCTTCTGCTAGTCATGTTATGCTAAACAAATACAAATTGCATCACATTGTTTGTATAATGTTAGCATAAGCGGTGCCAGGGACATGAAAAATGGGAAACTGTCATGGTCACACGTTCTTCAGATCAACTTGCGACCTTTGACCTTAAATGACCTCTTGTGACCTTGGGGTCACTGGGAATGATCTCGTGTGCATTTAATACTAATGTCTGTAAACGTTTTCAACCATTTGAATTCACTCTATTTCAAAAATTTCATTTTATGGCTATTACGATTTAGGGTACGCGCACTGACATTTTAGGTCATAGCTCCGTGACCCGACCTGATATCAAGCTGAAGCTTGGTGCACAAGTAGAGGGCACCTTTCTACGTCATATGTATTCCGGGTTTGACATTTGAAAAAAAAAACGGCGCCGAAATTATTCCAAAAAAAACAGATTTTGAACTTTGACCTTGACCTGACCTTGTAAAGTGATTTCAGATGAACGAAATTACATCTGCACATTGCCCAACTATTTAGCTGGGCAATGTGAATAGCTAAATATATGAATATTTAGCTATTCATCCACATAAAGTTGTAAGCTCTATCCTAAGAACTCTGTTTTTGACAGCCATTTTGCTTTTACCCTCAACATGGCCAAAAATGGCCTGAGGTGCCTCCCAAAAACGTTGCCTGGCTCCGCCCCTGAGCAAAATGGAATTTTAAAATTTTGTCACGGCACGTAAAAAGAACAGCTAGGAAAAGTGACCAAGTTTCGTGAAGTTGCGTTAAAAAGCCTGGAATTGGCAAGCAAAAAACCCGAGGGGGGCGGATTCAGCCCCCCCCCTGCCGGGAATAGGGTTAAAGTGGCGCCCTGCTGAAATGGCCTCTGGTGGGTTGCGACGTCTTGAAACCCGCAGCGGTTTGCCGTTCCGGCCAGGTCATGACGTTTAACACGACAGAATAAGTCACCCGGGTTTTCTGCCTGCAGTTCCTGAACCGTAACAGATAAAGTCATAAAACTTGACGACTGCTCTTAATGCCTGTCCTTACAAACGTTGGCATAAATACGCAACCCCAGTGCATCAACTGGCGGCTCTAGAGGGGGTTCAGGGAAGCGCATTGTAAAAATTAAAGGTAATATCATAGTCCGGGAGTCTAAACTAACTTAACTCTGTCAAGTACTGGCCAAATTTCCTACTCCTTGGGAAGGCCAGCTATCCCGTAGACCCTCCCATTGTCTTGGAAGCGAGACAAAGCCATCTCCCAGTTTACTCGAGCACAAGCACTCTATCCCGTCGCCAGTCCAGGGGGTGGAACCCCCTCCACACCGGTTTTTCCGGAAATGGTGCTGAACTGTTCGGTCAAATGGGCTGAAATTTTGGCTACCTGACTTTTGAACCTTTCCACACATCCCCTGAAAACGTCATGTTAATGTTATCGTACGTCAGCGAGACGTGACCTCGTTCTTGAGATTCTGCAGGTCACAGATGTCGAAAATCTGAACCATACTGACGTAAATAGTCCTTTCGAGGTGGTTTCAGATCAGACTGCTGTTTGTCAGAGGTTGTAGAGGTACTGCCCCGCTATGAAGTGATCTTTTGTACCATTGCAAGGCCCGGGTCACATAACGTCAATCACGTCGGGTCACATTCCGTGAAATTCTTACATGCCATATGTCTAGATGACATATATTCCTATATGACATATAATATTCTAGGTAATAGTTCCATAATTACATTCCATATTATTAGATGCCATGTGCTTGGAAACGCTCTCCGACTGGTCCTTGCCGTCAAGGTCACAGCAGTGTTCCAGTCAGGCACTTAGTGAGGAAATGGCACAGTCAACATCGTAAGGCCCATTTAGTGAACATAACACAAATTTGGTTGAGATTATCATTCCTGCCATATTTTTTAATAAAAGAACTGGAATGGACATGGCGTAAGATAAGTAAAGCAGTTTATCAATTTGTAAAGCCGCCTGCTATGCGGAATCGCAAAAGTCGTGTAGGTGGAAACCTGTTAAAAGTTGCGTCGAGCAGCGCCCTGTGATGGTGATGGTTCTTGAACCGAGTGATCAATGGCGTCAAGAACACTTGCTTCTGCATGCAGAATAGGAATAGCAGGAAAGTATTCCAACGATCCTTGATCCTGGCTAGAGATTTCTCGACATAATCTCAAGGGGAGGGGGTGACCAGGACTTCAGACAGATTTTTAGATCTAATTACTAAGACGTCCGAAAACTTGTAGGGGCCTATAGCATCCCGTTTCCTCCTTCCCATTCCCGCCCCCCCCCCCATCCCACGATATGGAGTCATGTGCGTAGGCCTTTCGCCTTTCAAGTGGCTCGAGGCGCCGATTTGTACAGCTACATCAGCTCTTCGAAATGTAATGTCAGACGTTACTCTGGGCTCCTTAGAAGCACTGCTAAAGGGAAGAACGGGGAGAACTGTGTCAAATTTTATTATGAACTCCCTTACGTACCATGCATTGCGGATAGGACTGTAAGTCATATACCTACAGAGAGCTATGCCTTTAAGCTATAATTCTAGCGGGAACGTTTTGCAAAGCGCAGATTAATCTACAGGCAGGTGACTGTTGAACTGACCCCTTTCCAATGATACATCCTCCCCACCTGTGGAATGATCTGTATCAAATGGTGGGGTGAATTTCATCACCATAACTTTGCCAATTCCCCTGATGATTAAGAGTAGGCTATGATCCTGAGCAGGATACGACAAATTTATTGGGTGCTGGTATATGTAGGATGGCTCAGCAAAGGACATTGTTGTGTCGGTAACGAATCACGGATTTGGGATTTACACTTAAATCGTGCAGCAACAGTCAAGCTAATCTGACTTGGATATCAGCTGAAGCATTCACTAAGGACCGCCTAGTCTGCACTGAGCTTGACGTATCATAGATCAAAATAAATCCTCAAACCATGGGTGGTCCATGGTTCCAGCACTTCATTTCTGTCTTGGTTTGGCAAGGAAATTGTGTTAATAAACTGTTTTAAGTGCTGATTGATCATAACTATTTGTGGGAAATACCCTTTGTCATCATGGCAATTCATGGCAATTAATAGCAACTGATGACAAGAAATACCCCAAAGTTGTGGCAGGTGGCAACCCAGACATTTCAATGTCTGTTAGTCCAAAATCCATACAGCGGTGTCAGACATAAGTTGGGATGTTTGCAAAATGCCACGGCTACCACGCAGCTTACGTCCGCAGTAGCATCTTCAAATATGACTATAGACCCAATGGTCCAAAATAGTCCCGACATTTTAAACTGATGTATAGAAGTAATCAAAACTTTCAGTTCATTGTCATGAGACAGATATGTTGAGTTTTCCTTTTTGACTGGCATGATGATACAAATGAGTCGATGATGACGCATTTTTTCACTAACACTCGAAAATCTGTGCTTTCACAGCTGCCTGAAATTCACTGCTGCCTGCCTGAAATGCACATACCAGGATCCATGAAATCAAAGTTGGCATAAGCCACATAAGTTGCGGAATTTACGGATTAACAATTAATTATTCAAGTTGCACAACAATGGAGATTTACAGCAACACTAAGTGAGGAATATATTGTTGACGATATGTCTGATAGTCATCAGTGCCATGAAAAATCCCATTCATTTCAGATTTTGAGTGCAATGGCCAGTGCACAGAGGGCCTTCAAACTTGACCCAGTTCAGACTCTTTGCTTGAATTATGTGCATCTGCTTTCATGCACATAACCATCAGGGGTTGGGGGATATGTTCCCCCCAGTTTGGGCAAAATAGACTGTAGTCCCCCAATTTTGGTCAGAGAATAAACATCTCTTGTGATTTCTCGTCGAAAAATAGGACTGAGTCAGATTGCCTCCCAGAATTTGGTTTGACCCCCCCCCCCAGTTTCTTAGATGTGGCTACACCCCTGCATGCTTTGTTCAATTTACTTTTCACACACATGCATGCACTGCACAGTTATTGTCCACAGCATACTACTAGAAACACATAATTTGCATGCTGTCACAGATTCAACATGTCGCACTTACCCTGCTGCTGTAGCTAATGCCAATTTATGATATGCAACTAGTATCTTGCAGGCAGGGCTAGATATTATTAAGTATTCTGACCAATCATCACAACATATCTCTGTTGAAGAATTTCTTACTTTAGAGCAGTATTTTTGCTACTGCTTAACAACACTTTCATCATGTCATAATGTGATATTAAATGCTGCAACATCACACAAACTGATAAAATCTAAATCACATGTGTACTGCATCATTTTGAGTGATGACATCCAGTCAGTTCAGCTAAAATGCACATCTCAAACAATATAACTGCCCAAACACCACCAACCACCTCAGGCCTATTAGTTAAGTCAGGTTGCAGTTCCGCTTGCAATGAACAGATGTGGTGAGTGATGAACACGATGGAAGCAATGCCAGAAGGAATTATAGCACTGCATTAAAACTTCACGCCAATTTCCAATACCCATCTTGCTGCACTGGTGGTCCACGTATGCCGCACAGCTTTACATGGCTTAAATATCACACAACTAGACAAAATCTCCGGCACCTGCGCAAACGTTGTTTGCCACGCCTAGTTCACTGAAAAAATATATGTGGATGACCAATAATAGTTAAAATTCAACAAACTACACCCAAGGACATGCGACCGCCTGCCTTTCCACGGAGACTCGTAAAGACGCCGAACTGCTGTGTCGTCACTGGTCCACAGTGAACACGTTGTTGCTATGGCAATGTCACGATGTCACGCATCTGCTTTGGCCGGACGAGTTTACCTGGGTTTCTGGGTCCTTGGGTGGAACCAGTAAGTTAATATACCATTCGAAAGAAAATGTAATAAGCGCGCGTGCGGCGATTGTCTGTGGAGCTGCCATTCTTTCAGATTTGTGCCAAATTTTAGTGCTTAGTCGTTTCAGTCATCGTCCTGTCCAAAGGAGCGCTGTCCCAAGTGCCGGTTATCGTTTTTCATAGGACACTGCTCTTGTTCCCTTTCATGGTCTCATTGTCCGCCATGGACTTTGCTTCTTCTGGCGTTTAAACCTTTCTCCAATCGTGTTCGGCAGGGTGACTCTCAACACCAGCCGGGTGCTGGTCAAGCAGAACGGCAAGAGCTCCGAGGTCCAGGAGGTGGTGTTCCACCAGGACGGCCTGCTGCCCGGCTCCGGGTCCAAAGCTCACAGCATCGTCTCCGACTACTCGCCGCTGTGAGTGCCGGCCGTGGCCCGGCCCGAGCATGGCACCGGACCCCATCTTGGTGCACGCGACTGATGCACATCTTAAAGACTAAAGTTGCCACTGATTAATGTACTTTGTTGTCGGACGTTCACTTCAAGAACTTCACATTTTACGCAGGATCATCGTATGCGCTACTTCCGATGGCAGAAGCTAATGTAATAAGGTCAGTGACTCATGATTTTAATTATATTTCAGCCCAAGCATTTCCGTCTCACACAGCACGGTTCATTTTGAATGATTACGCGCTGTCCTTTTCCAATGGCTGCACAAATGTATTTTCATGACCGTTGAGTGTACACGAGGAAATTCCGATCACATACGTCCCTTCTTTGATATTTTCATTGCGCCTCCCACGTCCCTGGACAATAGGTACATTTTCACGCCCCCATGTTTGATGGCTTAGGTAAATCCGTGCAGTGTTGCCTGCCTTTTGCGCCCGCGTCTTTTCCACACCATGATATGGGGTTACCTGTCACATTGTTTGCCCCATTTGTACTTTAAGATGAATGCGTCAAGGAAACTTGCCCGTGTTTACATTTCGGAGTTACGACAGCAGTCACCATAGAGTTGGGTCTTAGCTAAAAGTTATATGCAAAAAACGCAATAAATGACAAAAATATAGACGTCCTTTAAACGATGAGGACATGTAACAGCAACAGAAAGACAGCACGAAAACGAAGCACGTGGATTCCAGGACTTCTACGTAGAGTGCTTACTGATTCAAGCCTGAGAAGCTAGAGCTGATTTATGTCCTACTTTACATGCCACGCCCATTTAAGAGCAGAATTTGCTGAGTGGATAACGCTGACTGCAGCCTGAGATGGGCCGGAGCTCCCCGATTATCATGCTCCGAGGGCCTCTCAGATTTGTTCAGCCATAGGACTAAGCCGCCCGACTTGAAAGCATCCCTGTACGCCTGTCTAACCCACAAGATTCCAGCAATGTAGTTGTATTTAATTGTTCACAAAGGGAACTGCGTGACGGGTTTCGTGCGTGCGTGAACATTGGCATTACCGAAGGTTGAGTTTACAAAACAGGAGAAAACCGCGCTACATTTTCGCCACAGACTTTTCTCGAACCACTGCAACTTTGCGAGTCCGTCTTGTTCGTTCCCTCAGGTCCCGAACCCTCTTCACCTGTCCGTTTCGCGAATCCTCTCCTGGTATTCTAGGCGCAGGCTTCTCACTTCTCATAGCTCCAGAAATCCGCGTAGTTGGCAAGCTATATTGACACCAAAAGATGCGCAATGAAAAAATAGCCCGATCCACGGTGCTTTGTGCCTTGTAAACATTACAACTTCGCCAAAATAATCGCCTGAAGCGGTCGAGATACCCACCGCTTCCACAACTACCACGACCTCGAAACACGGAGCATCTTTACGAGACAGATCAACGTCAACCTCAAGGATCGACGATTCAGAAGGCTTCGTGAAATATGACGTCACCGAAAGATAAACTAATCGCAGCAGTCTCGAAACTCAAAATAGGTTAGCAATGACAATGCAACGGAACAGAGAGGTGGACTGGGACCGAACAAGGACAGACATGAATATCTGGAAGGGGCTAGGGCGGACCCAGGATTTCGACAGGGGGAAATGGGGGTTCCCCTCCCGGCCTTGGTCCCCATTTTTTGTTCTTCTGATATAAAAACGTTGATTTGCTAGGGTCCTGGCTGAAACATCTGATATGATTCTGCTATTTTCGTTGAATAAAGTAAGCGGCAAAATCCAAGCATGTCAACTGATTTGAAAAAGTGTTGCGTTTTGTTCCCGTACAAAGTGACCTGAATATGACAACAGCGGTGGGATTTTAGGCGGGTGCGTCCCTCCTTCTACTTGAAATGTCGTTTCTGTTATCCAGGAACCCGTCTGCCCCCTCGTAGCCTCTGGGGGCTGTTTTGCCAGCTTCTTGGTGGTTCTTGATCGTCTGCCGTGTCAGGGCCCGTTAGTGGTCTCAAGTTCCTTTTACACACACTTCGGCCAGGACCCATCTGGTAGCTTCAGGGACACTTCAACCATCTCAGGTTTCCTCCTGTCGTCCCTGGGGAATGTTGCCGTCTAGGAAGTCCCTCAGGCAGTAACAAGGACCCTCTGTAAGTCCCTCCCTGCCGTGACAGAGGCGCCTCTGGCAATGCTTCAGGTCCTTTGGCCGTTTCAGGAACTGTCTGGACGTCTCGAGGCTTAGTAGTTTCATGGGCCTCACTGGTCATCTCAGTGGTCCATGCTTGAGACTGCTAGTGCGGGGTCTCAAAGGTCCCCAAAGGCCCCTCTTTAGCGGTCTCAGTGGACCCCCTGTTCTCCTAGGCGCTCCCCTTGTCGTCTCTGGGGACCATTATTGCCCTCTCATGGGCCCTCTGGCAGTTACGAAAGATCTTTTGGCGATTTCCGAGCCCCTATGCAGTGTCATGGGCCCTCAAGACACCTCCGGTAGTATCCATGGCAGTATCAGGGGTCTTCCTCTGTTACATGGGGTATACCTGGCAGTCATAGCCTCATTAGCAGTCTCAGGCGGACCATTTCTATGCCAAGAGCCCGCCTAGCACATTCGGGGTTCTGGCCATTCAAACACCCCATACCGCCTAAGAGGTCTTCTTATCGTCTCTGCCTCGCAGGGGCTGTCCGACCTCTTTAGCGGTCTCAGGGGCCATCTGCCGTGTAGGGGCCTATCCTGCCGTCTCAGGACCCACCTGACCTTCCGAGTCTCCCTGACTGCATCAGAACCCCTCAGGTTAAAAAAACAGTATAGCCCATTCAAGCCGCTCTCGAGGTTGAGGTCAGTGATGAATCCCTGTTCAGGGGGTCCCTCTGGCTGGTCAGAGTCTCCTTATGTTGTGCTAGGTATCCTCCAATTTCTTGCCGTCTCATGGGCCTCTCTGGCACTTTTCACGGTCTAATGGGCCCTGTCGTGTTGGAGCCTCTCTTGCGGTCCGGGGACCCTTAAAGAGCTTCAGGGGCCTTTGCATCCATCGAAGGGGCCATCTTACCGTCCCAGGGTCCCATAAACACTCACGGGGGCCTTCTGATGGCATCAGGAGCCTTAATCTTTTCATACAGGTCCGGGAAACCCAGTCAGGGCCGCTATGGCACTCCAGGGTTCCCTGTGCTGTCCTAGGGACTCATTCATCATCTTGGCCGTCTCAAGGGCCCTGTGACCATTCCGGCAGAATCAGGGGCAATCTGCCCTGTCGTGGCTTCAGGGGCCCTTCCAGGGACGCAGCCAGGCACAAATTGCGGGGTCCTCGCCCAGAGGTGGGCCCCTTACCTCGTGTGGATCCCCTAGAAAGGAGGGGCCTTCTGAAGGTTGCCAGGGCCCCACGGGCCGTTGGGGCTCCTACAGGCCGGCAGGTGACAAGGGGCCCCTACAAGACGGCGGTGGCCCCTGCAGGCCGACAGCACCCTAGGGGTCCCTTGTTAGCCAGCAAGGGGTCCTTTCAGGCGAACAGGAGGTCCTACAGGCTGGCAGGGGACCCTACAGGCCGGCAGGATCTCCCTACAGGCCGGCAGGATCTCCCTACAGGCCGGCCGGGCCCCTAGAAGCTGGCAGGGGGCCTCCATAGGCTGGCAAGGGCCCTACAGGCCAGCAAGGAGTCCCCTACAGACCGGCAGGGGACCCCTACAAGCCGGCAGGGTGCCTCTATTGGCAGGCAGGGGCCTCCTACAGGCCGACAGGGGCCCCTTCAGGCCTATAGGGGCCCCTCTATATGCTTTGATCTATATATTTCATCTTCTGTCTTCTCTTGTCCGCCGTTCTTAAAACATTTTAGCGATAGCTTTGGTTCTTATAAGAGTAATTTTCTGTAACCTCGGTGGCGATGGGCCCCCTTCAGATATTTCCGAGCTCCAGGTCTGTCTCCTGTGGTCCCTAGGACCCCCTGATTGTTTTTTCTGGCCCCTTCTACGCGTCTCAGGGGTCATCTAACCCTCCCAGAAGCGCCCGGATTGCATTAAGAACCCGTCACGTTTTTACAAACCCCGCAAAGCTCATATGGGCTTCTTCGGGGCCTCGTTTGATTTTGAAAGGAGCCCCTTCCGGGCCCCACGAGAGGGCCCCTTCGGGGCCTCTCATGGGGCCTCTTCTTAGGCCTCAAGAGGGTGGCCATGACTCCCATGCCCCTCCCCCCGCATCCGCGCTTGAGTCATCCAGGCTGAGTCGCTAATTGTCGTTAACTGTCGCTGACTGCAAGAATTGTCTCTTATGAATGAGAGGGAGTTCCAGCACTTCATGGGTAATAGATGGCGGCGAACAGTGTTACGACAAGAGGCCCTTTCCATGGGTGCAAGGATGATGTCCACGATATTGGGGAGGGGAAATCGTTTTGTACGGGAACACTGGCCCAAAATCTTGTTTTTCAACGGGAAAGTGCAAAAAGTGCTCGCTTTCGGACCAAATTTGGAAGGGGCGAAAAATCATTTTGCTAAAATTGGAGGGGACATGTCCCTAGCTCACCCCCCAGTGGTTACACCCATGTCCCGTTCAATAATAAAAGGCGGTCCCTGTCTCGATCGAGAGAAATGCTCAGTCATTTAGCAAAATGCGATGGTAGCAAGCCACGGAGCAACAGGAGAAGCCCATCAGGATCGAGAGGAGACCCCAGTAACATGGGAAATGTGCATCGTACATAACTGGGAACTGTGGTAAGCCGTGCGGCGCCTACGCTGACCAATGAATGCCCCTGTCACGACTAGAGGGAGGCCTTTGTTATGGCCGAGAGGGGACCCAGTTCAGGATATAAAATGAAGGAGAGCCCAGATAAGACGCAAGTCTCCTGTCATGACTGAATGAAGATCTGTCAACCAGGACATCTTGAATGGCTAAGAGTCGTGGTATGACAGGAGGTCTAGCCATGACCAGGTGGTGACTCCGTATGTATGCATGTTTGTTCTCCGTTGCACTTCTACGTTTGCCAATGCATTAGGGATGTGAGCTGCTGAGGTGATTACACCAAATCAGACGTGATGGAGAAGCGCCATAACAGCCCAGTGGCGGATCCGGGGGGAAATCTCGGCCATGCCCCCAAACTGCGAATAGGGGGGGACATATTGGCATTTGTCCCCCTAAAAAAAATTTTTACTGTGCAACCAGAGTTTGCAGTCGCTGGAAACTCCGAAAACCCACGGTCGGAGTCTTTCCCCTTCCCGCTCGTTGACCTACCTTCCACACCTAGGAAATTCTGTTTCGCCCCTGCCCCCTCAGACGGCGCCGCTGGATCCGCCCCGGAACAACCTTCTTTATGACGGAAGAAACTTGGGTCTAAAAGATATCCATATTAGCATGGACTCGACATTTCGGCGCCAAGCCATCTTCAGGAATGGTAGGAATCAAGCAACGAAACTGAAACTACTAAAGCACTCGGCAGTCAAAAATAAGCCTCTGAACTCCAGACACCAGTATGAGCCAAGAAAATACAAAAATACATCAGTTACCCCAAAGCCTCCATAATTAGGCGGGTCAGCTGTCAACGAACACATACGGATTTATTCCGACCCTCCATAATTAGGTGGGTCAACTGTCAACGAACACATACGAAGAAAGACCCAAAGGTTTATAACAGTGCCATTGTACGCAATCTAGGGTCTGTTAAGTATACCTGACCCTTCACAAGCAAGTTCAGCCATTGCACATACGTGGAAAGGAAGAGAACGAAATCCCTGTATCATCAGCCCCTCTCCCGTAAACCTGAATGATAAACCAAAGCGTAGTTTGTGTATTAACCCTATCCGGGGGAGTCCAAAAATCCCGGGGGATTTTTGGACTTCTTATAACTCCATTGTTTATCGACCGATTTCAATGAAAATGGCATGAATCGAGAGATTATGGATAGATGGGTCCACAGGTCTGAAATTTTGAGAAAATTCATGGGCGTTCATAGGGTTTCAAAAATAGGAGGATTAGTTTTCTAACAACTGAATGAACAGAAGAGGCAAAAACACTTTTTTGGCTTCTGCTAGTCATGCTATGCTAAAGAAGTACAAATCGCATTACAATGTTGGTATAATGTTAGCATAGGCGGTGCCAGGGACATGAAAAAGGGGAAACTATCATGGTCACACGTTCTTCAGATCAACTTGTGACCTTTGACCTTAAATGGCCTCCAGTGACCTTGGGATCACTTGGAATGATCTCGTGCGCATTCAGTATTATCTGAAAACGTTTTCGATCATTTGAATTCACTCTATTTCAAAAATTCTGTTTTATGGCTATTGCGCTATAGGGTACGCGTACTGACATTTTAGGTCATAGCTCCGTGACCCGACCTGATATCAAGCTGAAACGTGGTACACAAGTCGAGGGCACCATTCTACGTCATGTATATTCCGGGTTTGGCATTTGAAAAAACGGCGCCGAAATTACTGCAAAAAACAAATTTTGACCTTTGACCTTGACCTGACCTTGTAAAGTGACCTCAGATGAACAAAATTACATCTACACATTGCCCAACTATTTAGCTATACATCCATATAAAGTTTTAAGTTCTATCTTAAAAAACTCTGTTTTTGGCAGACATTTTTCTATTACCCTCAACATGGCCAAAAATGGCCTGAGGTGCCTCCGAAAAACGTTGCCTGGCTCCGTCCCTGAGCAAAATGGAATTTTGAAATTTTGTCACGGCGCGTAGAAAGAATAGCTAGGAAAAGTGACCACGTTTCGTGAAGCTGCAGTAAAAAGCCTGAAATTGGCAAGTAAAAAACCCGAGGGGGCGGATCCAGCCCCCCCCTGCCGGGAATAGGGTTACGAGGTGGACGAGATTTACGATTGCAAAAGGACTCCACGACTCTGAGGTTTGCATTGACCTCGGCGGTGGACAGAATTGATCGTGATCTCTGATCACGAACTTCACGTCGATCACGAACTTCGCGTTCGAAATTCCCTTCAGGCCCCGATGGCAGCCGGCCGGCAGGCTATAGCCTGAGCGCGTCAGAGTTGAAAATTCCGAGCGATTGCTGGCATGTGGCCTGCGACCTGCGGCCCCGCTCGCCCGACTCACTTGGCCTGCGGCCTCGCTCGTTGCAAAATACTGTTTATCGGATAGTTCTGACAAAAAGGCATCATTTCGAACCAGACGACAATAACATTGCATTCTATGTACAGAAATGTACAGTCCATGATAAATGGCACTAAAATCATAAAAGTACTGCAGTGATCATGGAAAAAGCATCGGGTCCCCTGCCTTTCTTTAAAATGCAAATTGCATACTTAGTCGTCTTCCTCACAGGAGACACGTAATTGCTCATGGACACTTTTTGGTCTGCCTTAACGTCAATAATGTAACGTAGGTATAGGTCGCAGTATAAATAAATGCCAGTCTGGGATCTGAGTTCAGGATCAAGATAGAGGTCTGAGATCAAGGTCAAGTCCGAGACCGAGATCAGAGTCCAAGATCCATCGCCTGAGTCCAAGTTCGAGACACTAGCCCACCTTTGCATTGCAGGAATCCGAGGCCCCAGTCCTGGAGCCCAAGTCAGAGTGTGCGTTCGGGCCAGACCGCTCCGGATTCACAACGCATTGGTTTGATTCCTGCTCTGACTCTGAGCAGCTTAACCAAATTTTCACTTGATCCCGGTTCCGACTCAGGGCGATGTCGCCTGGTTTCCGGAACGATTCAAATGGAGTCGATTCCAGTGGCAACGGGTAGGTATATGAACCACTCTGATCTACAATGACCTTCATTGGACATGCATTTGGATAACGAGAAGGCAAACGTGAAGTGTTCCATATGCTGGACGTACCCAAAGGAGACGTCAGAATAAGGGTATTTGTTTTGTTACTCGCATTTTTCTTTCATTTGACTCGCCTATGTTGGTAACCAATACCGTTGACCCAACTCCGACCCCACTCCACGCAAATTTTCGAAGGAGCCTATTTCACTTCCACAAGCCGAAGGTCGACTCATTCCGTAGTCAACTCCGACTTCAAGCGGAGGTAACCATGAGACCAATCTTGACAGCACATGACTCTTACGACTCTGAGTCTGCTGTTTGTCTGCTACGGACTGCTCGTGTGACGGGAAGCCCCAGCTGACATTCTAGACTAGCACGCCCTACACGTGCAGCCGCAGCTTCCTGGGTTTAGGGGCCAGTCGTGCGTTCTTGATCTAGCACTGAAGGATAACAGCTCGTATCGAATGATAAACACTACCGATTTTGAGCTTGCCTTTTGGCCAACTCCATGCACCCAATAGGTTTAATTACTCGCATTTGCCATTTGCCATTTGCCTTTTATAACTCAAGAGCGAAAGAACATCCAGAAAAGACCTTGAAGTCGGTGCGCCCCTAAGCCCCAATAACCAACCGAGAAGGAGCGCCTCTCGGGCTGGCTCCGGAGGGGTCAGTCTCACACTCAAATGGGTCCCGAAGGGGCCCAGTTTGAGTTTCACGGGGTCTGTGAAAAACTTCTTGATGAAAAGGTAAAAAAATTGTGATGCAGTCAGGGGGCCTCAGGGAGTGTTAGACGACCCTTGAGATGCATGGAAGGACCCCTGAAACTCCCGAAGGGTCCTTGAGACCCTAACAGGGCCCCAACACGGCAGATTTCCCCTGAGGCCGCCAGAAGGGGCCCTTCCAAGGGGCTTACAGGCTCTTACAGATTCCAGGGCTCCTGAGACAGCCAAGATGAGGACAGTTTGTATGACGGCAGAGGGGCCCCTGGAATGGCAAACGAGCCCCGAGTCCCTGGGAACGTAAGAGGGATCTCAGCACGACAAAGGGTTCATGAGAGCGCTTAAAGAGGTCCAAGCCCATAGAAGGACCCCTACTGACCTGCAGGGGACCCCCTGTCGGTCTGTAGTATCCCTGTCAGCCTGTGCGCGCCCCCTGCCAGCCTGTAGGGGCACCCTGCCGGCCTACAGGGCCCCCTGCCGGCCTATGGGCCCCCCAGCCAGTCTGTAGGGCTTCTGCTGGCTGCAGTGGCTCCCTGCTGACCTACAGGGGGCCCTGCCTGCCTGCACGGGTCACCTGCCGGCCTGTAGGGGGTCTTCTGCCGGCGTTTTGGGCCCCTACCGGCCTGTAGGGACCGCCTACCAGTCTGCAAGGCTCCCTAACGGCCTGTGAGCGCCTTCCAGGCTTCGGGTCCCTGCTAGCCTGTGGAGGGACCCTCTGCAGTTCTACGGGGTCCTGCCAGCTTGCAAGGGCCCCCTGCCGGTCGGAAAGGGCCTTCTGGTTGCCTGTAGTTGGTCCCCTGTCGGCATGAAGGAGCCCTTTCTGACATGCCTGGGCCCTTGCCGCCGTCTGTAGGCCCCTGCCGGCCTGTGGAGGGATTCGTTTACGTCCTGTGGAGAGGCCCGTGGCGTGTAGAGGAGCCCCCTGACGTCCTGCGGAGGAGCACCCTGAGAGCTGTGGTCGCCTCCGGTAAAAAAAAAAACTGTTTTGGCGCAATCACCGACCATCAGAGGAAAGCTAGCTGGTTGTAACTCATGACGTTTAGGAACGGCAAGCGTCTAATGTCATCAAACTTTCACTGGCTGTTTTATTCTGTGGACGCATATTAATTCACCGCATTCATAAGATACGGGCTCACCATCGGCCATGCAACTCCCAAAATTTTGGGTCGGCTGTAGTCCTCTGCGACCCTCTTGTGAAACCTCATGTTTAAATATTTTTGTCCAGGGGGCCCACATGAAGTGAGGTGGTCCGCCGCTGGACGAGGACCCTCCGAAATTTTAGGCTGGCTGCGTTTCTGCCCTCGAGTGTGTTAGACGGGCTTCTGGTACTGCAAAGATCCCCTGAGACTGCCAGTGAGGCCCCTGAAGCTCCAACAAAGGCCCCTGATACGGCTTGAAAGACTTAAAACTGCTCGATATACCCGATGTAACAGAGGGAGACCCCTGATGCAGCCATGGAGACTACCGGAGACTTTCAAAGGGCCCATGACACTGCGCAGGGGCCCTAAAACCGCCAAAAGGTCGTTTGTAGCTGACAAAGGCCCCTGAGACGGCAGTATGTTTCCCAGAGACCGATATTCTACCAAAAAGCTAACAAAAATGCCTCAATAAGTTAATAAGACGGGGCAGAGGGGCTCCTGGACAACAGAAACGATATTTCAAGTAGAAGGAGGGATGCACCCGCCTAAAATCCCACCGGTGTTGTCATATTTCGGCCACTTTGCAGGGAAACAAAACGCAACTTTTTTTAAATGAGGCGACGTTTTTGGATTCTGTCGCTTACTTTATACCACAAAAGCGCAAAATCATATCATATATTTCGGCCAGGACCCTAGCAGATCAGCGTTTCTTTTGTCATATCTGAAGAGCAAAAAAATGGGGACCAAGGCCGGGAGGGGAGCCCCCACCTCCCCACTATCGAAATCCTGGATCCGCCCTTGCCTCTTCCAAACATTCATGACTGTCCTTGTTCGGTCCCAGTCCACCTTCCTGTTCCGTTTCATTACTAGTGTTAACCTATTTTGAGTTTCGAGACTGCTGCGTTTAGTTAATCTTTCGGTGACGTCATATTTCACGAGGCCTTCTGAACCGTCGATCCTTGGTGGCTGACGTTGATCTGTCTCGTAAAGATGCTCCGTGCTTCGAGGTCGTGGTGGTTGTGGAAGCGGTGGGTATCTCGACCGCTTCAGGCGATTATTTTGGCGAAGTTGTAACGTTTACAAGACACAAAACGCCTTGATTCGGGCTATTTTTCATTGCGCATCTTTTGGTGTCAATATGGCTTGCCAACTACGCGGATTTCTGGAGCTATGAGAAGTGAGAAGCCTGCGCCTAGAATACCCCTCTCCGTATCTCTGCTCGACAGACTTCATCAGCCTCTTTCGTGGTCTGTTTCAACGAGACGTGCCGTGATTGGCGCCTCCGCCCGAACCGAGCGGGCCCGTTTATGACCGCTTCACTGCTCGTAAACGGATCGGCGCCCTTCACGGCGCCGCGGAGAGACCAACCGCGAGCCAAGACTACCAGCCAGAGGCTGTTTGGCCGGTCGCCTTCACGGTTGTTAAATATGCAAGGTCTCACAATCACTTTAGTTACAGTGAGATTGTAATCAACGCCCCATGCATCTCGCACAACAAAGCTCACCGTCCAAAACCCACGTCCGCGCCCTCCACCACGTCTCGCTTACTGAAACACGCCGGTGGCCCAGTCTGCAAAACGTGGCAGATCTCGATGAGATCTTGTTGAAGCATGGTTAGGGAAAAATGAAATTTGGGAAGCTTTTCAAAATTTTGGGACATAAATTCCTGAAATGGGCAGCTCACTTATTCTTAGTGAGCTATTGAACTAGGGCACTGGTCAGGTGGAACCGCAAGACACGCCGAAGCGCCCCGAAAAAGGCAACAGTCACTAGTAGGAGAAACAAAACATCGACGAATTGCGCCAAATTTGACTCATCTGCATCATGTTGGTCTTATTTGTTGTCATCATGAAAATAATTTGGTACGCATCCTTAAAATATTATTGGCAAAATTTTAACGTGAAGTAGGTCCGGGCTAAAACGGGTTAATTAATGAACGCAACATAGTCTTTTAGCTTAAATCGTGATGAATGTAGAAATTAATACCTAACAGAATTTTTGATTCCCTAAACTGAGTGCAAATTCGTTATTTCACTTTAACGTGAAATGAATTGCCACTGTTTTAATTTTAGTTTTTATTTCTAGTTTTTAAGAGTACGGCATTTTGGGACAACAAAACAAAAAGATACGGAAACGATGGGAAAAGCGGCGGCAATTGCATTGTGTTTGTAAGTTGATCGCGGTGGGGGCCTCGTGCCTGTGGGAGTCTTGTTGCTACGTTTATGAATATCATTCGTTATAGTGACTTAAGTGAATACCAAAAGCTTTGCTACCGGCTGGGCATGTTCAGTGTTGTAAGAGGTTTCTTGACTATATTTTACACGCATTGTAACAACAGGCCGCAAAATAGCCTTGCTTCATGGATGATGAAAAAAATTGCTTCGGCTAGAAAATGTCGGAGACCACCCCTCCCCCTTCCGGTCGTCCGCCCCTGGGGTCCACGTGAGACCGATTAGACGTGACGATTAGAGGTGACGCACCATAGTCTAAAACTGTAATGAAATTTTGTCCAGGGGAAATCTGTGGTCATGTCAGGTTTCCACTTCTCAGATCCGTTTGACGAGCGGTTTTTGCACTGAAACAATTTTAAATTTCAAAATTTGATGATTTTTAGCTAAAGCCTTGGTGAAGTAATGTGTATTATTTCAGTACCCGATGATCACATTTTAAGAACTGGATATCGTTGTCATGAGGGCGAAATGCTGCGATATTCTGCCATTCGCATCTTCTAAAATTTCTTTTGGTTTATATTTGACCTCGAAACCTATTTTTAGGCCAAATTTTGCTGATGTGGCCAGTGATTCCGATTCATACTGTGAACAAGTAAAATGTTTTCCAAAGGGTTTTGAATCGTCCGGAAAAAGTTTCGTATTTTTATGTTAAACACTATACATACAAGTATACTGCACGGCATTGTGCCTGAAAATATCCTTATTGGGCATTTCCTCGTCCGTTACTGGCAGCAAATGACAAAAATGACAGGTGTAAATGGTGTATGGTATGCGTGTCAGTTCATCACGTGATCCTGTTATGAGCAAACTTTGAATGGAAATACAGGTACAAGAAGCACTCGGTGTCGTTCGCGACGGAATCGACAGCAAACTTGAAAAAAAAATCAAGTTTTCAGTCGACGTCGTCGCAGAATGGGCAGCGGGCAGGCGGTGTGGAGAGTCCAGTCGGCTTGGGTGCCAAAACGGACAAGGAAGTATGAAAATGAGAGTAATTGATATGTTCGTCACCATATCGTCATTGAAATATTCTTCATAGTGTAAAATTCTGACTGCGTTTGACACCGTAGCTTCAGACCGTTGGCCATTTGTTTCAAAAATACTTCGGGCAGCGCAGATTAAGCTGTAGAAAACTTCTAACTCGGTATGGTATCAAATGTTTTCCATGGCATGTGGAAATACCTGACGTGGCCTTCTGGATCGTGTCTTAGCGCTCTCACTAGAGGGGCCAGGTTTCCATTCTCTTCCCGGCGGTCGAGAACGGCGTCTTTGACGCGCTGATGTGTTTGGACATACCCTTTAAGGTTTTTCAGAATAGCGAGAAAACGGTGGCGCATAGCGTTGCCAAATTTTCCGTATGATTTTTTCACAGCCATTGCGCACATTTTGGACAAATATCAATTTTGGATCGGGTCAGATCACGGACCCAGGTCTGGTTAAACGGACCGATGCATGGGTGTCTCTTTATACAAATGATTGGTAGGGCCGAACCAAGGGCCGGATAACCTAACCTCCCCCAAAAGTGAGTTTCTCCACGGATTTAACCCACTTGATTTTGACCTAGGAAGTTTTGTGTAACTTTTTATGATTTTTAAAATGTATCAAGCAAACATCATCACGCACGCACGCACGCGCGCACAGACACATATACATATATATGCATATATACAACGTTGGTACAAGTATTAATTTTAGATCGGGTCAGATCGCTAACCAAGGTCTGGTTATGGGGACCGATGCAGGGGTATCTTTTGTGTAAGGAATTGGAAGGGAAGATAAATATAGGGGAAATGATTGGATATTATGTACATGTATATATCTATACATACATATGTAAATATGCAAAATACCTTAGATCATAACATCTTTGGCATAAATCTCAGCTAACTGATATGTAACCTCTCACGATTTTTTTTTTATTTTTTCTCTGTCGGCCGTATTTTCTTTATCACATTATTCACTCATGCATATACGAATCTCGGCGTTTCGGTATTATGATATGATGCCACCTTCAGGAGAGCAAAATCGGTATACATGTGAAGTGAATCAGAAAACATTACAAGATGGCGTCGGTGGGAACAGAAAAAGAGACGAGTCGGATATTCTCATAAATATTGGTAGCCACCCCCATTTGGGAAAGTTCAGTACACAACCTTCAGTGGAAACGATTTAGGGCGTAATAACACAGTATTTAGGGCGAGCTACTCTTTTTTATGTACAACGATTCAAGAATACTTTAATCTAAAGCTTTGCTCGATCTGCGAATGATAGTGAAATTGTCAATGCTTAATAAAGAGTCACAAAGTGCGGAATGATCTCTAATCGGTGAGGGATGTGGGTGGGAGAGAGGGGAGACCTGTGCGTTCAGACCTACCTAAATGCTGCTGAATCCTGAGCTTACGAATGGTGGACCCAACGTAAGACGCCCACATGAGGGGCAACAGAAACGGTAAACCATTGAATATTGGCAGTATTTTGGTATTCTGTCCTTGAATTTAAACAGTGACCCTGTGGTGAAAGAATTGACCGAAATAATTTTAGGGTTACGGAAGGGGTAGTAGGTGATGAGTACCTTTGCGACATCAGCCTTCATATACTCAGAAACTGGTCCAAAATAGAGAAGCACGAAGGATCTGTCCAGTTTTGCAACTGTGTGAGCCACAATAGGCGGACAGTATTTCAGGCCCAAGAACCTCTTCACTAGCGAATCAAAAAGTTGGATTGGGTAGTCCTTGCTTTTGAAAAAGAGCCTCAGGAAAGTTACTTCTTTATGGAAAAATTCGTACGTTGAGGTCAAATAGTAGGTGGTGGTGGTGGTGTATCGCCACCATCTACTAACTTGCATTAATGAGAATCTGCTGTCTAAGTACACACGCGCCCACGCATGCGCATACGCACACGCACATGCATACGCACATGCACACGCACGCGCGCGCGCACCCACGCACGCACGTACGCACGCAGATATCTATCTATCGAGAAAATGTATGCATATTCGCGGCGTTTTAAGTTGTTTGGGACGGAAAAGAAAAATATTTTCTTCAAGATAAATCCAGCAGAAGCAGAAACTTCATATAACCTCTGATATGTGGCAGCTAACTTTTCTGTCACTCACACGCACGTACACACGCACACACACACACGCGCGCTCACGCACGCACGCATGCACGCACGCACGCACGTACGCACGCACGCATACGCACACGCACATGCGCGCACACACACATGTATATATATATATATTTACATATAGAGCAGCGAGATTAGTTGCTATTATTTTCTTTCTTAAACTTTCTCTTCTTCGTAAACACTCTCTCTCCTTTCTCCCAGCAAAAGCAGTCCTATAAAAAGTATGTAACATTGCGTTCATTTCCCACGAACATCATCAGGCAAACTGCATTGTTCCTCTGAGCCCCAATGTCGGACGCTTATTGTGCCCCGATGACAGGGAGAAAAAGCTTGTACGAAGAACAGAAAGCTTGAGGGAGAAAATAATAACAAGCTTCGCTGTCAGCTTTAATCAGACTTGCATAAAAGAGAATTTGCTCCCTAAGTACACACTCGTCCACCCACACGCAAACGAAAAAACACGCACACGCACACGCACACGCACGCACGCTCGCGCGTAAATGTCTGTCTGTCTATCTATCAGTATATATGTGTATATATATATACACATATATACATATATGTATGTATGTTTATTCGCGGCCGTTTGGGTTATATTGGACGATTCCTTAAAATCAGTCCCAGCTTATCTCTGCATACAGGCAAGTCAGCGAAAGGCAGTCTGATGAAAGGCCACCTTAAATCTTTAAGGCTTCATCTTGTATTGCTACTCTGAACGTTCACTTGTCATCAACCATTGTCATCAGTCATTTTTCCGAATAAGTTTTGGATTTGGGTTATTCTGGACACCGCTTGGTAATTTCGGACAGCCAACCAATAATATCGCCAGCAGCCCGCCGCTCCTGCTCTTGCCGCCGACTTGCTGCGTCACAGTTGCTGCGGCTGCCGTCAGGCGCCGGTGTTCGGCATGCCGCGTCATAGCTCGTGTTATTTAGTGTCTCTTCTTGACGTCTGCGAGCAGAATTCTTATCGATATGTTTTTTTTTTTATAAACTACTGAGCTCTTTAGCTAATTACGCACGAAGTATAAAGCATCAGATACGTATGAAGTGCCTAACTGTACCTAATTACGAAAGGTAGGTAGGGAGGTTTTCTAATGATACTGTAAAATCAAGTTTTCTTTGGTCATTTAGCCACACTTATTGACTGATAATGGCTAGGCAATCGGTTTTAAGGTTACTGGTAACCCGCCACTTCATTCGCACTTGCTTACTTTTGGACAAGATTGTAGACTGTAAAAGAATGGACAGCGTCACGGGTCCAACAGCAGTGGGAAGGGAGGCGAGGTTGCTGGGGACATCCTTGGTGTCGGGAGCTTCCTTTGCTTTGGGGTCACTTTGACTTTTGGGGACATCTATGGCGCTGCAGGGGCCTCGAGCGGCGGTCGGGGAGAGGGAAGAGGACTCCTTTTGTCCTGTGGTGTTCAAGAAAACGTCCTAGAGCATGTGGTGGGCATCTGTTGGGGTTCAGGGGCCTCAAGTAAATCCCATTTGAGCCTTCTGTGACATTCGGGAGGTGCGGGGCTCCCTAGGAAACTGGGAGCCTTCTGTGGCGATACGGCGTCCTATCGTGTTGCGTCAGGAGTCCCCGCCCTATCATGTTGCGGGGACTCCTGACGTGTTCAGAGAAACTTCCTAGAGTATGCGGTGACCTCCAGCGGGGCTCAGGGACCTCCTGTGGCGTTCGAGGGTCCTCCTAACGCCATCGTGGGCCTCCCAGACCGCTCGCTCGGGGGGGGGGGGGGGGGGCGGCTGTCGCCTTTGACCCTCCCCTTTTGGTACGACGCCCGTTGACTAGGCACACATATTCATGTTCGTATTCAGCACGCACCACAGATTCTGCCCAAATTACCGTATTTGGTCAGCCAGCCCATGCCATTTCTGGATCTAAAATTCTTTCTGCCTTAGGCTTGACCATTTGACGCAAATTCAAGCTCAATGATGGGGACAAGCATAGCCGTCGACCTATGGCATCACTGTACAAATGGAATATGAAACCAAAGAAGGGAACCGTCCACAACTTGAACGACCCAAAACGTCAAGGTCAGGATCCATTGTAAAGGTTCGAATCAAGGTCAAAGGACGGAGGCAAGCAAAACCGCTGACCTATAGCACTTAGGTGTACACATGAGGTATCAGGCTAAGAAGGAAAATAGTCCACAACTTTGGCGGCCCAAAACGTCAAGGTCCTAATCAAGGTCACAGGACGGGACAAGCATAACCGCCAACGTATGGCGCCGAACTGTACAAATTCGGGAACCATTGGCAACTCTGACGACCGATAAGATCAAGGTCATGGCCCGCCGTCAAGGTCATAGTCAAGCTTTAACGTCACAAAAGATCAAGGTCATTGCCGTACTTTTGGGTCCTAATCAAGGTCCCCTCTTTGGTTTGATACCTCATTTGTACAGCTTGGTGCCATAGGTCGCCAGCTATGCTTGTCACAGTCCTTTTACCTTGATTAGGAACTTGACGATGGACCTTGGTCCTGGCCTTTTGGGTCGTCAAAGTTGCGGACGTTTCCCTTTTTTGGTGTGATACCTCATACTTACAGCTTGGTTCCATAGGTTGTCGGCTGTGCTTGTCCCGGTCATTTGATCTTAAAAGGGACCTGAACGATGACCCTTGATCTTTGTGTTTTCGATCATCAAAGCGGTGGATGGTTCCCCTCTTTAGTGCGATCGCTCATTTTTAGAGTTTGGTGCAATAGGTCGGCGGCTGTGCTTGTCCCGATCATTTGATCTTGATTGTGACCTTGACGACTGACTATGACCTTGATCTTTTGGGTCGCCAAATTCGCAGACTGTTTTTTTTCCTTTGGTCTGATACTTGATTTGTACGGTTTGGTGCCATAGGTCATCAGCTATGCTTGTCCACTTCATGTGACCTTAATTAAGACCTAAACGACGGACTGTGACCTTGGTCTTTTGGGTCGTCACAATTGCAGACGGTTGCCCTATTTGGTGTGATACCTCATTTGTACAATTTAGTGTCAAAGGTCAGCGGTTATGCTTATCCCCGTCCTGTGACCTTGATGAGGGCCATGACGTCGGACCTTGACCTTGACTTTTTGGGTCGCCAGAGTCGCGGATTAGTTTCCTTTTTGGTCTGACATCTTATTTGTACAGTTCGTTGCCATGGGTCGGTGGCCATGTTTGTCCCCGTCCGTCGAGCTTGATTATAACTTTGACGACAGACCTTGATTTTGACGCTTTGGGTCTGCAGAGTTGTGGAGAATTTCCTTACTTATTTGATGTCTCAGTTGTGCCGTTTGATGCCTTACGTCAACAGCTGTGCTTGTTTCCATCGCTGACCTTGAATTTGCGTTATTTCACCTTTTTGACGTTTGTGATTTTTGTTATGGCTACGGTTTGCGAGTTGGAAGGGAAAGAGGTGTCCAGACACACCCCCCTCACCCCTGGTACGAGAAGGATGGACCTGATGACTGGTACTGGGTGGGTTAAAAGAACCGTAAAATTTTTCCAACCGGCCCAGCCGAAAGTCTTTACAGTTAGAAAAAGTCATTAGACATCTCGCACCTCAAAACAGAAGTCAACAAACAAAACTGCAGGATATGATCAGTTGAACGCAGTCAGCTGACTGCATTTTTGGTCGAGTCTGTCGAGATGTCGAGGCGACGGATTACCGCTCGTGTAAACCGAGCTTTAGTGCTTTACCGTCTTCGCGACGCACTTCCCTGTGGCGTATTATGTGGGTCAAGGCCATGCAGTACGGCTGTCTATCATGGAGAAAAATATAACTGCATCTTCGCAGGGGGCGACGGATGACGATAAATATGAGATTAGGATTGTGTGGCGTATAAGTGGAATAAAAAAAGACCTGGGATGTTCAAAACTATTTTCCCCGGTCGTTCATGATACTTTTTGCCGGTCCAGGCCGGGTGTCCCCGACAGGGACGTTTTCGGTCAAAGCACTGCGAATTTGACGTGCGATTTGCAACACAAAAATGGGGGCTTTCCCCGATTTAAAACAAATGAGAATCTTTTGGAGGAAATTTCACCCATTAAAGGTTTTAATCAAAATTACTGGTCATACCTTTAAAATCTCACCTCAGAAATAGATTCCAAAGCCAAACAAAAAGCGGACTATTTCGGGAAATTCCCATAGCAGCAGGATGCAACATTTCGTCCTGATAATGATATCCAGTTTTGAAAATGTGCTCATTGGTTCAGTAAAAATACGCATTTTTTCATCGTGGGCTACGCTAAAAATCATCAAATGCGAAATTTGAAAGTGCGCTAGGACAAAAGCCGCTTGTCAGACCGAGCTGAGAAGTGAACATATGAAATTTCAGCCACAGATTACCCACTGTACCAAAGTTCTTCAAAGTTTGAGACCATGGTGAGTTAATTTTGTTATGTGCCTGATCGATTTGTCCTGGACGCCCCCCCCCCCGTCCCAAGCAGAGGTGTCGACTGTCCCATTTGGGACAAGATCGGGACTGTTTCAAGCATCTCGTCGAACGGCCTGCCACGTTTTGCAGACAGGCTGGTGGCGCCACCACACAGCGTCGCCTAACAACGGAGAATGGCAATGGTTCCTCCGTGGCGCAGACTGCTTACAAATACAAAAGGTTGAACACATATAGGAGCACATGACATGAGTCGCTAACCTAAATGTTCCAACTTCTTGAGCTATATTGTACCAAACTGTAGTCTGAACGTTAAAGTTTCGTCAAACACACAGCTGCGGGAAGGTTTTGAAGGTTTTCCAGAAGTAGCGTCCCATGAAGTCTTGCCATCTTTTTCATCTTCACATAAAATTGGCTAATTACATTTCGCTTTAACCTGTACGCATATACTGTCCTTTGTGTACTAAAAATCCGTTCACGTTTGTATACACAACCGTTGAAAGTAATACGTTATTCCCTTGAACAAATGAGCAACCTTGATTACGTAAGTTCAGTCTCCAAGGGTCATCGTTGCATGGTTACAGAGGAATTAGCCATCGTCTCTAGAACATTTGAGGTCGTGATGCTTGTTTCATATTGAGAACAATTTCAATAGTTCTTGCGTCAAGGTTTTTCTGTCTATCTTTTATTCCAAAAGAAACGTTAGCTCTCTTTCCGACTGTGCCCCGAACTAGACAGCAAACTAGCGTGTGGTTCTAACTTTTGTGCATAGATGTCACCATCGTCGTCAAAATCTGGTTAAATGAAATGGCAGGGTATCGAGCACGAGGCCATTCGATATGTGACTTAACACGGCGATCAAGAAAGGAAATTTGGTTCTGCAAAACGAAGCTCTGTTAAGTCACTTTTACAGACGGCAGTTTCTTCAACCCAAGAGATGCTTGAAAAGACTCTTTCCATCATTCAGTTAGCGCGCAATGGTGTCCAAACGCATCCGGATGGCGTCGATTTTGTGCTGCCATATCGCTATTGGTGGCCCTGGTCGTCTTGAGGAAAATACCGCGCCGTTCGCCTACGAAAGAAGCTGTACCGTGCGCCTGGTTTTTAACATGGTGTACGCTTATATGGCAGTTGGGCTGTGCCAGGACGAAGTTCTAGTTTCCGTTTATTTTAGAAATGCTACGGAAAAGGCCAATGGATTGTGTCAGAACCATATATGGACGGAGGACGGAATCCCGCCGGTTATGTCTTTGACGAGAATGAGTTGCGGTCCTGGGTATTGATCCCGAGTTAGGATGGCCTGGACCAGGGGCGGAGCTGTCCAGTCCTGTTGGCAATGGTGTAGCTGGGCTCCCAGACTGGCACGTATGAAGCTCATCAGCCCAAGGAATTCATAAAAATCTTACCTGTAATCAAAAACGTGCCCTCTCCGAGACGCAGAGTGCTGAATTTATCTAGTTTCTGGGCGTGGTGGAATTCGTTGTCGAGACCCGTGACTATGTGTCGGTAGGCAGGCACCACGCTCGTCCGCCCTTCCCCCTCCCTTCCCCCCTCTCAGGGACGCCGCTTCGTCGCTGACGACAACCGGACAGCGAAAATGGCTGCCTGTCGGCGAAAAAGCCGCGCCCGTCCGCGGCCGCTGCAGCGGAATCAGCCGACGGCGATGGAAAAGTCGGCGCCCGTCGACCGCGGTCGTTCCGGTGGCCGCTGATGTGGCGACTCCAGGTGGCCGCACCGGCCGAATTCTCGCCCGTAAATGGATTACCGTGATTCGGCATTCAGTGAGAGCTCGTTAACGGTCGACCGGCCGCCCGCGAACTGTAGGTGTGATATCCGCTCTGGCGGCGGCACGGAGGGGGAGGAGGAGGGCACGGAACTATCGGTCTGATTTCCGCTCCGGCAGCGGCACGGAGGGATCTGTCTGATAACGACAAGGGGAGCAAGGGTGTAGGAGCGAAACGAAAAGTGGGAGACCATTCGTCCAGGGACGCCAGCCTCCAAAGGGGGCGCCGATCTCCAGCAGTGGCGCCATCGAATTGGCATGAAGTTGGCAGTCCACGTACATGCGCGCAGATTTAACCCGTCCCCGACTGGGAGGGGCAGTTGACCGCCCCCTTCCCGAGGTGTTTTTCTGGGATTGCGAGAGAACGAACAAACACAGAGCCACGAAACTTTGTGCACCTTTTGCTTTATCAATTTTACATCTTGTATCACAATTTTGTCCTCAGGTCAGGTCAAATGCCCGACCTAGGTCAGGTCAAACAGACCAATGTCTAAAAAGTTAAGCGCCCTGTAACTTTTTCGCAAAACAAGATATCTCAATAATACTTTCAGGGATTAATGATCGTGATAGATGCAACAACTCTGCTATCTCTGATTTTTCGGAATTTTCCGGGTCATTGACCTAAGGTCAAGCTCATTTTTAAGACATGTCGTCGTTTTTTTCGAAAATTGACGGAATATTTCATAACATTTTTAGTGTAGAGTGAAGCAGACATCTAGTTACCGTCATTGGGCAAAGTATCAATGACTTCCAGCCATTGACCTGAGGTCAGGTCACAAATAACTGTAGTGAGCCAAAATGTACCACCGTCAAAATCTGCGATGAATAACTCAGAATGGGTACAAAATGGCAGAACTAGCGCACAGACGTAAGTAATACCAGGAACCTCAAAAAGTTTGAAAAAGTAGCATACTTTGGAAATAAACAGGCTCTCGCGGATAAAGCTCCGCCAATTGTGTAGATTGGTAACTAATCAATTTTTCCAGAATTTAAGCATAAAAACCATCACAAGAACCATTAAGATTAATAAAATTTACATGGATAGGCTTTTTTCGCGAAAATAAAGGAACGCCAAAATTAGTTCCCGTGAATTTATGACTGCATACGGCTGTGGTGCACGCCGACAGCCGGCGCGAGAATTGCCATGTCTTTAACTCGACGTTTCGGCGTATGTATTGAACAAATCTGAGAAATTAGATGCGTATCGGCATTTGCGGACCTTTATTTGTGCGCTGGTGCCTTTACCTATGCGTTATTAGTCACCGTCCTTGAGATTCAGGCCGTTTCTCGGTCTCATGCAGTCGGTTATGAGAAAACATATATAGGGCGTAAATTGCTTACATATTATCTGAAGCTAAAAATGAGACCAGTTTCGAGCTCTACTCGTCAGAAGCTTTCCAACGGTATGCTTATTTTTTATCGTGCGACCAACCGTTCGTGAGTTAGAGGGGGGCGGCCAACTGCCCCCCCCCCCCAGTCGCGCATGATCGTAACCAACCGACGGTCGTGCGCGGGTTAAAAGCACATATCAATGTATGTTTTATTTAGATGTATGTTTCAGTCCTCTTTGAGCGCCTGGTCTGTAGATGGGGCACCAAACATATGAGGAGCGCCTGATCTGTGGGGGGGGGGGGCCTGGCCTAGAAGGGGCGCCTGTATTGTAGACTTGTCTGGTCTTTCTGGTGTCCCGTACGATGTACGCCTGGTCTGTACAAGGGCCACCAAATATAGGAGGGGCGCCTGATGTGTAAGGGACGCCTCGCTCGCCAAGCGCGCCGAGCCCCTGAGTGGCGCCTTATCTGTACGGGGCGCATGGAATGTAAGCGGCGCCTGCATCGCCGACGTGTCTGGTCTGTGCGTGAAGCCAAATTCTTTAGGGACGTCTCATCCGTCAAAAAGAGGGGGCCCCTGGCCTGCATGGGGCGCCGGCCAGTTCAGAGTTACCTGGCCTATGGGCCTATGCGAGAACGCTTACCTATAATGGGCGCCGTGTCCACGAGGAGCGGTTGATCAGTGTATGGGGGTGCCTGGAAGCCGATGGCTGCTTGAGATTTAAAAAGGCCATCCTTCTGCAAAAAAGCAAAGGAGGAGATTCCCTCGGATTCGGCGTTGATTGGGGATCGAGTTTAACAGTTTTTTTATTGTCATTCGAAACCATGTTTTTTGCTGTTACATAGAAAGGGATGCCCGCACCATCTCGGTTGCTACCTAAGTAGCTTGCAGTTTTTTATCGGTGTCTTTTTTGTCTTGTTTGTATCGATGCCCTGTAGCTTGTGCTGTCTTATCGGTGATTTGTATGTTGACGACATAAATCCGTAACAGCCATGGAATAGATGAATTTTAAACGCACTACATACATACATACATACTACGAACCAGAAAGTGGGGGAACATATTCCCCGTTCCCCGGCTATTACGGCGATGATGGAGAGGGCACGGAACTGTCAGTCTCATCTTCGCTCCGGTGGTTGGTGAGTGTCATTATGATCGTTTACCGAACTATAGATTAATCAAGGTTAATGGAAGATTTTTGTATTCCATATGAATGACATGGAGGCAAAAGTTTCTTGTGGTATCAACTGGAATTTATGCCCACTGTCTGAAATAGGGTTGCGGGAGACGAAATGAACAAAATAGGTTAGCAAAAAGCTAGTTAGGTAAGAAAAAAGTTAATGAAAATAACAAATGAATTTACGGATTTTAGTGCGAGTACGATTTTTGATGATATGGCTGTTGAGAGGCCGGAACCGTCATGCATCAGCCAATCGGGAGACGTGACGTCTTGGGAGACGTGAAAGAGTGTCTAAAATGTAACTATAAGACCAGAAAATCGAACTAGATTATACTTTGACAAAAATGCTTCAGAATTATTTCGAAGGGATTTGAAAATGATATTTTTCAATAACAATGAGTTATCAACTAGTACCGAAGAAAAGATCCTTCCTTGCGATGCGAGATTGTCGACCGAGCCGCCAGAAGACCGACGCTGCTGATCTGTGCCCATGCTCTCTGACAGACATGCGCCTGGGGACGGCATATCGGCCTCGTGTCGGGTGCATGGCCACCAGTCGTTCCTGAACGAAGGCCCGGGCATCGACACGCTGGACATCGAGCACCGGCGCAGCAGCCACATCCCGCTGATGGGCTGCCACCCAGATATCCACCGCACCTGCTGGTGCATCAGCTTCATCGCCGAGAACACTCGCATGAAGGAGAACTCGAACAAGGTCGGTGTCTCGCGGCCGGTCCGGGCCGGGCGCGTGTCGGCCCCGACCGAATCAGCCCGCTCATAAGGCTTCCGGAATCTTCGCGGCTCTGTGGAGGCTGCCTGCTGTAAAGCCGTCGATGGATTCTGCCGTCTACGGCTGCCTGCCGTAAAGCGTAGAACCGTGTTTGTTAAATGTTATCCGCAAGTACTGGCAATGTTTAGGACGAGCTGCTTGCATGGTATGTACGGGTCTCCACAAAAGAAATAGTAGATATTAGGCTCCGTGACAATATGGAGCGTATTTCCGCGTTATTATTACCTATGGTTATATTATGTTATATGTTACATATACGTTATATATATTATATACGCATATTATATATATGTTATATTATGTTATATTACCTGTGGTTCGCCATAGGTAATACATTGTCACAGATCCACAGCATGGTAGGTGACAATACTTCGCATCATTCTATACAGATTCGCTCTTCTGCATTGCCTCAATACTGCTAAATTTCCCAAAATAATGGTTTTCGCTTCATTCACCTGAGCTTTCACCGCCGCCTGCTGCATGCGTTCCTGCCAGGTAGAACCTTTTGCTGGCAGGTGACCGTTTGTCGCGGGGGCATGTTTAGAGGCCGCCTTTCGTAGGAGGTCGGACAGCTGTTAACACGCCGACCAGGAGCGGATGTGTTTCTTGCGCCGCAAGAGGGAGGAGAGGACCAGCTTCCCATTGATTGGCGTGCGGCTAGATCTCGAGCAACTTGACCAACACAGCCGTGCGCTGCATAGGTTCTCGGTTGGCCGAGTGGTATTATGGTTTGAGCTGAAATAGGTTATTGGAATTGCGAGTTCGCGTCCATGGATAGCAGTTTTGTTTCTTTTTGTCCTCTGTTCTCATTTCTGGGCACATGGGTTGCATGTAAATAATGGGATGCAAACTTTGTGGTTCATACTGGAGACGCACGGAAACACATGCGTTGAACAAAGTGATGATCCCAAGCGACGGGAAATGACCCATCAGTTATACCTAGTGACGTCAACCCTGGGGAAGGCCCACCCTAACTTATACCGACATAGTCAGCGATGTTTTCGTTTAAGATGTCATTAAACGACATTTAGGTTCCGTTGGGGGATGCAGAGCTCTAATCTCTAGCAGACGGTGAAAAACAATAAACTCTTTTCTGGCTAAGTGTTCGTGAAGTTAAAAATGCTGAATGCACCCGGCATATGTCTTAGCACGCGGCATCTATCTTTGCGTGTAATTACGCTTGATAAACAACTTGTATTTGTGTTTTTGACATGCGCAGTGGAAGCCCTAAGGAAATTAAGCGCATTGGAGGAGAGGCGCGAAATCCCCCCCCCCCCATAACCTCAAAAACCAGACAGTGGCACGAAACTTTCAGGGTTAGTGAGAGGCTATAGGCGACGACATTTGTCCAAATTTCGTGATCCTATGGCAACATCTTCGAAGTCAGAAAGGGTCAAATGTTCATAATTTCGTCGATTTGGCAGCTGTTGTGACTTCCTTCCGGATAATTACCATAGTGAATCGAGAGTATGCCAAAATCATACCTATCCCTATTTCGAGGGTGATCCATGATGGTTGGCAAACAGAGCACAGCATTTAACCACAGATCGCTCGTATCTCATCCAATATCGCCGTTGGTAACATATGGCGGGGTGGAGGGGGTGGACTGTTTTCGCCGCTGTACGGTTGAGTTGACTGAGTCAGTCTTTAAAAACGTCCTGGTGATTTTGCGTTTTTTATTTTTGTTTTTGACGATGTACTAGATATAAATCCGAAGCATGCAAAAATAGGCGATCCGGGACAAACTTGAGGCCGGGGCGGGGATAAATTTCGTCGAGGGATTTCCAGCGTGAAGCCTTTTCAGAACCAAGTCTCATTTCAGTCTGGGCCCCGCAAGAACATTTTACACTGTCGCTATTTCAAAGAATGATAAACGCTTTACACTATACCAGATATATATTAACGCTATATCAGATGAACCATTTTTGTCAAACTTAACCACCCCTTCTCACACGGCCCCTGTCAGAATTAAAATTGGCTTCTGCCCCCCCCCCTTCCCCTTTATGAAACGTTCCTACGCCCAAGCGGTCATATCATGTACTACTACTGTATGCTTATTTCACGGCAGTACTACATGGCCACCCGTTTCATTCCTTTCGTTGAAATGATGCATATGCAAAGGAATGTGTATCATGAACCACTGGTAGTCTGCACGAATCTAATCTAATAATCTAATCTAGCCATGTCAAACAGAATGTGAAGTTGTGTAAAGTCATCCAGTGGAAGACATCGGTGACATGAGTGGATCCGTGCTAGTGGTGTCAAAAACTACGCTCCGAATGTTCAGTCCGGGTTCATCGGACATTCAGGGACGGATAGCTGGCCTACCATTTGCTTTTTTCTCTTCATATTATCATTAACGCCACTGGAAATGTCTGATATTGGTATGGTAGCGTACGCTTGTTTAACCTCGCGGGACGAGGACGAGGACTCGCACCGATGACGGGGGCAGCGTACACATCCCTCTCGCCATTGGGCCCCTAATTCAGCTAGCGCCTCGGAACAAAAGTAATCAAAAGCCGTATGCTCAAGGAATCCAACCGCAACCAAGTCGACTCCATCAGGTCAACCAGTGACCTCCTAGGTCAGGTTAAACTTTACGCTTGGGAACTATAAATCGATTTTCTCTCACTTAAAAGTGACACATTTGGAGCCAAATAGGCCTAAGATGGTGTCATGTATCTTTCATTGCCAAAAATTAGTACAGGAATCTTCTACGGTCAAAAAGCACATATGAGGTCATTTACTTCGTTTGACTCTGAGAAGGTCATTGGCATATCTAAAGTGACCAGTTCGCATGTGTACTACCATTCTGAATGGATTTCATGATCGACATCTGCCGTTTATGCCTCTTGCCCTAAAACAGTAAAAAAAACGACATTTCGCGCAAAAATCGCTCTACAAGCCCTCATTAATGACGTCATAGCTCAGTGTCCTGAGATAACCTGGGACCACTCTTTGTGCTAGAAGCGAAAAAAACTCATAACATGCGCAAGGAATGTGTCGTCTGGTTTGTCAAATTTCACGATGCTGTCGAGCGCCGTTTTGCCATGGACCCGGAAACACTGCTTGGGAATGGCATCAACCTCCTCGTCCGGCGAGGGTTAAGTTCTTATCATTGCGAATTGATGGAGTATTGGGGGTATTTCAGGGGGAGCTCAATATTGGGCGCCAGCGGAACGTTAGGGGGAATGTCCCTCCCAAAAAAAAGTTATAAAGTTCCGCCCCTGGTAATGTGTGGGTGTGTATTCCAGAATATATTGAGGCAAGATAAATGCTCGCATGTAAATGAATGCAATATTTATCTGTTTAACCTCATGTCATTGCCATTAATTCGCACTGGCAATAACATTCACCATATAATTATCATAAAAGCTTCTTCTGTACACAGTATGAACCGTGCATTCGTGTAGGATATTTCCAGCGATATTGCTCAGAAGTTGCTCAACCGTCATTGCTCGGTTGTTGACATCGAATGTGCACATCCAGTCGGGGCACAGCCAGGATTTTCTTGGGGGGGAGCTCAGTGTGAACTGAAGCCATACGAAAATCGCCTGCTGGGAAGACAATGTGCAATGGTTTTCACAAAAAATGCGAGCCCGGGGGGGGGGGACAGGGGCCTGCCTCCCCTTTGGCTGCGCCGATGTATCCAGTCAGATGAAAAACTGCATGTTTTGATGGGGCTTCAGGTCGAACATGGCCCGGTCAGTTTTCGCGACGCCCTCACAGCCCTCGGCAAAATATTACATGGGCAAGACGCGCTCCCTCTTCATAGCCTCTACCCAGTACCCCTTTCACAACACAAAAGATCTTATCAGTTGGCGGGCAGGATAAGGCATGAATTTAAAATATGTAACACAAGTCTGAAGTTATTACGAGTACTGCGACGTCGCAGGAGCTATCTGCTCAAATTACATTACATTAGGATTATAAACACCAGAGCTACGGCAGGATTTACCACAAGAACCTTAGTACTTACCATTACTTTTGTGGAGACCTGTGCACGGATATGACTTGGCTTTTCCGGGTGGTGTTACAATGTTGCCAATAGCGCTTTGATGTTTTAAGGCGTTTGACAACGCACAAATGCGCATTCGTGAAGCATGTCGCTGTGCTTATTGGTCACCGGACTGCATGTTTCAAGCTGATTCACTGGACGCAGCGATCGTGGTCGAAGTCCATTTGGATTCATATGAAAATATTAAACTAGAGTAATATGCCCGGCCGTCACATGCCAAGCAAAGATCAACGACCGCAGAACACGGCAGCGACCCGGCTAACGCCCGGCGCCCGGCGTCCGTTACAGTTTAAGGAGGACTGGAAGTACGTGGCCATGGTGCTGGACCGGCTGTTCCTGTGGATCTTCACGCTGGCCGTGGTGGTCGGCACGGCCGGCATCATCTTGCAGGCGCCATCCCTCTACGATGACCGGATAGCCCTCGACCAGAAACTGTCACAGATTGGCCGGCTGCTGCAGTGAGCGCGCCGCCCGCCGTCGGCCCATGGGCAGTAGTTAGTGCCTTCAAATGGCCGCACGGTGGCGGCCGCCCAGCCGAGCCCAGCTGCCGGCCGCCGGCGCCAGCACTGGTCAGGCGCCGTGGTCGGCGATGGAGGGAGGGGCGGCTCTTCGCCGGCGGCGCCCACTGATTGCCGATGCAGGTAGCGGCGGCTCTCCGCCAGTGGCGCCCACTGCTGGGCGCGGTGTCCGTGTTAGGTGTGACGGGGTGACGGGCGCGGTGGCGGCGTCTCGTCGATCACGTTGGCGGCTCGCCGCACGCCCCTGGCGGTCGCCGACAGGGGCGGCGTCCATCCGGTGAGGGTAGCCACAGGTAGACGGTCGCTTGACAAACGCACCGCACGTAGCATATCGCTCAGCCGGCCTGTCCATCCGAACAAGGCTCAGGTGCGGTCCCCGCGGGAGTGCCGGTTCCGTGGGGTGCACGGCGGGATTGGTGCAGTTCCATAAAACGCGCGGCACGCATGCTGTCTCCGCTAGGGAAGCAGTTGGTTGTGTGGGCGACGGACGGCCGAAGTCGCCCCCTGCCCGGCCGTGTGTTGTTGGTTCGCCGCGATCTGTGTTGTTTTGGACGTGCGGCGTTCGCGGTGTGACCGACATGGCTCCTCCATTCCGCTGACGCGACGTGGTGACGTGGACTGCCGAAATCGGATGTCGATATCCGAGTCGTCACCAAAGAGGCAAAGCTGGCATGCTTGCACGTGTTGCTAGCTATGCTGGGTGCTAATCGCACTGTTGTGCCAAGGAAGGAGAATAGTCCCAGTGTCTACTGGTGGCCCAAATCACAAACACTGACCACTCACGACCACCGCGTACCAATATACAGATTTCGAACGAAACCGTAGCTTCACCGCAGTTCTGTATTTTTACTTTTATCCATCTTTTTTTGTAAGACGCCACTGTCGCTTCTTGACCTAGGTTCCTTCTTCCCAAAAACGTGATCTCCACAAGAAGCCTAACACAAACCGGCTGATTCTGGTGTTGGGCGCGACTGTCGCGTCGGGCCCTGTGCCAGAGGTGAGATTCTGACAAGTCCCTCGCGCAGCGGAGGGCGCCAGAAAGCCTGTACATACGGTGACCGAGAGCGCGCTCGCAACTAGTGATGTTATTAGGGCGCGAACGGGCCACCGATGCGTGCGAGGCATAGCCATGACGAACTAATAAACGAGAGATGGCGTCGACGAATGTTGTGAGCGGCGGCCGGGCCGGGCGCGCGCGTTCCCGGCGCTAGGCGACAGGCCGAGATTGCTTCCCCAATCACGTGTCATCCCCAGGGGCGCCGCACGAACCAGCGGCCGGCCCCCGGCGAGCCGCCGGAGTCGCGGACCGCAATGTGCACAGTCCGGGGAACCACCGCCACAGTGCCGTGGCGGCGTGTAGTGGTAATGGACGGTGCTAGGAGCAGCCGGTCCCGTTATCCGCTGCTGGACAGGGGCCGATCGCACCCACGTGACAGGGCGAAGGCCTGCACACTGCTATTGGCAATATGCATGAAACGAAGCCCCAAACTCATGAATCTGGACCACGATTATGACGATCGTTCATGACGCTGTTCAAGAGACTACGCTCAAAACGGCGGTCAAGACGATGACGACGTTCAAGCACGCTCTTGCTGAAATTTCAAGACTGCGTTCCTTTTCAAGACTTGCATGTGTTCCAGCGCGTTTCGTTAAAGAACACAGCGTTTCGTGACAGAGGTGTCTATACTGAGCAACATGCGCTTACGTTAGGAGACATTTTCGTCATTAATGTTAATTTTATGTGACCACTGAAGGACAATACGCAGCATGATATTCTAAAAGCAACCTAAAAAACAACACGGGCGTGATATAAGTGCGTAACCAGTTTCATTTTTCATTGGATAAATGCGAAGGATAAATAGTGACTTGGATATCGGCATCCCAACAGTGATAGATGGGATAAATAGTGAGGATAAATACTGGACCTAACATTAAAATCCATAATCAAACATCGAAACAAAACAAATGATATTGCACGATATAGTGATTCTATTTTCATTTCACTTTACATTTTTTTTAACGCCATGGTGGTTAACATTCTCCACGGAAAAGTCTCCTCTAGTCAGAATGGCAGGCATGGTGATTGTCTTGCTCTATCCTTTCCATAATGCCAAGTCTCCCCGTGACATGCAGTCTCTATTACACTAACCACCTACAACGCAGCGCAGCCCATGAAAAGGCATCAATTGCGTCAGAGAAATTCTAAAAACATCCACGTTTTCGCAGTTCGTGGAAGCTGGCGTAGCCCGTGTCCAGAACAATTAGGAGGTAAGAGGAGGAAGAATGCTCACAGTTCTGGGCAGACGGCAGGACAGTGGCGTCTCATCGCCGGTCCCGCCGCCGTCTGGTAACGCGGACAGACCAGGAAGGGCCGGCCCGGAGGGGGAGGGGGTCGTGGCAGAACATCCGCGCAGCCTGGCACACAGACCCATTGCAGAGCTCTCCCGTCTCTTCATTACTGAAAAACTCTCGTCTCTATCTAGCGAGTTGCACGCTGACATCTCCAAAACGTGCGAAGGGAAAACGCCCAGTCATCGCTCGCAAAATACCGTGCGGTACGTGCGTAACGCACGAGGCTGACAGGCAGACGGAAGCGGCCGAGCGAGTTCGGTGCCGACCGAGCGGCCGCACTAACTCCGCCGCAGCCGCCTGCCTCCGATCGGGATGAAGACCTCCTCTTCGGAACTGCTGTCCGACGAAGGCAGATCGTGGAACGGCCGGACCAACGGGCTGCCATCTGCAGGACGGACGGCAAAACTGAGGCACAGAGAGCGGCGTAACACCACACACGATCAAACGGACAGGCAAATTAACAAGGCGCTGCGTTCGAGTCGATCGCCAGCCCACGAGGAAACTGGTGATTACAGAAGGGGAGCTGTTCATCCTCCGTAGCAGAATAACTAACAAAGTGGCCGAAACAACAATTTCAGCCGGATGATTCTCGCGATGCGACCAGCCCTTTACATTCCATGCCAGAAAACGAATAATACTTCAACAAGCCCCATAAGAAGCAAAGATCGAAGTCAAAATACAGCGTTAGTTTGGCCGGTAACCAGGGACGAATCTAAACATTTTACTAACGACGGCATGATACAGTGGGGTTCCTTCGGGACGTAGGTCCCACATCCGACGCCCGAGGCCTTCTCGCGGCTTGGTGACTCGCGTATCGGCACTCTCCGGCCTGGCTTCTCTTGAGTTCCAGACGGCTGACGCTATCGTAGTCCGTCACAGACCATCTGTCCTGGACTGCCAGACCAGACAGACTTCCTGTGCTGGACGATCACGGACCCGACACAGACCACCTGAGCTGGACTGTCACAGACCGGACACAAACCATCTGTCCTGGACTGTCACAGACCGCACACAAACCATCTATCTGTCCTGGACTGCCAGACCAGACAAATACTACCTGTGCTGGACGATCACAGACCACACACATACCATCTGAGCTGGACTGTCACAGACCAGACACAAACCACCTGAGCTGGACTGTCACAGACCAGACACAGACCACCTGGGCTGGACTGTCACAGACCGGACACGAACCATCTGCCATGGACTCCCAGACCAGACAAAGACTACCTATGCTGGACGATCACAGACCAGACACAGACCATCTGAGCTGGACTGTCACAGAGGAGACACAGACCACCTGAGCTGGACTGTCACAGACCGGACACAAAACTATCTGTCCTGGACTGTCAGACCAAGACAAAGACTACCTGCGCTGGACGATCACAGACCAGACACAGACCACCTGGGCTGGACTGTCACAGACCGGACACAAACCATCTGTCCTGGACTGCCAGACCAGACAAATACTACCTGTGCTGGACGATCACAGACCACACACATACCATCTGAGCTAGACTGTCACAGACCAGACACAAACCACCTGAGCTGGACTGTCACAGACCAGACACAGACCACCTGAGCTGAACTGTCACAGAGCGGACACAAACCACCTGTCCTGGACTGCCAGACCAGACAAATACTACCTGTGCTGGACGATCACAGATCACACACATACCATCTGAGCTGGACTGTCACAGACCAGACACAAACCACCTGAGCTGGACTGTCACAGACCAGACACAAACCACCTGGGCTGGACTGTCACAGACCGGACACAAACCATCTGCCATGGACTCCCAGACCAGACAAAGACTACCTATGCTGGACGATCACAGACCAGACACAGACCACCTGAGCTGGACTGTCACAGACCAGACACAAACCACCTGGGCTGGACTGTCACAGACCAGACACAGACCACCTGAGCTGGACTGTCACAGACCAGACACAAACCACCTGGGCTGGACTGTCACAGACCACACAGACCACCTGAGCTGGACTGTCACAGACCAGACACAAACCACCTGAGCTGGACTGTCACAGACCAGACACAAACCACCTGGGCTGGACTGTCACAGACCAGACACAAACCACCTGAGCTGGACCGTCACAAACCAGACATAAACCACCTTAGTTGGGCTTTAACAAACCAGACACTGTCACAGACAACAAATACACCACCTTAGTGGACTTGAACAGAGCAGACAAACACCCACCTGAGCTGGGCTTATCGCTGGTGGTCAGCGGCACGTTGTGGAACCGTTCTAGCGTTTCCTCGTCTGAATCGTCGTCGTACAGATGCAGAGATTTGCTGTCAGTCTGCGCCAGCTGGTGGAAGCCGTAGAAGCGCCGCTTGCCGCTGATGTGTCGTTTTTTGCCGCCACCTCGGCCGGTGCACAACGTGGCGCACAGCATGCAGACTATGACTGCCACCAGACCCAGAGAGCCTGCCGACACAGTCGTACGTACGAATACTACCTTGGCATGCAAATTAAGACAGTCAATAAGCCGAATGAACCTACCAACACAATCGGGGACATATAGATCATCTAAGCATGTAAACCGCCACTGCCACAAGGACACGAGAACTCGCAGAAAACGATCAGAGATACAGTTTACGTCGGCATCCCGAGCATGCCAGTCACAGTATCTGGAAAGACCGCGACAAGGCCAGGGGCACAGATCGCATCAGGATGAAGACTGACTGTCATCAGTCCGATGGGTTTCGTGGAAACGGTCAAAAACCGTATGCCGCACCTGCAGTCGCCGGCCGAACCCCGCATACGTCAGCCGGAAAGTGGCTCAATGACCGACCAGTACGACGACGGCTCAATGACCGACCAGAATGATGATGACTCACTGACCGATTGGCACGACGAGGGGGAGCGTTATAATGACCGATCAGTAAGAGGAGTGGCTCAATGGACGTGCGTTCAGAATAACGTGCGTTCACTGACCGATCAGCATGATGAGGCGAAGCGTTTCACTGACCGATCAGTATGATGAACACCATGCGGGGCATCCCGGCCACCAGTCGGTCCCGCTTAAGCGCCACTTGCAGGTGTGTGGGCCGGCCGTCGAACACCGAGACCAGCTTTTCCACGGCCTAAGTAGCCCGCCGCCGAGACGTGCACGGTGACTACACCTGCGACAAGCGGAGCCCGCTCAGCTGGCACCTCGTCACTGCTGAAGAGCCGACAATGCGACAGAAGGGGAGGAGAGCAGAACACGTGAATAGTTAGGCCCCAGGGTTCGCTGCCACTACGGGTAAACATAATTATTTGCCGCAGTCGGCGTTCGGCAGATCAGGAGTGACAGCAAGCAGTTGCAATCATTGAATCGTGACATGAATTACCGGCACATGTACTGGATAAGAGCCATCCGACACTACATGCATGCAGACGGGTATGTACGCCAGCAGATGCCCGAAAAATGACGCAACGTGCTTCACGAAAACAGCGAGAGTGAATACATCGCACATCCATGACCACTTCAGCCTTATGCAACACCAAAGTTGCGACCACACGAGGCGCCAGCGCTGAGCAGTCCTGGTGACGTACCCGGCGTCAGCGGCCGCCAGAACTGGCCGTCCACCCCGGTCCGGGAGGTGAACGTGGATCCGTTAACCGTCAGCGTGGCGCCGTCCAGCGGCGCGTTCTGATCGTCCGTCACGAAGCCTGCCAACATCGCACAACACGTCCAGAGATCGCACATGGCACAGCACCGCCGTCCGAGAGAGAGAGAGAGAGAGAGAGAGAGAGAGAGAGAGAGAGAGAGAGAGAGAGAGAGAGAGAGAGAGAGAGAGAGAGAGAGAGAGAGAGAGAGAGAGAGAGAGAGAGAGAGAGAGAGAGAGAGAGAGACTGAGACGGAGACGGACATGCAAACGGACAGACAGACCGACAGACATGCAAACAAACAGACAGACACACATACAGGCATACAAACAGACAGACAGACAGACAGACAGACAGACAGGCAGGCAGGCAGGCAGGCAGGCATACAGACAGGTATACAGACAGACAACCATACAAACGGACAGACAGGTAGGGGGCAGATATACAAACAGACAGACAGGCAGACATACAAACAGACAGAGACAGACATACAGACAGACAGACAGAAAGACAGGAGAGAGAGGCTGTGACCTCGTCTGGCCGTTCCTACCGACGCGACACGATGCCACGCTAGGGACGGAACCCCCCCTATCATGACTCCCACCATACAGATAAGCCGATGTCCTCTTCAAATGGCTGTCTGCTGCGACCTGACCTGACCTGCATCCCGTGATCGTCTACACCAAGTCACATTCAGCCGCTGGGCGTGGCCTCGGGTTAACCCCGCATGCCCTGCTACTGGTCCACATCAGCTTCACTCCGCAACCTCCACAGAAGACACGGCATGTCCCATTCACCCTGGATGCCCTGCTGCTGGGCGATGAAGTGGAGCAGGGCCGGCCGGTGGTGCCGCCACAGAGCCGACAGCTCGGCGGCATCCGGACCCGGGCAGCACGACACGAATACGGACAGCGCCAACGTCAGGTTCGCCTCGTAAACGTAGTCCTGAAACCACAGCGCGGTCAGCGTCGGCCAGCGACACACCTAACGCGCACGGCGGCACCAGGCGGACACATTCAAACGCCATGAACACCGTACGCAGTAGGCAGCCAACAAGGACACGTGAGTAGAGCAGCCTCATTGACAGTGGCAAAGCGGACCAGGGTGTAGACATGTCCAAGCTCGAAAGACCACTGATCTGCTTTCCCGGCAGGCTCACAGACGTTCGAATCGGACAGGATCTTGGAGCGCGTTCCGATCCCAGTCCCAGATCCCAGTCCCGCTGGAGCGGACATCGCCCCAGACGGGCGATTGGCCGGGGACGAGCCACGCACCACCAGACTGCCGGCGTGTGGGTGAATGTCCGCCTGGTGGCCCACGCCGCCCTCCAGCAGGCGGCCGCCGTCGCCGCACCGGGCTGTGCCGTTCACCAGCGTGCCCTCCACGCGCACGTACTCGGTGGCCAGCGAGTGGAACATCTACTGACAGGAAGACAATGTCAGAGCCCGGACCCGCCAACTCAAATCGCGCCGTCCCACAGAATATCTGTCCGCAGGGAAACACTGTCAGAGCCCGGACCCGCCGACTCAAAACAAGCCGTCTCACAGAACGTCTGTCAGCAGGGAGGCACTGTCAGAGACGGTAGAGCCACCGACTCCGGCCAAACCGTCTCAGAGACGGTCAGCACGGAGCCAAGTCAGAGCCGGAGGGCCACACACTCCGACCACACAGAGTCAGAGAACGTCTGCCGGCAGAGAGACACTGTCAGAGAACGCGGAACAAACACTCCGACCACACAGAGTCAAAGAACGTCTGCCAGCAGAGGGGCACTGTCAGAGAACGCGGAACAAACACTCCGGCCACACAGAGTCAGAGAACATCTGCCGGCAGAGAGACACTGTCAGAGAACGCGGAACACACACTCCGGCCACACAGTCAAAGAACGTCTGCCATCAGAGGGACACTGCCAGAGAAAGCGGAATTTGCACCCCGGCCACATCGCGTCAGGGAATGTCTGTCGACAGAGAGACACTGTCACAACCAGGATCCGTCGACTCAATGCGCAGCGGCGCAAATTGTCCTGTAAGACTGTAGCTGCAGTCCTACAGCGAAGTTTGCGCGCAAAGTTGTGGCGGAACGCTTCCCTGTAAGCTGCAATAGTGCTCGGGACTGCGCCCAACGTCCACTCGCAGTCCACGTGAAGACCTCGGCACCAAGCGTTCGGGGCGCGGCCGGGCAGCGCGGCACGTACCTGCTCGTCTCCGGTGGTGAGCTCGGCGTGTGGCGGCCGGCCGCGGCGTGGCGCCGTGTACGGGAATGTAACCGCCTCGGCGCCCGCCCGCAGCACCAGCGTGCGCACCGGCCGCCGCTCGGCCAGCCAGCCAATCAGCGCCCGGGACGCGGCCGGCATGTCGCTGCCCGGCGCCGCAGCTGTTAGGAGACAGAGGGCGCGGATTGACAGGGCTACAGCTAGCGCGGGGAGGGCAGGCTGTGCCACCAGACGGCATCAGTCGCCAGACCGGCTGCCAGCAGGCAGGCGACGTGGCGTCACGGCAGCACGGTGCCATACAATATTACGATGTCGAGTAATGCTGGCTACGTCAGTTCTATTACAATATTATACTGCATAGTATACATACTTTGTATCCTATACTAAACTAGCTTAGACCTTAACGCTACCCTACCCGCGCATAAACAGTCGTACGCATGTACAAGGGAACAGCTAATTTTTTTGGTAGACCGTACAAACTTCTTACCTAATGCTACAATTTTGTCAATGCAATCAACTTAACAGAAGTCGCGTGACAAGTTTTATACAAGTATCGGCAACTTTTTCGGCACGAAGTGCGGACTTCCATGAGCATTTGGCGGCCTACTTTACGGCACGGTTTGCGTTGGGGATGATAACGCTTGCTAGTGAGGTACCTCAGTTTCCGCCCGGTATTGGACGCTCAAGCCGACACCTCCCAAACGACACCAGTCACCGCGCCCCCCTCTCCCACCCTGTCGAACGTTTTCGACGTTTGCCACCGTTGGCCCGCTCTGGCTGCCGCCTGCTGCGGTCGCGGCCCGCCGCCGCCGCGCTCCGGGCGGCCGTACCGGGCGGCACGTCGCCGCTGAAGCTGCGGTCCAGGTCCGGCTCGGGGCCGGCGCCGCTGCAGGAGGGCGCCAGGCGGCGGTGGCGGCCGTCCAGAGCGGGTACGATCAGTACCCGATACCGGTCCAGCAGGCGGGCCACCTCGCTGTCCGTGCTGTACCGGCCGGCCAGGTGGGAGGCCAGCTGCAGCAGCAGCTCGCGGGACACCTGCCCACCCCGGCAACCCAGTCAAGACGCCGCACGCGGCACACAACCAGTGCGACACGCGAAGTACAGACGCGAGCATGTCACACCCACGGGGTCCGTCGCCGAACGCTGATACAGGGCTGGCTACTGACTCGAGCAGCTGTTATTGAACGCACTGCGATCAAGGAATGTTCACGATGACGGGCTTTCCACTCGACAAAAAAGACGACTCAACTGTTATCTAAATAACTTAAAGTGAAGAAAATAAAAGCAGCAAACGTCCAAAGGTATGACTGTAACATCCTCACATAAATGAGGCAAATGGGTCGTCGCCTTTCGCAATGACGCCAACCACAACACAGTAAAATGTCCCGCCTCATTTCCTGTCGTTTCCGAATGGTCCTCTGCCACACTCCGGCAAGGGAGGACCCCGGTCATGGCTGCCGTAGCCGCCGGCCACTAACCAGCTCGTGCGGCCGTACAGTGCCCAGGAACAACACGCTGGGCTTGGTGAGGGCGCCTGCCTTCTTGTGGATGCCGGCTGTGATCTCCAGACAGGGGATGTTTACCTCCGGACCGCCGATGCTGCAGATAGCGCCGAACGCTGTCACACCGTAGCCGGACATGGTAAATCACTCGGAAGCAGGGTCAGCATAAGGCTGCAGGAGTGGAGGATGACCTCAGTGACGTACCGTAGTGAGGATGACAACAGAGAGCTACCGACATCAGCTCGCAGGGATGAGACAGATATCGGCAATGTTACGCAGCCAGGTATCAACAGCATCAGCTTGCGGAGGACGAACGAAGAACTCGGAAAGGAATGTTCTGTGGATATACAACTAAAGGGTATCACCAGCATCGGAAGGCACAGAGAGAGAGGAAACATCTCAGATGAATATGGGGATAACACAAAATGGAGACACAGTAACAAAAATGAGAATCCTCACTACAAGAGTGCTCTGATATACCGCCTCATTACACTGCCAAGTTAACCCGCGCCCGACCGTGGGTCTGCAGCGATCACGCCCCACTGGGAGGGCGACTGACTACCGCCCCCCCCCCCTAACTCACGAACGGTTGGTCGCACGATAAAAATATGCACATCGATGGAAACCTCGTGACAAGCAGGGCTGGAAACTGGTCCCCCTTTTAGTTTTGGATAATACGTAAGCCATTTCCGCCCTATATATGTTTTCTCACAGCCGACTCCATGAGACCGAGAAACGGCCTGAATCTCAAGGGCTGTGACTAATAACGCACAGGCACAGGCATCAACATGCAGGTACAGGTCCGCAGATGCCGATACACGTCTTATTTCTCCGATTTGTTCAATATATACGCCGAAACGTTGAGTTTCAGACACGACAATTTTCACGCCGGTTGTCCACGGATACCGCAGCCGGACGTAGTAAGAAATAAACGGGAACTAATTTTAGCGTTCCTTTATTTTCGCCACATACGCCTGTCCGTGCAAGTTTTTTCGATCTTAATGGTTCTTGTGATGGTTTCTGATGCTTAAATTTTGGAAAAATACATTAGTTACGAATCTAAACAATTGGCGGAACTTCATTCGCGAGAACCTGTTTATTTCCAAAATATACAATTTTTTAACCCTATTCCCGGCAGGGGGGGGGGCGGAATCCGCCCCCCTCGGGTTTTTTGCTTGCCAATTCCAGGCTTTTTAACGCAGCTTCACGAAACTTGGTCACTTTTCCTAGCTATTCCTTCTACGCGCCGTGACAAAATTTCGAAATTCTATTTTGCTCAGGGGCGGAGTCAGGCAACGTTTTTGGGAGGGACCTCAGGCCATTTTTGGCCATGTTGAGGGTACAAGGAAAATGTCTGCCAAAAACAGAGTTTTTAAGATAGAACTTAAAACTTTATATGAATATATAGCTAAATAGTTGGGCAATGTGCATATGTAATTTTGTTTATCTGAGGTCACTTTACAAGGTCAGGTCAAGGTCAAAAGTCAAAATTTGTTTTTTTCGCTATAATTTCGGCGCCATTTTTTCAAATGCCAAACCCGGAATATATATGACGTAGAAAGATGTCCTCTACTTGTGTACCAAGTTTCAGCTTGATATCAGGTCGGGTCACGGAGCTATGACCTAAAATGTCAGTGCACGTACCCTATATCGCAAAAGCCAAGAAATGAATTTTTTGGAATAGAGTGAATTTAATCGATTAAAAACGTTTACAGATAATATTGAATGCACACGACATCATTCCAGGTGACCCCAAGGTCACTGGAGGTCATTTAAGGTCAAAGGTCACAAGTTGATCTGAAGAACGTGTGACCATGACAGTTCCCCCTTTTTTATGTCCCTGGCACCGCCTATGCTAACATTATACAAACATTGTAATGCGATTTGTACTTCTTTAGCATAACATGACTAGCAGAAGCTAAAAAAGTGTTTTGGCCTCTTTTGTTCATTCCGTTATTGGAAAACTAATCCCCCTATTTTTGAAGCCCTGTGAACGCCCATGAATTTTCTCAAAATTTCAAATTTGCATACCCATGGTAAAAGCCCTATCCATAATCTCCCGATTGATGCCAGTTTCATCGAAATCGGTCCATAAACAACGGAGTTATAAGAAGTCAAAAAGTACCCCCCATTTTGACATTTTTGCCCCCCTGTATCCACAAATTTCAAAATTTTGAAAATTTCTTTTTATAAAAATGTAGTTCACGTCACGGCAAATCGATTGCCGTTTGTTGCGATGAAATCGGATAAGTAGTTCTCGAGATCTCAGGGGGGGGCCGAATCCGCCCCCCCTGCCGGGAATCGGCCATACCGTCTAGCCCTCCGGGAATAGGGTTAAACTCTCCGAGGTTCTTGGTGTTACTTGCGTCGGTGCAAGCCAGTTCTGCCATTTTCTTTCCATTATGAGTAAGTCATCGCTGATTTTGACGGTGGTACATTTTGGCTCACAGGTTATTCGTGACCTGACCTCAGATCAATGGCTGGAAGTCATTAGTACATTGCCCACTGGCAGTACCTAGATGTCTGCATCACTCCACACTAAAAATGTTATGAGAAAATTCCGCCAATTTCCGAAAAAACGACAGGTCTTAAAAATGCGCTTGACCTTAAGTCAATGACCCGCAAAATTCCGAAAAATCTGAGATAGCAGATTTGTTGTATCTATCAAGATCTCTAACCCCTGAAATAATTATTGTGATATCTTGTTTTCCGAAAAAGTTCCAGGGCGCTAAACTTTTTCGGACATAGGTCCGTTTGACCTGACCTAGGTCAAACACCTCACTTGGGCCGAGGTCAAAACTTTGACACAAGATGTAAAAATGATGAAGCAAAACGTAACCGAGGTTTCGTGGCGCTGCGTTCATTCGTTCTCTCGCAATCCTAGAAAAACCTCGGCGGGGAGGCGGTCCACCGCCCCCCCCCCCCCAGTTGGGGGCGGGTTAAACACTTCTGAGTGCTTAACTTGGGAAAAATGCACACCAGCGAGGGATACAACGCTGTGTCTGTTACCGATGCATCACAAAAAAAAAACAGAAAGATGCCAACCCGACGCCCCAGGGCACGCAATGCATGTGTTATAGCGGAAAGGGACAAGAATGGTGGCTAATCAAACACAATGTCAATGGACCAGTGAAAGTGCACGGAACAGAAAAGTGTCGCCTGTACCTGTAGAGGCTTGTCTCGGCGCAGTGCCCACCTGAGGTAGCGGCTGGTCTGTGTAGTGCTCACCTTTTGTAAACGTTGATCTCAATGTAGTGCTCACCTGCAGTAGCGGCTGGTCTCGGTGTAGTGTTCACCTGTTGTAGCGGCTGATCTCGGTGTAGTGCTCACCTGTAGCAGCGGTTGATCTCGGTGAAGTGCTCACCTGTGGTAGCGGCTGAACTCCGCGCAGTGCCCACTTGTAGCAGCGGCTGGTTTCGGTGTACTGCTCACCCGCAGTAGCGACTGACCTCAGCGTAGTGCCCACCTGCAGAAGCGATGCCTACCTGTAGGCCTAGTGCCCATCTGTAGTAGCGACTGGTCTCGGCCTAGTGCCCACCTGTAGTGGCGGCCGATCTAGGTGTATTGCTCACCTGTAGCAACGTCTGATTTCGATGTAATGCTAACCTGTAGTAGCGGCTGCTCTCGGTGTAGTGTTCATCTGTAGTAGCGGCTGGTCTCGGTGTAGTGCTCACTTGTAGTAGCGGCTGATCTCGGCGTAGTGCCCACCTGTAGAAGCGGCTGATCTTGGTGCAGTGCTCACCTGTAGTAGCGGCTGGATCTCAGTGTAGTGCTCACCTGTAGTAGCGGCTAATCTCGGTGTAGTGCCCACCTGTAGTAGCGGCTGATCTCAGTGTAGTGCGCTTCCAGCTCTTTCAGCAGCTCGCTGGCTCCGGCCGCCGGGTGGTAGTCGAGCTGGGCCGACTGGTTGGCGCTCTCCAGCACCAGGCTCGCGTCCACGTCCTCGTTCAAACCGACCTGGACGCGCTCCGAGCGATCCAGATAGCCGGTCAGCGATGCCTGTCAAAAGACACGGCAGGGTTAGGGACCGCGGCACGGCTGGGCCAGGGGCCGCAGCATGACGGGTCGGAGGCCACGGCATAGCGGGTCAGGGGCCGCAGCATAGCGGGTCGGAGGCCACGGCATAGCGGGTCAGGGGCCGCAGCATAGCGGGTCAGGGGCCGCGGCACGGCAGGTCGCAGGCCGCGGCATGGCGGGTCGGGGGCCGCTGCACGGCAGAGTCAGGGGACGCGGCACGACCGGGGCATGAAATGCGGGACCCGGCGACCGCGTTAACGCAGAAACTGTGCGTGTGGGCCTCAAGACGAACAGCCACTGTGACGTCAGCGAAGCGGCCGGCGCCGTACTGGAATTACTGGCCTGCAGCAGAGGCCTCGATTTCCACCGCACTCACGCCATGACTGCGATCGAGACTGCGTGGAGGGCGCGGCGCCAGACGTCGCACACGTCACCCGCATCGCGAACGAAAAACCAGCGGCGGGGACGCAGCCGACGGCAAACCGCCAGACCACAGGCGGCAGCACCATGGGCAGAACTGGACCCCACGATGTCCAGAGGGTGACACTGCCCACTGGCAGCGCGCCCCGAAGGCAGCACCGGTCGTACCGAGCGGCCAGCCACGGCCGCACACTCACGTTCACCCAGTAGACGCCGTCCGGCAGCAGGGCGTGGAAGTGGCCGGATGCGGTCAGCTTCAGCGCGCCGCTGTACCGTCCAGAGAACGTCACGACGGCGGCCGGCAGCTGCCTGCCGTCCGCGTCCCGCACATGACCCGAAATGCCTGCGGCAGAAGTCAGCGTGCTAGCCCGTCGCCGCCGCCTGCGGTCTTCATGCGACGCACGCCGTCGACGCTCGGCGCCTGGGGCTCATCCGCGGCCAGTGGTCAGCCCGACGGCGCGCAGCCAGACATCAAAACATTGTATATACAGCATATCCAGCCAGATGGCGGCGCCGCCCCGAAAGGTCAAGTTCAAGATCAGCCGTCTTGGTTCAAGGTCGTGGGCCGACCGCTCGCAACTTCCGGTATAGGGGCGTAATGTTCGAGATCTGCGTAAATCCAATCCGTCGCCCGACGTGACCGTTAGACATATTGGGTGTGCTGGATCTATCGGTTCTGAGCCGGCCCCTATTATTCACGTTCTTTCCTATACCAAACGTGCATTATCCGTGCATCACCAGGACCCAAACAGGCAACCATGAGCTCTTTTTTTCGTTTATCCTAGCCATCGAGGACAGAAAAACAAAATACTTCAGACCATTTTATTGGCATACATACTTCACACACCAATGCCTCGGGTAGCAGGGCGTTGTTGCTTATTAAAAGGTGCCGCTACCTACCGAGGGGAGTACAAAAGTTCACGATTTACCTCTACGCGGAAGCTTGCTCGTATGGCCCGCAATATGAACGTCACTAACTTTAATATCATTCAGCAAGTGGACAAAAATATACGTTCCACTAAATCCGCTCCGGTAATTTCGATGACCGGGTTAGAAGGCTGTGACATCCGGCACTACACCGGATCTGAATACTCCTAAAGTTTGAAAACCACAGGTCGTCCCCGCAGTCCCGACAAAAACAGAAACATGAACAATGGACATACTTCAGGATACGCTTGAAACCACCGCAGGCACCAGTCCTTATACGCGTTTTCGTCTGAGTAACTGATTCGGCCATAAGGACGTGCATGTAAACACGTGCACATACTTTCGCCGTCCAAACCAGAGCAAAGACGAGGAGGGCAAGGACATGCACACGTGAAATCCCCAATTCCCCGCTCCTCTCCCCTCCTCCCCCCCCCCTCCCGAAAAAGGAAACAGCGACGGGCAAAGCTGGTGCCGCCAATCTGTCGATGTTTGTGCAGCGTTCCAGAAGTGGAAACATCTCCACCGGGTGTGCGTATGATTTTACGTGCAGTGACTGATTTTACGTGGGATGGTAAGAGGCGACACAGACATGTATGACTCGATCAAAGGACCTACAGGACATAGAGCTACGCCTATATGTTGATATCCAACGCTGTTCCGGCAGCTTAGTGTAATACCTCCTGCAACTGGCACATCGAACACAGATATCGTACGCCTTAACTTGATCTACTGTGCCGTGAGATGAAGTTCCAAAAGTTTTCGGTGTAACAAAATAAAATCCCCATATGCGAGAGGGCTCCAGTTGAAAAAAAACTGATAAGAAGCATAATGCTCAGGAAAGATCATCAAAAGACTGCGAAAGGACTGAAATAAAATGAAGACGGTCTGGCCAGCACATTACGCCGCGGCCCCGGACAGCACTTCTCCCTGCTGCCATCGTTCTGTCCCGCTACAATCGCCGTGCCGTTCATAGACCACGGCGTGACGACGGCTCCGACCGGCCGGCCGGGTCGACGCCGATCCGAGTGGCTGCTGTCAGTCGGACGCTGCCTGCGGCCGCCGTGGCCAGACCCAGCAGTGGCCAGCGCGCCCGCCGCGCCGCCGTGGCCAGACCCAGCAGTGGCCAGCGCGCCCGCCGCGCCGCCGTGGCCAGACCCAGCAGTGGCCAGCGCGCCCGCCGCGCCGCCGTGGCCAGACCCAGCAGTGGCCAGCGCGCCTGCCGCGCCGCCGTGGCCAGACCCAGCAGTGGCCAGCGCGCCCGCCGCGCCGCCGTGGCCAGACCCAGCAGTGGCCAGCGCGCCCGCCGCGCCGCCGTGGCCAGACCCAGCAGTGGCCAGCGCGCCCGCCACAGCGCCAGACCGCTCGGCGTGGCACCAGTTCGTGGAAAGTGAGATCCGCAGTATGATGATCTGGACAGTGTATCACGCTCACTTCGCGAAACACCGGCATCCACGACCGGAAAAGGCTCCAACCCACCCCGGAGACGGAGCTTGCGTGGCTCAACGCCAGTAAAACCCAAACCTATCACAGAACCAAGCTAAGCGAGAGCTACGTGGCTATTCGCCTCAAAGAATTCCTAATAAACTCCGAAGACCTATAACAATTTCCCATCACCAGTTAACCAGCACCCAGCTCGACGAACCTTTTGTGGTTCTCCCCAAAGGCACGCTTAAAGAACCCTTAAAGTGCTTCAACTGACAAAAACCCGTCAACTTGATAAAAACCCGTCAAACATGCCAAGCCCGCCACCTACGGGTCGAAGTTTTTCGCAAATCCGTCAACTTAAGCCCCTGCGGAAAGAGCGAGCGTTCTGTAATTTGTGGAGTCCCTCGGTCACCTAACCAAATGAGCAGCTGAACAATAAGTCGGGTGTATCGACGACAGAGGCTTTGTATCATGCATGAGTACTATACGGTTGAGATGAGTCACATAATGGCAGAAAACGCAAAAATGAGCCCAAAGAATATCTGAAAAGCGTAATACGTGGCTAAAAGTAAATTGATCTTGCATTATGGTGACATGCACAGTGAAAAACAGCACTGGACATAACATCAGAAGCATCTTAAGAACCAAAACCGGCAAAATGTTACAATGTGCTTCAATTAATTTGAGTATGGGAGGCTGCACACTGAAAACATACGTCCAGAGGAATATCGAACGAATCTATAAAAGCGGAACTTACAAACTACACAAGATGTCTGCGTCCAAAATCCACGATACAGAGACGCGCGTCTACCAAAATAAATATAGCGTGCCACCACCGATGAGACGTGACGCTCATGAGTAATGCCTCTTCACCGTGCACGTGTGCCAGCACGAGGCAGGTACATGATGGGACGGACACAGGGGGCGCCGCGACAGACACATCATCAGATCCAGCTCCGCCGGGCCACCGCACCCTTGGCGCAGCGCCCAAGCCACGCCGGTCGACGAGTGGACTCGGAGCCGCCGCGTGCGCGACAGTCCCGCCGGCGACTGAACCACCCCGCCGCTAGCCGACGGCCAGCGGCGCGGCCGACGGCCAGTGGAACTCGAGGTAGTCGCCGCGGTCGGAGACCAGCCAGCCGTTGCGAGTCATCTGCTGGACCAGCTGAAGCCAGGAGCCGGCCGCCGCCGCGCCGGCCGCCGCCGGCTCCGGCAGGAACCGGTACACCCCTTTACCCTGGTGTGCGGCGCGCAGGAAGGCCAGCAGCGGCGCCAGATTGTCCCGCCACAGCTGCGGCAGCTGGTAGTGCCGCGGGAAGCCGCAGCAGCTGACGTGCGCCGAGACCTGCAACACACGTCCGGACCGGACCGAGCGTCAGAAGGCGCTGCGGCCAGCGCATGCCGGCACCACAGAGCCGCCACTGACGCACCGCCAAACACCCAAACACTACCGACACAGAGCCGCCACTGACGCACCGCCAAACACCCAAACATTACCCATTGGTTAAGTATTTTTCAATGTTTATAAACGTCATGAAGGAAATAATGCATATCACATTATGTATTTAACCAAATGATAAATGCACTGAATTCAGATGCTTGCTTTACGCATTCAAAATAACCTAATTCGTGTAAATCCTGGAAAATACTTCACCACAAGTCTCCGATTAACAGCGCATTAATAAAACGTGCCGCAGTTTCCAAATGTCCGCAAGCGACCGACACCAGACGCACCATCAGAGTGCCGAACGTCTTGTAGAGCTGCTCGTGCAGGTCGGAAAACTGAGCGCCAGGCACGTCACGGCCCTGCATCATGCCCGTCGCCTGCTGGTCGCCGCACGACATCTGCCGGATACGCACAGCGTCCTCAATAATCACCGGTCGAGAAATAGCGAGAAAGACAGAGAACAAACAAAGAGAACAAAGACGCAGAGAGAGAGAGAGAGAGAGAGAGAGAGAGAGAGAGAGAGAGAGAGAGAGAGAGAGAGAGAGAGAGAGAGAGAGAGAGAGAGAGAGAGAGAGAGAGAGAGAGAGAGAGAGAGAGAGAGAGAGAGAGAGAGAGAGAGAGAGAGAGAGAGAGAGAGAGAGAGAGAGAGAGAGCACCAAGGGCTAGCGTCACTACAACCCACCGCGTCACACCGTGCCACTGGGACTGCACGTAAACTAATACAGGGAGTTCCAGCGAGCAAGTGGGACACGGGCCTGGACCTTAGTCAGCGGCAAACAAGAGGACGGCCGCACGGACTATACCAATAGTACAGCCCTTAATAGCCAAAATGACGTATTAACGATAACGATCGGCTGAGCTGCGACGGGCCGACCCAGCTCGAGGAGCGAGGGGGGGGGGGCAGCCGACCTCAGAGTGATTTTTCACTCAACTGCGGACATCGGCCGAAGGTACTAACTGGCGGAGGCCAACGCCACCATTCACCCTGAGCTAACAATCGACACGACCAGTACTGCAGGACGGCCAGTTCGGCGCCGGCAGGTGGCACTCACCTTCTTCATGGCCGGGTGCTGGGCCATGTAGGCGGCGGCCAGCGAAACCAGTGTCTCCTGCTGCAGCTCGGAGCTGGCGAACTCGGCCGCCGTATTCGGCGCGTACCGCACGAACTGGCCGCCACCCTCCAGGCTGAGCACCACCTGGGCGTGCACCTGCGCCACCATCTGGCGCAGCGGTGCTGGGATCGCCCCCGAGCCGGCCGCCGCCGCCACGGTGCAGTTCCCTGCCAGCCGTCAGCCACGGTGGTAACGGCCGTTGGCGCAGCGCGCCGTCAGAACCGCTCCGGACACAATGTACCCTGTACCCGGTACCCTAGGCTTTTGAAGGCATAAGGGCTATGTGGTTGATATTGAGTAAAATATTCCAGACTGGCCTCACCTCAGGCGTCCTTATCATTTCTCAGCGGTGCATGAGAGAGAGAGAGAGAGAGAGAGAGAGAGAGAGAGAGAGAGAGAGAGAGAGAGAGAGAGAGAGAGAGAGAGAGAGAGAGAGAGAGAGAGAGAGAGAGAGAGAGAGAGAGAGAGAGAGAGAGAGAGAGAGAGAGAGAGAGAGAGAGAGAGAGAGAGAGGGGGAGGAGGAGGAGGAGGAGGAGGACGGTGATGGCAGACAGACAGACTTCTCAAAGCATACGTTCCGTCCACGAACACATTGTTACACAGCTACATCGAGGCGCCGTGCCACCACCGCCGGCACCAGCCGTGCCCACCTTCTTGGTGGATGTCAAAGCTGGCCTCATCCACGCGCGGCACCACGTAGACCACCAAGCCTCTAAGCGTGTCGGCCAGCTCTGAGCCGGGCATCTGGAGGGCGGCACCCAGGTGGCGCGCCAGGCGGACCAGTAGCTCGCCGCCGGCCGGCTGGCGGCCGTCAACACCACCAAGCAGCGCCACGACCACGCGGTCTGCCTCCGGCAGCGGGCCCTGGCGGCCCGGTGGGCAACACGTGTCAGCAGCCGGCCACGTTAACGCCGGAGACGGGCTAGGCACGGCGCTCGCACCGACCGCTCAGCGTCGCGCATAACAGATCCCGGCCATGTTATCAAACGATGTCGGAAAGCAAATTACTGGCTCGCACAACCGTCAGCAATGTCTACCAGACCGGCTGGCCTCGCGATCCTGCACTAGCCACGTCACAAAACCGGGCTGAGCGACGGCCAATGTCGTCCCGGCCGGCCACTGACCTCGGCGGTGATCTTGATGGCCGGCATGGCCGAGTTCCACGGGCTGGTGTTCACGAGCACCTCGTGCGTCTGGGGGAAGCGGTTCTCCAGGTTGGCTAGCTGCTGCTTAAGCTCGGCCATACTGCTGTAGCCGTCCCAGACCAGGTTCTCCAGCAGTCCGAGGTCGTGCTCGCTCGCCCACTGTTCAGAGTCGTCGGCCAACAGGGTCACATTGACCTGGCTCGCCCACAAGTACGGTACGTCCACTTTGCGCCGCTCCGTCTTATACCTGCAGTACAAACAGACATACAACTGCAGTACACACAGGACTCGTACAGCCGGGAACAGTCCACGCCACTCCATCTCATCGCTACCATACGTACAAGCAGACACATGGGACCGACGGCAATGTGTGCCGCTCCACCTTAAAGAAACAGTCCACACATAGCCACAAGGGAACAGCTGGGGTAAGGGGTGCCAGTCCAAACCGCCCCATATCATACAAGGCGTGGAAGACGAGCGTGTCAGCCGGGTCTAAGGGGGTCACTGACCCGGGGGCGTGGAAGACGAGTGTGTGCTGGCCGGGGACCAGCAGCCGCCAGAAGTCGCCGTCCGCGGCCGTCATCACGTCCTTGCCGGCGCCCTCTACCGAGACCGTGACGTTCGACAGCCGGTTGTTGTTGGTGTCCGTCACGAAGCCTTTCACGCCCGTTAGAGCCTGCGAACGTCACGAAGGTCTTTCGGGACCCACAGCCGGTCGAGGACGCAATGCACAGGGTTAAATGGGTACAAATGGAATAAGAGCGCAGGTCCATCCTGAGACATGGGGGTGGCGCTTTACATGTAAGAACGTCTTCGGAAACAAAACCGATATAACTGACCACATCAAGGACTAACAGATACAGCATGGCCAACTCACGGACCGTTGGATTCCGCAACATGCAAAGGCGGCCGCAAATGGTCGCATTGTTCCATTCGGTTCATAGCGCGATACATGTGGCCGATGGCGAAATTCGCCGGAGAAAGATATCAAGCTCATGGTCCGAAGGTCTCGCGAACGGCACACGATACACCCGTTGCAACAGTGCTGCGTTCACCTGTTCGATGAAGAAGAGGAGCGCCTTTTTGTTCTCATTCCAGTAACGCGGCAGCTCCTTGGCGAACGGGAACTTGACGCAGCTGATCTCCAAGGTTAACTCGAAGTCGTTGGTGTTCACGTAGTTCCAGTCCTGCATGCCGCCCGTGAGTGTGTACCAATGGTTCCCGTTGGTAATGCCGTCCTTGAAGCCCTTGACGTCGATCACTCCGCATCCTTTTCCTTCGTGCATGGTCAGGTGCGACTGCAACGATCACACGGGATCGGAGGTTAACAGCCATTCTAGCCACTCCACCCACCGCTCAAACGGTGACGGTGGCCTTTGGTCAGCTAGACAACCAGACTTACCCGTTTACTCCAAGGCCACCGTACCAGGTGGAGTCAGCTCAGAATGTCCCGACAAGGCGTGTCTTTGAATGGCATGCTGATAATACCCGCGCATCTCGTCACGCATCACATGTCAGTCATCCGTGTATTGCGCCCCGCCGACTCCCTCTCTTCCGGTCTTTTATCGAATCACGCAGTGGCAATCCTACCATCAGGAGAACAAAACGTCTAACATGAACATGGCGCTCCATCGGCAGCCCCCAGTGACCGAGCCCGGGCAGCACTCACGAAGCTGTAGGCCTTGGCCAACTTCTTGAAGAGCTCGTCGTCGGGACTAGCGGCGTACACGCCGGTGGTGTGCGTCCGGTCCGAGTCCCACGGGTAGTTGGCCACTAGAGAGCCGCCGTGCAGGTTTGCAGAGAGCACGAACGGGTACTGCCGGCTCCAGCGCATCACCGCCTCGGTCTCGGCCTCCTGGTGGGCATTCTCGGCGGCCACGCCCAGCCGGTCCGGGAAGTTGCGGTTCAGGTCCACCTTGTTGGCGTTATTGCGACCCGGCTGGGAGAAGGCGCCGTCTGCGGGTGCCGGAAAACAGTCAGAAACGGCCTCGGACCACCACGTACTTCCCGACATGTAGCAAACCAAACAGTCAATATGCAAGGCTTCCGAATCACCGCAGGCATTCAAACATGAATGGCGATACATGTCTAGTCAAACCACATCAGCCAATACAGGTCTGACCCGTCGGACGAGTTTCTCGTCCAATGGCACGATTGCCGAATGAACCGGACAAAAGAGACTCAAGGTTTATGACTGTCACCTTGTTGGCGTTTTCAGCTGGCAACAGTTGCAATTAACGGAAAACGGCGGTTGAGCTGCCGAGCTGAGAGTTGAACCGCGAATCTCATAATCTCAACTGCCAAATATGTTACTACGCTGCGGCCCACACGGCTACTCCCAACGGTGCGCGCGTCCGTTGGCGGGCCTCACGTTCGGTGGCGACCTCGTAGCCGTCCGGGTTCATCGAGGGCATAATGTGGACGCGCACGTTGTCCACAATGTGGCGCGTCTGGTTGTCGGCCGGGTACGTCTCGCAGAGGTAGCGTGCCAGCAGCAGCAGCACCTCACGGCCCACCGTCTCGTCCCCGTGCATGTTGCCGACGTACTTGAACTCCGGCTCGCCTGCAGCGTACGAGAACGTTTAGCAGAGCGCCGGGAGGTCACACCTCAATCCGGGGCAGCGGAGCTGAACCTTAGAGAACTACATCACTGGACAGGGCGACCGCCCCTCGAAAGTTAAAGATTCAAGTACAGAAAACAGTCTGACAGCGCGTCCTCACTCTGCGGCCAAGAACGATTGGCATGTTGTTTATTGGCGTTTTCGGGCGCGCCGACTACTGAGGTCATTTTGCGTGCACGCCGAGAACGATTTGGGTGTCGCGCAAACCTTGGGAAGTATTTTTATGGGCGTTTAATCCCTGTGCGGCAGAGAAGCCGGACATCATTTTCTACACAAAAGACTCGTTATGATATTGTCTGGTCAACATTACTGCTGTGTAACAGGAGCGGGCTGTCCGTCACCCGTCTCCGGATCAATCCCCCGCCGTTCAAGTGACGCGGCTTTTCCGTCGCCAGCGGCTGACCTGGTTCATGCTGTCCGGGGTTATCGGAGATCTCCAGCACCCAGAGCTGGCGGCCCTGCACGCTGAGACCGGCTGAGTAGAGCCGCGTGATGGCCGGGAACCGGGCGGCCAGGTCGCGCAGCCACGCCTCCATGGCGGCGTAGTCGTGGTGCTGCCAGTCGGGCGGCGTGGTGAACTCGGCCGTCAGTTTGGCAGCCAGCTCGGCATCCGCCGCCGCCGGCGCGGCAGGGGTCGTGGCGGCGGTGCGTGCCGCCGGCGGCGGCGGCGTCGCCGACGGCCCAAGCTTGGGCACGAGCTCGCCGCCGGCGATGGCGGCCGCCACTGTAAACCAACGCAGCGTCAGCCTGCCGCTCATGTTGACCGGGCGAGAGACAGCGCCGCCGCCGACCCGGTGACCCGCGCGAGTGGCGCCGGCCGGCGGGCGGGAGCCTTTTACGAGCGCCGTCCTGGGAAAACCTGATGCGGCGGCCGCCGACCGTAAGCCGCCGCCTGCGGCTGGCCGGCCTCGTGCTGTCCGGACGCTGCGCGGCGCGGCGCGGCGCAGGCTGGAAATTCCAGCCCGGAGCCGCAGCCGCCCGTCACCGAGAGAGCCGTCACCTGCGCCGTTCCTGCGCGGCGTAACAGTCTGAGACCAAAACGCCCAACTGCAGGGAAATTACCCGAAACCATCCGACAGGGGGGTAATTAACTATCGAGAACAGATGGTCAACTCGCCAAAAAAAAGAAGAAAGAAAGCAATTTGTGAAGACTGATTAGCTTTCCGTGGTGAACTGTGATGTTCCTTCATACAGATGAGCTCCGGACGCGAAAAAAATCGATTTAATCGGCTGCAAGGACGAAAACGTTAAGTTAATGACACCGGACTCCAACGTGATCTCCGAGTCAGACCAGCCGCAGATCACGCTTAAGAAGCTCCGTTATGAAACAAGTCAGGCAGTCGTCAGCGTGTCAACGACTCCGCACCTCACGCTTTCTCAGAACCAAAATACCTACGGAAAGCCGATCAGAGATACGAACGATCATTTCACCGCACGCCATCCCTTCCGCGACGGCATAATTTCCGTAATCGGCCGGTGAGGCGGTACCGGCCGCTATCTCACGTCATATCGCGGTGGGGATGTCATGCGCTGTCGGCGCGATACCCGGTCATGTCTAAGGAACGAGGTTGTCATCAAATGGCACAGGGTACAGCGTCCTTCGTCTCGGGCGCGAGGTTGTCAGTTTCCAGCGTGGTAGAGGGGTTAATTTCGAAAATGGGTCATCAGTCTGCAGCGCGTTGGCCGGGTCTAATGCCATTCGCCGGGCCCTCGTGACGAGAAGCGGGTTGGCTGGACTGTCCATCAGAGGCGGCGGAGGATGGCGCGGCCGAGTACGGCCCGCCGGCCGACCGTACCCTGGTCGGAGACGGAGGCGGCGCCGCTCTGCTGCGGCAGACGGAACACGTGCCGCGCCGGCCGACCGGACGGCACCGACACGGTCGCCCGCATCGGAAGGTGTCTGCAAAACGACAAGGCCGGCGTCACAGGCGGCCACACGCTGTCCGCTCAGCGGCACGCGTAAATCGTTCACATTTCGTACGCAACGTTTGGAAGCGAACATTCGTCTATCACAGTCGGTAAAACCTGATTTGCTGTGCGACATGAAAGATTTTTCTTCACGAAAATAAATTTTTCCGCAAACGAATGGAACATGTGACTTTAAATTAGCCATCTGCATCTAATGTTTTCTCTCTGACGTTTCACTTTCCAAAGAATCTTTCTGGTATTCGCGAGCTTCCCTGGCACCAAGGACAAAGAATTCAACACAGCTGCTCAACATACCTTGCTGACGAAAACACTTGCAAACTAACATAAGAACAACAGGACAGCAAGTCCACCGCAGCTCACGAAAAACCCAAATCCATCGGCCTTCTTTCTTACTTCACTTCGTTTCTGATGGGTTTCCGCATGTGTAAGGACTCGCGCTGGTGGATGTCTATACGCCTCCGAGCAGGCGCATATAGACAGGGACTCCGCCACTGATGTACAATTTGACGCACGACATCGGACGTCAACGCCCTGCGTCCTGAGGTTCGATGTCCAGCACCCTATTCGCGCAGGTGACAACAAGCCACGACCGGCGTCACGCCACAAGTTTAACACCCTGTTCCCGGCAAGGTGGGCGGGCTGAATCCCCCTCAGGTTTTTTGCTTGCCAATGCCAGGCTTTATCACGCAGCTTCACGAAACTTGGTGGCTTTTCCTAACTATTCTTTCTACAAGCTGTGACAACATCTTGAAATTCTATATTGCTCTGGGGCGGAGCCAGACAACGTTTTTGGGAGGCATCTCAGGCCATTTTGGCCCTGTTGAGGGTACGACGAAAATGACTGCCAAAATTGGCGTTTTTTAAGATAGAACCTAAAATTTTAGATGGATGTATAACTAAATGGCTGGGCAAGGTACAAATACAATTCTGTTTATTTTACGTCCATTTACAAGTTCAGGTGCAGATCAAGTCAACATCTGGCTTTACAGTAATAATTTCGGGGCTATTTTTTGGAAATGCCAAACCCGGACTATATATGACGTCGAATGGTGCCCTCTACTTGTGTATCAAATTTCAGCTTGATATCAGGTCAGGTCACGGAGCTATGACCCAAAATGTCAGTGCGCGTACCCTATATCACAACAGTCGTACAATGGAATTTCTGAAACAAAATGAATTAAAATGACTGAAAACGTTTACATATAATACTAAATGCACACGAAATCATTCCAAGTGACTCCAAGGTTACTGAAGGCCATTTAAGGTCAAAGGTCACAAGTTGACCTGAGGAGCATGTGACCATGACAGTTTCTCCTTTTTCATGTCCCTGGCACCGCCTATGCTAACATTATGCAAACAGTGTGATACGATTTGTACTTCTTTAACATAGCAAGACTAGCGGAAGCCAAAAAGGTGCTTTTGCCTTTTTTGTTCATTCAGTTATTGAAAAACTAACCTATTTTGAAATCCCGTGAACGCCTATGAATTTTCTCAGAACTTCAAATGTATGGACAAATGGTAAAAGCCCCATCAATAACCTCTCGATTCATGCCAATTTCATCAAAATCGGTCCATAAGCAACGGAGTTATATAAAGGCCAAAAATATCCCGAATTTTCAGTTTTTTGCCCCTATATCCACCCTTTCCAAAAACTTTGAAAACTTCTTTTTATAAAAATGTAGTTTACGTCATGGCAAGTCAATTTTCGTTTGTTGCGATGAAATCAGACGAGTAGTTCTCGAGATCTCAGGGAGGGAAAGAATCCGCCTCCCCCTGCCGGGAATCGGCCATACCGCTAGCCCTCCGGGAATAGGGTTAATGACAAATTCAACAAGTCAGAATACATAAACTCCATCCTTTCGCAATGCATGCGTAAATGCCACCAAGGGTAAATAGGAGCAACGAGAGTTGTTTCGAGGAACGAAAGACGTCTATTTCCAACTTGATGGATTTGGCCACAATGAAAAAGTGGCGGTGGCCACAACGAAACAGTCAATAAGACACACTTAAGGCCCCGGTTTTCGACACTTCGTATTCCAAATTCCGATGTCTAAAAAAAGAAACACGCCGAGGATTTTAGGTCGATTTTTAAATATCAAGTGGAGAACACAACAGAATGCAACTTTACCTTCAATACGATCCTACCACTCGCCTGCAGTGGTAAGATCGCATAGGCCGTATAGGTAAGATCGTAAGAAGGCCATAGTGGTAAGATACAATACTTTCATGCAACCTTATGAAATTGGGACCAAAATGACTTCCCCAACTTTTGATCAGTGAAAGACAGCAAAATGACAAACGATTGCATTCTCGTTTCTTTTAGTTAAAAAACGCCACTCAGGACACAAGAGGTAAGAAAGAACTACAATCCTCATAGTAAAACTTCCGTCTGACATTATGACCTTTCTAGTATATCTTTAGATGAGTCGGGCATTTCTCTTTAAGTTATAGCTTAGTCGCGAAATAAGACGTACAAAATTACTCATATATCAACGTTTCAGAAATATCATTTTCCATCTTCAGAATAATCTGCTTCACTGGGTAGAACAGTGTTTCTTTTTCAATACACACGCACGGAATGATCGTTATCACTGAATGCACTTCCGAAATTGAATTCACATTTGGTCATCATACATTAATAGGTTAACAATATATGAAATAGCTTAATTTTGCTAGTTCCCAAAGCGACAATGTTATACAAGATTTTATATGTTTCTTTAAGTCGGACCTTAAAGAATGGATGAACAGCGTCTCGGTGATTTGGAGGCGCCCGCGGTCATGACAATTTTTTTAAGTTTGGTTGTGCTATCCGTCAAAACTTGCCGACTATGTCGTTCGTCCTGGTCTAATATGCGTTGGGCAGGTGCCCCATCTCGTCAATGCATCGTCATAAACAGTCGCCCAGATAAAAGTAATTTTGCACATCGTTTTTCACGACTAAGGTATGACTTACAGAAAAATGTCCAACTGATCGGAAGATACACCAGAAAGATGATAAAAAATGTCATTCTTTTAAAAAAAAAACTGTGTTAAAGAAAACCTCATCACATCCTACACTAATGTGAAATATATGCATATATATATATATATATATATATATATATATATGTATACATATATATATATATATATATATATATATCAGCACACAACTTTGTAAGCATACAACCACACCCTACACGAAATTGAACAGGTGCACTCTTAAAGGGGATAAAGCAGGCAAAACTCGCTAACTGACATGATTTCAAACCAAGGTCAGAAACTTGGGCACTTTCCAACGTTTTCCAACCTTGAGACATTTTGTTCTCAAAAACTTATGACTGGACCAAGCAATTTTTGTGTTCTCGAATTCAAAGTGTGTTCTCCTGCACATTCAGCCAACTTAATCATGCCTTTTAATGATTCCTTACTGTTCATTGCAGGTGATCACCAGTGAGCATCCAAGAAACCTACAATTCACTACGAGTTTATCCTAATTTGTTATTTACGATTCATCGAGATTCTCATCTTTCAGTTATTCATTCCAGACTGTTGATGATATATGTTTAAACCCAGGCTGGTGAATGCACCTCTACAAAAAAGGTGATGTGCCTATGTGCCAATATAATACATGCAAATTTCCATCCACTACTTCTGGAACATCAGTGTGATACATATGAACTCAGGTTTCACACTGCATGAATATACACAGAAATGAATACGCACATTGCATGGAATGTTACATATCATTCTGCTGTATGGAGTGCAACATGATGGAAATAAGTCCGAAAGACCACAGACGCGAAACAATAATGCATACAGGTACGTAATCGCACAGGTAACAGATGACCACAGCCACAGCCACACAGACGTCATCATCATCATCAAGTATCAGAGTTAAGACAATGTTGAGCTGTGGAGCCCAAAGTGAGTACCAAATTGTCACATGCACGTGAGGTAAACGTGTTAGTTTTCTAAATCAAAACACGTACCAGGAAACATCACCTGAATACCACCGCCTTTTCGGCCCCAGAGAACTAATGTCAATGTCAACAACCTGGCGCCTTAGCTTCATGGAAACAGCTTTCCGCTGCCAGATTTTCAATTTCCGCACATGACAATAGAAAGTCGCTTAAAAATCACCACTACGCACTGCATTTTTTTTCGTGCAAAGCACCCGTCAGAATGCCTGGGGCTCCCGAGGTCTTTTCTCACTGAGAATAGGTCTGAGAACAAAATTGTGAACACAAGACTGAAGTAACCACGGCGTTTTATGGCTGTTTTGATGCAGAAAAATGTGTCTGAAATCAAATTTTGTGCGTTCTGCGAAGATTGAGTGATTTCATATTCAAATCACTGCAAAAAAGGATATTACTTAGCCTCTTTCCAGTGACACACGCCTGAGCTTGAGGTCACTTTAGTATTAACTAGAACGACATTTGAAAGTTTGAAAAGTATTAAGGAAAGAAAGACGTTATGGCCAAAGAAATACTTTTATTTCAAATGTCATACATGTTGCGTACTTGTCAAATTATATTTTAACTTTTTCATGACGTCACAGAAAAGGATGCACCATATGAAAGTGGCCTCATTTCCCCTTTAACATCTTGGGGTTCTGAATATGGTCTAGCCCTCTATGGGGGTTTCGTGTGCCTACCACGAGATAGACTTCATGACAGAGTCCGCCTGGATTTGGAAGGATCTCTTAAATTCCACTACATGTAGTTTAAGGACACCATTCTCATTCGTCTTTGTCACGCAGCACGTGTTGTTGTGGCAGACAGCTTAGAGTAATCGGTAAAAAAATAAGACCGTTAGAGATAAGGTGGGTCAAATATGCTAGACAAGTGTTCTGATCGCATACATCGAGGAAAAGCACACATGCGTACACGGTACGCGAGGGACTTACGTCTTCGGTACATGTGTACAGTTGCTGGAGATTTACGGGGATTGTTGGGGGGAGGTGGGTCCGCTTAGAATTTCAGCCTATTTAGAGCCCTTGGCACAGGTCTAATGTTGGAGTCTCTTAACAATGCAGTAGGGGCGTCCAGGCCCACCAAGCCCCTGGGTCTGGGATCTCTAACAGTAGCATTGTTTTTAGGAGTGTAGCCAGGATATTCTTAACGGTGGTGCGGGTGCCATGCTCAATTAACAGGGCTTTACACTACTATCACCACTGTATTTTAAGTGTGGTAATGAACCATATGAAACAGCCCGCCTGGACATTTTGAAATGAAAGTGAATTTCTGTTAATGTTAAAATGCTCTTCTTTTGAAACAAACCATTACAGGATGACAGGCCAATTTTGGGAGCCTTTGACCTCTGACCCATCTGGCTATGCTACTGGTTGTTCCGTGTTATTTTCGGTGGGGCATGGGCTTCAGGGTACAAGAACAGAACAAAAAATGCAAGAATGGTAATAATGTCTAAGCTGCTCTGTACCCAGTCTGCGTTACTTGCTTCAGTCCACTGATTTCTCAGCTTCAGGGCTGCATTTTGTTGAGGCATACATGACCAGACAAGCTGAAAAGGAGGTAGAAAAAACGCTTTGTATTTCCCCTCATATGAGTGGGGTGACATGTTTGGTGCTCCCCTGTGACCCCACCTCTTCAAACATTAAGATCAAGCATTGTGTCCTTCATATTAAGTAAGTGGCTTTGGTGTTTTTCATTTGTTCCGAATGGGAATGAAATGTTGCGTTGTGTTTGAGTGAGGTTGTGTTGGGTTGTGGTTGAGTAAGGGATGCAATATGGAGTTAACAATGACGTGGACCTGTAATGAAGCTGGTCTGTCACTGATTTTGGTGTACGTGGATACCAAAAACAGGATATTTTTGGAATGCATGGCATGTGTAATCCATGCCATTTGGTGCTTCTAAGTGTGGAAAGGAACAGCTGTATGGTGTTTGGTCTTGTTTTTGTGTGGTTGCTTGGTGGGTGATTGTCGTCTGTGGTGGTCTGTTGCATGTGTTAGCACCTGGCCTGTGTTCAGATATAACACCCAAAATGTAAACGTGTAGTATGATCTTCTAATTTGTTGTGGATGTGTGGTAAAAGCCACATAAAATGGCATATTTAATAAGTTTTAGGTTAGTGCAGGCAAGTAATGGTACGCAATGCATTATACATAAAAATATGTACAATGGGAGTGTGGTTTCATTTTACCTACATCTTCATTTCAACCACCACTTTGCAACATCTTAAAAGTTCTGTAAAAGTCAATATGTCCATGCCATCAGGTAGCATAACCTTTTTCAACTTCAGCCCAGCTTACTAAGAATTCCACACTTACCCATGGCTAAGTTAAAATATTGAAGTGACCCACAAAAGGGCTGAAGCCCAGTTTCAATCTGCGTGCGTGCGTGCGTGCGTGCGTGCGTGCGTGCGTGCGTGTGTGTGTGTGTGTGTGTGTGTGTGTGTGTGTGTGTAACACACCCATGTTCTGTGCTGATCCATTATCTCTGCAATGTATGCAATGGATCAGTTGTTATCTGGAAATGATGAGTGAGAAATCCCCTGGTTTTATGGACTGTGTAATTGTTTTACCGCATGCAGTCAGATGTGGACACTTCTATTATTTAACATTCAAAGCTGTTCAAGTCTTTGACTTATTGCAATGTTAAGCTTGTAACATGTTTTACATGGGTTCTGGTAACAGCACTGTACATTGGTTGTGGGCTTTGGTCATGCTTGCTTCTGCTTGTGACTGATGCTTCGATGTGGCTTGCTTGACCAACAGCACTTAAATCGTTTATCTAACTGCATGCTGATTGGTTCTGGACAGCTGCTGGCTTCAGCATCCTCCTGCTATCACTGAACGAATGTCTGCCATTACAATGCTCCTGTCCGTGAAACCGTGAGTGGCAGTGCTCAGCATCGACCCCTCTGTTTTTCGCGGCAACACGACCCACTGGTGAAACCTGGGAAAGCCCTTTTGTTTGTAATGCCAGTGAATTGATGCGTTGTTAATGGCAGAAACAGAATGACTACGCCCGAGTGATGTGTGATAGTGGTAATAAGAATTTGTTCTCAGTTCGTATGTATACTGTTCACTGAATTTCCTTCTAAATTTGTGCTTCCAGTAGTGGGAAAGTTTTCCAGTTCATGCTTGTGCATGTCAAATGTGTGTATAAATCACCCCAAACTTGTTCTCATTTTTCCACTTTGTTCTCACCAACCTCGGGTCGCGAAAGTGAAATTCTGACCTTGTTTCAAACTAAAACTAAAAACATGGCAGACTCTTATCCCTGTGGGACACAATCTGCAGATCCCTGTGGCAGTTGGAGGAAATGAATGTTGGTTATCACTTGCAAAACGGTCTTGAACTTGACTTTAGCTTACGACATGGCAGAAGCACTAGCAGTTTGGTCCATTTGAATGTATTCCAGTCAGCTGCTCCTAGCGGCATTGCGACGTTTTGGACAAAAACGTTCATAGTACACTATGATCTTGACAAAGTTTTGATCAGATGGGAAGAAAAACAAGGAACAATTCCCAAATTTCAGAAATGCATACTTTTCAAAGAACTCATACAAACCTATTAAAAAGGTGCATTCCTTCCAAGAATAAAAGTAATGAGAGCATCTCAACTGTACACCAATCAGACCTGTGCTCTGAAACCATGCTGATCCCATTTTGTAGTACAACCTGCCCAGATTGCTTGTGTGAGGTCACCTGGCCTTGGGATGCTGCCTTTTTAATAATCAGCTACCTGATGGCCTGGGCAATTAGGAATAAGTCATTTTTATCACAATGTTCATCTACTGGACTGCTATCTTAAATACAGATATGTCACCTTATAACGGAAGAACTAACAGCCCCTACAAAGCTTTAGGTATACATTTAGTCCTTGATTATCAGAATTCTGCATCTCAGTTGACATTTCATTGACCATTACAATGTCGCCCCAATAGTCAGTGATGGGTTTGGTACCAAATGGGTCCAACAAGGAGTCAAAGTACAGGTCTGATATTAAAAATGCCACGAATTACCCACTTTTGGCATCCTGACACTACCACTGTGTTTGCTTATTTGTTTACAAATATGCGGACTGGTGAGTCGGGTCAGTGGTCATTAACCCTATTCCGTGCTCGGGGGGGGGGGGCAGATTACGCCCCTCCCTCCCCCGTTTTTTGCTTGCCACTCCCGGACTTTGGGGAGTTGCTTAACATTGGCGACTTTTCCTAAATGTTTCTGACATGCTGTCATGGAACTTAAAAAATTTACCTTCTCAAAAGGAGGTTCCAGGGCATGTTTTTGGAAGGCAGATTTGAAAAATACCGCGCTTTCTGGAAATCGCGCATTTCGGTGTGGTTCAATGTAATTTCGATATCTTTTATAGTGTCACGGGCATTTTAAATGACCAAAATATCTGTAACATGAACGCCTTCAAGCATGTTCAAGAAAAATGTTGGGCAATGGCAGAAAAACCTGTTTGTGATACAGACATCTTTATCCGAATTTATGCGTATCGTTTACTACATATATTGCCAGGGGCGTCTCCAGGCATTGGTGCATATTTCGTCCCATAAAACGCTCAGTGGGCCTAACAGACATCTGAATCTGTGTGATCGGTTTTGTTCGCTCCACGTCTATTATGATCAAACTCATACATTTCAGTGAGAATAAACATCAGAGGAAGCTCCAGGGTAAAGCAAAAGCGGGCAATTTGTTTCTTTTTGTTCCTGGAAAATTATGGCTTGATTTACAGAATAAAACAAAGCTACTTGATCCCTCTTTTTTAGTTCCTGGATCCACATATCAGCATTTGTTATATGAACATAACATGGAAAACGCAGAATGGAATGAAAATGCAAATAAGTGCACCACACTCAAAACGTTGTTCAATAAATTACCATTGCCCAAAACCTCTATCCCTCTTTATACGCCCTGTTTATGCCTACAACCTTTAAGAGTCAACATCTTCCTTACATATGTGATAGATTTATCAACTGTTGATAGAATGACATGAAGCAGAGCACAACTGGTCATAAAATGTGGTTAGTAAGCCTGTATCAATAAACCCCTATCTGTATCTTTATTTCGAGCTCCTATCCCCTTCTCTATTTTTTCAACATTTTTTAAGTTTTTACAAATGTAGGTCTTGCTACATGTTGTTGAACGTTTGCCTCTAGGAAATCAGACCAATAGCTCTCGAGACTGCAAGGGGGGGGGGGAATCTGCCACCTTCCCCTCCCTCCACAAGCCCGGAATCGTACATAGCGGGCGGGAGCAAGGAACAGGGTTAACTTCCACTTCATTAGAAGATGTAGTGGAATATATACCACGAGCCTACAACGTTCGCACTCACCCCACAGCGCTGGCAGCGATGGTGTACTGTCCGGGCAGGAGCAGGCGCCAGTACTCGCCGCGCTCAGTGGTCGTCACGTTGTAAGCGATACCGTCCACGCTGACGTATGCCCCGTGGATTGGCTTGTTGTTGGAGTCTAGCACGAGTCCTTCAGGGCGGCACAGACATACCTATCAGTGCGGCGTTGATCGCACGACAATACAAAGGTTCCTTATTCTGTTTCATGTAAGACATCGATCCGAAGTCGGAATCGACTTAATAAGTTCTCATCGTCACAACGTCGAGCATTTACATATCATGTAAATGAACAAATAGAACACAGTTCGCATCTGATAACAGGCAGACAGTTTACCTCAAGCACTAAAACGAGACAGTCTTACTAGCCAAATGTCCTATTCATGAAATTTCCATTGTGCCTCGCACAATGTACCTTTAACGCCCATGTGCACGGCTTCTAGGTAGCTGAGGAGCGCCTCCTTGTTGTTTTTCCACTCGGTGGTCAGGTGCGCTGCGGCCGGCATTTTGCAGCAGCTCAGTTCGATCGTGATCTCAAAGCAGTTGCTGAACACGTAGTTGAAGTCCTGCATCCCGCCTGCAAGCAGCGAGACCAAAGTCCGTCACCCACTCGTCAGTCGGCGGGCGGACGCGTCGCTCGCCTCAAGCTCAGTCCACACGAGCTGGCGGCGGCGCGGCCGCGCTCCGCACCGGCTGCCAGATGTCGGGACGCACGAGCCTGCGTCATACACGCGCCATACGATGCCGTAGATATGTCGCCAACCCTGTACAAGTACGGTAATTCAGAATCTCGAGTCCGATTACGGTAAACCGAAGTCTTGCATTTCACTCAGTGTAGTAGGCTTGCATATGCTGGATCTCTCACACAATTGGCCTACTACGTCCAATCGATCCCTGACTAGTCAGTGCATTGAAAACGTCATAAGACGTCACCAGTCAATAACGTGCGGCAGTGACGGGAATGCCATGGCGCGTTTCTGTCAATCTTATTAACTGGGTTTAACGCTCCTGCCTCCGGCTGATGGGGTCCCCCGGACGGTGGGTCGACTCACCAGGTACGTCGTACCACATGGCGCCGTTGGTGACGCCCCCGGGGAACCGTTCGCCGGTGCGGCAGAAGTCCTCGCCACGGTGCATGGTCGTGTGCGCGTCGGCGTACAGGCTGGCTAACCGCCGGAAGACGACCGAATCGGGCCCGGGGCTCTCGACGCAGCAGCGACGCGGGTTCGCCTCCGGCGTGTCGTCGAACGGGTAGCTGGCCACCACCGAGCCGCCGTGCAGATTGGCCGACAGCACAAACGGGTTGTTGATGATCCAGGTCATGGCAGCCAGCGTCTCCGGCTGCCGGCCGGCCAGCACTGTCTCCCGGTTCAGCGGCCTGGTGCGGAACTGGCGGACAATGGTGGGTCAGGGAACATCTGGCACCAGCAGAACATGTAGTCATCAGTGGTAGTTGCAAGAGCACCCCTCCTCCCTTCCAAACCCAAATGGTTTATCCAGCATTCCACTGGCAACAGACCATTACCATAACATACATAGCACAGAATCAGAATGTTGAGAAAGTGCAAAGTCCCCATAAAAAGACACAAATTCCTGGAAACATGTCTTTAAACATCCAAAAAACTCATGAACCCCCTTGAATCCTGCACCAGATGATGAGCAATCCTTTAATAAATAGCATAACAAGATTTTTAAGCAGTCTTATGTCAGTCTCATCTTCAACTGAATCAATTTGCCACATGATTCATTCAACCAGGAACTAGTTTGATTCTGATTCACTGCAGCTTTTCCAAAGATGAATCAGTTCAATGATTATGCAAAGTCACTGAGGGGCTGATTCAGTTTTTCATTCAACTTATAAAAGTGCATGCATCAAATGATGCCCTAAAACCTTAAGTAATGTAACTGAATTTTGTTGGCCACTTTCTGAGGTCTATTGTTTTCATGTAAGGTGTTGTGTTACTTCTGTAGTCTTCTGGAAAAAACATCACCTGTCAAGCAGTAAAACACTCCTACCCAGGAGTACAGTTGCTTTCATCTGTCTTTTATCTTTTGTGCATGATAAGTGGAATTATTCTACACCTGTCTCTAGTTTTCCAATTAACTTTACATTTCATCAAACATCTTTTCATTTCACCAAATACCTGAAAGGCATTTGGTGATCAACACCAGTTTGCTGGTTTAATCATACCTTGCATAATACTATGTGCTGATTTATAAACTCCAACCTTAAGAAACTGATATCAAAATATTCACCTGGTCAGGAAAGTTCCTGTTGAGGTCTACTCCATTAGCATTTGTCCTTCCAGACTTCTTATCAGCTCCTTCACAGTCTCCTGGCTGCAGAGGACACAATGCACTTAACTAGTACAGGCAGCAGATTATACAGTAACACCAAAATCATATAACACAAATAGCAATAATCAGTAATGATCTTCAAATCAACAAGTCACTCAACTCTAACCATATCCAAATTTCTCTAGAAACAGTGGCACACTGGTTAATATTTCTTTCAAAACAGAGCAAACTGTCATTAAAGAAAAATGTCCTCATAAACGTATGTGAATTATCATTGTCTGGCAACCAGTCCAAAAGACGAAAGCCCTGCCATTCTTGGGTGTTTGAAAACATTTGTGAATACAGCCCAAGGCTATGTTAAACTTGGTTTTGTTTTACTATCTGCCACACTGCAGCAAGATAAAATGGAGTATTTCTTACCTGAGCAACTTCAAAGCCATCAGGGTTCAGAGTAGGCATGATGTGTATTTCTGTACTGTTGATGATCTTGGTTACCCGATCATCCTTGCCATAATTGTACAACAAATAGGCTGCCAAATTTAGCAAGACTTCATGGCCAACACCTTCATTTCCATGCATGTTTCCAACATATTTGAACATGGGCTTCTCTAACTTCCTCTCACCCTTGTCAGTGCTGATTTTGAGCACAATCAGCTCTCGCCCTTGTACGGACTGGCCGATGGAGTAAACATGCACCAGGCCTGGATATTTTGATGACAACTTTGCCAGGATGGACAGTCTTGCAGCAGTTTTATGATACTCATTTGCTTCAATGCCCAGCAGAGCTAAAGACCTTGGCTTTGGCTGACTGAACTCAGCCATATGCAGATCCATCCCACTGCTCTCCATGGTAATCCACAGGCACAGCAAAGGCACTATTTTCATCACACAGCCCATCTTAACAAGGGTTCCAACAAAGACACCCTAGAAAATATATCCTTGACTACACCGTACTATCAGTTTCACCACTTCCACGAGAGCGCGACCACGGCACCACGCTTCGCAGGCTGAACAATCAACCGTGACGGGAGAACGGAATGCTTTTCGTTTCCTTCACGTTGGCCTTCCACGGCGTCAAGACAAAAACCTAAAGCCACAGGATTTCCTCCTCGACCCATCTAACTTCCAGAAGTAGTTCACCTTCACACGTCACAACGCTTCTGGCGAGCCTCGCCTGTCTGCCTCGCCCCTTGTCACTAACCCCTGTGCATTGCGGGTTACTACGCGCCTAGGGCCTTGGCGCATAGCGTAGCGGAAGGCATAGGGCCACTAATTTAGAAATCAACAGTCAGAGCGCTGACATTTTATCTAAACAATTATTACACAATCAAATGCATATTTGTAAATATTTTTCTAGACACGCCGTACTTTTGTAAACTCCTCTTCAGCTTTCTCAACACTTTACATACCACTGCAAATTAATCAACTGGTTACGTTCTTGGGTACGCCATGCATATAATAGTACAAGTGGTTCATAAAGCAGGGCCGAAGAAGGAAGTCGATCTATGGCGCAGTTACCACAAATAAAGCGCTTGCATGCCTTGTAGCGGGCGAAGTATTGGCGTTTTCTCTAGTTCAACGTCCGAAAAGAAGCAAGAAAACAAACAGTTCATGTGCTTAACGTTTAGTCTTGGACTCATAACCGCTGGTTTTAATTCTAAATAGCTGTCGATCAGTGACACTAAGTACGCAGCAAAGCAAAAACTGTCGTACGGGGCAAGTGGATCTACGTTGCTAATTGTTAAACTACATTTTTCGATTAGAAAGAACATGGAAGGGGAAGGGAAAATCGCGATGAAGGAGCGGGAAGGTGGGTGAAAAGTGGTTTACCATGTATGTGTGTCATTCTGACGTAACTTGATCACTGTTGGGAATATAATGTAAACTATGAGAGCATTAGAGATTGATTGTGTCTTTATGTTACAAATTCATCTCTGGTATTGTAAAAAAAAACAGTCATGTGGTGTCTACCGACATGCTCCATTCTTGCATACTTTTAGGGGAATGGAACCCTCATTCCTGCTTATGGTGGCATTGGTGGAAGTGTTCTGCATGGCGAATATAAGTGTCATTGGTTAGCAGATGCTCATGGGTTTGATGTAGTCATTGGTTATGGTCTACATGGTCATTCATTTTTTCACTTCCCATGATTTGGTTTGTTGAGTATAAAACATGCAATGAAACAGTTACATTTACTAAGTGTACCACCCTATCCAGAATCCAAGGTTTCTAGAAAGGCTGTACATCACGAACTCAAATGCTTGTGACATGACAGAAGCTGAATGCAAATTTCTGCTTGTAAAGCAACAAAAAGTACCACAAGCATTGTGTGTGCACCACTTATGCCCTCCAACATATCAGAGATCTTATTTAAAACTGCCTACAAGATGGAGGCCTGAAACCACTTTGGAAAGAGAAAGCGGCTGGTAAGCTTCAGTCCGGTATGTATTTTGACTGCTTTTCCATTTTTGTTTCTGCGGAATTCATGCATCCAGCATGTCTGCAATGGTTCACAATTGGAGTCCCGGTTTGAACGTTGTGCAGCAAGGTGTTGTCAGTGAAGAAGTGGAGCAAAAACAATAATTTTGTATTTGTCATAAATGCCTACATTTTTTCAGCAGTTTTGTGGCTTAACAGCTTGAATTTGTTTACTTATTTGATTTTCCTCATGCTGCGGAATCATGGCACAGGTTGTGTGCCCAGAGTTTGGTTAGAGTTTGTGTGTAATAATGCCTGTATAGCAGAGATCTGAAAAAAGGAATTTGGAAAGACAGAACAGCAGGTAAGCTTCATTCTGGTATGCATTTTGGCAAGATTTCTTGTTTTGTCTGTGGAATTCATGCATCCAGCATGTCCACAATTGTTTGCAACTGACTTCCCAGTTTGAATGTTGTGTGACAGGTTGTCGTCAGTGAAGAAAATGGTGCAAAAGCAATTATTTTGCATTTGTCATCAATGCCTACATTTCTTTAGCAGCAGTTTTGTGACTCAGCAGCTTGAATTCATTGACTTATTTGATGTCCTTAATGCTGCGGGACCATGGCGCAGGCTGCGTACCCGACGTTTCATTTGAGAGTTTGTGTTTAATAATGCCTGTATGACAGAGATCTGAAACCTCATTCAAAAGACAGAGCAGCAGGTAAGCATTATGCTGGTATGCATTTTGACCAGATCTCCATTTTTGTCTCTGTGGAATGTATGCATTCAGCATGCCCACAATTGTTCACAATTGGCATCCTGGTTTGAATGTCATGTGGCGGGGTGCGGTCAGTGAAGAAAGTGCGGCAAAAGCAGCAGATTTGTATTTGGCTTAAATGCCCATATTTTTTCAACAGTTTATCACTTAACAGTTTGAATTTGTAGACTTATTTGATTTCTCCCATGCTGCAGAACCATTGCACAAGTTGTGTACATGACATTTTGTTGAAGTGTGTTTAATAATGCCTGTATGGCAGAGATGTACAACCACATTCAAAAAACAGAGCAACAGGGAAGCTTTTTTGGTATGCATTTTGAGTGGATTTCCAGTTCTGTTTTTGTTAAATTTATGTATCCAGAATGTTGACATTTGTTCATCATTGCCATCTCATGATGCTGCACAAGACTGCATACATTCAGGTAAAAAATGCAGGAGACTTTTTTATTTTGAGTTGAACTAATTTATTTCCTCAGTTGATTTCCCTCATCCTTCTGCACAGTGATGCAAGTTGCGTGCATGGCATGTTTCCTTTGAAAGATCTTTAATAATGCCTGTAAGATGGGGATCTGAAACCACGTTTAAAAGACAGAGCAACAGTTTAGCTTTGTTCTGATACGTATTTTGACCATGCTAGTGACGTCATGCTCGTGATGTGATAGAAAACGGGTCATTTTAGATGAATGTGATGACAACAAGCAGAGGGAATGCTGTTTGCGATGCATTAGAAACAATTGGTGTGCAATTAAGGAACGAAAATATTTAGATGCGTCCCCCTTGCAGCGGCGCGCGCAGTCGACGTATTTCCTGGGCCGTTGTTCAACCTGGTAACAGAACTCTCGACGCGCGCGACTCACGACGCCGTTGCGGGCCTGGCCGAGGTGGTGCGCAGCCTGCAGACGGGCCCGGCCGAGCCATAGCTGGTCGGGACAGGGAACCAGATTCATGAGATAGCAGGTCAAGGGGATGGAGACTGGGGTTGGCATCACATACACATACGGAGACAGAGGAGCTGGGATAAAGGCCATGGACAGAGGACTGCGACAGAGGACCAGGGAACAAAATTGCGGGCCAGTGACGGGACGGGACATGAAGGCACAGGGACCGGGAACCGCGGGGGGGGGCGTATCACATTTGGTAACAGGGGAGCAAAGAATGGAACGGAGACAGGCTACCAAAAAAATGTGCGCAAAGGGAGCGTATCTAATCTTTTGGTTTTTCTAAAATGACATTCAAGTGGATACTCGACCCTAGCTATGATTTATGACAGCAATAAAAAGCGCATCTGGGGCTTCGAACAATGATAATTCACTCATATGATTTTGATTTTTTTCGAATTTGTAATATTGATAGCTGTACGGGTGTAAATACAGCACTAAGGGACGGTAGCAAAAGCAACCAATTAGCGGGCTGGAAACCATCAGTACGTGATACAAAAAATTGCGCATCTGAGACAAAACAAGATTACAGAATGCTCATATGTTCATGTAGTCATCTTGTGTTACGAATGGTTACCGGCAGTCTCAACCAAGGATAACTTTGTATACCTTTGATATGGAGCTTTCCAAAGGAAATTTTTGGTATCGGACCGCATATCAATATCTTGATTCGTTCATGTATTTGCTTCCTGTATAAAATAATGTACTGTCAGGGGCGTCGATTTCTGCAAATGATTGGGGGAGCAGAGCCGAGAGCCCGACAATCTAATCTCCCCAAATGTGGGTTTCTAAACGGATTAAGCCCATTTTATTTTGAGCAACGGAAATTTGGGAGTTTTTTTGTTACTATTTATCAAATAAAAGTTTAACAATTATGTCATGTACATGTATATATATATATATATATATATATATATATATATATATATATATATATATACATAGAAGGTTGAAAGATAGTATACTTTATTCTTTACTTTCTGCCTGTCTCTTGTCTACTGTGGCAGATTTGTCGCTACTACTCATTTCCCTTCAAAACCGGCAGAAAATATTGGGTGGAACCAAACCAACATTGGGTGCACCCAAATCAACACGGCAATCCTTTAGAAGCGCACGCCATAAACCAAGCACACTGGATGACACATTACGGCGCGCATGGCAAAAGAAGACGTCAGCTGTTGCGAGAAACAACAACATTATGCACTGGAGCTCCAGGTCGTAGATCACCTACTATTCGCTCTTGTTTTACACAGTAGGTTAGGTTAGGTTAGGTTAGGTAAGGTTAGGTTAGGTTAAGTTAGCGAATAGTAGGTGATCCACGACCCTGGAGCTCCCGTGCATAATGTTGTTGTTTCTCGCAACAGCTGACGTCTCCTTTTGCCACGCGCGCCGTATATGTGTCATCCAGTGTGCTTGGTTTATGGCGCACGCTTCTAAAGGATTACCAATCAACACTGGGTGGGCCAGGGCCCTCTCAAAAGAGTGTAAATTGACACCTCTGCGTACTGTAGATACGTTACGCCAAATTTTGGGCCCTGATGCATGAATTTTTCCATACCAAAATTTCTTCCAATTCTTCACCCATGGTCTCAACGGCACTTGTTTGAACAAACTCTGATTCCTTCTCATTTCTTTGTTCTAAGTAGGGCGTAGTTTTGCAAAATATGTTTGAGGGGGGCAGGCTGAGCAAGGAAAATAGCTAATCCTACCCACGAAACTGACAGAATTTTTCGTGGACTTGACCCACTTCCTCCCCGAAATTGGGAGGGGGTTTGAACCAAAGTTGGGGGGTTCGAGCCTCCACCCTCCCCCCAACTGAAGAGCAAACCACAACCGTGGCTCTAGGCGTTACCTGTGCTTGGTACCATTTGCAATGTTAGCTGATTGCAGATGGTAGAGTTAGGTTCAAGGCGAAATGTGTGACTGCCGGGTCAGCTTCAGTTTGGCAGTTCCATGCTTGGGTGAGATTGGTTATTCCTTCCTCTGAGGCAGTTCAATCCTTTATTTATGAACATATTTTTGCTTACAGCAGCCAGCAACGTAAACTGTATGGATTTGTTGCACCACTCTGTAGAATCAAAGAACATTTAGTAAAATGACTATTAAGTCATTTTGATAGAGTAGTACATCAGAATACAACTCCATTACATAATCAAACATTTGAAAATATGGTTTAGTTGTGATAATTTCCATCATCCGTCTCAGGGTACAAAGTAAAGCCGGCAATGCCAGGTGCAGCCGCGGCAAAAAAATACTAAGTAACATGCAAAAAAACAATACCCCTTTTCAGGTGGGGATAACTTCGGCCTGGGTGTTCGACGATTAGTGCCATCCTGCGTTGTGTGGGCTATCCGCCGAGGATTCCCAGAGCCTAATTATGCGGGGTGCAACGGCTTCCGGAGCGTGCTCCAGGAGCTTTGAGCCACCCACAGTCTCCCCCCCCCAGCGCCAACTGCTCGGCGCGATGCGGCGGCGCCGGCAGCTCCCGATGTGCCAACTCCTCGGCCAGGTTGCTGCCGGCGCTGGCGGCGCTGGATGCACCGACTTATTCACGGCGCCGGTCGCGCCGATCCCTCTGCGCGTTCCGCGGCGGCGCCGGCGACGCCAGATGCGCAGTCCTCAGCCAGTATCGCGGGGACGCGGGCAGCGTCAACTGCTCTGCGCGTTGCGGCGGCGCTAGCCACTCCGGATGTGCAAACTCCTCGGCGAGCCTGGCGGCGGCGTCTGCCGTGCCGGAAGTACCGATCCTCAGCGAGGTCGGCAGCGGCGCCGGCCGCTCCGGGTGTGCCGACTCCTCGGCGACTCGATGGCGACGGCGATCGCCTCAGTGATAACGCAGATGGACTTCACGTTGCTCTCTGAACGAGCTCATGTCCTCCGCCGATGGTCGGGCACCAGGGTTTACATAGGAATGCAGGCGTCTTGGATGATCAATTGAAGTATCACAATCACAATAAACATTGAAGTATCGCATTTTCAATCAGCTTCCAATCTGGCGCTTGAAAATTCTAAGTTATCGGAATTCAAACTTGAATTCCGATGACACTAATTATGATCTATCCTTGGCTTTTTGAAGTTACTGAATATCCATCATGTAACAACATACTTACGAGGTTAGATAAACGATGAGATAACCTCATTTGTGACAGGGACATGTACACAGGGGTGAAGAATGTGGGCAAAAAATCATGGAACAAAACCTTCGCAAACAGTCAGATCCCCATACGGTGTGCAAGCTTTTACTAACATACCTCTGTACGGCTTCGGCCGCCTGGCTGCTGAGATTGATGTGTTCACAGTCTGCTGTCGTTGCCGATCAGCTCGCAACTCGAAAGATGATTGGCTGGACACAGCCTGCTGTCATTGCTGACGAGCCAGCAAGTCAAAAGATAATTCGCTGGGGTTAATGATGCGTTATCGGAGCTATCGGTCCCACTTAGTGGCGAAAAGGAATTGGAGTAAAACCGATAAATCTGTGCTGACAGCACGGTGCTGGAGTAGTAGGAAATATCGGTAAATGTTTGGCCGTCGTAAGTCAACGAAGGCGATTTGGGGAAAACGAATGATACGTGACGATTCAGGCCAGTCTCCTCTTTGATCGTACGTATAGAGCTAAAATTCGAGATTTGACTAAACACCCTCCCTTTCAAGTGTGCCAAAACAGGGAGCCACGACGTGGGCCAAAAAAGGGGCATGAACAGGGTGCGGAAGGAGGTAAAGGAATAAAATATCACCGGAGGTGAAGGATCCTTAATGGACTATGCACACGCTGCACACAAGAATTCCACGGAAACCATAGTATAAATGAATGAATGAAAGAAGAACAAATTGCAGTGGTTCTGCGCAACATGCTACTAAATGATTCAGAAAAACAAATTGCGTTGGTTTTGCGCAACATGGTACCAAATGGTATGGCAGCCGTGTTGCGTGATCATTGCCTGAATGTTTCCTTTCCAGGCGTATAACTTTGTCGTTTATGGACCGATTTTCAAAATTCTTTTGTGTAATTAAAAACCGGAAACGTACTTAACATTGTCGCGGGCACGCGGCAAGAGCGCGCTAGTACAGTATTGCTATGTGGCTAGTTCAGCACCTGGTCCATATTTAGACATAACCTAATACCTCGCTTCATGCAAACTTTACTCTCTGCTGGACAGAGCCTAGTCTGACCACATTCTGTATCAGCCTGCAGCCTGAAGTGTCATGTATTCCCCTTCCATGCAACATTTCCATCCCTTATTCCTGTTCTTATTTCATGTGATATTTTGCTGTATGATCTGCTCATGATCTTTTACCCAGTTGCTGAAAAATGGCATCACTTAACTGTGAAGAAATAAGGTTCAGTAGGTCTATTGAACTTGTACACCAACTTTTCTGTGACATCACAAGCATTTGAGTTTGCATCATAGAATCTAGAAACCTTGGATTCCAACCAGGTTAGTGCACCTAGTATAGTTAACCAAGTGAAGTTTGTGGGAGATGTGTAATGTTACATGCATTATGTTTTCTTTTCAGTGGTGGCCTATCTTCCACAGAAACGATATTACAGACAGAGGGCTCACTCCAATCCCATTGCAGACCACTGTTTTGATTAGTAAGTCCATTCACCAGCTACTAATACATAAGCAATGCCAAGTTGTGGTGAAGCTGCATTTTTGGAGCTAAATGCAAAATGTCTGGTGATCTCAGAGCTGCAGTTGCTTTAAATATGGCTTTGCTATATTTGAAAAATCTTTCATTATCATTGTTGCATCTTAGGTCACAGGTCACATCAGAGTTGAATATTTAGCTGCTTTTGGTAGTGCCAATGAGCAGGATGGATTTACTGGTGGGTATCAAAAAGTTCCTTGCAAGGCTGCTGTGACATATGTCTGACATCCCTCTCCAGCAAGTTGTATCTCAGGGGATACTTTTCTAAAGTGCACCACTGCTTTGTTTCAGCCCACTGTCACCCAGCGCCATGGATTGGTTGCCCTACTACCCACAGTTTAATGGCAAAAGTATCAGCCAGGAGCAAAACCAACAAAAACACATGGTCCAGTTTGCTGATGTTGGATGTGGATATGGAGGACTCCTAGGTAAGATTTTAGTTTTACATTAAATGTGTATTCTTACTGAATGTGGCTTTATCTGATATATTCGTGCATTGATTATGGTAGTCAACTGATCAGAACATCATGATAAAATAAGGAAGACTTCATTGTTTAAGATAGAAAGTTGTGTTCATGTTTCCTGAAACGTCCAGATTTGTGCGAATTTCAATGAATGGCCCAAAAATTGTTGCTGATCATCTTTCGGCACTCATGTTTCTGTAAAATGCCTAGAGGCATGAAGGAATGCAAGCAATCCAAAACTATTCCGATGCCACTTGTAGATGACTCAATACAGATCTTCTGCCAACATTCATTGGCCTATGCCCTCTGTTGTTGTGCAGTAGGTGACAAATAGGCGAGGTGGCTAGGATATGGAAAACTTCTTGGAAAGTCCACACACATAATTTTGAGACATTGGTAAATGTCAGAAATACCACAAGTGAAACAAGTAATAAGTCCATTGCATACATAGTAGGCTATGACTTGGTTATCTCGATTCAAAATATGTGCCACAGGTGTATTAATTCATGTGATGTAGTGACTTATGCTCCAGACTAAAGAGAATGTTGTACTTAGTTGTTAGCTTTTCAGTGCGGTCGGCTCTACGCTTTCGGCCGTTAATGTCATTAACTTTTCGACCTCCGCAGTGCGGCTAGCAACCATGTACCCAGACGTACTCATGCTTGGCATGGAAATTCGAGTCAAGGTATCCGACTACGTATCGGATCGGATTAAGGCACTTCGAATCCAGAATCCAGGCCAATACCAGAACGTTGCGTGTCTGCGTACAAACGCCATGAAATATCTGCCGAATTTCTTCAGAAAAGGACAGGTTAGACAACGCCCGAGGTACACCGGGACCGTGCGCGAAAGGCCACCTGATGTCTGAGATACTGATCCAATAGTCTGGTGTATTATTGTGTACTCATGCTGTAAAACGCTAGTACAACACAGGGCATGTGGCACTTGTAAGGGATGTACTGAATGCTGTAATTGAATAGTGTTATGATAACTGAATTACTGCTCTAAAGTGTTGTTTTTCCTGTTTATTTTGCGTTCTCAATGATACAACATGTGCTTTTGGCAGATTTTGTCAAGGATCATATTGCAGGAAGTAATGTGCATGAAGCACATTTCATTTACTAGCTGTGTCATTCTTTTTTACATTTCTCCTCGCAGTGATAAATTAGTTCCTGAGATAATACCGGCACAGTTTCGTCTGTGGTGAAGCACATACATTGTGCAAGGCGTACCGCCGTGTCGCACTGACAGCGCGCGCCCTTCTGCAGCTGACGAAGATGTTCTTTCTGTTTCCTGATCCCCATTTCAAAAAGGCCAAGCACAAGTGGCGTATCATCAGCCCGACCTTGCTCAGCGAATATGCCTACGTCCTGCAGGAAGGGGTGAGCGGCACCGCCGTGTACTACGCTGCAAGTGTTGCCTGCAGCGCGTGTCTGATCTGTTACATCTGAGAGCGTGTGCGAGACTGATGTGCTGTGATCTTAGAGTGCCTGCGAGTATTGGAACAGCTGTTTTCAGCTGTTTCCGTCATCCGGTATGGGGGTACTTATGGTGTGCGAGGTCCAGTGCATGGTTTTCTGGAAATGGGTCGCTCCACACTTTTTTATTGAATTGGGAAGCCATTGTGTCTGTGACGATTAACACTCTCATAGGTGGCGGGTCACATATAGCGCGACCGGGTGGAGGGTCAACTTGACCCCGTCCCCCATCAAAAACTAACAAGGCTAGGGTCGCCAAATCTGCGGAGTGGAAACCTTGGAGGATCTCTCATGTATAGAGTTTTGATGTTTCTAGAGCGTGACCTTCAAGGTCAATTGAGGTCAGAGGTCAAATTCGGTGCGACTCGCCAAACTTGCGTGTACCGCGAAAACGGTTAGTCACAGCGCCAAAATGTGTAGCCCATTGCTGTAGGGTACACAAAACTGCAGGAGATATATTATATGGGATGCGTGGCTCAATACCTGTGCATAAATCTGCACTTCAGCTCAACTAAAGCCACATGGCTCTGATTTCACGAAGTGTCGAACACCTTGTTTTGTGGTTTCTCGGAGAAGATTTGGCGCTGAATCTGAATTTGGCACCCATAGTTAACTTACACGTCACACGGCACAAAATTCACCTTGGGCATTGCCCTTTTTGACTTACCGTAGAATCGTAGCAGAAGTCAAATAGACAAGTGGTCCAGCGGTCAGCGACGAATGGAGTGGCGATAGTACTTGGTAATTTTTTCACTTTCTTCATCTTGGAATGATAGTGTGCGGCAACGGAATCACAAGTATTTGTCTTAGAACCGTTTGTTGTATGATTTTTGTGCCATTTATGCTCTTTCACCGCCTAGTGAAAATGTCATGTATGGCCTAAAAAACTTTTGGTCTAGTCTGCTCATTTGTTCTGGCAAATGGTAGCATAATATATTGTGTTCCGCCCGGGTATAATCAAAGCATTAAAATTGTATATAGTGTGATACATTCCATGTATTCACTTAGAAGTCCATTAAGATTGGTCAGATCAGCAGCAGTCTTGTTCCATTTGAGATGTATGCAGAAAGGATATGGGCATTTAATGCGTGGAATGGAACAGGGTATGCAAGGTGCAGAAGCCTAGCCAACCATGGTACTGAGCAACTCTGAAAATGATAGTTTTGTGCCATGCTTGGAATTGAGTTAAAAACTGGAATATTACGCAACATTTGGTTCTGTCATATTTTTTGGCAGTTGGCTTGCAGTATTCTGTCCAGTTTTTCCGAGAAATAAGTGCTATGTCCAGCTGATTTCTGACTCGGAAATTGGAAAATGTTGCAAAAGCCGGCATTTGAATTTCGATGATCAGCTCTGTTTATGACCTTTGAACAAGCGTACGTGTGTGGACATTTTAAGACAGCTCCGTAACCTGACTGGACATCGATCTAAAACTTAGAAGAGAAGTAGAGGAAACTGTCCTTGGTTATGTACCTTGTGGTTTTTCATTTTGAAAACTGGCTCCAAAAAATTGACCTCTACCGGACCTTGTAAAATCAACTCAGGCCTACAAAAATCATTTGTCCACCCACCGATTCGCATATGCACATTTCAGGTTTTATTTTAAAAATTGTCTCACTGATCTCACTGAAATCAGCAGTTTTCTTGTACGTTCGACGTTGTCAAAAAAGGCTTGAGGTGCCTCGCAAAGATTTGGCTTACATCCTGCGGAAATAAAATTGTGAAAAATGGCATAATACATGGAAAGGATAGACAACATAAATAGCAAGTTTCGTGAAGGTTCTCTAAAAATCCTGGAAAGGGGGATAAAAAACTAACGGGACTTCTGAAGCCCCTTCTCCCCCGTATTGGGAGACGGTTCATGTTTGTTTTTATATGTTGCTTACAAGATCGGTTCATCTGAAATGACGTGTTAAAGCAGTCAATAGACACGGGAAAGGGAAGTTTTTTCTCACACGGACCATTAACTAGCTTATGACACGTATGCGTATGTGTCGAAATTTTTCATAATATCCGTCACAAAACAGTGGAAACAACGTTACTCTTGCATGTGGGTAATATAAAATGGTGGTTGTAATTTTGCATGCGTTAATGGTTCTCTGTGCTAGCAAATGGCTGACATCTGTCCAGCTGATATTAATGCAGCTAATGGCAGTTGTAATTCTGCATGAGTTTACGATTCTCAGCGCCAGTAAATGGTTCACATGTTAGTATCGTTTGTGTCTTTTTACTGACTTGTAGTCATAAGATAATCTTTCTTGACATTGAACTGTATGTTTCGATCAAATATAAAGTTGCGGGGGTGTGAGCATTTGCCAAGTTCTCATCAGTGATGGAAGGAAATTTGCTCGTGTGTCCACAAAGACCAATGGGATAATGAGAGTAAAAAGAACTTTAAACGAAAAAGTACCGTATTATGTGAGGAACCTTCTTTCACCATTCAAGGAACGCATGTATGATTACATGTAAAAGTTTCTCACGTTTGCTTTCGCTGTTGTGCACTGTTCTCAGGGAGCCGTCAAATCCCACCGAATCCTTAATCCCACGTCGAAGTGCGTGATTGTTGGGCGTGGCCTTCGTAGAAATTTATTTAGACGGACTTAGTGAATGCAATAGGCAAATTTAGTCATTCATTTCATAAAAACTCCTGCTCGAATGTCTGCGTTCATGCGTTTTTCATTGACTGCTTGCGTGCGTCAATTCACGGATGTTTCTTGAAATGCGTATATGTGACGCGCAGTTTCGATATCTGGCGAAATGTCTTGAACCCCTTCATTGCTTAAGTTAGGGTTAAATCAACAGCCCGACATAAACAATAGTATATATATAAGGAGTCCAGATTTGATTACCTGAAAGCACGAAATAAGGTATCGCGTTACAAAGATATATTCCCCATTTTCAAGAAAATTAGAACTGTGCATCAGTGAACGTATTGAAGAAGCCACGAGACAGTTGCTCTGGTGGTGTAGTGTAACTTTTGTAACCTCAACGTCATATTAAGCTGGTGCTTTAACCCTATTCCCGGCAGGGGACTGAATCGGTCCCCCCCCCTCGGGTTTTTTACTTGCCAATTCCAGGCTTTTTAACGCAGCTTCACAAAACTTGGTCACTTTTCCTAGCTATTCTTTCTACGTGCCGTGAAAAAAAAATTCAAAATTCTATTTCGCTCAGGGGCGGAGCCAGGTAACGTTTTTCGGAGGCACCTCATCCATTTTTGGCCATGTTGAGCGTAAAAGGAAAATGTCTACCAAAAACAGAGTTTTTAAGATAGAACTTAAAACTTTATATGGATGTATAGCTAAATAGTCGGGCAATGTGCAGATGTAATTTTGTTCATCTGAGGTCATTTCACAAGGTCAGGTCAAAGTCAAAAGTCAAAATTTGTTTTTTCGCAATAATTTCGGTGTCGTTTTTTCAAATGCCAAACAAGGAATACATGTGACGTAGAACAGTACTCTCTACTTGTGTACCAAGTTTCAGCTTGATATCAGGTCGGGTCACGGAGCTATGACCTAAAATGTCAGTGCGCGTACCCTATATCGCAATAGCCATAAAATGAAATTTTTGAAATAGAGTGAATTCAAATGGTTGAAAACGTTTACAGATAATATTAAATGCACACGAGACCATTCCAAGTGGCTCCAAGGTCATTGGGGGTCATTTAAGGTCAAAGGTCACAAGTTGATCTGAGAAACGTGTGACCATGACAGTTCCCCTTTTTCATGTCCCTGGCACCGCCTATGCTAACATTATACAAACATTGTAATGCTATTTGCATTTCTTTAGTATAACATGACGAGCAGAAGCCAAAAAAGGGTGTTTGCCTCTTTTGTTCATTCAGTTGTTAGAAAACTAATCCTCGTATTTTTAGAACCCTGTGAACGCCCATGAATTTTCTCAAAATTTCAGACTTGCGGACCCATGGTAAAAGCCCTATCCATAATCTCTCGATTCATGCCAGTTTCATCGAAATCGGCCGATAAACAGCGGAATTATAAGAAGTCCAAAAGTACCCTCATTTTGACATTTTTACCCCCTGTATCCACAAATTTCGAAATTTTGAAAATTTCTTTTTATAGAAATGTAGTTCACGTCACGGAAAATCGATTGCCGTTTGTTGCGATGATATCGGACGAGTAGTTCTCGAGATCTCAGGGGGGTCCGAATCCTGTGATGTAATGTTTGCTGTATGATGAGGGACTGTAGCCAGATTGAATATTTCTGCATGACGCGCTCTCGAGAAAGAGATGACAGTTCTTTGGGGCGTACCAATGTGTTGACTCCAGATTTCACAAAGTACCTCAAAATCATCAGACTCCCGCTTCGTTTGTCAGGTGAACATTTCGAAGTTCGCGAGGAAGGCAATCAGACATGCTTCCGTGAAAACAGTCTCTTCCCGGGATGCGACTGTGCGCTATGGTGTTTGCCAGTGTGATGATTCGTGAAGTGGCTCCCGTCGACGCTGCGCGCCGAACAGTCCGGCGCCGAGCAGTCCGGCGTTGTTGCCGGCCCTGGCGCGCGGGCCGGTGCCGCGGAGCCTGCCCCGGCTGCGGTCCTGCCTGACGTTCGACTGGCCTGCTCTTGTTGCAGGGCGTGCTGTACACGCTGACGGATGTGCGGGATCTGCACGACTGGATGGTCCGACACCTGGAGGAGCACCCGCTGTTCGAGCGTCTGTCCCAGGCAGAGCTGGTCAGTAGAGAGCGCCCGCTGTTCGAGCGTCTGTCCCAGGCAGAGCTGGTCAGTAGAGGGCGCCCGCTGTTCGAGCGTCTGTTCGAGGCAGAGCTGGTCAGTAGAGGGCGCCCGCTGTTGGAGTGTCTGTCCCAGGCAGAGCTGGTCAGTAGAGGGCGCCCGCTGTTCGAGTGTCTGTCCCAGGCAGAGCTGGTCAGTAGAGGGCGCCCGCTGTTCGAGTGTCTGTCCCAGGCAGAGCTGGTCAGTAGAGGGCGCCCGCTGTTGGAGTGTCTGTCCCAGGCATAGCTGGTCAATAGAGGGCGCCCGCTGTTTGAACGTCTGATCCAGGCAGAGCTGGTCAGTAGAGAGCGCCCGCTGTTCGAGTGTCTGTCCCAGGCAGAGCTGGTCAATAGAGGGCGCCCGCTGTTCGAGCGTCTGTTCGAGGCGGAACTGGTCAGTGGAGAGCGCCCGCTGTTCGAGTGTCTGTCCCACGCAGAGCTGGTCAGTATAGAGCGCCCGCTGTTTGAACGTCTGTCCCAGGCAGAGCTGGTCAGTATAGAGCGCGGCCTGGTCGAGTGTCTGTCCCACGCAGAGCTGGTCAGTATAGAGCGCGGCCTGGTCGAGTGTCTGTCCCAGGCAGAGCTGGTCAGTATAGAGCGCGGCCTGGTCGAGTGTCTGTCCCACGCAGAGCTGGTCAGTATAGAGCGCGGCCTGGTCGAGTGTCTGTCCCAGGCAGAGCTGGTCAGTATAGAGCGCGGCCTGGTCGAGTGTCTGTCCCAGGCAGAGCTGGTCAGTATAGAGCGCGGCCTGGTCGAGTGTCTGTCCCAGGCAGAGCTGGTCAGTATAGAGCGCGGCCTGGTCGAGTGTCTGTCCCAGGCAGAGCTGGTCAGTATAGAGCGCGGCCTGGTCGAGTGTCTGTCCCAGGCAGAGCTGGTCAGTATAGAGCGCGGCCTGGTCGAGTGTCTGTCCCAGGCAGAGCTGGTCAGTATAGAGCGCGGCCTGGTCGAGTGTCTGTCCCAGGCAGAGCTGGTCAGTATAGAGCGCGGCCTGGTCGAGTGTCTGTCCCAGGCAGAGCTGGTCAGTATAGAGCGCGGCCTGGTCGAGTGTCTGTCCCAGGCAGAGCTGGTCAGTATAGAGCGCGGCCTGGTCGAGTGTCTGTCCCAGGCAGAGCTGGTCAGTATAGAGCGCGGCCTGGTCGAGTGTCTGTCCCAGGCAGAGCTGGTCAGTGGAGAGCGCCCGCTGTTCGAGTGTCTGTCCCAGGCAGAGCTGGTCAGTGGAGAGCGCCCGCTGTTCGAGTGTCTGTCCCAGGCAGAGCTGGTCAGTATAGAGCGCGGCCTGGTCGAGTGTCTGTCCCAGGCAGAGCTGGTCAGTATAGAGCGCGGCCTGGTCGAGTGTCTGTCCCAGGCAGAGCTGGTCAGTATAGAGCGCGGCCTGGTCGAGTGTCTGTCCCACGCAGAGCTGGTCAGTAGAGAGCGCCCGCTGTTCGAGTGTCTGTCCCAGGCAGAGCTGGTCAGTATAGAGCGCGGCCTGGTCGAGTGTCTGTCCCAGGCAGAGCTGGTCAGTATAGAGCGCGGCCTGGTCGAGTGTCTGTCCCAGGCAGAGCTGGTCAGTATAGAGCGCGGCCTGGTCGAGTGTCTGTCCCAGGCAGAGCTGGTCAGTATAGAGCGCGGCCTGGTCGAGTGTCTGTCCCAGGCAGAGCTGGTCAGTATAGAGCGCGGCCTGGTCGAGTGTCTGTCCCAGGCAGAGCTGGTCAGTATAGAGCGCGGCCTGGTCGAGTGTCTGTCCCAGGCAGAGCTGGTCAGTATAGAGCGCGGCCTGGTCGAGTGTCTGTCCCAGGCAGAGCTGGTCAGTATAGAGCGCGGCCTGGTCGAGTGTCTGTCCCAGGCAGAGCTGGTCAGTATAGAGCGCGGCCTGGTCGAGTGTCTGTCCCAGGCAGAGCTGGTCAGTATAGAGCGCGGCCTGGTCGAGTGTCTGTCCCAGGCAGAGCTGGTCAGTATAGAGCGCGGCCTGGTCGAGTGTCTGTCCCAGGCAGAGCTGGTCAGTATAGAGCGCGGCCTGGTCGAGTGTCTGTCCCAGGCAGAGCTGGTCAGTATAGAGCGCGGCCTGGTCGAGTGTCTGTCCCAGGCAGAGCTGGTCAGTATAGAGCGCGGCCTGGTCGAGTGTCTGTCCCAGGCAGAGCTGGTCAGTATAGAGCGCGGCCTGGTCGAGTGTCTGTCCCAGGCAGAGCTGGTCAGTATAGAGCGCGGCCTGGTCGAGTGTCTGTCCCAGGCAGAGCTGGTCAGTATAGAGCGCGGCCTGGTCGAGTGTCTGTCCCAGGCAGAGCTGGTCAGTAGAGGGCGCGGCCTGGTCGAGTGTCTGTCCCACGCAGAGCTGGTCAGTATAGAGCGCGGCCTGGTCGAGTGTCTGTCCCAGGCAGAGCTGGTCAGTAGAGCGCGGCCTGGTCATTCAGAGAGCTGGTCATGAGAGCGCGGCCTGGTCGAGTGTCTGTCCCAGGCAGAGCTGGTCAGTATAGAGCGCGGCCTGGTCGAGTGTCTGTCCCAGGCAGAGCTGGTCAGTGGAGAGCGCCGGCCTGGTCGAGTGTCTGTCCCAGGCAGAGCTGGTCAGTATAGAGCGCGGCCTGGTCGAGTGTCTGTCCCAGGCAGAGCTGGTCAGTATAGAGCGCGGCCTGGTCGAGTGTCTGTCCCACGCAGAGCTGGTCAGTATAGAGCGCGGCCTGGTCGAGTGTCTGTCCCAGGCAGAGCTGGTCAGTATAGAGCGCGGCCTGGTCGAGTGTCTGTCCCAGGCAGAGCTGGTCAGTATAGAGCGCGGCCTGGTCGAGTGTCTGTCCCAGGCAGAGCTGGTCAGTATAGAGCGCGGCCTGGTCGAGTGTCTGTCCCAGGCAGAGCTGGTCAGTATAGAGCGCGGCCTGGTCGAGTGTCTGTCCCAGGCAGAGCTGGTCAGTATAGAGCGCGGCCTGGTCGAGTGTCTGTCCCAGGCAGAGCTGGTCAGTATAGAGCGCGGCCTGGTCGAGTGTCTGTCCCAGGCAGAGCTGGTCAGTATAGAGCGCGGCCTGGTCGAGTGTCTGTCCCAGGCAGAGCTGGTCAGTATAGAGCGCGGCCTGGTCGAGTGTCTGTCCCAGGCAGAGCTGGTCAGTAGAGAGCGCGGCCTGGTCGAGTGTCTGTCCCAGGCAGAGCTGGTCAGTAGAGAGCGCGGCCTGGTCGAGTGTCTGTCCCAGGCAGAGCTGGTCAGTAGAGGGCGCGGCCTGGTCGAGTGTCTGTCCCACGCAGAGCTGGTCAGTATAGAGCGCGGCCTGGTCGAGTGTCTGTCCCAGGCAGAGCTGGTCAGTATAGGGCGCGGCCTGGTCGAGTGTCTGTCCCAGGCAGAGCTGGTCAGTAGAGGGCGCGGCCTGGTCGAGTGTCTGTCCCAGGCAGAGCTGGTCAGTAGAGGGCGCGGCCTGGTCGAGTGTCTGTCCCAGGCAGAGCTGGTCAGTATAGAGCGCGGCCTGGTCGTGACCGGCGAGTGCTGGAGCGCCAGCGATCGCCGGATGGGCGGCAGTGTCGACAAACTTCCCACAAAATAAACAGTTGGAACTGCGTGGTGATGTGTCTGCGCAATGTTTCACGTAGATATCTTACCGTTATCACTGTACATATAAATACACAGAGTAAAGAAAAAGGCGCCCTTCGATATTTGCGTATCAGAGGCGAAGTAATGCACTGGTTATTGATCGTACACTCTCGATAACTTGTTTTAACGACATGTTCAAAACTGTAATGTACAAGCATTTGAAAAAAAAAACAATTATTGGAATACTGTATCAGATAGACATATTCATTGGTGATGTCATGGTCGAGTAAAGCCCGCCTGACATTCAGCAGATATAAATCGGACGTAAACGGAACGTGAGCGTAGCGGGACATGAACGTACAAAAAGTCCTCCATTGGATACTCACTTTCCGTTCCTTCCACCACTCCGAAGTGTGAGGCGGATAAAGTAAACATATTTCCATTCCGCTGAGCCCCAGCAGCTTCCTTCTATCAACCAGCTTCACAAAGACCAAAAGTTGTATGTTGTAAGAAAATTGCACACTGTTTTGCATAAGTTGTACGGTCCAGTTTCACTACCTAGAATTCTACAACTTACAACGACCCAAGGAAAATATACAATTTCGCAGACATTCTGAGTAGAAATCTACACCTTATGCATAAATTTTGCTTGTGAGTTTCATCAACACAGCTGATTGTACAACGCTTGGCAAAGTTGTTGATACGGACGCCCAAAAATCAACGATGCCTGCTCCTGGCGTAGATTTGGCTTTCATGGTCATGCAAAAGTGGAAAAGTACTGAAACTTGCTAGAATGCATCTAAGACACACAAATCTAACAACTGCACAGTACTGTCAGTTGCAAGGACAGGATTTCAAATGCAAAAAAAAGACTGGTTAAAATGATCCTGGTATTGTTTTGATGTATTTTTCTCAAGAATACGTGACCTTCTACATATGGATTGTACATATTTTGGACACGACAATTATCCTCCTCAAGCTGTTATTATTTCGCAGATGTCAGCTGGTGATTGCTGTATTAATCTTTAAAATTGAACCATTATGATGCACACATGAAACCGGCATATCTCAGATCATGGAATCTTTTATGAGAGAAAATCAGCCGGTTTATGGTCAGCATTCTTATTTGGGTATCTACCTGTGGAAAAGTCAGTAGAATGACGCATCCAAATGTCAATGAAAGTTAACTCCTGCATTCATTCACAGGAACCTGAAGAACTGCAAATCCGTTGGTTTCATGGAAATATTGCTTCTGACCTCAAGATAAATACGGCCGTATTTTTGGTTATTAATTCACCAAATGGCACCATATTTAAATTGCGATCGTCACAGAATATCAACCAATGATCCAACTGAGCGTTTTGGTTGGCTTCCACTGCCAGCTTTCAATGCATGACTGAGACGAATAGCGACACATTCCTCACTGGAAGTCTTTGTCCGTGGGAATTTTTGTCTGTGCCATTCACATACGTGACTGACCACAATTAATCCCAGTTCCACATGTTCACCGCACAAAACCATGAACTCGCGCTGCCCCATGGACTTAAGTACGAAAGAAGTGCTTGCTCGTTCTCACACGTGCTGCAGACAAAACGCCTCGACCTCCGATTGCGCCAAACTGCGCCTCCCAACGCCCCTGATAGCCTACGTCACTCCCCAGTCAGCAAATCCAAGGTGGCTAGATTAATATTAATCATCGGCGATCACATATCTTCAACCGACGTGAAAAATACAGTGCTAGGAACTCTGTCCGCTGAAGCTTTCCTGGGCCCATTACCATAGCAATCTGACAACAAAAAACTGCAACTTGCCGAAAAGTTGCAAACTACAACCTGCAACCTGCAGAGCTTTTTTGGAACCGGCGTAAGTTGTAGGTTGTAAATAACAAATCTACAACCTGCAACTAGGTGTAAGTTGTAATTTCTCTTCGTGCAACTGGTTATAGATGGTTAGCATCGCAGTGTTGACGTCGCCAGTGAGATTCCACCATAGAGTTGGAGCTGGTGGAAAATTATTACACCTCTATAGGGCAGTCGTTGAGTCTGTGCCGCACAGTCATTTTGCGCTTGAATATCTAGAACTCTGTCCACAAGTCGTAACTTTGGACGTGCGGCCTGGATGTGCAGTTACTGGGAGCCACCTGTTAACTGCTGTCGTATATGTATGCTCATAATCGCCATGTGTAGTCCAGTTTTTTCATTTGGAGCAGGATGTCTTGGTTTGGTAGATTATGTATGTTCTGGATAGCGTAAGCGGCAGGTGTCAGTTAACGTTCCTTGCGTGTAATTTTGCATCGGTATACGCTGTTTATATGATGTTTTGTCGGTGGATGGACTCCGTGTACGCTGTGTATGTATGGCGCTGTTATGTGCGGTGCTTGGTCTGCAGATGGACTTTGTTTACGTTACGTATGTGTTGTGGTTTGTTTGTGAGCTCTGTGTACACTTAGTGTGTGCGTTGTTTTGTCTGCATATGGTATGCATATGGCATCTGCATATTGCATGTGTGGGTGTGATGTTTTGCCCATGGATGCTCTGTACAGCATGGTTGGAAAAGGTGCTGACTTTGGTGTTGAAGAATACCAGGAACGTTGTGCTCCAAAAACATTTGATACTCCAAAAGTTTGATCTTGCGTCTCCATCAAAAGCTACATTACAACCATGTTGGCAGATTTTTAACTCGGTAAACAAATATTTCCGTCTCCATTCAGTAAGTAGTGGATATGATGTCACAACTGATTTGCATCAAGAATGCTTACTGAAACCAGCATTTTTGTTTGCAAAATTGTGTACTCCAAAACAAGAGTTTTACTCCGACATCAAGAACAAAAACCAAATTTCCAACCCTGATGTAAGCTGTGTATGTGCGGTGTTTTGTCCGCGGATAGACTGTACGTCGTGACTGTACTGTGCGTGCGTGCGTGCGTGCGTGCGTGCGTGTGTGCGTGTGTGTGTGTGTTTTGTGGTGGATGGTAGCTGTGACAGAACAGTGCTCATGGCCGGCTTGCGGCGTCCCGCGGCTGACGTCGCGACCGGGCCTTGGCCGTTTGTTTACGTCGCCTGAGATATTCTGTTTATTATGGACTACACGTGGCTTTTCTGAGCTTCGAGTGGCTCTCTGTCGTTGTTTATTGGGCTGGAGTGACGCCAGCAAGATAGATAGTCTCATAGGCAAGCCTCCGTTGTCGTGGTCTGGTCGGCTCCTATGATATGAAATAGCCAGATGTAAGTTGTTTTCATATCAACAATGAATGCCTGCATTTCAGCGACACAGATGTCGGTCGGAAACTGCAGACATTCTCATGTGGCGTTTAGGGGAGTTTGCTACGGTAACGGATGTGAAAATGCGAACCTGTCTTCATTGTTTAACTGCTCCAGTAGTTGTGTCGAGAACGACGACTGATGATTTACGGTGACTCATGGGTGGGTTGCTCTGCCCGTACAGTTGCCAAGCTATCCTGGACTTCGCTTGTGATGTCGCCTCCACTGTCACCGTAATGCAATGCATCCTGCCGCAAACGGACGACGACTGATGTGTTCGTTGGTGACGCCTTTGCCGTCAGTGGCGACATCCGTCGCATCCGTCAACCGGCGTCGCACCAGTCCCACTGCGGCCTTACCGTGGTCCCACCATACCCTCTGCGGACCAACCGCCGTCCTGTCGTGGCCTCTGCGGACCAACTGCCGTTCCGTCCTCCCCTTTGCGGACCGACCGCCGACCTGACCTCCCCTCGGTAAACCGACCGCCGTGCCGCTCCTGCCCTGTGCGGACCGATCTCCGTGCCGCTCCTGCCCTGTGCGGACCGATCTCCGTGCCGCTCCTGCCCTCTGCGGACCGATCTCCGTGCCGCTCCTGCCCTCTGCGGACCGACTGCTGTCCCGCTCCTCCAGGCCCGGCCCGTGGCACTACGTTCAACCTGTCTGCCATTTCAGAACGCCGACCCGGTAGTCACGCAACTGTTTGACAGCTCCGAGGAGGGCCAGAAGGTGACCAGAAACAGCGGCGAGAAGCTGCTGGCCGTGTTCCGGCGCGTGGCCGATCCCGGCACGGCCGACAGCTGACGGCTGACGGTGGGTCAGGGGACAGCACTGTCGGTCGCGCCCCGTCCGTCCGGCGGCGACCGTCTGGTCCGTGTTGGGCGCTGCTGGGTTGACGGACGGTCTCGTCGGGCCGTAATGGAACGCGTTCTGCTGTGCGGTGCAGAAGAAAACCAGGTGCGGAACGAGTGTTCTGTGGTATTTTAGTGGGCGCTAATTGATCGTCTGGAAATTTTGGTTACAATGAACCGGCTCAGTTTCAGCTGTTGAAATAAGAGTATGTACTGGCCACTGAAATGACATCAGCCTTCTCTGCGTAGTGAATAATTTCAATAAAGCACCAACGAACATTCCCAGCAGTATCTGATTCATGGCGATCGCCTGGTGCAGCCAACTGGCCCGGTATCGGGTTGTGACACGGACGAGCCATGCCGCTCCGCGGTCCCGCTGAAACTGCGTGACCGGCTCGTCAGCCGACGCCGGCGCCGTGACGATGCGTGACGCTGGTCCATGGCCGCGCGGCCGGCACACCTGCCCGCCTCGCAAGAGCGGCGCCGAGCGGTCCGCCGTGCACGCGCCGGCGCCACCGCGTCGGCCCGGCCGTCCAGTACGCCGGCGGCGGCGGCCAGGCCGAACAGCCCCAGCTGCGGGGGGTGGCGGGCAGGCCGTGCCGGACGTCGGCCGACGGTAGCGCCGTGGTAACCGTCAGATGTCACCAGACCGACCTGAGCCGAGCGTGGCCCCGTCTTGCCCCTGCAACCGGTTGTCGCGCCGTCCACGTGTTGAAGACGGATATCGGTTTGGTCGCGACCCAGAGAAACGGGTATCGGTTATTTGGACAGGGAGGACAAATTGGTATTGATATGGAAAAAAGCGCCGTTTTGAAGCCAATCTCTGCGTGTAGCGCTATATGCGTACTTTTTGTAAAGTTTAAATGAAGCTTCACTCCCAACGTACATCATGACGGAAAACGATGACTTTCGGAATGGTGGAGGAACGTCGGGGGATTTCGAAGAATCCCCCGACGCAAAATCAGACGCAAGATAGCTACATGAGCACAGCAAGACATTACCGATTTTTTGACAATGTTGAGCATTGGCGTTGCTTTTGATGTTGCTGCCTCTCCTTTCAAGAGACTGCAAAAATAGGGAATCGCATTCCTTTACAAGGACTACTACCTGACCACAAATCATGCATTAAAACCAAATAGTCGATCATGAGACAAACCGCATCGTGTAAGCCGAGACGAAAAACGGACAAGGGTACAAGAAACAAGGCGTAATGCATCGCCGTGTACGAACGAACGTACAGATCACAGTCAACGAATTTTGTAGTCTGCGTGCCTTAAATCCTCTGCTGTTCTCTGCCTTGTTCGATCAACAGTAATCCTTCCTCACCTAATCTTTTATACTTTTTGCCCTATAACTGAGTCCTCGCCTTAAGCTCAGCGCCGGAAATGGTTGCGGCGCCCGACAATGGGCTCTTCTGCTGCATCCCTTTCCTTACCTTCCATTTAGCAGGCCATTTAGCACGCTTGAGCGCAGCGCTCTGTGGGAGGCAATGCTCAGCTGAGCACCTGCCGTCTTCCCAGCTAACACTTAACGTTCTTATAACGTTGCAGCAATGTTGTACTTTGGTAATCGAAAATTTTGCGTTGCCACAACGTCGTGACAACGTTGTGAATGTTGTCGGGTTACAAAGTTGTCCTGACGTAAACGTCGTACTAACGTTGTGGGAACGTCATTCTCATGACCTCGGTCCCAGATAGCAATTATTTATGGCCCCATTCGGGCTGTATTTGAACCCATTTGGGCCGAATCGGGGCCCAAACGGGCAAACAACGCCAACAACTGCGGAATGGGGCTAAGACACTCTTCCGATTGGGCGAGAATGCCGCCCCAGGTCAACAGTGTTCGGGATCCCAATGGGCAACATTCAGCATACGACTGGACGAAGTTTGGGATATGATCGAGTATGACGCACACGTCTGCGTAGTCATATGCCGCGGGGCCAGGGGTGTCGTTTTGCGTAAATGAGTGAGAGTGCGCAGAGCCGAGGAAGCCCACAACCTTACCTCCCCCCAAGTTCGAGTTTACCAACGGATTTAGGACACTATTTTGACCGATGACAGTCTGCTATTTTTTTGCAAAAAAGAAATGTACGTTTATCAAAGAATATATATATATATATATATATATATATATATATATATATATTACTAAAGGATGGGAGAAAATTTTCCTTTACGCATAAAGCATTAAATATTGCACCATGTCTGGCGTTAATATGTGCTTGCCTTCCGAAGAACAACTGTATAATTATGTACCTATATTGTGTAACGTTTCGTTAGTTCTGCCAACATCTTCAAACATAGGCACAAGGACACATAATACAACTGTACAACTGTACAACAGAGTTCTAATATACGTTCGCGCCGCGTCGGATCAGAATAACACTTGAAAAGTATACAATCAGTTGGGTCATTTGAACTTGGATTCGTTTATAATTCAACGTACTGCTATGAATGGCACCAGTTACTCTCTTCCTCGCGTCATTGATCAAATAAATAATCAGCTATGGGCCTCTTTCCGTCCAGCGGTACAGGATTAAGAAAATACGTCGTTCCTTCAAGGCCGAGTAAATCCTCGACCCTAAGATTTTTGGCAATTGAGAATTAAATCCAACCTTACGGATCTGCAGGCGAAATTGTCTGCATCGCAATCCTGTCCCTATTCCTGTCCATGGAGTACCTGGGACGCATTCCGCGGCGGTCCCTGGCTCTCGTGGAGCCATACGGCAAATGGGTCCCAATTTAGACCGACAACAACGGGATGATCAAAGTACGAGGGGGTACCCAAAAGTAACCGGAATCGTTCTCTGCAGGACAATCCAGTTGTAGTTCGGTCTTCCACCGCTAGGAGCAACTCAATCCGACCCCCGGGCATCTGTTTGCAGCGCGGTGTCGCCGAGTGAAGAGGCACTGCCACGTGGTGCACCTGTATATTGAAGCCCTCTCGCCCATTCGTCGGTTTTTGCTATGGCTGAACTAAAGGAGCAACGTGCTTCTGTGAAATTTTGTTTTTTGCTGGGAAAAACTGCGGCTGAAACAGTCGCCATGCTTCAAACTGCATACAAGGACGCTGCCATGAGCAAGACGCAGGTTTATGAATGGTTTTCGCGCTTTAAAAGTGGTCAAATGTCACTTGAAGACCACCCTCGATCGGGGCGACCGTCAACCTCGCGAACGGACGAGAACATCGCAAGAATTCATGAACTCGTCATGGAAGACCGTCGCCGAACAATAGATGAACTTGTTCATCTGTCTGGTGTCTCCTGGAGCTCCTGCCAACGAATTTTGAGGGAAGAATTACAAATGAAACGAGTTGCGGCAAAATTTGTGCCCCGCTTGCTCACGGAAGATCAGAAGCAGTCACGAATGAACGCGTGTCAGGAACTGAAAGAACAGTTGCAAGTTGATCCGTATATTTTTTCGAAGGTGATCACTGGTGATGAAAGCTGGTGCTATGGCTACGACCCTGAAACAAAACAGCAATCAAGTCAGTGGAAGCACGCAAGCTCACCACGCCCCAAAAAAGCGCGTCAAGTGAAGTCCAATGTCAAGACGATGCTGATTTGTTTTTTCGATGCAAAAGGCATTGTCCACATGGAATTTGTTCCTTCTGGTCAAACTGTCAATCAGACGTTTTACTTGGAAGTTTTGCGGCATGTGCGAGACGCGGTGAGACGGAAACGCCCCGACATGTGGCGAAGCGGAGAGTGGTGGTTTCATCACGACAATGCGCCTGCGCACACTGCCTTGAGTGTCAGACAGTTTTTGACAAAAAATGGCATGACACCGCTGACCCACCCTCCCTATTCACCGGATTTGGCACCCTGTGACTTTTTCTTGTTCCCCAGAATGAAAAAAGACCTCAAGGGAAAACGTTTCGAAGACGTAGATGAGGTGAAGGAAAAAACGACGAAGGCGCTGCAAGGCATCACCTTGCAAGAGTTCCAGAACTGCTTTCAACAGTGGAAAACACGTCTGGATAGGTGCGTTGCTTCTGATGGAGAGTACTTTGAGGGTGACAGGAGTGACGATATGTAGAGATTATTGAATAAACATATACGGCGAAATTCCGGTTTCTTTTGGGTACCCCCTCGTACCTCTAATCTACGCTGACTTATCGGCCCCAGCCCCAACTACGCGACTTTATTGAGTTGTCGCTCCTTGACTGGTACCGGACCGTTTTTGCCTTGGTCAAGACCTTAATTTGTTAAAAAAAAAATATTAAATTAAATTTAATTAATTAAATTAAATTAAATAATATTAAATTCGTAACTTCAGTCTATAGGAGGCCTACAGACAATGGAAAATACTTGAATGGCGCCAGTGAATGTCTTGATCGGTATAGCGTGTCATCAGGTCATATCTACATCGGGCACTCAAGCACTACAGCACATGGCCTCTCATTCATGAGGAACTCACCAGAGCAGACCATTCCTAGTTAACAACTATATCGTTACTGCGTTCGATGAACTTGAATTTGGAATTATTTACAACTCAACGCACTGTTGTGGATGGCATCTTTGATAAAGAAAACATCAGATTTGCCCCCGGCTAACGTGGCGAATGTTACGCTCTTGGCGCCAGAGGCTGGCCGTTGCACAATAAGAGCGTGTCCGTCATGTCCATTTGTCGATTGATGACAAGATCTTTATCTCTAATATATCCCGCTTCTAATAATCTGAGTCTCAACTTGTTGAGTCTCAAAAACCTCTTGAGGTTGCTGGAGATCTACACCAAAGACACACCCTTCCGTGGCCCGGAGGGTAAACTCTGCCGCCAATCGATGGAGTGGCGATGGGATCACCGCTTGGTGTTCTGTTCGCTGAAACGTGCATGGTCCACGTTGAGTCCTGGGCTATAAGATGCATGGACGTCAGACCTTGCACGTACGCTAGGTACATTGATGATATATTTGTTGATGTGCGAAATGAGAAACAACTTGTCTGTCTGAAGCGCAATGCAGAAACGTATTCGGCGAACCGATCGTGGTGTAGGATAATGTGTTACGGTTGTGTTTTTGTGTGGACTTTTGGGTAAAATAAATGGAAAATGAAAAGGCTTGAAAAAACTCTCTGAAGACTTAGCTGAAGAGCACTCAGTTCAGCAATTCACTGTAGTCTCCTGTCAATGACAAAATCCCGTTCCTCGATGTAGATGTTGGTGCGTCAGGCGGCACCTTCGTAACTTCAGTCTATAGGAGGCCTACAGACAATGGGAAATGCTTGAATGGCGCCAGTGAATGTCTTGATCGGTATAGAGTGTCATCAGGTCATATCTACACCGGGCACTCAAGCACTGCAGCACATGGCCTCTCATTCATGAGGAACTCACCAGAGCAGACCATTCTAGTTAACAACAACTATATCCTTACTGCGTTCGATGAACAGATCCGACAGCAGCTCCACAAGGACTTCTCTTCACCGACTGCACATCAACATAAAAGGCATTGGGATCGAGATCAGCAAGATGAAAATCAACATGATTCACTTGGACGATGTTGTGCGCAGCAAGATGGACGCCAGGAGGATGGTGGGCAGCAGACGGACTCGATGACAGCCGGAGCACCAGCAGCAGGACGGTGAGCAGCAAGATCGCTAAGAGCCAGGTGATGACAAGGAAGAGATATCCAACTTTTCTACAGAGGGAACATGTCATCTTCGTACAAGGCTGGCAAAAAGTCTCTCCGTGGCATCATCTCGAGGAAATGCATACCAACAACGCCGCAGGATCGCACCAAGCTAACTATCTATTGTAGAAGTCCTAAAGTGTCAGGCTTAATTATGAAAAACAAGTTATCGAAGGCCAACTCAGTGCTAAAGACTGCCAATCTTGTGTGAGAGTTTCATTGCCCATTCGGTGGCTGTGCGCGCCGACCTAATTTGCCTTATATCGGCCACACAAAAACCTCTCAGTCTTGACGCATCACGATGTACCTCCAAGATGGTGCACTTTAACGACATGTGCAGCTTAATCATGACGCACGACTCACAAGAACAATGATTGCAGAAAATACCATGATACTCGCTAAGTGCTCGCACAAGGTGAGACTCAAAGTACTAGAAGCGGCATATGTTAGAGATAAAGATCCTGTCATCGACAAGTGGAAATCATGGACATGCTCGTGGGCCATTCACAGCAATTCACACCCTATTCCCGGCTGACCCTATTCCCGGCAGGGAGGAGGGTTCAATCCGCCCCCTCGGGTTTTTTGTTTGCCAATTCCAGGCTTTTTGACGCAGCTTTACGAAACTTGGTGAGTTTTCCTAGCTATCATTTCTACGTACTGTGACAAAATTTCGAAGTTCTATTTTGCTCAGGGGTGCAGTCAGACAACGTTTTTGGGAGGAACCTCAGGCCATTTTTGACCCTGTTGAGGGTAAAAGGAAAATGACTGCCAAAAATAGTGTTTTTACCATAGAACTTAAAACTTGACATGGATATATAGCTAAATAGTTGGGCTATGTGCAAATACAATTTTGTTTATCTGAGGTCACTTTACAAGGTCACGTAAAGGTTAAAAGTCAAAATTTGGTTTTATAGTAGTAATTTCGGCGCTATGTTTAGAAATGCCAAACCCGGAATATATATGACGTAGTAAAGTGCCCTCTACTTGTATATCAAGTTTCAGCTTGATATCAGGTCGGGTCACAGAGCTATGACCTAAAATGTCAGTGCTCGTACCCTATACCACAATAGCCATAAAATGGAATTTTTGAGAGTGGATTCAAATAACTGAAAACGTTTTCAGGCGATATTAAATGCACACGAGATCATTCCAAGTGACTCCAAGGTCACTGGAAGTCATTTAAAGTCAAAGGTCGCCAGCTGACCTGAAGAACGTGTGATCATGACAGTTCCTCCTTTTTCATGTCCCTGGCACACCCTATGCTAACATTATACAAACATTGCAATACGATTTGAACTTCTTTAACATAATATGACTAGCGGAAGCCAAAAAGATGCTTTTGCCTTTTTTATTCGGTTGTTGAAAAACTAACCTCCTGTTTTGAAATCCTGTAAATGCTGATGAATTTTCTCAGAATTTCAAATATGTGGACCAAAGGTAAAAGTCCTATCAATAATCTCTCGATTAATGCAAATTTCATCAAAATCGGTCAATAAACAACAGAGTTATAAGAAGTCCAAAAGTACCCCCATTTTGACATTTTTGCCCCCTTTATCCACAAATTTCAAAATTTTGAAAATTTCTTTTTATAAAAATGTAGTTCACGTCATGGCAAATCGATTGCCGTTTGTTGCGATGAAATCGGACGAGTAGTTCTCGAGATCTCAGGGAGGGGGGCGAATCTGCCCCCACCTGCCGGGAATCGACCATACCGTCTAGCCCCCCGGGAATAGGGTTAAAGCCCAGCACTATCGAACAATTTCATTTTCAGCTGTAAACAAAATGAGCTGGTTTGAATTGCGATCGGCAGAAACACGCAAAACGCGAAGCCATGACCAATATTTTTTAAAGACCCGTACACATTTGATGAAGGAACTTAGTGGCGCAGCGGCATAAGCAATGAACGTCTGAAACCGTGTAACACCATAACCAGGTCCTATTTGAAGACCCGACTGCCAAAAACTTGTGCGTGGTACGCGACCACTTTTGCGGGGGCGAAAAGACGTTTGCTCACCATGTCTTTAGATGAGGGGCACTTTGCCCCCGTTGCCCCCCCCCCGCTTCCGCCGCCCTGTGAACTGGGTAGGTGTTCACCTACCCACTTCACTGGGTAGGTGTACACCTGTTTCACTACACCGTTCTCCGATCATGAGCAATGAAACTTACGTTCTCGAACTGGTCTCTTCGCAAACTTGCCCAGCGGCCCAATGTCACGGAGCTGACGCTGCATTTTCTGGGTTATTGAAGAGAAATCAGTTAATCTATGGCGTCTCATGAACTCACACAAACTCCCCGTACACCACACTCTGTGCAAGCGTTACCGGGCCATGGGCGATCCTATTATAGAGGCACTGAAAGTATAACGAACTCAGGCTCAGACATAATTGTGACAATTTTAGTAAACGTGGCAGCATTTTGGACAGTCTCGATTTACACCATGCAATGAATGCAATGTTTCCAGCAAAAAACCTTTCGGTCTCCGGCCTAAAAATTTCAGTACAGTTGTAGTTTTAGGCAACGTGCAGCACTTTAGATCGGGGCAATCAGCTTATCACACCATGTAAGGAAAGTGATTTATGGGTCCTCAGTCTCAGCCTCTGTCAGCGTCTTTTCTCAACTTTTCTGAAATTAACCCGAATTTTCCCAATTGGTTAGAGGAGCGCAATATGAAATGACCCAAATCCGAGGCGAAATCAGATTTTGGGATAGGTTAGGTCTTCGGTAGAGTTTCCTGACGAGACTACTACTCGTGTGCACCCATAATCATTTTTGGAAAATATATGGTCCCATTGACCCTATAGGTCCTATGGGACCCTACCTAGCAACCCCTATGGCCATGGGGCCATGTCTACACGTGTAGACATGGCCCCACCCCAACTTTGACGGGCAATGTCAGGGGCACGGGAACTCCTCTTCAGTTGGGGGGGAGAAGCATTTTGGGTCAATTCTTCCTAGCCAATGGCCATAGGGGTAGCTAGGTGGGGTCCCATAGGACCTATAGGATCAATGTTCAATGTGGTAAAAGTTGGGGGGTTGAAAAGATGGGGACCCTGGCCCCACGGCTCCCGCGCCAATGGACAAGATGCATTTCGTCAACAGCACAACTGCTGCTGAAATTGACAAGCGACAGAGGTAAACACTGTCGCTTCTTGTCATACAGCTGCTATGCAATGTGCATGAATGTACACTTCGTCTGGCTTATGCGTCTGCCGGTGCGCGGGGCACGCAACGAAAAAAAAGAAGGTAATTGCAGCCATCCCCGTAACAATGCAGGCTGTTCTGCCCCGTTTTTCGAAGCTGGCCGACGTATTCTTGACCAATCACAGCTCAAAACATTGTACAAACTGGGGCTTAATTGGATGATTCCGAAATGAACTGCGACTACGAAAATGTCGGAACAGCAGCACGTGCGTTTACGGCCTCCATGATAGGATCGCCCAGAACTGCAGGTTCTGGACCGTAATCATTGGCGCGGGAGCCATGGGGCCAGGGGGGGTTTCAGCCCCCAACTTTTTTTGAAATTTAGCATTGACCCTATGAGCGTTGACTGGAAAGAATTGACCCCAAAATGCTTCTCGGCCCTCCATGAAGACGAGTTCCCGTGCCTCTGATTGTAATCCCCATTAGTTAGAAAAAGACATTTGCATATGTTTTTGGATATTTTGTATTGACATCAACGGCCAGAAAGCCTTGACCTGGGTACCAGTTACTACCCCCTGAGGCATGGGAGTCGCCTGGAACCACTTAACTGAAGGCGCTGCGCCGCGGTGCCAGTCACGTTCGGTCGTCAAGTGCCCGAGATAAATCCCATAACTGAGACGGTAATGGCGGCCGAGCATGTTGCGATATTAGCAGTAGGGAGTCTGAAATGCGCCGGTGCGACGTTGGCGCTGATGCCACTGATATGTGTTGACGTATCGGCTCGAGCTGAGTGCCAGTGGCTCAGAATGTGGACGATCGCCTAGAACGTTGAGTTGAATATTATTATTGTTTGTTGATTATTAATGACTTATTGATGATCCACATGTATATTTAATATCACGCAACACGGCTTTCCTTTACGAATCATGGGGCTTTAAATGCAACGAGTCTGTCACAGCCGTGGGTATCAAGTTCCGTCAGATGTTATTTACGGTGAACAGATTATCACTGCTGGCACCTACACCACACACATCGTGACAAATGGGACACTAGGGCTGGCAGATGGGAGGATTGCGCTGGTACGTGTGGTCCCTTTGGACCGTCAGTACTTTTTCCTGCCCGACGTATCTTGCGCAGGGAAGCTTTATCGCGACGGTCGTCCGAATCACTCGCTCTCTCAAGCGTTGCTGATTCCCGAAAACGCATGTAACACTTAGATCCGAATGGTGGTTGCGGCTGGATTTTGGCATTCGGGGAAGCTACAATTCTTGGGTTTCTGGAAGTGAACGCTCTGAGGGAACCGTGAGATTCGTGGCTGGGAGGGGAGGGGCAAATAGACATTTGTCCCTCCCCTCCTCGTCGCTGACCAACCATCCACACCCGGCAAATTCTTGTTCCCCCTCCCCCCTAACTGAGCCGCTGGTTCCGCCCATGGTCGTGATCTGTTCCATCTCCCGTACTTTCGTAATCAGCATGAGCTGCGCATTTCTGGACAGATGGGCCACCGCATCAGATTTGGCCTGCTCAGCCAGCGCTGTAAGGTTGTGTGTGGTAGTCTGTGGTAGGTCGGCAGTTCTGCTCGCTGGCAGGTGGGTCAACATCGTGACGATTAGGTCATCTCGACTGAACGCATGGTCCAATCGGCAGCGGCACCGAACGTGGAGGAGCTGCTGCCAGAGCTGCACGTTGAGGTGCCGCCGACCAGTGCCTGAAGCAATGCACAGAGAGGAGTCACATCTCCAGCATCAGACGTGGGGGCACCGTTGTCGGCACTTCACAGTACTTAAAATGACTGATACATTGCATGACAGGAGTGGACCAGACTGGACCAGACCAGACTAGGCCACACTGGACCAGACCAGCACAGGCCAGACCAATGAGCAGACTGGATGGGAGACAAAGGCAACCAGGATGGGACAGGGTGGGGTGTAACAGGATCAAGCAAACAAGAACATACCAGAACAGATCAGAACAGACCAAACCAGTTTGGTCTATCCTGTCTTGTCCTGATCAGCATGTGATGAGTGGGGTTAAATAAGTTGGGACAGGCATCAGGTAACGTTTGTAGAAAGCCAACAAAAATTGCAAGTCAGGGGCAGCAGATTCCCCCACTCCAGACAGTCTTTGACATTAACTCCGTGGCATTGCATGGAAACACGGTAGAAATTGTGGTTGCCACCCCCCCCCCCCCATCTCCACTACTGCAAGAAATAGAATGCATTATATATGCATTAATATGCATTATATATGCATAATATATATGCATTATATATATGCATTATATATGCATAATATGCATTAGAAAAGGTGTTGTAGATAACAACGTTTGTCACAGCATAATATAACTAAATGAAATGCAGCCTGGTCAAAAATATAGATATTTTTGAAGTAACATCATGCAAGGCATAACGGCAGGACTTGCAATGTGTGCAGGCACAGAAACATAATCAGGCCTGCTTGTTAAGTCCTCACCCGAGTCTGGCATGTCTGTTGCATGTGAAGATAATTAAGTAATATTTCACCCAAAAACCATTCCAAGACATAAAAGGTTTGAAGACATGAAAAGTAGCTTTGTTTCAAGACTCGACTTCTGGACTTCCAAAAAGCAGAATTGTGACCGTATCACATTTCAGAAAAAAATGTTGTGCTGGGACACCAAAACATGTAGTTAGATAATTAAACAATTTAAAACGCGATTCTCAAAAATGCCCTCCCAATTAGGGGCCTGTGGCATGTCAGACAAGTGTGCTACTAATATTTGCAGTTAAACCTAAAGTATTTACAAAGTACAAAGCACAAACCCCTATAAGAACTAAAATAATACCTAACATGGAAAGAATACAAGCAAGTGTGCCATAATTGGAAGCAGTGACTTCTGGGTCCCCAGCCCCAGCCCTGACAGAGAAGTAAGTATACCTTGGGTACACCCTCTTTCCCTTCTATTCCACATTCTTTTAAGCACCAAAGAAGAGATACATATGACTGGTAATGTGTATAATAAAGAATCTGGCCCTCTCAAGCCTGCCAGTGCACCCTGATACAAAAGCCTGAAGACACTCCTGTATAGTGAGTGCCAATTAGTTCAAACAGTGCAGTCATTAAATGTTGATGATGCCCTTGTCCTCCCTCCCCAAAGCAAGGTTACAGATGACTGACTGACGCACGACGAGACACAAGACTTGACACGAGACTCTTGACACGAGACTCTTGACACGAGACTCTGGACACCTGAGCCCTGACATCCTAGGTCACGACCACGAGCCATGATATTCCTTCGAGCAGATATTCCTTTTACGTATTCTGACATTCTAGGTCATGGCTCCGTGACCCAACATGATATCAACCTGAAACTTGGTACACAAGTAGAGGGCACCCTTCATCGTCATAGGTAGGTATTCCGGGTTTTGCATTTGAAAAAATAGCGCCAAAATTATTACTATAAAACCAAATTTTGGATTTTGAGCTTCACCTGACCATGCGAAGTGACCTCAGATCAACAAAATTGTATTTATATGTTGCCCAACTATTTACCTATACATCCATCTTAGTTCTATCCTAAAAACACTGTTTTTGGCAGACATTTTCCTTTTACCCTCAACAGGGCCAAAAACGGCCTGAGGTGCCTCCCAAAAACGTTGCCTGACTCCCCCCTGGGAAAAATAGAATTATGAAATTTGTTATAATACGTAAAAGGAATATCTAGCAAAAGTCACCAAATTTCGTAAAGCTGCGTCAAAAACCTTAGAATTTGCAAGCAAAAAACCCGAGCGGGGCGGATTCAGCCCCCCTGCCGGAAATACAGTTAATGCAAAATCTTATCTACGAAAAACAATTTCTAGCTTCAGCGATCCTCAGAACTGGATTTCTACCAGGCCTTTATCACCAAGAAGATGCCTAAATCGCTGTCTGAAATCGTTTGCAATGATTGACTTAGCTCTATTCCCGGAAGGGGCTAATGCCCCTTTCCCCTCGGGTTTTTTGCTTGCCAATCCAGGGTTTCTGAGGCAACCTTACGAAACTTACTCACTTTTCCTACCTATCCTTTCAACCAGCTGTAGCAAAATTTCGTAATTCTATTGTGCTCAAGGGCGGAGCCAGACAATGTTTTTGGAAGGCACCTCGGGCCATTTTTTTGCGCTTTTCAGGATAAAAGAAAAATGGCTGCAATATTAGCGTTTTTAAGATAGAGCACAAAACTTTCTATTGGTGTATAGGAAAATAGTTGAGCAAGCATACAAATATAATGTTGTTAATCTGAGGTCATTCCACAAGATCAGGTCAAGGTCAAAACCACACATTGGTTTCATAGTAATGATTTTGGCGCCATTTTTCCAAATGCTAAACCCGGAATACATATGAAGAGAGGGGCATCCTCTACTTGTGTATCAAGTTCCAGCATGATGTCAGGTCGGGTCAAGGAGCTGTGACCTAAAATGTCAGTGTGCACACCCTGTATCACAAAAGCCGTAAAATGGAATTTCAGAAATAGAGTGAATTCAAACGATTGGAAACGTTTTCAGATAATATTAAATGCACACGAGATCATGCTAAGTGACTCTAAGGTCACTGGAAGTCACTGAAGGTCAAAGGTCGTAATCTGAATTGATGAACATGTGACCATGGCAGTTCTCCCTTTTTCATGTCCCTGGCACCGCCTGTGCTAACATAATGCAAACAGTGTAATACGATTTGTACTTCTTCAGGATAACATGCATAGTAAAAGCTAAAAAAGGTGTTTTTAACTCTTCTGTCAGCTTTCGGTTCTTGAAACAAAACAATCTTTCCACTTTCGAGGCCCTGTGAACGCCTATAATTTTTTCAGAGTTTGAAAAGTATGAAACAATGGTAATTATCACAAGTCCGATAGACCAATGGTAAAAGCCCTATGCATAATCTGTCGATTCATGCTAATTTCATCAAAATTGGTCCATAAACAATGGAGGTATAAGAAGCCCAAATTTTGGGGGACTTCTTGGACCCCAATTTGATTTTTTTCCCCTGTATCCACCCCTTTAAAATTCTGAACTTTTTTTATAAAAATGTAGTTGACGTCAGACAAATCGATTGCCGTTGGTTGCGATGAAATGGAATGTATTGTTCTCGAGATCTCAAAGGGGGTCGAATTCGCCATCCCCCCGCTGGGAATCGACCATACCGTCTATCCGTCCGGGAACAGGGTTAAGGATTCTGCAGGCTCCATTACATAAATTTTCGTTCTCCACCCCCTGACTTCCCATTATCCGACGCTAGAATGCTAGCAAGCGGCAATGCATCAGGCTGCCCACAGCCGACAATCTAAAGCCTTTTCGTGTCACGCCTGAATGTACTATTTGCTTTAATGCCGTCCGCTGGTTGTCGGGAGCAGCTTTCTCGCCGCCTGCCATCCGAGTTCGTACGTGTTACTGCGGCATTACCCAACGTTCTGTACGTGCACTTTCAACTGGTGCCTGTTGCGCGGGACGCGGCGTGTCGTCGTGGTGGGAGGAAGCGCCATCGGTTTCCGACCGTCGCCCTTTCGTGAACCGCTCTGCCGGCTGGCTTCGTGGCCTGCCAGCTCGCATCAGACAGGCAATATCCGAGCAGTCTTCATCGACGGAGCCGAGAAGCGATAGGCGAGGATCCGACCTCAATGCGCCCGGAATAAAGGCGGGATGAGTGTGGGCGCAATGTCGTGCCGAGGCGAATGCCCGTCGCGTCGTCGTCTCCACGTCTGTTTGCGTCTCGGCAGACGTGAACTGTCATAACAAAGTCCAGTTTCTGCGCCACACAGAACAGCCGGAGCTGCAACAGTTCGCAACGTCAGGTAGGTCTTACATGGGCGGGTCATTGATTCAAGCTTGTGTCACGTCGTGACCAAAATCGTTTCACGTCTTAATCCTGCCAGGATATGGACGTGGTGGAAGTCTTGTCCCAGGCTGGAGCATGCCCGCCCGGGACGAAGATATCTTGCACCTGTTGCTGTCAGCGGCTCTCTCAGGGCTTCGCAGCCGGCCCACGCGCCGCCGCACCGACGCTCCGTCTCTGCAGGACCGCGTGTGGACCTGCACACGGCTGACGACGGCCCACGAGATACGTGACACCTGGCGGTGTGCAGAGCTCCCTCTGTGCGCTCTCCACTGTCGTCCTGCTGACATCTCCCGTATGGGTCAGTTTTTTATTTGCTCCATTTCATCAGTAGAATTGCTCTCAATTCATGTCAGTTGTGCAGTCAGCAGCAAATGTGACCACAATCCTGGAACCTGGAAAAACACATAACATGCTGAATGGTGCACTGAACCATCAGTGTTCCTTGCAGATCCAGTGGGTCATCCTGACCATGGCCAATCATTTGGTGCAAAATCTGGGACCAGCATGCCTTCCTGCTCCCTGTTTGGGTAGATATTGTATGCATTTATTTTTGAAACAAACATTTGCCCATATGCTTACATTTCTGAAAACAGCAAAAACAGAGGCCAAAATCTGAAGAGAAGTCAGCATTGGGAGGTACATTAGGCTACATGAACAGATTTAATGCTTCCTTTATACTTGGTCTGCACCTACCCACAAGCAGTTCACTGTACAACATAATTTTGTTGGGCCTGAGAAGTCCATTTCTTCACATGAGACACACCAATGTCATGATATGTTATGTGTACTTTGTGCTTGAAAAAGATACACTTTTGTATTTCGTCAAGAGGATCAGTCACCATGTTGTAACAATCAATTTGCCAGATCAAAATACAGACCTTTTTTCAAATCCATTCTTTATTTCAGTAAAATACACATGCAACATAAGCTACGTGAACAGCAAAAAGGTAGCCTGTCTCCACAACAGCATTTACCACCATGGTATCCCACCATCATTGTCATAGTTCAAGGCGACAGTGCCGGTAATGTTGGTACTTGCTTGCCACCAGCTTTTATTTCCGAACCGGGTTGGATCCACATGAGCCAAGCGGATTCCTTGTAGAAAAATGCTGAACGAACGAGGTAGCACGCACCTGCGGATTCTCCTTCCCATAGGAATTGAATCATCACCTCGCAAAAAACGAGTTTCTCCCGTAGGCCGTAATGGTAAACAAACCCACATGCCAACCACAGAGATGTCGGCGCTCATATCGCGCTGCCCAATACCAGCCAATGGCAGCAGCCGATCTCCCCACCCTTATCTATGGGGTCAACGACATTTATCTTATTGAAATTTAAAAGGAAAGCACGCGGTTAGTAAAGACATGGATCTTCTGATTCGCACACTTAATTAAACATGGACGAGCAGCACTGAGACAATACACCGCAGATCAGTGCAGCACCTGTTCGCACATTCACAGTCTAGACTCTAGTGGTGGCTCTTCAAACAACTGCAGCGTCCCGCGCACGTTAACTTGGCGGAACCCCGAATGAATAGCCTTCAAGAGCCGCTAGCCGTCGTTAATCCGTTGCCCTCGCCAGAATCTTTATGTTCGAGGTGATGGTGCGACGAGTCAGGTGTTCATGGTGGTCTTGTTCTGTATGGATAAGCGTACATACATACATACATACATATATATATATATATATATATACGTGTATATCTTATATATATATATATATATATGTATATCTTATATATATATATATATATATATATATATATATATATAAATACATATAATACGCGCTCACGTTCAGTCCAATGCGTTCTCATCTACTAATGCGCTCAATATAATCAATATAATTAGGCTCCTGGAGGAAGCCCGCATCGCTCTTCTAGGTACTCGTAGTACTTGATAGATTGTATCCGGTCCGTTCCAGGCATTTTGGGAGCATCTTCGCCTTTTGCTGAAAGCCTTATACAGAAATTTAACTCAAGAAGTAGCCCTATTTCAACCGTTCTTAAGATCAGCATTAATTAAGCTGCACTGCTTTTGCTAATGTGGCGGGTAACTGATCACAGTCTTCCAAATTGTGGCCACCAAATTGTTCAATCCCTCATGCATTTCCATGTTACAATGGCAGTGCAACAAGTTACAAGTAATGGCCAATGGCCATGGCGAAGCAGGGGCAAAACGAAGATTGCACAATCCCGTCAGCATGGAAATTAACTTAACAGCTGCTGTCAGCCTGGAATACGAAATTTGTCTGCTTCAGCTAAACGCATGCCTGCCGCAGAAGGGACGATCTGGTGGAACGTCCGCGCCATGCAGCCGGCCGCCCGAAATCCACGAGATAAATCAGGTAACGTGACGTTTAATGACGTGGAAGGGCAGCTGAACATTTCCGGGATGTTTTGTTGCATTACTGTGTATGTAGCACGTCATGACGTGGCCTTTAGATGTGGATGATGTGTTTCACTTCTTGCGATTTTCAGCAAAGCTTTACATCAGAAACCATCATTTTTATTTTTTTATCAGTTCTACCCGAATGGCTTGCATTCGTGACTTTGGACCCAGAACGTTAAACAGGGCTTGTTGCTTGTACCCTTAACCCGCCACCCAGAGATGCAATTCCAGTTCAACGAATGGTTTTGCTTCTGGCGTTTTCGCCGGACAGGATCACGGAGTGATCTTTTCATGCCGTGCAGTTATACGACACGGCCGGGTCGTGCCAGGTTGGCCTTCTTTGGTTACTTGTCAGGTGACCGCTGGGTAATAGTTGGGTAAGGCAATTCGCTTTTTCCGGGGCTCGAACCCAAGACCACCATACCCAAGTCCGCGATCTTTCCCCTAGGCCACGGGGTCGGCCTAGGGTACTTACATCTTATGGTCCGACGGGAAGGCCACCTGATGACGTTTTTGAACTACGTGGACAGATGCGTGTGAAAGAACATCACAGTATCTTTCAATTCATACACAATGTGATGTCTGTGACTGAGCTGTATTTGCTTCGCAAAAGGGTCAAGTAGAAACCGACGACGCCCGTCAGCAGACGGCTGCCCGGGATCCAAGAGACAGAGCGAGTCACAGACCATTGCTGGAAGCTGCGTCTTAAACTTAAAGGGATGATTAGAAATACGACTGGATTTGTCAAGGATTGCTTTTGACTGGTCCCAGTGTGATGTACTTCGTAAACGTTCAACAAAGCCTTCCACAAAAAACGAGCATTTCTAGCTTGCAATAAATCACTCAGTGTCACGTGAATGCCATTTGTGGTAATTTTCGAAACATACGAAGAAATGTATGCAGAGGAGAACAACAGCATCGTTTCTTTTATACCCAGTCCTATGTGTCTGCCCGAATTTTGCCTGTTTCGCGAGGGAACTGAGAGGGGGCTGGCTCACATTCCGCCCAGACGGCCACCGGGAGTCCGGGACCCAAGAGTCAAAACAGGCCACAGATCATTTAATTGCAAGAAGTTGCAGCTGAAACTTGCATGACTGTTTAACAGCATCCCCACGTCTATCATGACATTGCTTTTTGCCGTTGCCAGTGGGCTCCATTTTTTTGTAACCTTTAAACCTCCTTAACCTCTGTGCTGGGGAGGACAGATTCTCCGCTCTCCGGTGTTTCGCTCGCTATTCACTGGCTTTTGGGAGCTGATTCACGAAGCTTGGTGACTTTTTTCAAATCTGCTGTTTGACATGTGACGAAATTTAAAAACTTTACTCTTCAGAGGCGGTTCCATGACACATCTTTGGGAGGCATGCTTGAGAAGTATCGCAGTTTCTGGAGATCGAGCACTTCGACATGGTTGTGTGCTATTTTGGTATCCTTTACAATGTCACCGGTAATTCAAATGATCGAAACACGTCTAACCTGCACACTTTCAAGCATTTTTAAAAAAATGTTGATCAATGGCGGATCCAGGGACATGTAAAAAGGTTGTTTCATGATGAAATACTTCTAACATGCAAAATTTTAAGTATTTTTAGAAAAATGTTGGTCAATGGCGGATTCAGGGGCATGTAGAAACGTTCTTTATATTTTCTTTTTCCTAAGGACTTGTTACTACTTTCATGAATAAAATAAGGCTGAAAGATAACATAGACATCTTGTAATGATTTACGTACATAATTCATCTAGATATATTGCCAGGGCGTCTCCAGGCACCGGTTTTTGGGTGTAAATTTCGTTCAATAACGTGTTTAGGTCTAACGGACATCTGGATCCGTGTGATCAGTTTTGTTAGCTTCACATAAACTACGATCAAATGTAATGTGGTAACGGTAAATAATTGATAAATTGATAACTGAATTGATAATAATTACTGCGGTAACAAAAAATTAGAGACGGTTCCAAAGTACTGTAAAAGGGGTGCTTATTTCTTCTTATTCCGGGAAAATTATGGCTTGGTTTATGGAAGAGAGCACAACAATCACCATGCCGTTATTGAGCCCTCTTTTCCTGGTACCCACATCCGCCTACAAGCATTTGCCATATGCATTTAATATGGCATGTTGGACACACACATGGAAATGTTTTCGAAGCATAAATAAGCGCGCCAGACTTAAAATATGTTGTAGAATGAATAAGCATTTCTCAACAACGTGTGCCCATATTTATGTAACCTGTAAACGCCTTTGAGTTTGGAAAATGGACAACTTTCAGCATACCTGATAGGCATATCAACTGTTTGTAGAATGGCATGAAGTAAAACAAATTTGGTCATAAAATGTGGTCAGAAAGGTCGTACAAATAAACCCCTAGTATACGCTAAACTTTTATTTCGATACCCATTCTCCTTTTCAAAATTTTCAGCATTTTTAGAAATATAGATCTCGTTACAGGTTATCGAACGTCGTTTTCCTTTAAGAATTCGGACCAATAGTTTTCGAGATCGCAGGGGGAGAGAGAATCTGCCCTCCCCCGCACGGAATCGTGCGTAGCGGGTAGGCGTATGGAATAGGCCTAAGGAAAGTTTTGTTCCATGCATAAACATGGACACCTTGCAATGAATCATCTCACACCATACATAGACCAAACTAAGCAATATTTGAGGGCAAGGGTAAACCCATACGATAATAAATATCCTCATCTTCCGTTCGATACGGAATATGACGTTTTTTTTATTCCTATGTGTTTCTCGATGCGACCAGTGTTACAACATTTCAGAGCCAATTGGAGACACAACAATGTTCACCTTTCCGTCGTTCTTTTCTCCATGTGAAACGTCCGGTTCCAATGTTCTAAATGTGTTGAGATGTGGATCAGTGAATTTATGGCCGGCTGCGATGAAAAAAGAAGCATCTGCAAATTTTCCTAAAGGCGTTTTTACCCGAATAACCCGCGCAGTGGAAGGGGATTTCGCACTAAAGCGCACTGGAAGGTGGTGTAAAAGTGCTTCCTTAGATCTCGGAAACAGAAAAGGTTAGAGACATAGCGTTTAATGGACAAAATAGGGCTATAATGATTTACACTGAGTGCAATTTTCTTGACCCTAGGTTGATATCTTCAAGGTCAAATGGGGTGGAAAAGGTCACCTTTGGACATTTTCTCGGCCCGTACAGGCCATTCCGTACAACTTTTCGAACAAAACGGGAAAAGGGTGTTTGTTTGACCGTTAAAACGTGGAATACGACAACTTCCATTCATCTGGCGTCTTGACTGAGGATTTTGGGTCGAGGTCATGTCAGGTCATTGACCTATGACGTCATTTTTTCATCTTTTGTAGATCAAATTTCGAGCAACACGGGACAGTTTGAGAGTAAATGAGGGCGCAACATGCATCTTTTGTCGTATTTTCAGTGAAGGCAGCTAACATCGGTACATTTGGTCACTTCTAGCGTTCACATTTATGTATGTATGTATATGTATATATGTATGTACATGTCAGTATCAATTTGCCAAACGTGTTTTAATAGGGTCTTTGAATGCATATTTCATACAAATCAACATATTGTGAAGCAAGTCTGGACCAGGTCACAAAAAAGTTGCCTTTGACCTTTGATGGCCCTGACCTGAAATGACCCTGGTATACATGTATGCGTATCCATGTGCGCACACGTGTTTTTATTAGGGTCTCTGAATGCATATTTCATACAAATCGACATGTAGCAGAACAAATCTGGGCCAGGCCACAAGATATTTGACCTTGACCTTCAATGACTTTGACCTTCACTGACCTTGGTATGTGTAAGCACATCAGTGTGCGCACACGTGTTTTTATTAGGGTCTTTGAATACATATTTCATATATACTGACATGTTGCAAAGCAAATCTGGGTCAGGTCACAAGCTGTTTGACTTTGACCTTTGATGACCTTGACAAAGTCCCCATTTGTCAGCGACAGCCGTCGTTTTCGTCATGTTTGCCTGACTTCAAATGCCTGAAACTTCAAAAATTTCCGGTCAATTTCCGATTTTTCCGCGTCATTCAACAATTGCCATAAATGTCACAAAGTAGCAGCAACCACTTCCGATCAATTCTCGAGATATTCAGGAAAAACAGGTGGGGGGCACAAAAAGACCCCCTTCCAGTGCGCATGTTAAACCACTGAACGCTGATGAAAGACGATTACATAGATTCAAAAAAGTACGTAAGTGACGTTCATTTTTCGGAAGAGTATTTGCATTTGCATTTTTTTTTTTGCATTTTGCAAGCAAGTTATTTTTTAGTGCAGGATCCTCTGGCCTCGAAAAATAAAAGAATTTTGATCATTTTAACCAAATTGCACGGTTTGTAAAAACAGAGGGAGACGACATTTATCTGCCTGCGGCGTTCGCTGGACCACCGGTCGGACGAAGCTCAGTCGCGGACCGACTCAGCTTGTGACTGGCAGAAGACAGACGAGAAAGAGCCACCGTCTGAGCATAAATGAGTCACAGCGGACAGACGAGAACGAATACGGACCGAGAATTAGTGACTCGCAGCAGGCAGACAAGACTGAGCCATAAGAAGGAAATTAACGACGGGGATCAGACGCCCAGAACCGAATCGCGGGCCGAAAATTAGTGACTTGGAGTGACGGAGAAGACCGATTTTTAAACCAAAATTAGTGACCTGGGATGGAAGGACGAGAGTGAGTCACCGACCGAGAATCAGTGACTCGGGACGGACGGGCAAGACCGAGTCGCGGGCAGAGTATTAGTAACTCGGGACGGACAGACGAGACCAACTCGGGGGCCGAGAGTTAGAGATTCGTATTAGACGGTTCGTAAATAATCAGCCAGGGCAGAGACGGATTACGTCCGCTGCTCGGCCCTGTTTGTTGTGATAGAACGGCACGCGGTGACTGCCCGCCGCTACGGCCGGCCGGAGAGGCACCTCGTGCACTTGCGGCTTCTCACGTTGGGCGTGGGGTCCAAAGTGGCTGGATGAACACGTGGCTGACTGTTCAGACAAGCGCACTGAAGTAACCATCTGGCGTAACCATCTGAAGTAACCATCTGTAACCATTAGGTCTGTGTAGTGAAATTCAAACGGCCAACGCGGAGTGCTGCTTGCCCTAAATGGATCATGTCTGATGGATGTTTTAACAAAACTCACATCATGGCTTTAAATTTTCCGTATCAGAAAACCTTCAGATTTCAATGTTTGCTGAACTTTTCTGAATTGAAGAGGTTTCCCTCCAAAAGCCTTTGTTTTGGAAGACTGTCTAAAGCTACCAGATACCTTCAACTCTAATTCCCACAGTCGGCACCGAAGGGAGTCAGACAAAGACGTGTAAGGACGCATTAACGCCTTAAGTACATCAATCGTGCCGCAGTGCCGCTAGGTGAATCATATCCGTAATGTTAAACGGTACTTCCTTTTTCCAGTCTTAAAATAGCTTACACCCGGGGAAACTTCTGAGCTCTTGCATCCGCATTACATCAGCCATTTTTTTTCAAATCCGTGCGTTCTCACGCTCGTTCATGGGCTAAAGCCTAGTCTTTCCAGAATTTTCGGATTGCAAAACGCCTCCTGATTGATTGCATATGATATCATAATTGCACCATCCCCTTTCATCATTTCTGTTCGTAGGTATTATATAAGCAGGGCCGGTTTTCGCTCACTAGCTATCGGCGTATCTACTGACTCAACATGTTGTGGACCACATCACGCTCATGATGTAGTGAAGTGCTAGTGCTGTGAGTGGTCCGTGTTTGACGTCAAGAATATAGGTGGTGAAAGTGGAAGCTCTGCGTGCGCGACGAATAAACGAAGAACTGGTGACAAGAACTTGTGAAAAGAAAAGTATTGAAGAAGAGAAAAATTTGGCTCAAACGAGGTCGCCAATAGTCAAACTATCACGCCAAGCAGAAAACGCTGCTACAGATCTGCGTGCTTTTTGCTGGATGTCGGGGACTACATAAGCACATTTGTTGATACCGAGAGATATTGCGAAACTCTTCTGATGGAGGTCAGTAACCCAATAACTCGAAAATCATCTACAGTGGACCATCACTATTCGCGGGGGTTATGTACGGACCCTCCACCCCTCCCTCCCCCTCCCCCGACGCGAATAAGGCGAAGCCGCGAACAGAGCGAACCTACCCCCGAAACCACTATTTTGACTGTGTAGTTCATTTCCACTATCCACATACGCTCTACGAAACTAGTAAGTGCATTTTAAGGCAAAGTTCTGCAGTAATACTTCTGGAAAAATTGCACAGATACACAGATATGGTATTACACAAGTCGTACTGGGTACAGTGTACAGTACTCACCAATGCGATGAAATTATAGTAGATCTATGATTGGGCCCGGTCTTTGCTTGGTCAATAGGAAAGGAAGAAACAAGACATATGAGAGTTTACAAAGTGACGCTACCATATGAGCCAATCAGAAGCAAGCTCTCATTGTGAGGAAAGAGCGAGAGACTTGTTTATACGGTAGAACGCATGTTTGCTGTGCCGCACAGCACATACTTATAGAAAGTGCATAGCGTAACCTTGCGCAAAAACCGAATTTTGTCACTGGAAATACGCATTAAAGGTACTATGAACCGTTAGAAACAGCTTCCGTTGAAAAATGCAGGAGGTATCCTCCTGCGATCTTTAAGATTAATTCCTCTCCAGCGCAAAACAGAAACAAGCGAATATGCGAACCCGTCAATAGTGAAGCCTCGAATAGCGGGGGTCCAGTGTATATGTACATAAATGTATGTCTTTTAACAAGCGTAGGTTTTACGACAAATCACTAGTGCGTATCATCCAACCAACGGAATAATTCGACATGTCGTTCGACCCAAGGAATAATGCCCTAACGAGTGTAATGCATTAACGAGACCCCATCAGGTCCACTTAAATGCCCTTTTTACGTCTTCCAATTCAAGAGATACCCAAAGTTATCAGACCTGCGGTTGCGCCGTCAGTCAAAGCTACAACGGCGAACCAAGCTCTGCCGTTTGCGTAAGCTCTGTTCTCTGCGATGGATCAGCCCAACGGCGAGGGCGAGAGCGACCGTTTCATCACGGCGACTCAGCAAAGAGGCCGGAAGTCCCGGCGCCCTCTGACCTCGCCGCGACCGCGCCCGTTCGGGACCAGAGCCGCGGCGACCGGGCCGGGCGGCGTGGTGTGGGCGCGCCGGCCGGCACCTGCGGCCTGTTTCAGCACACCGGTGTGGCTGGCCGCCGGTGCTTCCCACGGTAGCCAGCCCTGGGGCCAGGCCACCGGAGCCCGCAGGGGTCTGGGGCCGAGGCCGAGCCGGCCGGTAATGCTGGCGAAACCGCACGCCTCTCCCGAGGACTGGAGCACCGGGGACTGGAGCGCCGGGGAGGCCTGCTAACGGGCTGGACGGAGCCCGAGGTCCAGTAGAGCCGGTACGGCGGTGGTACGTTGCATGCGCAATGTAACGAGTGTTTTTAGACGTGCACCTTTGCTCGAGAAAAGGCACGTGCGCAAAAGAGAGCCATAGAAGTGCGTCCAATGTTCGCAGTACCTTAGAACGATGTGAAATTTTTAGGTTGACCTAGTTTTCCCGATTCCAAGTTGACACTTTGACGCCAGGTGTTTGCAAAAGCCAAATATTAGAACATGGGCGTGATAGTCGATCACGCTCGTTGCGTTCTGGGCCATGAAACGTTGCGGAGCGCCGGTCGCTTCAACTGCGGTATCAAAAGCCTCGGAACAGACCGGCCCTATGTCTTAGGAGTGTACGGCAAGCAGACCGACTTGACCCGGAATCTACAAGTACAGATGCAGAGTGCAGACCCAATCAGCATTCAGCGAGAGAGAGAGAGAGAGACAACTACAGCTGGGACTTGCTCACGTCAGGACTCAGCTACGCCTTGAGTTGGTACCACAGCCAACGAGAGTCAGCCATGGAGCGTGCTGCGGATATTAGTGGCAATGTCGCTGGTAAGCGGAGCGTCTTGAACTTAGCAATAACGTTTAGAAATGCTCCGTTTTTATTGGATCATCGGCTGTCGTTAGGCCCATTCATTCCTCAAAATTTCCGGCAGCATAGTTTTTCGCATAACATTCACTGCACGGGCAGACAAGGGGTGTATTCCCGGTGAGCTTAAAGTCTTGAACGGATCTGGCCCACTTTAGACAGAGTAAAGGCTGGTCGTGGCACTGGCATCTCCCAGGTCGCCGCGGCGGTTTGACCTGACCGACCTGAGCCCTGTGAGACCTGTGCAGGATGTCCCGAGCGAGGCGCGATAATACGACATGCCGCGGCCAGCCGCCGCTGCGCCGCCGCCTGGTGAAAGTGTTTTCAGGGGGTGGCGGGCGGCCGCGCGCCGACCGTCAGTCGGCCACGAACGGCCGTACGGGTGGTGTGAGTGTGCAGCCACGGACAGGCGTTTCACGGGCCGTACCGGGGCCGCCGGCCGCGGCCCAGTCAGCAGGCAGACGCCGTCCGGCGGTTCGGCCAGTCGAGTCTGGTCTGGGAGGCCGACTGGCCGAGAACAGTCGGCCAAATTGGCGAACTTCGACTGGGATTCCGCCCGCCGGGTGGGAGGTGAACAGCTGGAACCGGGACTGCTCGGTGGTCCTCGAAAGTTCACTTCGCAGCCTAGAACTGGGCGATTTGTGTCTGCCACTTGGAGTCCGTCGATTCTGGCTCGCCCGGCGGAATCTACCGACAGGAGTTCGCTCTGAGGTAAGGCTTGGTTGGATTATTTCGCCGAGCGCTGTCTGGGCACCGCTTCCGAGCTGAGCGCTGGTGGAAAGTCAATCTGCTGCACTGCACTTGTATAAAACTGTTTAAATCGGCATCTTTTGTTAGTTTGCGGAAGACCGTGCTACATTGTTGAAAGTCAAATGTGCATGGGCTGCAAAATTTGTGCAGGCATGCGTCCCATGAGAACGAAAATCAGACGCAGGAAATATAGAACTGGGAAAAAAATTATCGTGCAGTTCAAACGCAGCCATGGCAGGAAAGTACAGGCAGTGCAGGCTGCGGCCTTGACTCCGATTTTCTGCAGCGGGGCTGCGTATCGCGTCATCTGGGCAGGAGTCGCAAATCGGCGTCCTGTGTGCTTAGGCTTCCCTGGAAAATGCTACGGGACGGATATAATGTAGTTCATTGGAGCCCCGTTTCGGCGGCGGGGGCGAGCGGTGCCGTTCCCAGCGGGCCCGGACCGAGCCGTAAATAGGCGCTGCTGCCGGCCTCCCGCCGAGCAGCAGCGCCCAGCCGGACCGCGCCGGCCGGCAGAGCGGCGACCGAGGCGTCCCTGGCCCGCACCCGCAGGCGGCGGACGACCCTGACTCGAGTCTCGTGACTCCTGACTGTCGGGCTCGGCAGTCAGGAGCCGCCGCTCCACTGGCCCCTCGACCTCGCTCTGGTGCTTGTTTGGTCGGTGCTGATGTCGTCACAGGCTTGGAAGAGCGCCACCTGTCAAATGTTGATGGACTTGCGGCATAGGAACAGTCTCGCGGAAAGCCTAATCATCTCTTAGTCGCGGGGGTGATGCTGAACGTTTGGGCCCGCGTTCAAAAGTCGTTTGGAGCCCGTTGGAAAGCGGAATGTAGTCGTCCTCACCGCAGGGCCTCACCAACTGTTCTTTTCAATTATTCAAGTTCTGTCCCGATCTGCAACGCTTTCTCGATTGGGCTTGCGCAACACCTGATGCCGCCGATGCCGTTCTGTTGTTGAGGCATAACTCGCCGAGGCCCGCCCAGCCAGACCTGGCTGTGGCCCGCATCTGGGGTCCCGATGTCCAGCGTAGAGCTGGTCCCTCTTGGGGACAGCAGGCGGACAGGGCCGAGTCGAGCACATCGCCAGCGGCTCGGCCGGGCTATGCGCCGCCGGGGATTCGGGGAACCGGTCGCCTGGCCGGGCGTCGAGGGCGTCGCGTCTGGTCGGTCTGTTTACTGGAGCGGCGCCGGCCGGCGCGCTCGTCCAGTGGCCGTCTGCGGACTGGCTGGCGGCGGGCGGGCCCGCGGGCGGCGCCGCCGGGGGAACCAGGCGTCGTCCTGTCCCGGCACGCCGTGGCGTGTGCCGGGACTTAACCACGGACAGCGCAAGGTGTCAGTCCGATCCGAGTGTGGGTGACGTCATAGCCGGAGCTGGGAAAGATTTTGTGATGTGTTTGCCGGTGTGACGGTTAAAAGCGTAGGCGCCAGCTGTCGTTCTGCGTGGAAACCTTTAACGTAATATAGCGAGCTGCAAGGTTAAATGGGCAGTTTCTGCATGCATAATAAGATGGCGTGTGGATTTCCACGGATACGTGGATATGGTCATATGTTGGCCAAGACATAATCGACTCACTGATAATCGACTGACGTTCTATCAAAACGACCGAGTTCTGAATCTCCTTTTGTTGTATCGCAGCGAGACGTGAGAGCGCAGAATTGAGGCTCTGATGAGCCTCCAAAGGTGAGGTCTATCAATCGCGAAAACGCCCACATAAACTTCCAATTGAATCCCTCCGTAACGAGTGTACAGCGCGAAGCAGGCTGCTGTCGCAGTGTGTATTTCTTCTTGAGATGATGTTAGCGCTCACGTCACCTCCCGGGTAAGCACCGCAGCGACGGTGGCACACGACGGCCGGGACTGCAGAAATCTTCCGTCTTGTCAGGCTGCAGATGCACTGCACCGCTGTCCCGTCCGAGCCGAGCGGAAAAACAAACAGCCGCCTGGATCAACAGTGCCCGCCGCACGACCGGCCCGGCCGGGTGGCGGCCGCGGCGGCGCCTGCAGCGTCCAAAGCCGCTCTGGGAGCCCGCCTGCTCGGACGTTTAATGATGATTGTCTGTATGGACGTTTGCATGGGCTCGTTTGCGCCGTTTGTCGCCGGCGGCGCGAGAGGCGCGAGACCGGCCGACCCGCCTTGACGACCGCCCTTTCCGTTGGGCCACCTGACTTCCGACAGCAGTGCAGCGCTGCAGCCGGGCTGGCTGCCGCTGGACAGCCTAGGGGCGGTGGCATGTCGTGGCGGCCTGGCGAAAGGCTCATGGTATTGCTCAGCGTGCCTCGTTTGTACATTAATCCATTAACCTTATCCCCATACCCATAACGCTGGTACGCATTCCCGTATTGGGGGGGGGGCTTAATCGGCTCCCCCTCGAGATCTCAAGAACTGCCCATCCGATTTGAGTGCAACAAGCGGCAATCGACTTGTCATGACATCAACTGCATTTTCCCAAAAAGAAATTTCGAAAATCTTATCAGGGGTGGATACAGGGGACAAAATAGCTAGAAGGGAAGTATATTTGGACTGGTTATGATTCCGATGATTATTAACCGATTTTGATGCAACTGACAAATCGAGACCTAATCGATTGGGATTTTCCTTTGGCTTTTACGTTCAAGATTTCGAGGAGGTGCATTAGCGTTTGCAGGGAGTCAAAGAATGGGGAGAATAATTTTTGAAAACTGAATGAACACAAAAACTTCAAATATTTCTCAAAGTTTTTACTCGTCATTCTATGCTTCAGAAGTACACATTGTCCCAGAATCGTACATTGTCCCTATACTGTCGGCATAAGCGCCACCAGAGGCATGAACAAGGCGATTTATTGATCGGATTTATTGTGATCATTTACCGTGATCGGTAGCTCCGCTGGTAGAGCGATGGTCTTCCCGTCCTGGCAAGACGGGTTCGAGTCGCTTCGGCGCTCGTGATTACCACACGGTCGTGTCGCAGCCTTGGCCTCAGGTTAAACTTTCGCTACAAAAAAATCCGTTGCCTGGAATTGTGCGATCGGGTGTAAGGGTCACAGTCTATTCAACAAGCTCTGCTTTGTACGGGCTCCGATCCCTGACATAGCCCTATCAAATCACTTGGATAAAATTTATTTAAAAAAACTGCCATGGTCTCATGTTCATCAGGGAAACCAACAACCTTTGACACCGAACAACTTCAGATGACCTTAAGGTCGTTTGGAATGGCCTTGGGTCCAGGGGTGTCGATTTATATTCTTCTGAGAAGGCCCTGACCTTTCGAATTTGATTTGCCTCCCCCCTGCTGGTTTGGGCCTCCCAGTATTTTCTGCCGGTTTTCAAGGGAAATGGGAAATAACAATGAAAAGAACGGCCGCAACAGATAAGAAGTACACTGAACGTACAGAATAAAGCTATTTATCTATCTATCTTTCTATCGTCTATCTATCTATCTATCTATCTATCTATCTATCTATTTAGGTATACATATATATGTATATGTGTATATATATATATGTATATTTATATTTATATATATATATATATATTTGAGGACAAATGCAATTCTAATTCGATAAATAGTGTCAAGAAACTTATAATTTTCCATTGGCCAAAACAAAGTGGGCTAAATCCGTAAAAAAAGAAACCCACAGTGGTGGGGAGTTCAGGCTGTCGGCCCTCGACTCGCCCCCCCCCCCCCAGTCATTTACAGAAATCGACGCTCCTGCTTGGGTTCACGTTATGGTGTTTGAAAACGCTTCTTATCATTTAAATCGAATACATTTCTAAAAGTCCTGTTTATGACCATCGTGATATAGCGTTACGTGCACGAACAGGTCATGCCTCCATGACCCGAGCTAATATCGGCCTGAAACTTGAAACGCAAATAGAGGGACACAAACTGCTGAGTCATATATGTCCCATACTTTTATTGTGAAAATTGGCGTTAAAAGTATTCACATAAAGCCAAATGTTGACTTTTGGCGTTGACGTGACCTTGTGAAGTGGTGTTGGATCAGCAAAAATATTTTTTTTTGTATGTTTGTCTCGTTACTTACCTACATGTTTTATAGAACGGTTTACTTCCATCTTTGAAAACTCATTTTTGGCAGCCTTTTTTCTTTTGCCTTCGACAGTGCCAGAAAATAGCCTGAGGTGCATCCCGAAAACGCGGCCTGGCTTGTACCAGATTTCTAACTGCCCGCGTGATAGTTGAACTAGTGGCGATCTCGCTCGTGCCAGTCTTTCTCGCGAGTCAGTCAGAGATAAAATCTTCTTGGCCCAACTTCTGTTCACTTAAGTCATCCACCAAACACCGACACCTCTGTGTAGTGTGGGTGACCCACACTACACAGAGGTCCTTCCACTATGGCTTCAAAATCACAAGAGTCTACCTGACGACGAGCGGATCGCTATTTATACTCCTTACAAACGGAAACGATCTGGGCCAGGAGGTGCAAACTGACGTGATGTCAACCAATGAGAGACGGTGACGTTATCAAACAAGGAGCGTAAAACGGTGGCGTGAAGAGTTCTAGACCAATGAGAGTTGGCGGCAGTGTGTAGCGATACCAAGAAACACCAGACGCCAGTCTGTATTGTTTGTCGCTTGCAATGACTTTTCGCGGGAAGTATCGAGTCTGATAAAGAATGCCATTAAGCGCAACATTCCCATTGTTGAAGGCAAGAAGACCTTGGGCATCCCAGACGCCTTTGTCTGTGACATGGGCATCCCAGACGTCTTTGTGACGACGAACTCGGCCTTGAACAGCTGAACAGTGGGACCGTTTTACAGACGGAGATATTTACAGGAATGCTTTAGAATTTTACTTCATATTACTTTAGAACCGAAGAATGTTTGGAGTTCGGAATTAATTTTGTTACATGGCTCCGTCTCTGGCAAAAAATAACGCTATGAAAATTTGGCATAATACTGAACCCTATTCCCGGAGGGACTAGTCAGTATGGTCGATTTCCGGCAGGGGGGCGGATTCGGCCTCCCCTGAGATCTCGAGGGGGGCCAGTTTTATCGATTTCACATCCGATTTCATCGCAACAAACGGCAATCGATTTGTCATGACGTGAGATACATTTTTATGGAAAGAAATTTTCAAAATTTTGAAATGTGTGGATACAGGGGGCAAAAATGTCAAAATCAGGGGTATTTTTGGACTTCTTATAACTCCGCTGTTTATCGACCGATGTCAATGAAACTGGCATGAATCGAGAGATTATGGATATGGCTTTTACCATGGGTACACAAATCTGAAATTTTGAGAAAATTCATGGGCGTTCACAGGGTTTCAAAAATAGGAGGATTAGTTTTCTAACAACTGAATGAGCAAAAGAGGCAAAAACACTTTTTTGACTTCTGCTAGTCATGTTATGCTAAAGAACTACAAATTGCATTACATTGTTTGTATAATGTTAGCATAGGCGGTGCCAGAGACATGAAAAAGGGGAAACTGTCAAGGTCACACGTTCTTCAGATCAACTTGTGACCTTTGACCTTAAATGACCCCCAGTGACCTTGGTGTCATTTGGAATGATCTCGTGTGCATTGAACATTATCTGTAAACGTTTTCAATCATTTGAATTCACTCTATTTCAAAAATTTCATTTCATGGTTATTGCGATATGGGTACGCGCACTGACATTTTAGGTCATAGCTCCGTGACCCGACCTGATATCGAGCTGAAACTTGATACGCAACTAGAGGGTGCCGTTCTACGTCATATATATTCCGTGTTTGGCATTTGAAAAAACGGCGCCGAAATTATTGCAAAAAAGTAAATTTTGACTTTTGACCTTGACCTGACCTTGTAGAATGACCTCAGATAAACAAAATTACATCTGCACATTGCCCAACTATTTAGCTATACATCCATATAAAGTTTTGAGTTTTATCTTAAAATCTCTGTTTTTGGCAGACATTTTCCTTTTACCCTCAACATGGCCAAAAATGGCCTGAGGTTCCTCCCAAAAATGTTGCCTGGCTCCGCCCCTGTGCAAAATAGAATTTTGAAATTTCGTCACTGCACGTAGAAAGCATAGCTAGGAAACGTGACCAAGTTTCGTGAAGCTGCGTTAAAAAGCCTGGAATTGGCAAGCAAAAAACCCGAGGGGGGCGGATTCAGCACCCCCTGCCGGGAATGGGGTTAAATAAAATAGATAGGAAACGTGACCAAGTTTCCTGAAGTTGTCCCAAAAACCCTGGAAATGGCGAGCAACAAACTGGAGGGGCTTCTCAAGCCTCCCCTCCCCCCCATAAGGGAAAAGGGTTAATCCCGATCCGTACCGTCGCCGCGTTACTCATCGCTGTGCATCGCTGGCCGGTCACCCATCGTGCGGGGAACAGATGGGGATGTTGTGCACGCGCCGTCGTGGAGCTTACTGAGTCGATCAAAGCCGGCGGCGCGTTCAGAAGTCGAGTTTCAGCCCGTCATGCTGCTGCGATCTGGCACGGTTTAACGGCGTGCCGCAGTGCACGGGAGATGAAAGGCCGTCAGCTGAATGGCACCAGCTGGGCAGAGCGTATGGGTCTTGGCAACCTCGACGCTCCGACCTGGGAAGTGTCTCCATCCGCTCTTTGTGGCGATAAGGCTCTGGGACGCTGACGGCTATCAGCGAGAAGCTGAAATCTTCATGAAATGAGTGAGCGATGAACGTTTCAATCCAGCGAGGAAAAATGATCGCTTTGGTCAAAGGTAGATTTAGGCATACCCGATTTCAAAGGCAAAGTGGCATGTTAGCTGGCAATGGCAACGCACTTGCCAAGAAAGGACGGGATCTAAAAGTCAAGCTCGTGACGAAAATGTTAAAGTCATATGATTTAATTAAACTGTATCCGCTACCGGTGCAAGCTTCAGCTCAGATCTTTCTTCGTTCCTAGATCTTTCTTCGTTTGCTAGATGTTGACGGTTGAATGTGAACAACAGTTTATCACCGGCATGATTATCTATTTCCACCGCTACCTAGCTGCGCTGCCTGACACCCTCTCACCCACATGACTGATCACTTTAGGCGGGTCCGACACCATGCCCCTGGGTCTGTGGCGGCCGCCAGTCCCGGCGATCCGGTCCGGTCCGCTGACCAGATGGTCTGTCGACGCTGAAGTCCTCCCCCGGCCGCCTGACGACGTCTCCCAGCACCGCTGATAGCGTTCAGTTGTTCCTTCCGTAGGCAGGGCTCTGACATATGGTGTGCCGCGCGGCCCGGGCTCTGTACAGAGGTCAGCCACTCTTCACGCATTCATACTGCTCTATCGGTACACGGCAGGGGTGCCGACATGTGGAGTCGGAGGAATTCCGACTCGCCGTGACGTTCAGATGGACGCAAGAGAGCTCTCACGTCTGTGGTTAGCGGGTCTGCCTCTTGTCCATGGGCAGGGTATGAATTCTGCCAGGCCTTTTTTAAAGAATTTTGAGCGAGGGGTGGGGAAAATTTCAACGATATGACCGATCACAAGACGCATTCACCTAACCTAACCTCAAATTCGGATTTCTTCTCGGATTTAAGCCGCTTTATTTTAACCCTATTCCCGGCAGGGGGATGAATGCGCCTTCACTCGGGTTTTTGCTTGCCGATTCCGGAGTCTTTGACGCTTTTGACGTTTTTGGGGACACCTCAGGCCATTTTTGGCCTTGTTGAAGATAAAAGAAAATGGCTGCCAAAAGTAGTTTTTTTTTAAGATCGGACTTAAAACTTTGTATGGGCATATATTTAAATAGTTGAGCAAGCAAACTAATGTAATTTTGTTAATCTGAGACCAGTCCACGAGGTCAGGTCAAGGTGAGAAGTAAAAATTTGGTTTCACAATAATAATTTTGGCACCATTTCTCCAAATGTCAAACCCGGAATATACATGACGTACAGGAACGGTCTTTACTTGTGTCTCAAGTTTCAGGTTGATATCAGGTTAGATCACAGAGCTATGACCTGAAATGTCAGTACGCTTGCCCTATATCACGACAGCCATAAAATGGAATTTTAGAAATAAAGTAAATTAGGCTGACTGAAAATTTCCAAACAATATGAAATGCATTCAAGATCATTCCATGTGACACTAAGGTCATTGGAGGTCATTTAAGGTCAGAGGTCGTACATTGGCCTGATGAACATATGACAATAACAGTTCCCCTTTTTCATGTCCCTGGCACTGCCCATGCTAACATTATACAAGCAATGTAATACGATTAGTATTTCAACATAACATATCAAATGAAAGTTGAAAAAGGTGTTTTCAACTTTTTTACTAACTATTCGGTTTTAAAAAACTCATCCTCTCATTTTCAAAACCCTATGAACGCCCATGAATTTTCTCAAACTTCCAAGTATATGGACCGATGGTAAAAGTCCCAGCTCCCGATTTTCATGCCATCCATCCCGACATCCATGCCAGTTTTATCAAAATCGGTCCATAAGCAGCAGAGTTATGTTAAGTCCAAAAATGCCCTCCATGTTGACAATTCAATCAATAAAGTACGGACAATTCAATCAATTCAACAGCAATTCAGTAAAGTAGTAGCGGGCATGATAAAAGCAAAATACTACAGTGAAGGCTCCGATTGAATTGTTTTGTTTGCATATGTTAAGAAGAGTATGGTCGGTGAATGTGAGTGACAGAATTGATGCTGTGTATTTGTAAAACTTTGATAAGGAGCCGAGATGGCTCGAAACAGTTAGTTTTTGGTACATAATTTGCTACTTCGAAGTGTGGTTCATCTCCATATATATATATATATATATATATATATATATATATATATATATATATATATATATATATATATGTGTGTGTGTGTGTGTGTGTGTGTGTGTGTGTGTGTGTGTGTGTGTCTGTTCTGTTTTACTTATCAAGTTTATTGCTCATGGCGGCAAACAATACAAAGGCCGCGCGTGCCATTTAAAGGTCAAATTCTTTGGGCGCAACTACTGAAATAGATCGATAGATGTGCGTTAATATTTCAGCGCTTCTAAGAATGTTTGAGGAGGACGCCGAAGATCCGGGAAGTTCCTTTGGATGCCTCTAAAGTATCTCCTTCAATTCATCATTCATCCAGAGGGCCCATTGGAGTGTGCTGTGGGGCCCTGAAGCTTTTGAGGGTCTGTCACCATTTTTACAGAACCCTCAAACTTTCAGATGATTTTTTAACCGGACGAGGAAGTATTTCAGCGGTTCGAATTTATTTACTGACTAGTGCCCCTGTCTGAAAAAAAGTTGTAAAATGCTTCATCAGACCAGGGGCAGGTCAAGGATTTCGGCGCGGGAGTGGTGAATGGTCGTTGAGGGCCCCCTTCCCCTCCCCCATTTTCCTGTTCTTCAGATGTTAAAAAACCTGAATTGGGAGTTCAGCGGATGTGGTCAGCGTGACCGGTCGTGTATCCGCTCGCTCCGTGCCCCGGGCGCCTACACGGTACCTAATGCGCGCAGGCGGGCGACCAGGAACAAGTGCCGCGAGAACACTTTCTTACTTTCTGGGTGATCTGCAGTCATTTGTTTATATGACGCTAGACCCCGATGTTCAGAGTCTAGCGACTGCGGTGCCTGCTGCTGCTTTACCATAAGAAGCAAGTGACTGGCTTCAGCCCATTCTATCTGCTACGTCGGCGTCTCATGAAAAAAACAGCAGTAAACCGGCAAAGGCGTGACCATCCGTACAAAAAAAAACCTGTTCATCTGCCCTCGTCCAAAACTATGATGGAGCCAAGCCGTCAGATGGCCGAGACGGAAGCCGAGAAAAACGTGACCGCTCCGAATCAGGGGAGTCTGTACCGGTAAACAAACGGGGCGCTACGAGCCGGGAGGACGAGTCTCCGCGGCTGCCGGCTCAGATAAACCGTGTGTAACAAAGTTCACGTCATGGCTTTAAAGTTCCCGTATGAGAACACCTTGAAGTTTCAATGTTCCCTATTTTTTTCTAAATCGTAGAGGTTTCCCTTCAAAAGCCTTTGGTTTAGAAGACTGTCTAAAGCTACCAGATGCCTTCAACTCTAATGCCCACAGTCGGCATAGAAGGGAATCGGACAAAGACGTCTGAGAACGCATTTACGCCTTATGAACTCTCATTGGTCTTATGAACTCTCAACGCGACGAATAAACGAAGAATCGGCGAGAAGAACTTGTGGAAAAAGAGGTACTGAAGGAGAGAAAAAATTGGCACAAACGAGGTCGCCAATAGCCAAGCTATCACACCAAGCAAAAAACACTGCTACACCGCGATTTAAAGAGCTTTACAGAGCGGGCCATGGAGCGCCTTGAGGAAAATATCTCAAAAAGCATCTCAAAAGATTCGCATGAGTTCAGGGTAGCCATGGAAACAAAATTTGAGGCCCTGTCCCGTCGAATCAGAGACCTCGAAAAGCACGTCATAAACAGGGACCTTCAGTTAGAAGACAAAAAAATCCCACGATACAAGCGACGAAGTAAAGCAAATAAAAGATAGGGTGAGGACGTTGAAATCAATTCGCGTCTCCCCTGTCTCATCTTCTCCGGGACCATGGCGCCACGCCTTGCCGCCCAGTCGCCGCCGCCCCCGCCCAGAGGTGGCCGTCGGAGTCCGACCCAGGTCGGCTCGGACCGAAAGGACATCCCCGAGCTCGTGACCTCGACTCTGAACCAGTGTATCAACGGCATTAACTTGGAAGCCAGTGACATTGACAGGATGCACCATTAGCCAAGATCAAACAAGGTAATTGTCAGATTCATCAGATTAGGGCAAGGGAGCGCTCGAGACCAAATTATGTGGAGAATGATGGAGCTGAGAGACAAAGATTTTTTCGCTGATGAAAACCTGACACGTCGCCGGGGTGAGATTTTCCGCAGTCTTCAGCAGTCAGAGAAGGCTGGGAAAATTTGTACAGTTTTTTTTCTCGGCGGACATGTCTTCTTCAAGCCATAACAGCATGCAGTCGTTGTCCTGTAGATTTGGTGTGTAAGCTATGGGAAGTAGGTCTGGCGGTGACCCGTCAGTCTTCTTCCTGCGAGACGTGCGAGTGATAGTTTTACACACGGCGGTTTTGCTTTCCATGCGCGCGTGCTTTTCAGTTTTGTCGTGCTTCACCCCTCTATGTTTGTACTGGCTGCGCCCCTGCTGATGGCTTGTTTCATCCGGGCGTGGACAGGTGTACGTGAGTGCAGGTGGGTGAATTTTGGCAGAGTATTATTGTTTCATGTTTTTTTTTTCTCGCCGTTTTTAGCCCGCGTGTCCGAATAAGATTATCATACTTGATTGATGGATCTATTTGCCCATCTTTTCTCTCCAGGCTGCTTCCCTTAGACAAATTTGAAAATAGATGATGTGATGCCTGGTGTGAAAATATGTTCTATGAACTGCCGAGGCTAGCTGATCTTAACCCGCTGCCGGGTAGGGGGGAGGTTGACCGCCCCCCTGAGGTTTTTCCGAGATTGCGAGAGAAGGAACAAATGTATTGCCACAAAACTTCGTGTGCCTTCTGCATGATCATTTTTACACCTTGTATCCAATTTTTGACCTCAGGTCATGTAAGGTGTCTGACCTAGGTGAGGTCATGTGGACATATGTCCAAAAAAAGTTTAGCACCCTGTTACGTTTTCGCATAACATGATATCACAATAAATCCTTTAAGGGTTAAAGATTTTGATAGACGCAATAAATCTGCTATCTCGGATTTTTTGGAAATGTCCAGGTCATTGACCTAAGGCTAGCCTGTGTTCAACATAAGTCGTCGTTTTCTTCGAAAATTTAAAAAAATTGAAACAATTTGAGAGTAGGTAAATCCAGACATCCAGTTCCCGTTCATGACTAAAATTTCAATGGCCTCCAAATACTGACCTGAGGTCATGTCATGAATAACTGGCATGAATCAAAATGCACTGTCACCAAAATCGGCGATGAATGACTCAGATCGGGTTGAAACTGGCAGAACTGGCTCTCACAGTTGCGACTCATACCAGGAAGCTCAAAATGTTTTGGGAATAAACAGACTTTCGCGAATGAAGCTTCGCCAGTTGTGTAGATTGATAACTGCTGAATTTTTTTTAATTTAAGCATGACAAATCATCCCAAGAACCACTAGGATCAAGAAATAGAACTTGGAATAGTATCTCGCGAAAATAAAAGAACACTAAAATTAGTTCCCGTTTATTTCATACCGCCTTCGTCGGCGGCGCCCGCCTTGCAACGTTCCGAAAATCGCCGTGTCGTAAACTCAACGTTTCCGTGTATATATTACAGAAACCAGAGAAATTACGCGTGTATCGGCATCTGCGGACTTTTACCTGTCCTTAGATTTCATCTAGATTTCATTAGTCACAGCCCCTGAGATTCAGGCCGTTTCTTGGTCTCATGCAGACGGCTATGGGAAAACATATATAAGGCGTAAATGGCTTACGTATTATCCAAAATTAAGAATGAGATCAGTTTCGAGCTCGTCTCGTCGCGAGCTTTCCAGCGGTGTGCTTATTTTTTATCGTGCGACCAACCGTTCGTGAGTTAGAGAGGGGACGGCCAACCACCCTCCCAGTCGCGCGTGCATGGCGTCGATCCACAGCGGGGCGCGGTTTAAAAAGAGACGAGGTGTGTTCCATTTTTTTGCGAGAGACTGATTTTCACCTTTGCTTTATTCAAGATGTACACTATCGAAAGGGGAAGAAAACTCGTTTAGGAATAGCTTGGGAAATGATATTATCATTGTACCATGCACAGGTAACACAAGGAGTGTAGCAATTTTGACTTATAAGATCCAGGCGGATTTCTCTGACATAGGGTTACTAAGGTGATAGAAAACCAGGACCTAGTCGACATATATAGATCGAGAAACGAATGTACGAAACGACTTACCTGGCGAATTCAAAACCCTGTTGTTAAAAAAGCCCGCCTGGATTTCTTTCTTACCTTGAACAGCTCAAAAGGTCGGATACTAGATGCGGGCATTCGTGCCGGATACCGAACGGATCACTCGATTGTGACGTTGACCTTAAATGTAACAGACCAACCCGGGGAAGAGAACTTTTGAAATGTAACATCTCACTGCTTCGAGGCACCCAATATCTTATGCAAATTAAGGCCACGATAGCTAAGATCGTAACCCAGTATGCTATACCATTATTCATGGAGACATTCCTGGCAGAAAATAAACACGCAGTCCAGTTCACGATAAGCGATTCCCTTTTTTCCAAGTTCTTATGATGAACCTGAGATCCGAAACCGTCTCGTGCGCCATTCATGGAAAACGGCTACGACAAAGAAGAGAGCAATTCCTTACGAAAGATGTAAACGAGATAGAGAGTCAACCTGATGAACATTCGAACGCAGTTTTGGCGGAGGAATTGAGAGAAAAGGAACAGCAGCTGGAAGAATTAAGACAAGATAGAATAGATGGCACTACACCAGTCCAATAACACCGTGCTTGCAAATACCCTAAAGGCTAGTTTCGGACCACAGAGCCGTAATGTCCCATTTGCAAGTTCACTTCAGTAAATTGTTCGAGACAGTACCAAACCCAGAGATTGAAAACGCTCAATGACACCGATGTCACTGAGGTGGAACAACATGTAGAATTAGAGGAATTAAGCCAAGCTCATAAACCATGAAAAATGGGAAAACACTGGGCATTAATGGATTCCCTGCTGAATTCTTTAAAATGTTTTGGAGTGACCTCAAGCACTTCTTCTTGCGGTTGTTTGCGGAATGTTTCGTCAGTAGAAACATGCCGCAAACCATTAAACCTCATCCCGAAATCAAACATGCCTAGAAACCAAATTAACTCGTACCGCCCTATAACGCTTTTAAATGTGGGTACAAGATATCGTCAGGAGTGGTAGCCAACCAATACAAGAAAGTGCTGCCGGGTCTGATAGATCCCGCGCAGGTTTTCTGAGAAACCGGTTTCTTGGCCCCAACATTGGAAATATGTTTGACATAATGCATTAGTTAAAGGAAGTAAAACGTCACGGACTGCTCATTTTAGACGTCGAAAGTGCCTTCAACCCTATGTCATGGTCATTCATTCCAGATTTTTTGAGAAGACGTCAATTTCCATCCAGCTGTATTTTCTGGTTTGATATTTTGTATGTGCAGTCCTTTTCAAGGATTCCATATAACCAGCATCTATCCGAAAAAAATTGAGCTGCACAGACCATGTCGTCAAGGTGATCAGCGCACTTGTTACCTGTTTTTGTTGGCAATTGAATGCCTTGCAAAGAAAATTCGTGATAACAATGGCATCAAAGGCATAAAGACGGACATGCTGATAACGCGCTTTGTCTTCTGGACGAGACATTAACAGCGTACGAGCCGTTTTCTATGAACCTGGCGTGTTTTCCAAGTTCTCTGGCCTCAGGCCAAATATAGAAAAGACGCACGCAGCGTGGGTAGGACACCTAGACAACAGCGTTGTAAACGTGTGTCCTGAACTGCAGCTGAAGTGGGTGACGAAGATGAAAGTATAGGGCCTTTTCTTTCACAACGACTGATAACATGTGTCACGACAATTATTATGACAAGCTAGAGGCTATTAGGAGAACCATTCGAGCATGGAATGTATGTACTCTGGCTATAGATGGGAAAATCGTTAAGTCTCTTCTGTTGTCAGAACTGACTCACTTGTTCACGTCACCGTCTTCGCCTCCTTCAAATCATCTTCAGGAGCCAAAAACATTTATGTTTTGTTTGATCTGGAACCGAAAAAGGGACAGGATTAAGAGGCAAACAATGGTGAAACCACGAATTAAGCGATGTATGGCAATTATTGACTTGGAATCCCAGATTGCTGCTTTGAAGATGTCTTTGGTCAGGCGACAGATGATCTCAACGCATAAATGGACAACACTTTTCCATCCCTTCTGGAGGAGATCGTTTTTCATCTCGGAGATGAACGCAGAATCACTGCGTGGCGTTGCCAGCACAATGGGCAGTCCTTTCTTGAAGGAGGTCGTCCTGGCCCTCGCAACATTTAATGAGGCCTACGAAATTCAGGACGAGGTCATCAGCGCATGTTCAGTCTGGTTCTCATACCACAGCGAGGACGGGAATACGAGGCTGGCATGCGTGCGGGATTCGGTATTTGAATGATTTTCTGGGAGGAGATGGGACTCTTATGAGTTGTAATGACTTTCGAGTTAAATTTAGACTTAACACAACGCATCTTGATTATGTAGGGCTTATGGAGAGCCTTCCATTAGGCTGAGGCAGTCAAGGCAAATATTAACTCAGCAGATTATACATCCAGTTGTGAGTTATATATTGATGAAGAATACGGGAGCAAGAGACATCTATGGTGTTCTTGTGGAGTGGAAGACCAGAGAAGAGAATAATATCTGGGAACGAAAATGGGAAGGCTTGTTCCCGCACATTAACTGGAGCAAAGTATATTACGATAAGATGACGCCACATCGTCTAGCAGATACAGATCTATTAATTTTAAGCTACTAGCTAGGATTCAGGTCACACAAGCTCTGCTGCATGAAATTGGAATAGAACAGACAAAAGTATGGAAAAGCTGCAACATGGAAAGTGAAACTTTAATGCATAAATTCTGGAGTTGTCGCGTTACTAAACGTTTTTGGGTATACATCGAGAGGTATCTGAGACAGATCAACGTGCTAGAGAAAATCAAAACATAAGTGCAAGGGATGTAATATTCGGCACAAATATAAGTCTCATGGTAAGTCATGCATTTGCGGTGGCAAAATGTATGATAAGCAAAGGGTGGAGCTTAAATAAGGATGTATTCATTAACAAATTAAAGGTTAATCTTAGGATGAAGCACGTTATGTCTGTTACGTCCGATTTATTACGTTAGACCCGTCTGTTAGTTTGTTACGAAGAATACTGAGCACAAATTCCGCATGAAGTGGAGAAATGTTGTTCATCCGGCAGAGTAAATACGGCAAGAACGACAGGAAAAGGAGTTTTTTTCTGTTTTGACCGAATTTCACATATTTGGTTGTCATGCTAGGCAGATGGTGCTTGACGAATGCTTGGTGTAGCATATTTGGTAGCGTCTAGTTCATGCTTCGATGTTCGGACGCGGATAATGAATTAGCCCTTTAGTAGGAACAACTGGAAAAAAGGTGAATCCATGCGGGTTCAGGCGAAATATTTTATACCATTTTGTGCTACCATATACATACGATGAAACCGAAAAAAATTCAAGCGCGTCGCGTTATTTGAGAAAGTTTTTCGTTTTATTGCCGTGCAAAGTGGCCGTCATATGACAAAAAAACGCGGGATTTTAGGTGCTGCGTCCCTCCCTGTCTTTGAAATCCCGTGTCCATATCTGAGAGTTTTTAAACACTTGGTCAGGATGGTCCAGGAACCTCTGCCACCTCGTATTTTCTGGAAGCTTTTTTTGACAACTTAGGTAAGCTTAGGTTAGGTTTCCTCTGGCAGCTATAGAAGCATTTTTGGTGGCCTCGGATCTTCTGTCGTGTCATGGTTCTCTAGTGATCTCAAGTTCTTTGTACAGTTTCATGCGTCCTTCGGGACGTCTGAGGCGCCCCTTGGGCAGTTTCAGGAGCATTTCGGACAGTTTCAGGGACCCATCTGGCAGTGTCAGGCGCGCTTTGGCCATCTCGGAGTCTCTTGTCGTCCCTGCAACATTTTTGCCGTCTGAGGAGCCCCACAGGCAGTAACAAGGACCCTCTTTAAACCTCTCTCTGCCGTGACAGAGGTGTCTCTGGCAGTCCTCTAGATTCTTTTTCCGTTTCAGAAGCTGTCTGGACGTCCCAGGGTTTAGCACTTTCAGTGGCCCTTCCGGTCATCTCAAGGGCCTCTATTGCTAGGAACTGCAATCTCAAAGGTTATTCTATACCCCCTGTTGTTTTAGATGTCCTCCTTGCCGTCACTGGGGAACATTTTTGCCGTCTCAGGGGCTTTCTGGCAGTTGCAAAAGATCTTTTAACGCTCTCAGGGCTCTCAGAGTATCCATGGCCTGTGTAATGCCATGGACACTGAACTTCCCCGCTGATCTCCATGGCTGCATCAGGGGTCTTCCTTTGTTACATACGGTACATGTGGCAGTCTTAGGGCCCCTCTAGCCGCAACGTGTCAGGGGCCTTTGTTATTGTTTCAGGGGCCTCGTTGGTAGTCTCAGAGGGACTTTTACCGTGCCAGGAATCCGCCTAATACACTCGGGGGCTCTCTGGTCTTCCAGGGTCCCCTTGTCTCCGAGGCCCTCTTATCGTCTTTTCCCTCGCAGGGGCTCCTCTGATCTTTCTGACGGCTTCAGGGGCTTTCTGCCGTAAAGGGACCCATGTTGCTGTCTCAGGACCCACCTGATCTTGCCAGGGTCCCCTAACTGCATCAAGAATCCCTCAGGTTTTAAAAAAGATCAGTGTAGCCCATCTGGGGCCCCTCTTGAGGTTGAAACGGTCATCGATGAATCTCCTTTCAGAGGACAATGCTGGCTAGCTAGTGATTCATTATGCCGTCCTAGGCTCTTGCGGTCTCTCCCTGGACCCTCTTGCGGTCTCAGGGGCCCTTAGAGAGTTTCAGGGGCCCTTTATCCATCTTAGGGGCCATCTTGCCGTCCCAAGGCCTCATTAACCCTCCCGGAAGCCACCCGACTGCATCAGGAACCTTCAGCTTTGGACACATGTCTGTGAAGCCCATTCGGGGCCTCCATGACATTCCAGGGGCCGCTATGCCATCCTAGAGACACAGCCATGATGTTTGCCGTCTCAGGGGCCTTATGACCCTTCTGGCGGTCTCAGGGCACTCTGCCGTGTTGAGGTCTTGTTGCAGTCGAAGGGGTTCTTTGGGAGTTTCAGGGGTTCTTCTGTCCGTCTCAGGGGTCCTCTAACCCTCCCGGAGGCTTCTGACTGCATCAAGAACCCGCCAGATTTTCACAGAGGCCCTGTGAAGTTCCAACGGGCCCCTTTTCGGTCTGATGGGGCCCCTCTCAGGCCTCAGGGGCCGGGGGATCGTGGCCATCCCCCTTCCCTGGATCATCCCCTGATCCGACTGAAACGTGATGCCAACAGTGGGCCTCAGCATAATATCATGGGTCCCACTTCAACATTGAGGGGCTAAAATCAACATTGAGGGGGCACGTCCCCCTCAAAGGAATACAAAATGGCGTCCCCGCTGCTCGTGGGTACCTCATGAGAATTTCGTTTACAGTCTATATCGGCGCAAACAACACGGGCCATGACTGCAGTGGTCTGACCATTTCTTACGTTACTCGCTTCCACATAAAACTAATTATAGAAGACTGGTGCTTCATTTTCCTGAGGAAACCGAGGCAGCAGCCGCTGGGCTAGAGGGGACTGGACACTACGAGATGGTACAAAGCAGAGATTGCTTCCTCGTTGTTTCCAAAAAGGAAAATCATTTCACAATATGGTAATTTTCTTAGGTTTCAGAGAGGCGCGACTTCGACAAGCATGAATCAAAGCACTAGCTATTTCTATTAACACTAAAAGACGATCAGCCGAAAATCCGGCAGTTTAGAACAGCTGTGAGTGGGGGGAAAATATCTGGTCAGCGCGAGGAAACTGCCCATTACGAACCGCCAGTTTCCGCCACTGAACAAGCTGAAAAAGACCATGGATTCTGCGCCTTGGGCATGGACATGGGCTGTACATGAACAGGAGGCAAACGCTGGCTGTGCCGTGGTGTCCATGTGGTCTGGAGAAGAGAACTCGCACCTCTGTGGTTGGCAGTGGACAAGAGGTAGACGCTTACTCGCCCGTGGTGGACAAGTGATTAGGAGGGTGCTTGCGTGCCTGCAGAGGACAAGCGGGTGCGGCGGGTCACCAGGCCCGGGGCGGCGCTGTTCGGCCGCTACCTCGTTTTTGCCGCAACCGCGTTCGGGCGGCCCGTCCCCCCCCCCCGGCCCCAGCAGCGCATACCAACGACCAGCTAGCCCGCGCTGCCGCCCATGGTCGGCCACGGCTCTGTTTGCCGTGGATAAAGCCTCACGATTGACATGGTCATTATTCGATCCAGTTTCCCTGGGAACGGAGCAAGGTCGCATTATGCTGACAGACCGCAAATTGGGTTAGATGTTAACACGAGAATACAGTAGGAGAGCCACGAACGGCTCTTTTGTTACGCAGGTTAAAGTGCACGTAAGCTCACGATGACGTTTACTTAGATAGGAAAGTCTTTTACCGGCGACTGGCGATTATTCAGTCAAGGACCATGGATTAAACAGAAAACATTCGTAATGATAGCGTATCCGGCATTCCTCAAAGCACTGTTACAGCCCTCGAACCGTTGGGGCATTCGGTAAAGCCACCCTCATGAATGTAGGAAGGAAGGCTTTGTTCCCCCTCTTTCTCCCAAGTTTTAAAATAGCCCTGTGAGATGAATGCAGAAAGTCTCCAAGCACCATTAAAATCCGAATCGTCGCGTCTGTTGCGTTATGAAAAAATTACATGTGGCCAATGTTTTTTTACTTGAGTTGGTCTAATGTGAAAAACAAATAATTACGTGCTGCATTGCACAGGTTGTGCTGTGTGTTCATTACGCGTCCACTATCACTGCTGGGGACTTTTTCATCTTACTAAGATGTTCCCCTGCTGTCACATTTTGCGACGAGGGTTCTTGTGCGGAACTGAAACCTCTTGGCCGGAGAGCCCAGGGCACCTTGGGATCCGTCGTAACGTGAACACGATGATGGCTCTCCCCAGCCTCACCAGCGCAGTCAGCATTCTCTCCACATGGGTGCGGGACATGAGTATGCGCTGATTTCACACGGCCAGGTTCGGGCTTGCGGGCGTTGACAGAGTTGCACCAGTTGGGCGGACCCAATTCTCCCGTTTCCGGTCCTCTCGTAACAAATTATCTTGGGCTGTCGTCTGTGTAATGTCCCGTCTCATACTTCGTGTGCATGAGATTAACGCGAATTAGAGATGGATATTACGTGTTATCTTCTTTACTCTGTGATGGGATCGACTGTCTTTGGGCATTACGTTGGCGAAATTGGAACCGGAATGGTGATACAGAATCCTCCACAGTAGATAATATGGCGACGCAACAACTCTGAAACCTGCTGGAAAAATCCAAACGAACTGCTGTCAGCAAGGATGAATAATGCCTCCGTCTGTCACTGACCCAGCACCGGCATTGCGTTGGCTCGTTTTAGAGCGGCAGTCAGTGGAACTCTTCGTGATGTTAGAATAGAGATGCGGTTCCGTATGGCGCGAACCCCCGGTACTGCACTCATCACGTTGCGGTGAGACAAAAACCGGAATGTGACAAAGTTCTGGTGAAATAACGAGTAGAGTCACTGTGGTGAATGAAGCTAGGTGGTACACGCCTTCATGCTGTGTACCATCTGTAAAGCTCCTCTGGGGATCAGTTGGCTCATTGCACAGCCGATTCCCTCGTCGCTTGACATCTGCGAAAATACCCGCTCCTGTGCTTGTGGCGTTCTTCCATTGCTTGCCGCGCGTCTCCACTGCCTGCCACCTCACGCAGCTGCTTGTCGCGTGCCGCCTCTGCTTTGCGCGCCGGCTGCGGCCACAGGCCAGCGCCGCGCGGCCGCGCTCGCTGGCGACGATAGAGTTTCACTTTTGCCACCGGCTGACCAGCGGGAGCCGGCGACCACAATGGTCCGAGGGGCTGCCGCTGACGGTCGGTCCAGCAGGCGGAGGACGTGTGGCATGGCGTCACCCGTCTCGTCTCGGCGACGACGGCGCTGCTGACCGCCGCCAGTGACTGCCGGCCGTACCTCGCCGCAGGGACGGAGGCGCCGGCCGCTGCCCAGCACCGCTCACCGTTGGCCGCTGCCTGACCCGGCGCCGCGGACCGCCGCTGACCGCCGGCCACCACCCAGCGCCGGCGAGGGCTCCGGCGCCAAGCCGGCTCCTCAGGTCGCCGCCGCTGACTGGTCAGCATGAGGCCGCCGCCGACCCTGCTGGTGGCCGCGGCCGCCCTCGTCGTCGCCGTGCAAGGTAAGCGGCGGCGTGCAGAGTGGGGCCTCCGTAGTGTGCCGCGCCGCCGTCGCCCTCACACCGTGTCCGGCTCGGTGGATGCGGGCGAAACCGAGAAGCCCGCTCTGTATGCATGGCACGAAGGCCGCTGGCAGAGCGCCGGCGCCGCTGGAAAACGGAATAATTAGACGGATCGATGTCTCTATCGCTGCCAGTCTTCGCAAGCGACAGCAGAGAAAGGCGCTGTTGTAACTTGTAATGCAGCGGGCAGCTCCGTGGAAGGATGGCCTCAGTGCCTGAGGCGTGCATGCCTGACTTGCGCCGTGCACCAAACATGTCAACGAGGACTACTACGTCTGAGTACCGTTGTGCTGATGAGTCGGTAAATCAGGTGGTAAATCACATGAAAATGCTGATGCTGCAGTGCATGCGTGCGGTTTTATTAATTCAGAACCGACCTAAAGTTGATTTGTTCTTCAAGGTGGCTCGCTCTTTAAAAAAAAAAAAAAAACAAAACAAAACAATTGCAACACTGTAACGGGTTTCTTATGTGTATCTCGATCTACTGCGTACTGCGCTGTTTGGCGTCTTCAGAACTGGACTCTCGCAAAGCGCACCGCATATGCTTGGCAGTGAGCCGGCGCCGCTGTTTTTCTCGCCGTGACGAAGTGCCTCCGTGCACGGCCATGCCGTGTCTGCGTCACGTCCGTCCTGCCTTTTCCGCCAGCGCAGCGGACCGTGAGTCACACTGGATGGTCGTAAATCTGGGCCGCCGAGACCGCACTTCCTGCGTGCTATCTGAGGTCCGCAGAGACTTGGGCAAAGTTCGGACCGTCGAAGACGTGCATTCGGACTCCAACGCTGGTGACGTCGAGCTCGGAGGCGGAATTGGATTCCAGTTCTGAACACTTTCACCACGGAGGCGCGATGCCTCTCTGAGGACGGGCTGTGATTGCTGTATAGGAGTCGTCGAGCTCGGAGCTAGGCGCATCTGAGGCGGGCTGGGACTCAGTACGCCGAACACTGAACATTCCGGGCCCGGGGAATAAGCGGAGCTCTTCCATAATCCCACCGAGGCTCAGTGGCTGAGCTCGTTGTCGGCAGGAGACTGTACCGGAGTCCAGATCTCGCTGAGTGGGGACAGTCGGCCACCGGCCCAGCCAGTGCTCGGCTCCGCCACCGGCGGAGACCGGGTGAAATTCACTGCACCGATCGTTCATTAGTCATCGCTGCGAGCCAGAGAGAGACAATGGGCCCACGGACGATATGAATCGGGCCGGCCTCGGGCTAGGTAGCTAACTGATTAACGCCGGTGACCGCTCCAATTTCGTGCGAACGGCCCCGAGCCGGAGGCAGGTTCCAACCCTACCCATCGAAGGCCGCACCGGAAAATTTGGCGCCCTGGCGCCAGGGAGCGCTCTGCTCGGCATGCTCGCCGCGTTTATCGCAGCATAGTTCCACATTGACATAGGTTTCTGACTGAGGTCTCCACGGAACTCCGGAACCCCGGTACTATTCCGTTGGAAACAGTCGCTGCTGCGTACAGTAACTGCACATCCAACGGCGTATCCAGGTCATACAAACTCCATTTTCCTTGGACTCATGTAGAAAATCTCTATGTTGTTTGTCCGCTTAAGGTATGGGGTCATAAAGACCAAAACATCAGCATGTCAGCATAATCCCAGCCAAATGTGTGACCTGTTTAATGTTATTACCTCGGCCCTCACGCATTTCAAAGTGCCTGCTACGCCCCTGCTTGAGGATTACGTGGGTTGGGTTAAGAAGTACTGGCTTCGTCCCTGTAAGCATTTTTGCATAGTTCACCGAACTTTGCCATGCCTTGCTGGACGTCGTCGAGCCGAAACAGAGCGCCGCGCATGAGAGACGGCTCTGTTGCCCGGCGCAGCGTCGTAATCAGGCAGTCAGCAGCGGCGCGCAGCTGTGACGGCGGGGCACGTGGTGCCGGGCCGGGCCGGCTGACGGCGGCGTGACGCCGACCGCGCAGCCAGCAGGCGGAGCGACCGTCACCGGCGGCGGCCCGACCGCGCGCGACCACCCATGCGGGCTCATGACCTGTCGACGGCAGCAAACTGGGACCGCTTCGGTGTAGGGCTGCGACATGCGCAGGACTGTCTCCACGACTGGAGAGCCTGCGATTTCGCTTACAATGGCACGTACAGTGGTACAGACGGCATGTAGTCAAGAGCCCGCCTTCGTTTGCGCACTGTCGCTTCGAAAGTCTCACGACCCAGCCATTGTCCGATTTTTTATTAACAGATGAGATGTCTATGTCTGTAAGCCTGGCTTTTACGTGTACGAGCAGCGCACCAAAACTGCGACACTGGACAGTCAGTGGCCACCTTTCGGAGGGTTTCAGTTCGAGGCTCTCAGGATATGATTCCTCCTGAGTCTGATTTCCTCCCACAGACAGGATATGACCGGCGACTGGCGCATGAGCTCCGGAGACGAGCCCTGTTTGCAGAGCAGTACGGGTGACCAGGCCGTGTGGCTGATGTCACCATGCGGTAACTGGCGGCTGCTGTCCGCTCGCGCAGACGGCCGCCGTCGTCTGGCCGGCGCCAGCCGCGGCCGGTGTTGATCGAGATGAGACTTTTTGGGGCGGCGGCTGGCCGGCGACTCTCCGCACTCGCCCACTTTCAGCCGTGGCCGACCTTCTCCGCGTAGAGATGGAGTCGCCCGGCGTCGGGAAGCCGAACCGTCTGCTCTGTGGCTCTCTGAATAGGTCAGGCGGTGCTTCTGCCGGGACGCCGCCGGCGGTCGGAGAGGGCGTGTTTCAGGGATGATTGGGGCTCCCTGAACAGGCCAGGCGGTGCTTCTGCCGGGACGCCGGCGCCCGTCGGAGAGGGCGTGGTTTAGGGATGACGCCGGCCGCACTCTCCCTCGATTTCCACTCGTGATCCCCACTGGCTAGCTTCACGGGCGGAATCTGGAGCCGTGATTAATTTTGCATTGTCATTAAGAGGACATTCTTTGGCTAATCAGCTAGTAACGAATGACGTTTTTGGCATATTTATTCGTAGAAGTGTTATGTGCGACTGCGTATGATCCAAAATTGGGTTGATGATATTTATACATGTACAAAGTACGAGACAGTCTTATCGGCCGGTGATAGGTAACAGTAACACTCAAGTGTGTCACAAGGGCGTGGTAAATTCTTCTACAAAATCACCATTTTCATTTACTGTTACGCTGAAATTTATGTTGCACTAGATACATTTACCACAACTCACCATGATGACAACCTACCAAGCTATAATAGGCTTGCTACGGCGCCGGTCATGACCGTTCAGCTAGTTTTGTTTGATTGTCACAAGCCATACAGGCGCGGTCTTCGTGGAATGTTGGATGAATTAATTACGTTGGCTGATATTCGGTGTAAAGTTTGCTTTATTCCGTTGCTTACGAAACGTCCGCCACCGCTGATTACTTGTAAGAGGTACTTGCCAGAGACAAGCTAGGGCAGGGTCGTAATCAGTAATATTGTTATATCATTGCATCTTTGTTGACTTAAATTCCTTTACTCATTGACACTACCATACCTGAACTATACATCATACATACATACATACCACATACATAAATACATGCATAAATACGTACACACGCATACGCACGCGCACGCGCGCGCACGCACGCATGCACACATACGCACGCACGCACATACGTATGCACGCACGCACGCACGCACGCACGCTCGCGCGCATACACACACACGCACAGATACATACACATATATATGCTATATATATATATATATATATATATATATATATGTATATATGTATATATATATGCTTATTGGCCACTGGCGAACATTGAACCAGCTGTAATGAACGCCATACGATTAACGTGAGCAATACAACAGAACTGGCGGGGCATGGCCTTGTGATCCTCTCTCTCTCTCTCTCTCTCTCTCTCTCTCTCTCTCTCTCTCTCTGTACACCAGTCATTTGAATAATGTCATGACTATTTGGAATACGACGACATTGAATAAGATCTGGAAAATAGTTGAGTATTTTCAGCGGAAACTCAACTAAAAAAAATGAAATAGTTCCACGCTATCACCGTTTCACAACGGCGAATTGGGTTATGCGTTGCCCCGTAAATGAGCCCCACGAATTATATGGTTTTGCCTTGAATTAATGTTAGATTTATCATGAAACGTTAAATACGGCAACACTTTCCCTACCAAAAACAGTATCGTTATGTTGGAAAATTTTCTTTCCCACTGGAAATACTAGAAATGTCAGGAATTATACCAGTTCGTGTTCCTGACTTAACCACTGTGAAAACATATTTCTAAGCAGGCAGTGCCTACAGTGTTTATTTAATTGATGCGTAGCAGTTACAAATTTTACACAAAGCATTTTTGTGCCAAAACCATGCAGAAGACTGATTGGCTGCGGGACCATCTAGTCTTTTCGGCTCTCTTACTCGTCGTCAGGGTCGCACCGGTTGTTTGAGTGCAGGTTGTAAGGCTTCTATGGTGGATCATGCCTTCTTTTGGGAACGTTGTCTGTGATTGGACCGCCTACAGCCTGAGCCGATGTGACGTCTGGACCTGATGGGTGAAGGTTAGGCAAGGACACGGAAGGCACATATTTCGTACGCATATCTTCCTGTCGAGATACAGCGCGCATGCTTGGAGGACGCCAAGAACCTGTTCGCGGTCGTCCAGAGATGGTTGGTTTCAGTCAAAATAGGCTTTGGCGATGTTTAATCAACGTCGGTTTAATTACCTCCGTCTGTGCAAAGCCCTGGAAAAATAACAAAACCAAAAAAAGCGCGAAAAAATGGTTAAAAGTGGTTTGATCACGCCCTGACATCCTCCCCACCCAACTGACTCCAGGCAGTTAGCAGACATCGATGTTAACGTAAACATTGCTGTCCGGATACGTTTTCAAATGCAACCGGTGCACAGGAGTGACGCATTAAATAAACATCGTCTGACAGAGGACGAAAGGAATGTTTATCTCATTCGCCTTCTGGGATCACAACTTTTCACGTGGTGTGGCCGGATACAGTGTGGCGTGCAGGTACCTGTTGCCCTGAGTAGTGGTGTGTCACCTGACGTCCGCTGCGCTTCATTCATCACGGCTGAGCCTGACAGCCGGCGACAGTGGTTACAGTTCCCAGCCGGCAGCTGGCGGTCAGTCTCTGTGGAGGCAGTATCCCAGACAGCGTCAGGTCCCAGACTCTCAGCCAGAGAGGCCAGTCTCTGCCCTCCGGCTCCTACCAGACAGTTGCCAGTCTCCGCCCCCGGCTCCCACCAGACAGAATAGCCAGTCTCCGCCCCCGGCTTCTACCAGACAGAGTGGCCAGTCTCTGCCCCCCTGCTCCTACCGGACAGAGTGGCCAGTCTCTGCGGAGGCGGCCTCTCCAGATGGCGACAAGCTCCAGACATAGAGTGGTCAGTCTTTGCCCCCCCCCCCCACCCCGGCGCCTCCCAGGCCGCGTCGCCTCCGTGACTAGTATGAGCTCGTGGCTCGGGCGCCATCCGCGACTAGGGCGGCTCCGCCCCGTTCAGCCGAAGGTGCAAACCGCCCGCCGCCTTTGAAAGACCGGTCGCCGGAAGTGAGCGGTTCCGGCGCCGGATCTCGGCCGCTCGACGTGCCGCTGGACGGCGGCGCTGCCAGAGCGTGTCACGGTCCGTGGCGGGGAAACCAGCACGCAACTCGTCTGTTTCCGGGCCGCCAAACACAGACCGGCGAGTAACCTTATGAGCAGCGGATCACGGTACGTGTTTGACTATAGTTCTGTTCCGGACATACGGACAGGCATAGCAAGCATTTTCTGTGGAGTGATTTCCATCGTACTGAAGCGAAATGATGTATGCAGATGTCTGGTGCATGTCGGAAAGCCCATGGAAATTGAATAAGATACATGCCATTGAGCTGGTAGTCAATTCAGACTTCATGGAGAGTGGGTAGTCAGAAATGTGGCAAGTTATCATTTACCATGCTTGCATATCACCCGCCTTAGCTAGTCATACACAACGAGGTGCATTGAATGTTCTTCCTCGACGCTGTGCCTGGAAGCCCTTTAGATGTCCTGACAGCATGTTCGCATTAGCCCCTGTGCAGTCCTGGGACAATTTTCGTTAATATCCCTGATTGACGCTAGGAATCAGGGACATTAAACTCCACACAGTTATGCTGATATCCGGATACAGCATTGGGCTGACGTTTCCCCTGTCTCGGCAGACGGACAGCAAACGGGGTTCGACGTTCCGGGGCACCGCACGTTAGCCGCACCGGAAAGAAAGACTTTGAGACGCTTGGCGGCCCGTGCCTCTGGGGTCGGTCATCACGTCCGACCCGTCTCTGGGGGCACGTCGGTTTTTCGTGTTGCAGTGCAGCAGACTAAGGAGATTTGTTATGGCTGCGCGCCGTTGTCGGCCTACCGTGGCTCTGCCGCTGCTCGGTCGCTGGTTGACAGTGGCCGTCCGCTGTTGACGGTCGACATTGACCGTGCACTGCTGTCGGTCGACAATGGCCGTCCGCTGTTGACGGTCGACACTGACTGTGCGCTGCTGTCGGTCGACAGTGGCCGTGCTCTGTCGTCGGTCGATAGTGACCGTGCGCTATTGACGGTCGACAGTGGCCGTCTGCTGTTGTCGATTGACAGTGCCCGTGCGCCGATGTTGTCAGTCTAGGTACTGTGACCAAGCACTGTTGTCGTTCGGGAACCACCAGAAATGGCGTTAGGAAAAATAACAATAAGATCCACCCTCGGCTCACTCGTCCGTAAACTGTGGATCACAGTGGTCTGATTCTGAGTTGTTACGGTCCAAACCCCTCAGCAGTGGAAATTTCTTCACGCAGTGGTCGGTCCTGGCGTAGATGACCCTGCTGCGGATCGCTGCCTCACAGCCGTTTATGATGTCAGCGGCGCAATGTCGTGACCTGCTGACGGCACAAGCGCAGCGAAAGAGGGCATTATAAGCTAATGCAACCCTACGAGTATTTGTAGGCATTGCATTTGATGGTGTGACCATTGTGATTAGTTAAGTGTATGTCTGTGCCGTGTGCGCAGAGGTGTCGATTTCTCTAAATGATTCGGGGGGGGGGGGGTGAAGACCTGACATCTAACCTCCCTCAAATGAGAGCTCCTTGACGGATTTAGCCCACTTTGTTTTGACCAACGGCAATTTTACGAACTCTCACTTTTTTCGCATTTGTACTGAAATCAGAACACGTTATATGCATGTACATATATCTTTATATATATATATATATATATATATATGTGTGTATGTATGTATATATGGATATTTATATATTAGAATACATTATATATTGCGTACGATAAAAAAAAACAAATGCCGTTTCGCGTTATGCTCAAAGCTTCATCAGACTGGCCACGTTCCGCCGACGTATACACGACCAAAAATTTCACTAAATATACATGCACGTAATCGAAAGCCACTCCCAACAGAAAAGGACACAAAATGTGAAAAAATAATGAAAATGGAACTCCGCCTGCAACATATTCTACCCCTATCGTTTGTTCAGCCTACCCGTTGTCCCATTTGTCCTCAGCAAGTACATTCACCTTCTCTACCTTGACCTGCAGTCGACGTCCTGGCTCTACACCGTCTCTAACCCGACTGACGGCACGTCTACAATGTAGTGACCTGTTGTACAAAAGTTGTGTCTGACTGGGAGGGCGACCGAGGGTCTCGGCGTCCTTAACCCGTCCCCGACTGGGGGGGGGCAGTTGACTGCCCCCCTGAGGTTTTTCTGAGATTGCGAGAGAACCAACAAACACAGGGTCACGAAACTTTGTGTACCTTTTGGTCCATCAATTTTACATCTCGTGTCAAAATTTTGACCTCAGGTCAGGTCAGGTGCCTGAACTAAGTCAGGTCAAACGGACCTATGTCCAGAAAAGTTTAGCTAGCTTCTTTAGAAAAAAAGCTAGCTCTAGCTTTTTCGCAAAACAAGATATCTCAATAATATTTTCAGGGATTAGTAACCGTGATAGATGCAACAAATCTGCTATCTCAGATTTTTTGGAATTTTCCGGGTCATTAACCTAAGGTCAGGCCCATTTTTAAGACACGTCGTCGTTTTTTCGGAAATTGACGGAATATTTCATAACATTTTTAGTGTGGAGTCAAGCAGACATCTAGTTACCGTCATTGGGCAAAGTATCAATGACTTCCAGCCATTGACCTGAGGTCAGGTCACCAATAACTGCAGTGACTCAAAATGTACCACCGTCAAAATCGACGATGAATTACTCAGAATGGATAGAAAATGGCAGAACTGGCTTGCACAAACGTAAGTAATACCGGTAACCTCAAAAAGTTTCAAAAGTAGCATATTTTGGAAATAAACAGGCTCTCGCGAATAAAGCTCCGCCAATTTTGTAGATTGGTAACTAATCAATTTTTTCCAAAATTTAAGCATGAGGAACCATCACAAGAACCACAAAGATCAATCAGATTTACATAGATCGTCTTTTTTAGCGAAAATAAAGGAACGCTAAAATTAGTTCCCGTCAATTTGGTACCGCATACGGCATCGGCGCACACCGATAGCTGGCGGGAGAATTGCCGTGTCTTTAACTCAACGTTTCGGCGTATATATTGAACAAATCTGAGGAAATGAGACATGTATCGGCATCCGCGGACGTTTACTTGTGCGCTGGTGCCTTTACTATGCGTTATTAGTCACAGCCCTTGAGATTCAGGCCATTTCTCGGTCTCATGCAGTCGGCTATGAGAAAACATATATAGGGCGTAAATTGGCTTACATATTATCTAACACTAAAAATGAGACCAGTTTCGAGCTCTACTCGTCACCGGCTTTCCAACGGTATGCTTATTTTTATTGTGCGACCAACCGTTCGTGAGTTAGAGGGGGGGGGGCGGCCGATTGCCCCCCACCCAGTCGTCCATGTTCGAAACCGACCGACGGTCGTGCGCGGGTTAAAGATGACAGGTAATTTTGCATACGGGCGTAGAGGGTACCACCCGTCTCCCCCACATAGCGGATGTATCTGTATGCTCTACATCATAGTCCATAGATAACGTCCACGCTTTTGCACCCTGTGGTTCTATCATACGCAGTTATGCAATCTTCATGAGCCCCCGTGACCTGCAACTCATCTCTGGACATGTGCTTGCATATCCCACAGTTCTTCGCCCAATCTTCTCTACTTTCTATCCGCCTACATGCCGCCAGTCTTGTCTTGCTGTGGACTAACATGTCTCTTAAATTTCTTCCTTGCTTGTAAGCAATCATGGGGTCAATACTGAAAACCGTCTGAAGTATTCGTGATCTTTGCAGAAGATGGCGCTTACTTCTGGAGATTTCTTTAATGTTTGGAAGGTATGTCGAGTATGTGACGACCATGTTCAGTACACCTCTTTGCGGTCCTTTCCCAGTCGATTTCCCCGATCCCTCCTCTGTGAGGATAGTTCTACAAATTTTATCCACCTTCTGTTGTGCCTCGTCAACCAGCGATGCCGGATTCTTACTTTCAGCCAACCCAGCCTTTAAATCCTCTTTGTGCCGCTTGTAATCTACCCCTGTCATGCACACCCGCTTCAACCTCGTTGCTAGGCCTAGTGGAACTGCTGTTTTTGTATGAGTTGGATGATCCGAGCGGAAATGGAGATACGCCTTCGAATCTGGTGGTTTCGTGAACAAGTCTGTTGTTGAAATTCCCCCATCACCCAGCTTCACCTTAACGTCGAGGAATTCTGTTTGTGTCTGAGATGTTGAACGGATACTTGGATTTTGGAATGGATGTTATTGGCACTGTCATGAAACTTCCTGAGTTCTTCTTCGCCACGCATCCAGATGCCAAAAATGTCGTCAGTATAGCCAAAGTAATATATATATATATATATATATATATATATATATATATATATATATATACATCGCTTAGGTGTAAGTTGGGAAATTTTCTTTGAGACAGGTTTTCTTGGAAAGAACGGCATGCTCTGTTTTTATGACTTTTCTGCTACATCTTTCAATTAATCGGACAATTCTCTTGAACTCATAGCTTAGTTTGCAGTAAGGTGTACAAAATGAATCACATACTTACGTTTCAAATCTGCGTTACAGAGAAGTACAGTGTTCCTTTTTAAATACACGTGCACAGAACGATCGTTATTACGCAATGCACTTTGGAAGTGCAGTTCACAGTTGATCACAGTACATTAATAGGCTATTATTTTACCTAATGATTGAATTCAGCCAACTCCAAAGCGACAGTGTTATACAAGATTTTAAATGTTGTACATATTTTATTGGTTACAAAATTTGTTACAAAATTTTATTTGTATAGATACACACACACATATATATATATATATATATATATATATATATCCTTTCACATTACTCGTGTTGAGTTTGCAAATTGTTGATTATATGTTGCATATTGGCATGATCAGAACTGTTCAGCCTTGATATGAGTACCAACATACGTTTCATTTATAAGGAGCAGGAAAACATTGGGAAGGCTCAGATGACTATCGGCAGAACTCCAATCAGCATTGGAAGAGTTCAGGCCCCTCCAGAAGTATACGAAACGACATTCCCGGTGGATGTCCAGTCAGTTGTTCAAAATCGGAAGGGCTGAAAACGTGCTTTTCACGCTTCTAGCGAGTGAGAGGTGTTTGTCAGTCATTCAGTCAGCGTGTCCAAGTTTCCGAGCGTCTAGCGCCCGAACGAGCCAGCCGATCATAATACAAAAGACACCATCGGGTGGGCCGACTCGGCGAACAGATTATAGTGTAGGTTTCCAAGCGATTCGTGGCGTGTGGCACGTGTCACGTGGCGTGAGCCGGACCTATGCAGAATTTAATGAATCACTGGTACTGGTCAAACGGCGGGTGCTGTTGATTCAAGACTTGGTGGCATGCACCCCAATTGCGGATACTCGCTTTTGTGGTCGGCACCCACGTGCGATCCAAGTGGCGACCCAAAGGCACATGTTTCGATTTAGACTCGGAGACCTCTGAGTGCCGTCAGCAGTGACCTAAGCAGCTGAAATTTGATGGGTAGATAGGCCAGCACTAGGGTTATCCAACAGGTACCCCATATGGTGCGCAGAGTGCAACGGGTCACGTGTAGTGCGCGTGCACCTTTTTTACACTCGTATGTACTTTTGGATTAGGCTGGGTAATCAGTCTGCGGTCTGTCGTTGGACTAGTGAGGATGGTCATCCTGTAGTCGATACCTGTACCAGTCATGGCAACCAGTTTGCAATCTGTTGCTGAAACAGTCAGGATGATCGATCTCCAGTCTGCTGCTGAACTGGCGGGCTCATCAGTCTGTAGTCTGTTACTCGACAGGCAAGCCTGCAGTCTACCACTCGATGGAGCGGACTCAAACTGTAATAGTGCTTGGAGCGACCCTGTCTCCCGCGATCGAGGACTGCGCTCTGCTGTCCAGGGGGGCGGGGCTATTCGCGCCATCCTGACCGTCGCCCTGCCGAACGAGTCGCTCCCTACGATACAGGTCCCATCCATCAGCCGGGACGGCACCGGCCGCCAGCGGTACCGACTGACCAGCACCCATCTTCGTCAATCGGCGGCCGCAGCGGCGGCGCAGCCTGGCACCGGTGCCGGCGATGGGGACGCCACGCCGTACCGCGACTGACTGGTGCGAGTTGGGTAACCGGCCTAACGAATTGGCCTGTCGTCGCCTCTTTGCCTGCGCGTGAATGGCTGAGATGTGACCGTGAAGATGAAAGTGAGGGTAACGCGAGATCGTGAGGACGTTGTGGCTTCCGATGAAAGGTAAAGACGAACATGTCGTGCTGTTCGTGTTGTGTGAGTTAGAGGGGCTTGAGTGGAACATCACAAAGGGTGGAACTTTGCGTTCATTTACTGCCTCTAGGTCTGCGGAAGTTGTTAATACTATCCTTTAAATGGCTGGTAACCACCAATGTTGCGCAAAAATTCCGCTGCTTCTTAAAGGGAATGTCCGACCTTGATCAATTTTTCCAAGTTCGATTGTGATCTTCAAAAATATCGTTGATCATGTTTCAAGCAATTATTTTGTTGAAAAATGCCCATTTCCACCCAAAAAGAAATTAATCAAAATGTATCAGTTTACCGACCGTGACGCAGTATTAACATCCGTTGCACAATACACACCGGTCTCTTGTGCCAAACCAGAAAAAACTTTTTTCGAATATGAAACATTTGTTCTGGGTTCGTATGCAGCGTTGGGAAGTTTGAAAATAAAGTCGAGCCGACGTTTATCCGAATGTTAGCAAGTTTTTATCAAGAGACAATAATTACTGTCGATGAATTAAAAAGTATCAGCCTATTTATGTGCATTCCATTGGAGCTCCTGGTGAAAATCTCTTGCATAGTGTTGGCTTCCTTGGCAGAAGCGATGTAGTATGATTTGCCAAACCAACCTGGGTGCTCATTTTAGCTTTATATTGCTTCTTGATATCGTGAGAGAGGAAGTGATTGTTTTGTTGTAGAACAGGTTATCCCTGTGGCCCACAAAAATGTATGGTTGGTCCAGGTGGTACAGGTGCACATAGTAAGGAATACCTGGGGCTCCCACCACAGGTGGACCATGAAAATACGAAAATAACACCCGTATGCCTCAGATTTGGTATAAATTCTGCTATATGGTTACCTGGTGCTTTGAATTCATTTCCGGGATTTTTAGCTCGATGAGACTTACGGTTGTTTTGAGATATAACTCCTACGATTTTTCAAAGTCGGCGATGTAGGGATATTTTTAGCGGCCTGTATGTTCCGTAAAATCGGCACAAGTATACAGATTTTGAACATCGTTCGAAAAGACATAATCTGGAGATTACCACGCATATTTTGTTTTTCAGTTTTTAATTCTTTTATGTAGCTTGTTGACCTTAAGTCATGTGACCTGTTATGACCTGATCGCAGTAAAATTTTGGTCTTTAGGGTGTCGAAATAAATGTGAATACGCTGCCTTTGAACTATGAAAGTATAAAGTTTTGCACCTAGCAATAAATATATATATACATGTATATATGTATGTATATATATATATACATTTGCTTTATCTCACGTCAGTGCAAAAAGCCTTGTTTCTTGAAGGAGGCTGGGCTTTGCCGGGGGAATTTAGTATAGAATCGGACTTCCCGTGGTGAAAAAAAAACTGAATTGGGATAGCTGGTGACTGTTTGGTAGGGGTATGAAATATGGCAGTTGACAAATTATCATTTCACATATGTTGTACATCTGCATATGTGCATTCCTCATGTGACATTGCAAAAACTTTATCTCAAGAACCGTGCAACAGATTGAGCTTAAAATGTCAGAAATGAATTCGAAGATCTCGATTACCGTATGAAAGAATTAATGTCCAAATATGCGGCATGGTTTTTTTATGTTTTTTAATAAATATGGTGATGGCAGGACAAATCATCAAGAGGCTCACCACACCATGCCAGATTTCGCTCCAAATTGGTGTATGGAATTAATCAGATGTAATCTGATCTGATACCCTGATTTCGATTTCTGAGCTTATCAAGTCGTGAGGCCAAGAGATCACGAGATATTGGTCACTGGGAATGTGAGGTTAAGGCTGGCAACCAACTTCGCATGCCACTATATCTCCATGATCAAAAAAGCTGTAGGGACAAAACTATATAACATAAGAAAGAGGAGGAAGTAAGGAATGCATTTCCACCAACATTGACCTTCTCAGGTCAAATTTGTAAATTTAGCCTCATGGCCAAATGTCAAACGCTTTTTGCTGTTTCGATCTTATTTCATTCTACAGACAAAATGGGTGGCATTGTTGGTAACATACTCACAAAATTTCATTCCTTAATAGGAACTTCTTGTGGGCGAAAGGGGACATGTATCATGACCTGATTTGAACCGCATTCTTATCACCCTCGACTTATTCCCAAACATAAGCGATATAGGTACTGTTTGAAAGTATTTATCATGTGGAATACATGCTTGACATCATTATCCATCTTCCATTATGTTTACATATGTTTTACCCCTCGCCAGTGTACGACATTTCGACAACTTCGATGGTTCGTGAGGGGGGGACAAGAACCTCCCTGACAAATGGCCCCTAAGTGAGTTACGGCCGCAAAACAAAAACAATCGTGCTGCTCGTCATGAGAGAAATTGCATTGTTGTAGGCTTTAGGTCAACCAGTGACCCCGAGTCGTGCCAACAACCCAAAATCGGTGAAAATCGCGAAGCATTTTGTTTGGAGGGGCCACAGAACAAAGGTTTTGAAGTTATGGAAACCAGGGAGGAGACGTAAGAGTCACTGAATCCTCGCAGATCTGACGGTATTCTTCATGGTTACTTCCGGTTGGTGGCGTAGGTCAGATCAGGTCAAATTCCGTTCCCGCCTGGAGCGGTATAAAATCTAGAGCTCTCCCCGGCCATTAAATGAACATGAATGACTCGGAATGGTTTAAAATGGATTCCAGCTTCGAAATCAGCGCCTCAAAATACCTGGGATCGATCCGAGGCCAAAAGGCCATCCGAGGTCATTGACCTCGGGTGACCACAAAAGGGAACGAATTCAGTGGAACCCGTAGGTGTGGTCTGTTTGCACGTGATTTGACCAAAAATCTGCCTCTTGAGTGCCATTTGCTTTCATAAATTTGCGATTTCCCTCCTTTTTGGGCGAAACTGGCCTTGCAGATGTCCAGAAGTGACGTTATAGATCAGTGGCCTGACATGACCTGGGCTTGATTTGCATCAAAATATCCAAAACGAATGAAGACGAGGGTAACGCAAGCTTCAGCGCTCTGCCCCTCTTCGTTTTTTCTGTGGTCCCTGGAAAAACTGAGGGCATCATCCCTCCCCCGCCTTACACTGGCGAACAATGACGAGCATTCCCTATGCGTTGCCTATTCCGCAGATAGCCTCAGATATCGCACCACCCGGAGAGCAACGGCTCGACAGCGGTCATGGATGGACCGTAAGATGGGCAGATCTTCACCCAAAGATCGTTCTTCGATCACTGCGTGGAGCACTTGAGCTAAAAGATCGTGTTTATGTGTCAGAGGAAGATACCGCACTACAGGCAAACAGTCCCGCAGATAGGTTTAAGACTGCTGTGGTAGAGAAAGGGGCTAAGGTGTACCACTGGTATAGCCTGTCTGCAGATGATGAATCCTTTGTAGTGCATGTGTGCTGTAATCGTGTTCGTCATTCCTGATTATGGCTTCAATACAGATTTCACGTAAAACCTTGTGTCACTTGTAACAGGCACAGGCCATGTAACACTCCGAATCAGCATTTAGCATAAACTGTAATTACCTATTCCTGATATGCAGGTATATATGTCATCAGTGTATGAATACGAGTAAGAGGTACTTAAACACTTTTAAAATGTAAAAATAGTGTCTTGAACGTATTACATGTGATAAATGACACTGGGATAGCCTGTCTGCAGATGCTAAATTTTTCGTAGTGCATGTGTGCTGTAACCATGTTGATCATTCCTGATTATGTTTTAAGTACGGATTTTACTTAAAACCCTGTGTCATTTGCATTAGGCACAGACCATGTAGCGCTCCGTATCAGCATTTGGCATAAACTTTTATTACCTATTACTGATATATAGGTATGTATGTCGTCGGTGAATGAATACAAGTAAGAGATTCTTAAACACTTTCAAAATGTAAAAATAATGTCATGAATATATTGCATGTGACAAATGATTTCAGATGATACGCATTTTGCTTATAGTTTGGAATAAATCGATGCTAGTAAGCATGCGGTTTAAATCAGGTCGTAACATATAACCCCCACTGCCCCCAAGGAGTTCCCATTACAAAATGAAATTTTGTCATTATGTTAACCTGGCACGGCTTGGCGTGTTTCTGTACCCGCAATCGCCTGGGGATGTCAAAAGGGCACTCTCTGGTATCTCAGGATCTACCGGTCGGACCGTAACCTGCCTACAACCAGTCGGTAGCCCTGAGTCTTGCAATCCAGAGAATACTATGTCTGCCCTGATCACGTGACTAAAGACGTCACAGGTCACATAATACGCATAACACGATGTCGGAAAAACTGACATGGGTTTCTACATCATATCATCTTTAACCTCCGCAGTGGAAGGGGGTTTCGCACTAACGCGCACTGGAAGGGGGGTCCAAAAGTGCCCCCTCTGATCTCGGAATCTAAAAAAGCTAGATACATGAACTTTTATGTACAGGGTAAGTCTATAACTATTTACATTGTGTGCAATTTTCATGACCCTAGGTCGAAATCTTCAAGGTCAAATGAGGTCGGAAAGGTCAACCTCGGACACTTTCTTGGCCCGTACAGGCCATTCCGTACAGGTTTTCGAACGAAACGGGAAAAGGGTGTTCGTTTGGCCGTTTAAACGTGGAATACGACAATTTCCATTCATTCTGCGTCTTGACTGAAGGTTTTGGGTCGAGGTAATGCCAGGTCATTGACCTATGGCGTCATTTTTTTCATCCTTTGCAGGCCAGATTTCGAACAGCACGGGACAGTTTCAGAGTAAATGAGGGCGCAACATGTACCTTTTGGAGTTTTTGCAGTGAAGGTAGTCAACATCGGTACATTTGGACACTTCCAGCGTTTATATTTATATATGTGTGTATATGTATATATGTATGTATATGTCGGTATCAATGTGCCAAACGTGTTTTAGTAGGGTCTTTGAGTGCATATTTCATACAAATCGACATATTGCAAAGCAAATCCGAACCAGGCCATAAAAAGTTGCCTTTGACCTTTGATGACCTTGACCTGAAATGACTCTGGTATATACGTTTGCGTATCCATGTGCGCACACGTATTTTTTATTAGGGTCTATTTCATACAAATCGACATGTCGCAGAACAAGTCTGGGCCAGGTCACAAGGCATTTGACCTTGACCTTTAATGTCCTTGGCCTTCACTGATTTTGGCATATGTAAGCGTATCAGTGTGCGCACACATGTTTTTACTCGGGCCTGTGAATGCATATGACATACATACTGACATGTTGCAAAGCAAATCTGGATCAGGTCACAAGCTGTTTGGCCTTGACCTTTGATGACCTTGACCCTTATTGACCATGGCTATGGTCTTGGTACATCCATCACTTATGCTGGAATGACATCGCCTAATTGTGTTCGCACGGTAGTCTGAAGTAGAACGCTAGTTCTTTCACAAAGCTCTCATTTGTCAGCGACAACCGATGCTTTCGTCATTTTTGCCTGACTTCAAATTCTTGATACTTCAAAAATTTCCGGCCGACTTCCGATTTTTTTGCGTCATTCGACGATGCGTTTAATCGTTATAAATGTCACAAAGTAGCAGCAACCAGCTCCGATCCGTTCTCGAGAAATCCGGGAAAAACAGGTGGGGGGAGGCACAAAAGGACCCCCATTTCCAGTGCGCGTGTTAATACTGGTCTTAGAGCCTTTAGCTGGGTATGAAGCGAAATGTCGCGATCTTCTGCAGCAGAAGCGTGCCAAAATGCCAAACAATGTCGGGTCTAGGCCAACGTAGGTGAGGCGAAATATTGTTCTTACATGCCAAAGAGCGATACTTATTCGCAGCCGGCTTCATCCAAGTAAGAGAAAGGACGGAATTGAAACCCTCTGATGATCAGTGTTGCATTACTTGCTTTTCATCCAGTCAAGGGGAGTCTGGGTGAGATCAGATAAGGTTGCTTTACTTTTCCTGACAAAAACCAATAATTACTCGCTGGGATTCTTAATTGCGTCCAGTGCAGAACTGAAATGGAATCTCGTGATACGTGAATCTGTGCTGTCTGCTCTTTACCGGGCCAAGGTCAAGCCAGGTCAGGACAGAAAGCGATTTTTTCTGACTAGGAACAATAATTGTTTTCTGATGCTAGTGAATGATCTTCCACGGACAATGGTGTATTTCATTTCGTTTTGACATATGACGTGGCCTGACATGACCTTACGTTGCATTGGGTGAACCTGTCTGAGAGGCGGATATGGATTCGCTTGCCCGGCATGAAGGATGGGGAAGGTCAGCGGCAACCACTCCTACCACCCACAATGCAAATCAGTCTTATTGTCATCATGCACGTGGCCTAGCATGGCCTCTAATGTTGACGTGTCACAATTGCATATCATTTTGGGGACTATGTTCTACGTAAGTTGAAATAATTCACGCATTATATTTGCGAATATTTTGAAAAAAACGAAGCATGTTCGCGCCACCGTCCGAAGATGCGAAAACATGCATGGAATGGTTCACTTAAGACATCATGTCTCCGTGACCTGACCTAACATGGAAATATGTATGTAAAAATGTGTATGTAAAAATATGTAAAATATGTAACATTCATTGATGAACAGTTATTGAAAATTTAGTTTGGGCCACTCCGGCGTTTCAGAGGTTTTTATGGAAAACCGAGGGGATGTCCTATTTGGCACCCCCAGGCGGTGCCGGGTTAACAACAATATCACCTATTTTGTGCCTGAATTGAAACCAAACCCAAACAGGCAAAATACGTTTAAACTTGACTTGAAGAAGGAATCACGGGGTTAAATTTACAAATTTGACCTCAAAAGGTCACCTTTGTTTTATGTTTAACGAACCCCATTCCCTAGTGCCTTCCCCTCTAATGATGTGTAGTTTGGTCTTTAGAATTTTTTTATCGTGGAAATGTAATGGCATGCGTAGTGATTGTCGGTCTCGACCTCATATTTTCAATGATATATATCTCGTGACCTCTTGACCTCACGACTTGGACCCAAAATAACCCCATATACCAATTTGGACGAAATCTGAGGTGGTGTGGTGAACTTTTCTACCCTTACCTTAATAACTTGTCCTGGAATCACCCCATGTTATTATTGTTTAGAACAAATATATGGATTTATTTATTTGATATTTTCGCATTTTGGTGGTCGATCCGTAGTGGGTTTTTCGAACACATGGTTGTACAATTTGCTTTGCTTTGGTAAAACTAACTTCGCGAAGGCCTGAGTGGTCCTCTATGTCCCATTTGTTGTTAGAGGAGGGGGAGACAAGTAATTAAACAGGGCAGCATATGCTCCCGTAACCAGAAAGTTGCCCTTTTTCTCTTTGATATCGCGCCGACTGCAGTTGGACGTAAAATGGACGGCGATACAAACTGTTACTTCTATAAACAACAATGTTTTATTCCTATATTTATGGCTCCAGGACCAAAGAGACGGTAACGGAAGACCTGTTCCTTTCAGGTGTCGGTGTTGTCTTTATGCACACCGGAAACTTCCTTTTTACGTATGGGCATGCGATGTGCCTGGGTGCGCTTTTGGTGTGGATGGTACCCGCTGAATAACCTCCCCCCACTGCTCACATTCCTAAGCCCATGCATATTCTGAATAGCCAAAACAAAAAGAAGCGTCACAGTGATCTGATGTATTGTACATTGGCACACTGGAAGAATCAGCACACACTGAACACCTGCCTATCAGAGCACAGGCGGAACACTAGCAAAACGCTAGTACGGGCAGCTCGAGGCACTAAATGAGCAGTAAGCATGGCCGCAGCCGAAGACACAACGGTAGCAAGTAAATTATACAGCAGTCCCTCTGGACGTCGCATCACCACGCGGGCGGAGCGCGCTAAAATCCAAATCATCATTTGTATCGCCAAAAGCCGGCGCAAATACACCCCCAATTCTTTGGTGTTTTTAAAGACCATGAATTTTCACGGAACCTTGGTGGCTTTGAGAGGGGGAGGGAGGTGAGATGACATCTTGCCAACTTAAAGTTAAGGCATCTTAGCCAGCACGGTGGGAGATCCTGGGGCGTATGGGCGGCTCTATACCCCTAGCTTCCAGGGGTTTTAACACATTCACTGGAAGGAAGGCACTTTTGTGTCCGCCCGTTTGTTTTTCTTGAAAATCTCGAGGATGGATTGGAGCTGGCCACTGCTGCCTTGGGACATTTATGACAATTCACTAACTCGTCGATTGACGCAAATAATAGCACAAATAATGGCTGTCACAGACAAATCGGAACTTTGCGAGAGGACAAGCGTTCTATGTCAGTTTATCGTTTGAACTTTACCAGCCGATATCATTGGGGATAACTGAGGACGATGGATGTACCAAAAGCAAAGCCGGGATCAGTGAAGGTCAATGTCATCAAAGGTCGTCAATCAGCTTGTGACTTGACCCAGATTTGCTTTGCGACATGCCGGTTTGTACGAAACATGCATTCAAAGAACCTAATAAAAATACGTTTGCGCACACTGATACGCTTATATATATATATATATATATATATATATATATATATAATGTTTACGTTCAACAGCAATCAAATCATGCAACTGGCTTCATTATAATGGGATAACTTTAGTGCAAACAATTCACATAAGAAATATTTTGGGTCAAAAACTTCGTCCAAGGTCAAAGACCTCGCTTCACTTCCTTGGGGCTTTGCGGAGGTGAGTACACGTTGAACGCGACCAAATGTACCGATGTTGGCTATCTTCACTGGAAATACGCTAAATGATGCGTTTAGTGCCCTTGTTTACACTCAAGCTACACCAGTATTCCGTGTGTCTCGAAATCTGATCCAAAAAAGGAAAAAATGAAGTCATAGGTCAATGGCCTGATATGACTTCGATCCAAAACCATACGCCCTTTTCCCGTTCCCTTTGAAAAGTCGTACGGAATAGCCTGTATGGGCCCCGAAAGTGTCCAAAGTTGATGTTTTGACCCCATTTGACCCTGGAGATATTGATCTAGGGTCGTGAAAACTGCCCACAATGCAACTTTTTACAGTCCTACCCAGCCCGTCAATTTCGTGTCTCTAGCTCTTTCCGCTTCCGAGATCGGAGGGGGCACAAAGTGCCTCCTTCAGTGCGCGTTAGCGCGAAACCCCCTTTCACCACTCGTGTTAACATAAAGCCTATGAAAGTGACTCGAAAGGAACAGTGCCAAGTCCCATGCGGGCTCCACAATAATTTTCGGAAATCTCCAGTAGTACTAGGAAGCAGAAAAATAGAGGAAACCACCAAATTGCATCTTGGTTGTAGCCTCACCGTTTTCAAATCTAGCGTGATAAGATTTTCAAGTCGGGTTAGACTGATAAAGGAATAAAAAAAGGAATATCGATCGGCACGACTAACGTACGCGGAAGAGACCGGTCGCGCAGGCTGACGGCGGCCGGCCTAGCTTCAGCTGACATTTGCCACTCCAATTCGAAGGCCAATGTGAGACGATTGCTCGGTGTTGGTGTGACACAGGTCAGCCAGTAGGTGATATGGTGCTATAAAATTGGTTATAATGTGATAAACTAAAACTGTCACCTTGTTTTTGAAAAAAGATGACTGAAACTTGTAGGAATAAGTGAGACATGCGGCGTGATACTTTACTTTGACACAAACATTCAAGTTTTGTTTTTACTCTTTCAGAATAAAAGCAAAATACGCCACGTTGAGCTATCTTAATGACACCCAAAATTTGTTTTAAATATTTCTGCTCCTTGCCCAGTACGCCCACAGGCTGCCCACAACGTGAGGAGCTGTGGACATCTCCCATCAGTAATAAAGCGTGGGAATTTATCAGATATTGCCCTTTGTCCATGAAATTCGCACACAACATACCTTGTACACATATACAAATTCGTACACAACATATCAACGTACAAGACCAACATATATTTTTGTAGCCCCACCCTACCCTGCAAATTTCGTGTCTTTAGCTTTTCTGTTTTCGAGATCAGACGGGGACATAAAAGTGTCCACCCTTCTAGTACGGGTTAGCGCGAAACCCCCTCTCACTGCGCGTGTTCAGCAGCTGCTGGTTTCTTTCCATAATTGTTGCGTCTTCCATGGTTATGCTTCCCGAGCTGTCAATCTCAATTAGGGTTGTAATCATTCACCATGACTCGTGACCTTGACCGGAAAGTGGAAGTAGCGACTCTCTATCGACCAACAAAAACACGTACTTCCGCCAGTGTTTTTGTTGAGCATAAGTAGCGGAGAGAGAATTAGTACTGGGGTGGGACACGGGCCGTAGGGCCACGACAATAATAAGACCGGGAAATTCGGGGACAAAGTAAACATATTTCTCGAGGCCGAAAGTCGTGCGTCCTGCCTTGTCCGCGGCACGACATCAAACGAAACAAACAAATCCAAGCACGATCTCCGCTGGAAACCTCTGTTTTGCACGCGTCGCCCACTCCCGGTGCGGTTTCACCATATCCGCACACCCCAAAAACTGAGCAGCGGCGCGAAAGCTGTACTGAAGTCATCGCTTTCCTCGTGGCCCGCAACGCCGTTTTCTCGAGACCATGCGCGGAGTTGCGGAGAACGGTGCTCCCCGTGTCCGGCGCCGGCCAATGCTCCCAGGTCCGGAAGGCGTCAGGCGGAGTGTCGCGCTCGGCAGTCTGGCGGGTCGGGTGGTGCTTGGCGTTCTGTGGTGGGCTCAACTTCTCGCAGCACCAGTCAGCGGTACGCAGAGGAGGGCTGGGAGGCAACCGCGACGCAAAAACTCATCCAAAGCATCCCGCGGAGGAGCGGTGGTCTGATAATCTTGGGCTCGTCTTGGTTTCTCAGGTCTTAATAGAACGACACAGCTGGCTTTCATTGGCGTGAAACTAGGCACAAAACTTTTTCCCGGCATAAAACCAGGGGTAAGATAAACTGTATGTGTACTATCACCAGAGATGGACACTATTTGAATAAAATGATTTATAAGTAATTTTCAGAGCCTAATTGCTATTATATGTCCAGTTGAAATAGGTCTGTGTCAAGTTGTTTGGAGATGTATTTAAATCACGTTCAAGGTATAATTACCCATAGTTTTAAATAGTTTTCAAATAGAATAATCTGGCGCTAGCTAGTCAAGCGTAGTAAGCATCCCAATATATGTCATAGTTATAACTACGTTTCTGACTCAGTCGAGGCATGTGAAGAATGAATTGTCATCGGACAATATTTTTCTGCCTTTCAATGCTTAGCTTCCCAAACGCCGAAAACCCGATTTACGGTGGTGCGATTTCCCATATTTTTGTGTGATTCCACGCGGTTGACTTCAGACCAAAAGCTGTAGATGACAAAGATGTTTCAGTTTTGGTTTGAAATTCCCCTTTTCCAGTAGAACTTAACTTTCAAGATTGTTCCTAAACACGAACAGATCTTGACTGTGGTGACTGGTAACTAACCGCACTCCGCGTCGGCGACGACCGCGTAGTACTGTTAATCCCCGCCGGACGGAAGGGGTAGGAAATCTCGCCCCATGAAGTTTTTCGTAGACTGCCGATGGGAAACTTTCGGTGGGAGACTGAAATTTATGGTATCAGACTTACCTATTTTACTCATATTTTGCAATAACTTATGTCTAAGTCGCGTCAGGCCTCCGAGTTCCGACGTTGTTCTTGGGGACGCACAAGTCCTTTTCTAGATCTAAGTGACATTTTGTGATTTACGTTAACAATCTAACGTGATATGAAGTCAGTTTTGATGTACGATTCAACGTACATGCAGCTAAAATATGTATTTCTGGTTTTGAAAGTTGGTGACCTCATCGAGTATAAAGGAGGTCAGTGACTTAAATTGCCTCGAACTGACCTTGGATATTTTTAGGAGTACTTTTTGCTTCTCACTTTAGTGATGGTAATGATTTAACGCTTCATAGCAGTTTCCCAGCCGGAGCGCGAAAAATAGTACGGCGATAGCAACGAGTGGGGCAATAAGTTACTAGGGAGCACTCTATTTCCAAGTAACTTGAGCGGCCGCTTGACTTAAGGTTTTCAAAGGAAATATGCACATCATACGCGAGACACGGACTACCCTTTCGTCCTTGTTTTTCTGCTTCATTTTGATCAAGGAGGGCAGGGGTGAAAATTCTCAAAACACCCACGCACCACGGGCCGGGAAGAAAAGTCTCAAAAAATCCACGCACGTCTCGACGGGTGCGTGGGTGAAAAGTCTCACGTCTGGCGAAAGTTAAGACAATGGAAGAAAGGACCTGACGGGGGGGCTGACAACCTGACTTGAGGACCATCTTCCTGTAGGCTCCTCGAGAACATATAGCAAAACTCGAATGACGCGAGCAGAAAACTGATGCCCCGACACCTGTAACACATGCTGCTCGCGGCGCACAAAGGCACCTTGGAGATACCAGGGCGGCACACCGCGCACTATCCCCCACCTGTTATTACCGCTCCCACAACTTCTTCCCCTTTGCTTCGAGCCACCGATCTCCACCGGTTTGCGCAGGCCTCACTCAGGCTTCCCGGCCGATCAACGTTGCCGCCGTCGCTGGCATCCATGACAAGCCGCTCACGGCGCACAGAGGTGCGTGCGGCCCCGGGGTACGATGGTGGCACCTCCATTTTTTCGATTAGATGCTGAATACTCCTGTCGTAAAAGTAGTACAATGCCGCCTCCCGGTCGTTTCTAGAAATGGCGTTCTTGTTTTCAGCACTAGGTCGGGTACATGTGCGTGAATCGAATGCAGGTCATTTTCTTGGTGGGCGTAACTTCTAAATCACGTGTACCACGAACTTGGGAAGTACATGAGCCGACTTATTTCATCGAGAGGGTGTAGAACACATGGCTACTTGATCAATCATCTCAATTCAGTAAAAAGCTCCTAATGGACCCAATTTGGCCTGAAACTAACATTTTCTAGATCGGTGCGCAACCTGTAAATATTGTTCAATTTTGCTGAAATTCGCTGTGTTTACTTTTAATGAACCAAAACCTGGGAAAAGCTTTAGCCATCTGTGTTACTAAAAAGAGAAAAAATTGCGGCACCCTGGTGTACAAAATAGAACAGAAGGGAAAACCATGGGAAACCACTTGGAACCTCCGTAAGAGTACGGTTTCGAGATAATGTGATGCACATTACAAAATGGCTTCTCAAACCACAGGCGACAACGTGGCTGTCTCAGTTCAAAATGCCTGTTGAGATAGAACATTTCCATTTAATGCGCGTGAACTCGCACTATCCTGGATTACGTCGTGCGCGCGGTCTGCAGGCTGTGCTTCAGGCAGACCTTGTGGCCAGTCCTACCACCAACTGAGCCCGAAGCGTGCCTCTCCAGCCTCCCGTCGAAATTACGCAAACGGCCGCGCATCGCAATGGGCCCTCAGTTCCCGCGGCCGTGCTACAGCCGTTGAGTAACTGGGCTCATCTAGGTTAGTTCTGACCGGTCCAGCCAGCGGGCTCTGGCCCAGTTCGGTTTCGAAGGTCACGACAGCCACCGGCCCTGAGGACGACACCTGGCACGCAAGTGATCTGGCCCAGAGGGCGCGTCCTCAGTCCTCGAGCGGTAAAGATGGGGCCAGCGCGTAGTCGATCGCCGCCCGTGCTGTTTACCCGACCTTGGCGGATGTGTTTAATGTGCCTCCGTAGACCAACGGTCAGCCACGCCGACTCGGATGCTGACGCAGTCCACTGGGACCCCGCGTGCTGTCGCGTTTGACACGGCCTTCCCGACACAGCTTGGCCACCGACGCTGGTAGTGATGCAGCTGATGATGATGATGCTGTGCGACAGGACGCGTCCCTCTACTGTTCCCTTTTGCTGAGCCTCCTTAAAGCATCTGTGATCGGCCGTTGGGGTCTGGAGGTGACCTGATCTCTGGAGCCGTGCCATGGGCGCCTAGAGATGACCTGACCTCTGGAGTCGTGCCGTAGACGGCTGTAGATGATCTGACCTCTGGGGCCGTGCCGAGGACGGCTGAAGATGACCTGACCTCTGGAGCTGGGCCGTGGATGCCTGGACGTGATTTGACCTTTCAAACCGTGCCGTGAAAGGCTGGAGATGGCCTGACCTCTGGAGCTGTGCTTTGATGTACTCTACTGTGGATGGCTGGAGGTGACCTTACCTCTGGAACCGTGCCGTGAACGGCTGGAGGTGACCTGGCGTCCCGAGCCGTGTCGTGGGCGCCTTTTTTCACGCCTCGCGTGTGACGCTGCCATGTCTCAGCCACCCGTCGCAGCTCTGAAGGAAGACAGTGCGACTCTTAGACACTGACACTGAGAAGCGTCTTATGCATGAAGCATAATGTGTGACATCTGAACAGATCTCCAGCATCCATCCAGCCAAGTTTCTCACATAGACCCGCACACCGATCAAATTTTCTGCTCCTGAATATGAGTTTGGAGGAATAATTTAAAACTTTTTGGACCCGACACAAATCACTGTTCGTGTCGCTTCCATAAACTGAGATGCAGTAGCGGAGCTGCGTGAGGACCAAGGCGTTGACCAGCATAGCGACGGCGTGAGAGGGGAGACAGTGTCTGAAGTCAGAGAGACTAGCCAGGGTGTCGAAATGGCGTTTTGTAACGGCCGATATCTAAGGCTTCCAAGAGAGTGAAAAATCAAACACCACGCCGAGATTTTTCGCTTCAGCGCTAATCGGTAACTGGTGCTCATTGCAGCATGAACTGTGTTTTTGATGCATTTACTTCTAATACGTTATGTCCAAACCAACGGCCGAGAGATGAAAGGGAAGCTTCCATACGGCAGACGACATTTTGGATTTTCGGTTTTTCCCCGCTTCCTAGGATTTGGATGTCGTCTGCGATCTTAATTGCGGACGCATCTTCGGCATACAAGCTGAGGTCGTTAGGAAACAGGCAGTACATCAAAGGATTAAGGGCCGAGCACCGAAAAATTTCCGTGCTGTTGGGTAATTAGATGGATGCTTTCCGCTTGCTTAAGCAATCTGTGATGCTAACACTCTGGGTGATTTCGGAAATACGCCAAAAACCAAGACATGTCAACATCACGGATACTTAATTCTGTAAAAAAATTACAGTGATTGGTTAAACTAAAACAACTGCTAAGGTCCAAACGACAAAGAAGGGGAATTTCGGTACGGTCGTTGACGGAGAGGACCTGGCCAGACACGGCGATGAGTGCAGTCTCTGTTGAGTGCCGGGGTCAAAGGCCATGCTGGGTGGGTGATAAATAGTGATTATTAGATAAACATGAGTAAAGTAGTTTTTGGACAGAACGTTTAACAATGTCCACAATGACTGCAACGATTGAAATGGGAAGAAAATTGGACGGGTTTGTTGGATTACCAGACTTGAGGACTGAATGGACTACTAAGCGTTTCCAGGCTGCAGTTCCTCAGCACTCAGCAGAGATGAGTCAACAATATGCAACAACACGCCGCCGACCGCGTCAGAGTACACTCTCAGCGACCGTATACATATACTGTCATCATCACAGGCGATGAGCTGCGCTTATCAACGACTAGTAGAAGTAGGCGACACAGAGTCAGGTGCGACAGTGAGAAAGCACAGGCGCCAACGCGCGGAAGGCGACAGGACAGATCGGGGGTTTGACCACGACTCACGACCTCGCCGGCAACGTGGCGCTCCACACTGACAAGTAATTGTTCATTCGGTCAGGTAGGGTGCTAGGGAGTCTGCAGCCTTTGTTGCTTCCCGCGATGGACTGGATTTTATTCCAAACCGAAAGGTGTCTTACTTCATGCGTCCTCGAATTTAATTTCGTGCGTCTCGCCGAATCGCGGACTGAACAGTGCGGTTTATCTCCCTGAACAGGTTAGAGCCGTGACCGTGAGTGGCCAGCGCTTCCCTGCGGCAATGTATCAAATCTTTAGTCTGTTCGGTCACCAAGGGTGGCGCTAGGGCTGCGAAGCCGGGTCGTCCTAAACGGCGCACGCTGGTCTAGGATAGGCAACAGACAGGATAAAAGCAGTTTACTTTTGAGTCACAGTGGCCGAGTCGAACACATCGCACCAGTCGATACACGACAAATCTTGAGTCAAAGAGCACAAACCCACACGGCGCAAACACCTGGAATACACCGTGGTTCGAGGAGGTCGGTTCGGGGCCATTTCGCAGAGCGCGGGCAAACCTGTTTGGAGTATAATGACAAAACCTTGTGCCACATCAGTTTACATTGTTCTCGCGTTTCGTCATTAACAAAGCTAAAATAGAGCCAGTTTTATACGTCGGAGTTCTGACATGTTGCGACAGTGAAACATTGCTTATAAAAGCATTGACAAACGTCTTGTGGGGCTCATTTTAAGGCGTAAGAGGATAACAGTTAAAATCGCCGCATATAATCACATTGTTAGAAAGACAAGCAATTAGAATACGTTCTAGCTGTGACTCAAGAGAGCTGTGCGCATGCGTGCTGAGTGCGTTGACCAGCCTCCGAGGGTCAGTCGAACAGTGCACCATTAGCGTAATTCGGCCGATCAGTCGGTACCGGACGCAACCCAGGAAATGGCGGCCGAGGAAGGTCATCTGGATCGTTCCCTAATACCTTTTCATGTTGCCTCTCACCGCTAAGTCAGGTCACAGTGGCTTGCGCGCGTTCACCCGTGTGTGGCGCTTTCTGCCAGCTAGAAAGCGCTCCAGCAAAACGCCATTTGATTGTCTCAGGTTGTCCTTGTTCAGCTCATCTCACATCGTTGTGTTAAGTCGCCTGGTTTATGCGCCTTCGTCACTTGTCCGGTGGCGCCGTCTTGATGAGCACGCAGCGTGCTTTCCCACGTCCGGGCTGCAGTTCACATTTGGTCCGCGAGTGACCGTGAGTTTAATTCAGCCCACACACTTCACGAATTTCAGTTAGCCGATACGTCCACGTAACACGCCTCGACGGCACCTGACTGCGCCACTGCTGTTTCGAGAGCAATTAGAAAGTAGTTATCTCAGCCCATAGCGTAATGCCATTTAACAGGCGCGTTACGGATTTGCGCAACCTATTGCTGATTGGTTGAAGTTGCCGCAGCTGTTACATCACCGATCATTGACGTTCCATTAAAGTTCCGGCACCGTTGATACAGGCAATCTGTGAGCTGCGACAGGTGCGGCCAATCCAGCGTAGCCCATCGAGTTAGGGCGGAAGAAACCTCAACATCTGGCAGACGACGTTCGGACGAACATTGGGTGCGTTGAGCGATGAACCGTATGATTAATATACCTCGACAGACTTAATCCATAAGCAGTGATTACAAGAAGTTATAATCACTGGTTTTATACCTCGAAATGTCCATATTTCTTTGTAAGCTTTCCATGTAATAACCTGTCTTGCTGATTAGAGATCTGCTCGTTTTTGTGGCGTACCAGGCATATAAACATGTTTCTGCAGACGAGCGGCTTAATTTTTCAGCGCACGAGGATTATGGAGAAGAGTCGGCTAGATGAAGTAATGGTCGATTCTCTCCCAAGCGATAACGGAAAATATGTGCAATAGCATTGTTTGTGTTGTCATCCAGCTATCATGACCAGGGTCCTTAAATGACAGCGGATTTGCGCGATATGAAGGGTCAGCCTTCTACATTTTTGACGTTTGGCTCATTTACGTGACCTATGTTCTGATTCTTCCACGACGCTACGTAACCTGCTGCTTTCTTCCTTCGATGACTCCTCCAGCGCCTGCAGCAGAAGTTTAATCTCCAGCAGCGCAAATCGGTCGGTCATGTGGCAGCGGCCGGGTGTGAGCGGCACCTGTGGTGGCCGCTCCGTGTCGCTGCCCCTGGTCTCATGTGCCGCGCGCCGCCGAGCGTCCCATTGACAGAGGCCGTTTTGCAGGGTACCCGTGCGGCGCGCCCGGCAGTCCCCTGCACGGCTACGTCAGCCCGAGCAGCCGGCTCTTCTACGCCGGCGAGAACGTCACCGTCACCTGCCAGCCGGGCTACGTCCAGTTCGGCCTGCCGAGCCGAACCTGCAGGCCCGACGGCACCTGGCAAGGACTGATGCCCTTCTGCAGTGAGTGCTCGTCACCACACGTCACGGAACGGCCGTGCCTTTGTGCGGTTTGGATGTGCTCTTCGGCTGGACTGGCAGATGTTGGGAGACGTTGGGTCTTCGACTGGAAGGAGTCCGGTCCGATACCAGGCATTTTGTATGACATGACTGGAATGTCACAGCATGTCATACGACGTGGAGGTGGTGGCTGCCAACCCTATTCCCAGAGGGCTAGACGGTATGGCCGATTTCCGGCAGGGGTGGGGACTCGGCCCCCTGAGATCTCGAGAACTATCGTAACATCCGATGTCATCGTAACAAACGGCAATCGATTTGCCATGATGTAATCTACATTCCTATGAAAAGAAGTTTTCAAAATTTTGAAAGAGGCGGAAACAGGGAGGCAATGGAGTAGAAATGGGGATATTTTTGACTTGTTATAACTGAGTTGTTTGCGGAATGATTTTGATGAAATTGGCATGAAGCGAGAGATTATGGATGAGACTTTTAGCATTGGTCCATACATTTGAAATTTTGATGAAATTCATTGGTTTCATGGTTCACATGGTTTCGAAATGGGAGAATTAGTTGTTCGGGAACTAAATTAAGATAAGTTCAAACTGTGTTGCACTGTTTGTATCATGTTAGCATAAGTGGTACCAGGGACATGAAAAGGGACAAACTGCCATGGTCACATGTTCATCACGTCAACTTACGATCTTTGACCTTAAATGACCTCCAGTGACCTAAGAGTCGCGTGGAATGATCTTGAGTGCATTTCACATTGTTTAAGAATGCTTCCAATTATTTTATTCTATCCTATTTCCAAAATTCCATTTTAAGGCTGTTGTGGTATAGGGTACGCGCACCGACATTTTAAGTCATAGGTCCGTGGCCCGACTTGATATCAACCTGAAACTCGATACACAACTACAGGGTACCTTTTCACGTCACTTGTATTTCGGGTTTGTCATTTGAAAAAAACAGCACTGAAATTATTATTATAAAAGCCAAATTATGACTTTTGACCTTGACCTGACCTTGTGAAATGATCTTAAATTAACAAAATTATATTTGTATTCTTGCCGAACTGTTTACCTGTACATCCACTTAAAGTTTAAGTTTCATTTTAAAGACGTTATTTTTGGCAGCCATTTTTCCTTCACCCTCAACAGGGTCAAAAATGGCCTAAAGCTCTTTCTGAAAACGTTGCTTGGCTTCGCCCCTGAGCAAGATAGAATTACGAAATTTTGTTACAGTACGTAGAAAGAGTAGGTTAGAAAAGTGACAAAGTTTTGTAAAGCTGCGTCAAAAAAACTGGAATTGGCAAGAAAAAAACCCGAGGGGGGTGGATTCAGTTCTCTGTCAGGAATAGAGTTAAACAGATTGATGTGTCGTGGAGTAACTCTATAATGGTCTAATGATGACTGATGGGAACAACGCCAAGCTGGTGAGTGGTTAGGGTAGCATCCTTGCCGTTCGCCGGTCACTACGTAGTAAAGGCAGCGCGGCGACGGGGCACTTCACCAGGGCGCGACGGCTCAAAGAGAGGTCTGCGAACAGTCGCGGCACTGTCGAGTCTTCAAGGACCGGCACAGCGTGTGCTCGCCGCCCGTTCCGTGGCCAGAGCAGGCGACCGAGCTCAGACGCCGGTCAAGAGTCGGCAGCCGGCGACGGACGGAGCGCTGCCGCTCGGTCCCGTTCCCTGGCCTCAAGCGGCGGTCAGCGGCGCCGTTTTCACTCGTTTGCGCGGTTCGGCGACGCTGGTCACGGGGGCGAGCGTCATCGCGGTGCGACCAAGTCGAACGAAGACGCAGCGGGACTGCGGGCGCCGGAGATACGACTGACTTAATGCTGGCGGGCAGCGATGCAAATTCCGCTTTATCGTCCCCTGTTCTTGGGGTATGGTTAGGTGGTTGATTCAAATCAAGGCGAGCGAACCCAACTACGCAGTGGAATTTATCATTTTTAGAAATGCTTAGTACATTTGTTTTCGTTTATGTCGCGATAGTTTTTAGCCTACCGCATCAGATACCGTTCTCACCGTCGAGACTGAGATATTTTGCGCGCTTGGGTGGATATTTCTTGAAAAGTTTCGTGGTCTCAGACATAGGTTGCTCAAGCCAGCCGCCTTCACATTCGTATCATTCTTCGCTTCAGTCTGCAGGATGGGGTAATCCAGATCGAGACTGGAGCGGTTCAGCGTGACGTCTCGGGCGCCCGAACCTCAAGAAACCGCATCACAGAGTGTGGCTAATGACTGCTGGCGGAGACCGGTCGATTTGTCAAGAGCGAGTGACGCTTGGCTAGGCTAGCGTTTCGCGCGCGGCCGTTTGCCATGGAGAGGTGACGTCATTTGTGGTCGGTTTCTGTCCCGGTGCCAGCCGCCGCGGGTCGCGTCACATCCTGGGCAGAAGTCGACCGTGCACTGGTGGAGGGCCGGCCGCGGCGTGACCAGTATCTCCATGTGCCGCCGGCAGCCGCTGAACCTGAAGCTCAATCTCGCGCTCCAGCGGGCCCAGACGGAACGGGTCCGATCGGAGGGCGGCGGGGGCGCGCCGCGCTGCGTCGAGCGCGGCGACCAACTGCGCTGGGCGAACTCGGACCCCGCCGCTCAGCGGCACGTACCTCGCCGGGTGCTGCCATGCAACACGTTAAGACATCAATTGGCAGCAGGCTTTCATTCGCACCGATTCGCAGCTTACACTAGAGGTTTGCACGGGGTGGCCAGCCGTGTGGCCGGCTGTAACCTTAAGCCAACAGGGCGGGGCGGCTGTACCAACCAGGCAAAGCATGGCTGCGGCCGTAGCCACATCTGTTGTTTGGCTGAGGATTACACAAAAAATGACATATGTTTTTACATCCCAATACCTACTTGACACTTTCTGTCATAGCTGATGTTTAATTACAGTGTTTTATTCCAGAAAATAGCACACAAAAAACACATATTTGTCATAACTCATTATTTTTACAACTCATCTGAGGAAGAGAAAAACTGTAGTACAGCTGCTGAACAAAGGTAAGCAATCAACTATGGACATAAAAAATAGATAAATACCTACTAGCCATTTGACCCTACTAATGAGCAAACTGTACTTTCTCACCAGGTCCTGAAGAAAGTAGCCTCCAAGCTTTAGTCCTATGATGAAGGTGTGGGTAGGTACCTAGCTACCTAGGTAGTTAATTCTGTGAACTTAGACAAATTTCAGGCCTCATCTATATAGATATCTTCACTTGGCAGTGCAGAAAGTTACAGACTAGAAGGATGGCCTTGATCCAGCTTGCCTGGTGCGTGACAGTTATTTGCTTGGCAAAACATCAGGATCTCATGAATGGGCCCCTCTGGCATTTGCCTCAAGGGGCCTCCTTGGCCGGGAAAAGCAAACCAACTCCTCTGCAAAGGGCTCCCATATCCCAGGCAAAGACACCTCTGGCAGGTAGCGAGGTACCCCCTGATTGGGAACGGCAAGCGGGCCCCCCGGCATGTACCCACCAAATGCATATGCGAGGACCGGAAAGGATGCTCCTCCGCAAAGCAGCCGCCAGCCAGGAAAGGTCCTCCTGCCTTGGGATGGTATAGGTGTTTCGGGAAGGGAGCCCCAGTGAATGACAAACTTTCATCATTGGATTCTCCCATGAATATATTATCATATGTTATGCAAAGAATTGAAAAAGGAGATATAAAACAGCTACGTAACTAAAATATAAATGTAAATGAGTTTTTCCGGCGCAGTTGGGTCACGCGTCGTTTTTCCCCAGTTACCACGACATACCGTACATAGCAACAGTCCACTGGACGGCAGCAGAGCTAAGGGAGTCCCTGTCATGGCAATGGCCATTGCCGATTAAGCCAAAGGTCCCTCTGTTGCGACAATCGTGCTGTCACCCCCGCCCCCCTTCAGGTAGTGTGGTACAACAGAGTAGAGGTCACATTTTTCCGTGCCCTTGGGCAAGGCGCTTCGACATTTCTCCTCTTCACGCGTCAAACATGTTATCCGGTTTCCAGTCTTTCACTTGACCTCTATTGCGGTGATATGTTCATAACCACATAAATTACACACATTATACGTACACCTGTTACGCATTGTATATGGTGTGACTGCGTTGCAAATATACCCGTTTTCAGAAATGTAACCTGAAAGCAGCTGTCCGGCAGCATCTTCAAAGCCAACTCTCTAACGACCATTCTCTTTGGCTTCCCCGTTTCTCCTAAAATTCAGAAATCCATGAGCTGGCTTAAAGACACTTTCTCATTTTCTAACAACGAAGTAACGTAATTCCCCTCCAGGCAATGACCGTTTGGTTAGCCTGTTGTCATAATAAAAACAAAAACCAAAAGTAAAAAATCGCCGGGCTGTTGCATTCGCCGGCCGGAGGCAGATCCCCACAGCCGCTCAACGAGTGCGGCGAGAGGGAAGACAGATTTTGCGCTTATGAGGCTGTCGCACATCGAGCGGAGAAGACATCGCCCAGCTGGATAAAAAACACGATGACGTCATCTGAGCCGCATATCCACCCGCAAATGAAATCGCCGCTGCCTGACATTCCTTCGCGTGCCGACTTCGGCGAGCTTGCAGGCCGCGGTCTCAGGCGGCGGCGACATCAAACGTCGTGAAAATGTGCGTGACGTGATACAGCCAGATCCGAGCCGCCTCCGCCTCGTTCCTGTGTTGATGCACGGACGCGCAGAGACAGTTTTGGCGGAACACATCTCCGAGCGCGTGACTGAGCTGCTCCATGTGTGGACACCAGTGTACTGGCCTCCTGGAATTTCCTTTGCTACACCGAGCAATGCGTGGCCGTTCGTTTCAAGGACACGGTCGCTGAAGGATCTCGTGGTATTTCGGCATTCTCGGCCCCGCTGGACCAGAACAAGATCATGCGAGGGCCGATGGCGTGCGATGACCTCATACCATCTACGCTCTATCCTGTCTGGAAAACTGACCGGAAACGGGATGGCAAGAGGTACTCCTGATGCTCCTACGAGCCCTCTTTATTTTATGTATTTATTTATTTATTGTACTGGGATGCAAATTTCCATCACAGGCGACCGCTGATTGTGGCTTTGTTATACTTAGTACCGCTATTGTAACTAGTTGACCAGCGAGCGTCGCCATGGCTTAAATGTTGCGGGATGGCGGTTTTTTACCAGGTTCCTTCCATGCTATGCTCATACATATGTGTTGTTATAAATTTCGCGCAAACTGGTAGATGCTTTGTCTCTTCTTCTCCCCTTGTGGCGGTACTCATTACTGGTATGGAAATTAATAATTCTTCTCCTGGGGGAATGTTCGAGAATTCTGAATGACAGCACGCTTCCTTTCCCGGTGACTCGACTTTTATTGCACTATTCTACAAACGCGCCTCGACTTCGGGTACCGCAAGGATATGATTTCCCCAACCAACCCATCTTACGTGACTGGAAGGGAAAGCTGCAGAAATGCATCAGCTGATACGTTCCCCTGCAGACAATCTTGGCGGAAGCTTGAAAGGAGCCACCGGCACGACCTCGGCGGCAGAATATGCAGCAGAATTTCAGCGAGGAACGGCGGCAGAATCTCGGCAAAGGCCTTCGCAGCAGAATCTCGGCAACAACTTTGGCAACAAACTCCGGGCAGCAGGCTTTATTTCTGGATGTCTGGACGAACACCTGAGCACCATGTTTTCCGAGCGCCGCGCTGCCCGCTCGCGCGATCACGTCAGCCTACATCACGGCGGCGGGCGGCGCCGGCCTCTGACGGCGTCGCCGCTCCGTGGTGATGGTGTCACTAGCCACTGATGGCGCCACCGCTCCGTGGTGATGGTATCACCTTGGCGATGACGACACCGGGCGCCTGACGCACGGGGTCGCCCTCTGGCCGCCGTCAGCGACTGGAGGCCACTCTCATCGCGATACGGCCGGGAATGGACCTGCAGCGGCCACCTGATGACCGGCGGCGGCGCGCAGACCTGCCGGACGGCCGGCGGTCACGGCAGTCGCGCGTTACGAAGCACGTTTTTTTGTGGTGGCGAACGAGTTGGTTATGCACGGTGTAGAAACGTCCAGCCTAGCTTGCCACCTTTTTAATGGATTGGGGTTGCAACTCATGCATTACGTTGAAGAGTCCAAATGATCATGGGCGCCCACCACAAAGGGTCCGATGTTAAATTTAAAATTTTCGGAAGTGCCCAGTCAGCGCTGGGAGTGCCGAATCACCTACAAAGAATAGAAAACTACATCATGCGTCGAACTTCGTTAGGTCCGTGTGCTAAATCCCTTCTCCACGCGGCGTCGTCAGTCGCTGCGCCTTCCTGGGCAGCGGCCGCTCCGCGTCGACGCTCTCCCGCAGGCCGGCGTGGCGGCCGGGGCCATTCCTCCCCGCGCGGCCGCTCGGATTTCCTGGGCTTCGAATCAGTGCTCCGACCCGACCGGAGGCCGGAGAGCGCGGTCTCGCTCCGCCCGGCCCGGCCGCTCCCTGCCTTTCTCCTCGCTCGGCCGGCGGCCGGCCGCGTGTGGCGCGTGGCGCGGCACGATACCCGCGCCGCTAGTGCGGCTGTGAAGCTGGCACACGACGAGGAGGTTCGGCTGGAACACACAGCCGCTAGAAATTGCGATTCATCAGCACAATCGATGAGCGTGGACGGGAATTCGGAGCTATTTTACGGGAAAGCGGGCGCGAAGTGCTATCGTTTCCAAACGCACCCTGATTATGTTGTTTTCCACAACAGTTGAACTGAAATGTTGTAGCGTTCACTGGAGCTGAAATGTTAGAAGCGTTCACTGGAGCTGGACGAGAACAATAGAATAAGGATATTGTAAAGGAACAAATCGTTTTCATTTCCTTCACACACTGGATCATGCTCGTTGTTGGATTCCACGCGTGAAGTGTTAGTCACTTGTTTTGTACAACTGGCATCAACGCACATACACAGTATCCGATTGTTTAAGCGCTATGAGTTCCAGCGTGTTGTGAAGTTTTTGATATATCGTTTCCTTATGCTTTTTGCTATCGCGCAAACCACCATGTTGACAAGAATTCCGTGTTGACTCTCCCGCGCTGTTATAGATGGATGAAATCGCGGTTCTTGCAAAATAGGGAAAACAAACACAAGACTGTGAACGGTAACCTATTGTGAATGCCATAAATAAGAACTCCCCCTTATGTTCTGTGTCACTTTTCCGCCATTCCGGCATGTCCAAATGTCAGCCTTAGAGTGTGGAAGAACGGTGCGAGACACAACACACATTTGGAGTGTTCACCACGGTTCCCTGGAAAGAAAATTTTTCGAAGTAAAGCAAATCGCTTCAATTTTACGTTTGAATCCGGACTAAAAAAAAAATAATGTTCAACAACTTTTTCCAGTCATTTTCAAACCCATTGTAGGACATATTCCTCCGTGGACGCTGATGTGTTCCAGAGGCTGGCTTTGGCGGGACAAATTAAGTAAATGTCTGCTCAACTTTGGGCGCCTAGCGACTGCTCTGTTATGGACAATACAAGGACCTCGGCTGGAGCTGGATCAGAATAGTCTCCACTGCTGAGATCAGGCTGCTCTTGTTCAGAACAGAGCGAGGGTCCGGCCTGAGTCCCGGGCGTTGTGCTGTCGGCGAGTTGAGCCCACAGTCCACATGGCGTCAGCGTAACTACCATCTTCACCTTGACGTGATGACGTCACGGCCGAGCACGGGCGTGAATGTGTTGGTTGAATACCGCTGACGACACAGAGAAAACTCGCCGCTATAATAGGGCCAGCCAGAGCCGAGTTTGCGCGACGCCTTGGCGTGCAGCGGCATTGGGATCTCGGCGTCGATTTTCTTTCCGAGTTCTGCGGAAGGAAAGTGATTGACACCATGAATGTGCTCGGCGGGTCGTTGACTTGAGCAGCCATATCAGGCGTGCACCAACGGAATGGTAAAGCGTGTCTTTCGTTGAGTTTGAGGCAGTCCTAATGTTTCCGGTTACAGAAAGCCTGCATTGGTGGCTGGGCGGGGCTATTGGTAGCGGCTCACACGCTACTACTTACATCTAACAATCATCAGTGCATATTGCATATCACTGTGCCAAAATGAAGACAGATGTATAACTAAGCAATTTATTCGGTATTTTGAATCTTTTTAGGAATCGACAGGAAACAAAAAACGGAATGCCGACGAGTACATTTTTATTCCCTGCCACGAGTGCTGAAGTTAGGCACTTATTAGTTTGACCATGCACCAGTAAGCCATTGCGTGCTGAAGCCGAAAAGTTCAGCTCATGATACCACGGTACATACTTCAGCCAACGGCAACGACACGAAAACTGCATTGCTTAACATCTTTTCTCAAAGCCTTCAGTGGAGCTGTAAAGCAGAAGGCGAGATGTACGTGCAAATGGAGATATGCCCTGTATAAACATGAGTACATGTATTTATATAGATATACCTGAATATACACATAAGTATGTTCTGATATACATGCGCATACATGGAGATATACCACAACCAAACAAGGAAATTAACTTTACGCTTATTGTGCTGCATAGGACGAACTGAATGGAACTTACGTAGCACTCACATCACCATTATTTTTGAGAACGCTGCGACGCTGCACACAGCTGCCGATCGTACCCCAGTCCGCCTTCGGCACACATGTAGAGGACAACAGTAGGCAGCTCGAGACGGGACACCGCCCGCGCCACGAGCCGGCACCGAGCCGACCGACACTTTCACTGCGAGGACGTGAACCGGCGAACACGTCCCGGCTGTAATCACGCGCAGCCGCCATAAGCGTCCGCTCGTTAGGGCGCCACGCATCCCGCGAGTTGCACAGAAAGTGGCAAACTGGCTCGACCGGGCGGAGCCCGCGGCGATGCCTATCTCGGGGACGGACCGGACCGAGACAGGACCGGACCGGACCGGGCGGACCAGGTGTCCGACTTCAGCAGCGGGCGGACCGGTTTGCCACGCCGTTTTGGGGCGGCCAAAGAGCAGCGGACGGTCCGTCACACTGTGTCGCCCGTGTGACGCCGTGGAAACGCACCCCGCGGTGTCCCGACGAGCCCCGTGTCGACTTGGGGGCCGCGCTGGCTGCCGTGGGGTCGGGCACTCGGTCGTGGCCAGCATCACACGCGGGCACCTCTTTGCATGCACTGGCGGCATGCAATACGCCATGTTTGCATGATACGGCCAAGAGTGAAAATGATGATCAAAGCCACCTAGAGACACAAGACAGTAGAATGGATGGTGCCTCCAAGTTCAGGTGAACGATTTAGCATTACACTAGAAGACGTATTTCATCGCAGTTCCTAGTATTTCAGCGACTACAGCGCGTCAGATAATCTCGCCGGAGTTTCCGAATCGGCACAGAGCTGTTGAGCCCTGGTGCGGTCTGCCTGCATTAGCGTTGTGTGTGTTCAACGTGTATATTCAACATTGATTATATTCGAACTACACGTCTGTCATAATGCCTTTAATATCCCTTTGATTTGTAAACGTTTCAGAATAAGTTGAAGGTTGTTGCATCGAGGCCTGAATGAAGCACAAGTGATGAAAGTGGACGCCATACCAGCTGCATGACGTATGGTGTATACATATATACCATACGTCATGCAGCTTGGCTGTACATTCATAATGCTTTGGGGTCAGTCCACCAGCAGGATCCTAGAAAATGCTTCTGTCGAAACCGCGAGTGTCTGTGTTCTTGAGAAGCAGCCGACAGTTGACACCTGTTGTTCCACACCAGCAAACAGCACCAGTAACCGTCCCACGATCTGTTCACAGAACGTAACGTGGCGTACAAAGGGAGCACGCAGGGGCCGCCTTCGCCGCTGGCGCCGATGCAGGACTCGGAGCCGGGCCTGGCCGCCGACGGCGACATGCAGACGTGCAGTCGGGCGCCGCGCGACGTGCGCGAACGCTGGTGGCAGGTCCGGCTGCCGAGCCGCACCCGAGTCGAGTCCGTCGGCCTGGCGGTAGCCCCCAGGTGAGCCGATTTCCCCGCACCGCCGCTGCTGATCGCGGACGGCGGCTCTCTTTCCGCCATGGGGGGGGGGAACTCTGCGAAGACCTGGGCGTTTGTGAGACTGGGCTCAGGCCATATGTAAGGCCGAGCTCAGGTGGAATCGAGAGTAAGTTGGCGACCACCGAGCGATTCTGGTAGACAAACGGGCCGGGCCGGCTGTCGTGCGGGTTCTCATCGGCGACTGTTGAGAGTCGGCGTGCCCGCTGCATGGTATCGCTCTGTGCTTCGGCTCGCCTCACCGGGGCAGGGGACGCCACACGGTCCGACCCTGCGGCCAGCGTCTGCACACTGGCGACAGGCCGGTTCCGGGAGCGTCCTGTCGCGTCCGGCGGACCGTCGCCGCGGGGCAGTGTCCCGGGACCGACACCAGTGGAAGGCACTCGCCCGGATCCTCAGTTACTCCCCAGCATCGACAGGGGCGCTGGTCGGGTGTTAGACCCCCCTCCCCCCTCAGTGGTGATGAACGGGACGACTGGTGCCCGTGAGAGGTAAAAGTCATGTTTGGCGACAGCCTGTGCTTTTCAGGCTCAGGTGGTTCCGTGGGTCATTTATACCATTGTCCAGCCCTAGTGTCGCGTGGCGCCCAGCTGAGTCCGCCGGACAGAACGTCTCAGAACCGGGGCGAAAGTCTGTCCGGCAGCGGGGTTTATATACATTAACTGTTATGCCACCTTTTTAAGCCAGTCACACTACGAAGATAACAAATGGCTGGGGTGAATCGAGAGCAGGCAGTGCGCTTTTCCATGAGACTGTTCTAAATTTTAGTTCGTTTCCTTTCAATGTGATGTACACGGATGTCGTTTTCTATAGGCCTGCTAGGGTCCGAGCCCTACCAATGTTGATGCAGGCCCTACCAATGTTCCTTTGAGCCCTACCAATGTTGTTTTTGCTAAATACCTTAAGTCGGGGGACTCCGATTTAACCACCACATGGCTATTGTAGTATACATAAACTACACGTACTAAAATGACAGTATTGTATATATGTATGCATGTATATATATATATATATATATATATATATATAATATTCACGGGGGTGTCGTTTTATATGCGATTGGTAGGGCCGAACCAAGGGCTGGACAACCTAATCTCCCCCCCGCCAAATGTAAGTTCCTACACTGATTTAACCCATTCCGTTTTCACCAAGGGAAATTTTTATTACCTTTTATGATTCTGAAATACATCAAAGAGCACACTAGCGCACGCACGCACGCACGCCATGAGCACGCACACATACGCACACACACATATATATATACATATATATGTACTTATATATATGTTTGTATGCACACACACACACACACACACACACACACACACACACACACACACACACACACACACACACACACACACACACACACACACACACACACACACACACACGCACACACGCACACACGCACACGCGCACACGCACACGCAAACGCACACGCACACACACACACGCATATATATATATATATATATATATATATATATATATATATATATATATACATTTACGACCTGTCAATAACGACCCTGTCGGGTCACCTCACGATGCATCTACACGACGGACCACCTAGCCAAGACATGGTCCAGGAGTTTCGATTTCTGTAAATGATTTGGGGGGGCGAGCCGAGGGCCCGACAACATAACTTCCCCCAAATATGAGTTTCTCAACGGGTTTAGCCCACTTTATTCTGACCAGAGGAAATTTACAGGTTTTCCTTAGTTGTCATTCAATGAAAAATCACATTTATCCCTATGGATACAGGAATACGTAGAGATAAAACATAGAAAAATAGACAGATGCTTCCCTTTGGACTTTATTCTTTATTTCTGCCTATCTCTTATCTGCTGCAGCCGTTCTTTTCGTTACGATTACTCATCTCCCTTCAAAAATAGTAGAAAATATTTGAAGGGGGAGGGGAGCTAAACCAACATTGGGTCGGCCCAAATCAACATCGGGTAGGCTACGGCCCTGTCAAAAGAATACAAATCGACACCCCTGGCATGCTCCAAATGCAAAACCGACAACTGACCCGCGAGGATTTGACGCAGAACACCGAGATATTCAAACGAGTCAATGACAACAGAACACTTCCTGCCAACGAAGCCCTCTTCGTACGTGAGAAGCAGCCTGCTCTAAACAAGCAACTTCGTTCATGTGTCATTCTAGAACTGTTCCAGGTGACGGTGACATGAACACGAACAACTGTCTCATATTGTGAACAATGTCATCTTAATAATGTGTCCCGTTTGTAGTGTAACTGTTGAAATATCGTTTGAGTGATAGTTTTTCAATTGTGACCGCATGCGATATTTTTATATTTGTATTTCAATCCAGACAGAAACATGGTAAAAAATGGTACTTCTGAAAACGGACCAGGTAGATCCGAACCGTTAAGGAAATAGCATTGTAATACTATGAATTCTGGGAAATTATCTTTTTATCTGTACCAGAGACAGAAGGAGACATAATACGGAACACTGAGCAGGCAAGAAAAAAACTGACAGAATCGCGTTAAGCCCTTGCGTTCAATAAGGCCTGTAAGTATATATATATATATATATGTGTATGCATATCACCGTCAGACTGCAGAGGTACCGCTCCCCATAACAGGAAATGCCTCACCTTTCTAGGAGGCCCCATATTGCCACAGTGGGCCATTTCACATCCACAGCGGGCCCTTTGCCCCCGCGGTGACCTCTAGAACGCTACAGGAGGCTCGTCACCATCGAATAAATCTCTCTGCCACAAGAGGCCTCCGCTTACAGACGGAGGCGGTCTCTTCCTATCACAGAAAGCCAGTTCGCCGCCACAAATACAGCTCTTTTTCGCCACAAAGAGACTCTTATAGCTAGAAGAGGAAATTCTGTCGACAACGGAACCCCCTCACTTCCCTAAGCGGCTATCCTCTTGACAAGAGGTGTCGTCCCCATCACGGACAGTGACGCACCCAAGAAAAGGGCGAAGGCAACAGCCGCCTCCCCCCTGAGCGGTCTGGGAGTCCCACGATGGCGTTAGGAGGACCCTCGAACGCCACAGGCGACTCTCTAAACACACCAGGAGACCTGCAACATGATAGGGAGCCCTCTTATCTCCACTTGAATACCTTGTAGCATAACGAGAGGCCGCCGTGGCGCCACAGAAGGCTCCCAATTACCTCAGGAGCCCCCCCCCCCAGAGTGCCACAGGAGGTCCATTTGGGATTTACTGGCGGCCCCTGAACCACGGTAGAGACCCACCACATGCCCTAGGACGTTTTCCTGAACACCAAAGGACGCCGGCTGAACACAAAAGGAGTCCCGTGCCCTCCCCTTCCCCTCTGAGCGCCGCTGGAGGCCCCTGCAGCGCCACAGGATGTCCCCAAAAGTCAGAGTGGCCCCAAAGTCAAGTTTCCGACACCCAGGAGGTCCCCTGCTGCCTTGCCTCCCGCCTCCCCCACTGTGTGACCCGTGGCGCTGTCCATGCTTTTACAGTCTATAATTTTGTAGTTCAAAAGTACGCAGATGCGAAAGAACTGACGGGCTACCAGTAACCTTAAACCGATTGTTTGGTCGTTAGCAATGCAATAAATGTGGCTAAATGACCACAGAGATTTTGACTTTGATTTTGCATTATCATTAGATAACATCCCTTCCTACCTTGCGTAATTAGGTATAGTTAGGCACGTCATACGTAATTGATACTTCATTCTTCATGCGCAATCAGCCATAGGGCTAGGTAGTTTACAAAAAGCATGCCGATACGAATTCTCCTCGCAGACGTCAAGTAGGTACACTAGATAAGATCAGGACCTGTGACGTGGCATGCCGAACACCGATCCTGACGGCAGCAGCAGCAACTGCGACACGGCAAGCAGACGCCATGAGCATGAGTGGCTGGCTGTACACCAAATGGTGTCAAGAATTACACAGATCCAAAATTCATTCTTAAAAATTGTCTCAGACAAACGAACGTTAAGAGCAGCAATACAAGATGACACCTTGTAGATTTAAGATGGCCTGTCATCAGACTGTCTTTTGGCTAACTTGCCTCTAAGGAAGTGGACCAAATCCGCTGAGAAACTTACCTTTGGAGGAGATTAGATTGTCCGGCCCTTGGTTCGGTCCTACCAATCATTTAAACAAAAAGACTTCTCTGGTGATGGATGTCTTCATAATCGACTGTTGGTTTTCTAGAGCCGGTGGCGTACTCACCCAGCTGAGCGGATCTAACATAAATTTAGCCCGTTTCAAAACAGAGTCGTCGACGCCATTTCACCCACTGGACCTAAGAGCTTCATCGTCGATATGAGTGAGGCGCCTGACCTGTGACGCCGTCGGCAGGCCGTTCGTTGGACCTGAGCATCTTCATCATTAGCCTAAACACGCCGGAGCCGGAGAGCGCCGACTACCAGCTGTGCGCCAATTTCACGGGCGTGCTGCGGCAGGCCAAACAGCTGTTCCACTGCGGCAGCCAGGGTCTGGTGGGCGAGTATGTCTACATCAGGGACGAGAAGCACCACGTCGACTACTTCACGCTCTGCGAGGTCGAAGTGTTTGCGTTTGGAGGTGAGTGGACACGCGCCCTATGCCCGGAGAAATGGTAGGGTGCCAGAGCCAGACCATTCCGCTCCGGGATCCGGAGCGGCGTCGCGCTCCGGATCCCGTCAACACCGAAAACACCGTCCCAAAAAAAATATCACTGCCTGTTTTTTCCCTCTAAAAATCTTACTGGCAGTCTTGAACATCTCTGAGTGCTCCAGATGTGGCTCCACCGGATCGGACCAGACAGCACCAGACAGACCAGTGTGGATGAACTCGCGGCTACTGTAACTGCACATATCTTCCCCCCCCCTGATCAGGGTCCGCGCTAGGCGGCGAGCCGGACCGGGCCGGGTCGGCGCCCAACGAACGCCGAGACGTTGAGTAATGTCACGAACGCCGTCCGGCAGCGGAGATGTTACGTCACTGCGTGTGTGTAAGCAGTGATTAGCGGCGGTCGTGATCGACACGGCGTGACGGTGGAGCCGTATCCCGGGGCGGAGTGGCCGCGGGTCGCCGTTCTCCGTACCGCTCACGGTGACGGAGAACCGCGCCCCACCGAGTCGCACGCGTCGGACGGACGGAGTCAATACCAGCATTGTTTCTGACCTTACATCAGTCGTGGGGCCACCCACCGGGGATGGCGGGGACGGGGGAGAGGGGGGACAATGGGGACAACTGTCCCCTACCTGGGAAAAATTTAGCGTGATCCTATGGGTTATGCATGGAAAGAAAGGATTCCAGAATGGAGTTTGCCTCCGCTGTCCTGAATACGTGGCGGCGCCACTGTCCTACATCGACGCAGATATGTGGTCGTTTGCAGCCGCAGACGGAGCCAATGTTGGGCCGTGACTCCGCTCATAACCGTATCATTGTTTTCCGTGCTCGGGAAAATATTCATGCCTGACATTTTTATGTTATTTCTTCCTACTGATGTAGATAATCTCACTGTCTTTTCCGCCCCAGAAAATAAGCGAGCTCTTTCTTTCCCTGCCAGTCTATGAGTTGTCGATAGGCAATGCCATACGTGAAGGGAAATGACTGCTCGCTTTTGGGACAAATGTGGTGAGGAAAAGAAACAGCCGACGGTTTCAAGGCGACTGCTGTATTATGTGACGACGGATCGCCAAATTCCTAACAGCGTTACTCGGATTTCCATGTATATGGTCCTTCCAGCTCGAATTTCTGTCACTAGGCTTGGAACTGTTACCAGCCTTGATTGCGCATCATACAGCAAATATGACGATGTTGAGTTAATGTGGCACTGAATTAGCCGCAAGCACGGTACCAAAGTCGGAGTCAATCCCGTCTTGGAAACTGGTTAATAACTGGCTTACTTTATCTAAGGGACCTTCCATGCAATACGTCATCATCGCACAGTACACAAATCGTACCGCGTGTTTCCCAAATTTGGTACCCTATCCTGTTGCCCTACAGCGTTTGTTTGGGCATATTCCCAATGTTTGAACCATTAACGTAACGCCGGTTACAAAACCCTGCCACTCTCTCCGTCTTTTGTAGAATTCAAAATCGAAAGAGGTAAAAGCGCGCTTTGCACGCTTTTAGCGAGTGAGATTTCATGCATGAAAGTCGCTCGAGAAAAATTTAAATCAAGGTGTTTATGTGTCACTGTGTCCAAGCTTCCGAGCCTCTAGCGCCCAAATGCGCCAGTTGATCGCGACATAAGTGGTACCATCGGTGCGCCGACTCGGCGAACAGATTACGGTGTAGGTTTCGAAGCGATTCGTGGCGTGTGGCACGTACCACGTGGCGCGAACCAGACCTCTGCAGACTTCCATTAATCACGGGTACAGGTCAAGCGGTGGGTGCCGTTGGCTCAAGCCTGGGTGACAACATGGGCTCCACTTACGGGTGCGTGCTTTTGCTGTCGGCACCCACTTGCGGTCCACGTGGCGATCCATAGGCACGCGCTTCGATTTGGGCTGGGCGATCGCCGAGTGCTGTCAGTAGTGTCCAAGGTGGCTGAAATTTGGTGGGTAGATAGACCAGCACTAGGGCTTTCCAACGGTACGGCCTACAATGTGCAGGGTGCAACGGGTTACGTGCAGCGTGCGTGCGCCTCCTTTACACCCTTGGGTTTCATATGGGCCAAATGCCGACACGCAAATGGCGCAGTTTGGTGCGATGATGGCTTGGAAAGGCGGACAGGCAGCTGGACGACCAATTCCGATGGATTCGAGCCGGAACGGAGGTGCAGTTTGCAAGTGAACCGCGAGGTGCCCAAGATTATCACCTTTCCTTCGTTGCCGCAAAACATCAACCGCTGGGATGCTGAAAACTGGCGAGCAGGAGCACGTGATACGTGGCAGTCGATGTATGTGGTTGTTTTGAATGTCAGTAGCGTTAGCCTGGTGTGTACGGGACGCACGTGCTGAAGTGTACCCTTTTGCAATTTCGGCCTTTGGTTTGGCAATCGCTGATGCTGGAAGTGCGAAATTTTGTGGTGGGCTGCGTAGTCACAAACGCCATCCGGGACAAGCAAGATTTAGGGCATCAGTGGCAAAATGTCACCACCTAGGTGAACGTGCGGCTTGTTGGACGTGAAGTTCTCCGGTTGGGGAACGTCCGCGATCCATTTCTACCTGCATGGCGAGCAATGGGTCATGATGGACGAGAATCAGTTTTTATCCGTGTCGTTTCAGCGAAGTGACAGAGAACAAAAAAAAAAAATGTATGAGCTTTCCATTCTGATCCCAATCATCGCTGAAGCGCAATGATTTGCATCTTGTAGTCCTTCTGGTCTTGCATTCTGGAAAATTCATAGAAAGTTCTCCTTACCAGTAAGCTCCTTTTCTTCCGGGCTGTTGGGCATCAACTCCACGTGGCCTTCCGGCTTCGGCAAAAGCCTTCAACGGACGCAAGTTACTCAAGTAGCTTGAGGGCAGCCATCTGGTAGTAACACCAGCAGGGTGCCCCCCATCTATCCGGTGACGCATTGACCTGACCTGAGCTGACCTGGCCCGCCGACAGACCTGCGCGACTGCGGCGAGCCGGAGCAGCCGGCTCACGGTCACGTGAGCCGACCGGACTCCGCCACGGCCGCCTACCGGTGCCAAAACGGCTACCGGCTGGCCGGCCGCCGCCAGAGGCGCTGCAATCGTGGCGAGTGGACAGGCCAGCAGCCCGTCTGTCGCAGTGAGTGGCCGCTATGTTCGCCGCTGGATGTGGCCGCGTCATGTCATAGCCGACCCGGGAGTGTTCCCACTGGCTGTTCAATGGTGGCCGGCTACCTTTGACTTAGAGCCCACTTCTTAATTGAAATACAGATGCACTGCAGCCATTGAGGCAGTGGCGTACGATGCTAATGTCCACCTGGGGGTTTGCTAGTTTTACCGCTTCGCCGTTGCTGATTGTCACACGTTATAATCGCGAACGAGTACGTGTAAAATTGCATTTGTTCCTCTCCCATCGGCCAGGTTCTTTGGACAACGGGAGACGCCTAACAGCAATCATACGGTCGATATTTGGGAGTTCTTGAGCTGGGCCCGTGTCCGCACGTCCCATCACGTCATGAACCCCACGTTCTTTTACCTCAGTTCCATGTCGGAACCCCACGTCCCTGTCCCTAAGTTCCATCTCTGCATCCCATGTCTCGTTACCCCAGTCTCGCCTCTGAACTCAACGTCATGTCACGTTTGCCTTTCTTCTGAAGCGCCTTGTTCCTACGGCCAATATCTCCGCCCCACTCCAGGCCTCAATCCCCCCGACACCACCACGTAACAGCCTCACCTCCTGTGGCAGAAATCTTCTGCGAGCGGCCGCCACTACTGGAGAATGGCCACCTGGACGCCAGCGTTCCCAGCCTCAGCCGCTACTCGTACAATGCCAGCGTGCAGTACCGCTGTGTGGCCGGCTACACGATGCAGGGCGGCGCCGGCGCGCGCACCTGCGGCGTCGACGGCCGCTGGAGCGGCGCCATGCCGCGCTGTCAGCGTGAGTTGGCGACTCCGGCCCTGGCGGGGGAGGACGGGGGACAGGAATCAACGGTGTCCCGTTCTGACCGAACCAACGGCGGAACGGCCAGCCCGGACGTGCTTCGTTGGGAAAGGTGGCTGAGGTGGTAGCAACTATTCCCATCGGCTTTCGCGGAAGTTACTGTTGCGCATGGGCATAACGACGAAAGGAACACCGTAAAATAACTGTGTGCAGGAGATGACAGCACCCCGGTGTTGGTGAGTGGCATAGCTGATGCGGAGGCCAGATATGGCAATGGTTAACGGTATGAAATATCCATTTTCGATGAGCTTGCCTTCCCCCGAGATCGACAGGTTAGATGCCGTAAGTCTATATCGACTGAGGACGACACGAAATAGCGTGATGGGTCAGGATATCGATTTGTATTCTTTTGTGGGAACACGACTACAGCCGACCCGCCCAGAACACGACTATATCGTCACTGGTGGAACAATATGACCCAGGACTGCACCGACCTCAGACAGACGAATGTCGTATGCCGGTACCGTTGTATGTTGGGAACACTGCGCACTCTTGCCTAAAAGTAGCTACATTGGTACGACTTCCACGCTTATCCGTCGCATCACCATGCACCTGCAGAGCGGTGCCCCCTCAGATCCACACCGAGCAGTCCCATCACCAAATGTGAGGACGGCAATGTTCAATGACAACCTTAATGAGGTCTCCGACATCGCCCACTTCGCTGCCCTAATGTCCAAGATCCATGAGGAGGAAAACACCATCGTGTCGCAGCGCGAGGACCGGCAAAGCTCCTCCATGGCAGGTGTGGAAATGAAGAACGGACGGGGGCGCAGGAAGGGCGGAAGAGGGACTGGCTTAAGGTGTGGAGAGTCCGCCACACATCTTGGAGGTCGTCTTGAAGAACGTTTCGAGGTGTACCATGGCACACCATCCGGACCCGACATCGCTCTCTTCCAGAGGCTGCAGACGCAGTGGTCGTTTATCGACCAAACCAAGGACCAGGGAATGCCAACCGAGTCGCTGTCCCCGAAGTCAGTTTCCTGTCGCTTCGAGATGATCGCGTATCTCAAGCACGTCCGCGGAACAGGAGCCTACCGCGGAGAATATGGTGTCCGCACAAAACAGCGAAATGTGGAAATGGCGAATGCCTTTTTGGCGAATGCCAGATGGCGAATGCTGAATGGCCTCATGGAAAAAGGCGACACGTTAGAATGGCGATTGGCCAAATGGCCAACGGCAAAATGGCGACATGTGAAAATGGCGACACGTTAAAATGGCGATTGGCCAAATGGCGAACGTCGAAATGGCGCCATATTAAAATGGCAACATGCGAAAATGGCAAATGATCAAATGGCGAACGGGCAAATGGCCACATGACCAAATGAAAAGTCAAAAATGCGACATGCCAAAATGGCGAACGGCAAAATGACGACGCCTAAAACAGCGACATGCCAAGATGGCGGATAAGGCAAGGAATGGGTAAATGGGCAAACGGCAAAATGACTACATGTAAAAAGGCGACATGCCGTAATAGCGAAGGGAGGAATGCGAGCGGCAAAATTTCCTAGTATGAATAATACCCAAAAGGCTTACGGAGATGGATTTGGACTCAGATTAGTGTCAAGCAGACCTTGTTGCCTGTACCTTGAACTCATCACCCAGTGGTGCAACTCATTGACGGACGGTCTTCGTTGAGGAAAGCCTGAAAGGTCTGTTAGTTGACAATGGGTGAGGATGCCCTGAAGCAGTCTCGACAGTCCGGACCGGACAGAGTGCCCCAGCTCTGTGGTCCCCTGGCGAGAGGGGTGGGGGCGGACGGACAATGTTGAGGACTCTTTCATGGCTCGCTACGAACCTCTGACGTGACGCAAGCCAACATCGATGATGCTTTTTTGGGGGAGGGTGATGGATAGTGACGAGAGCTATCGACTGCCGTTCGATTTTGTTTCCTGCCACATTGCTAGATGATGAGATGACAGGTGGGGGACGCCATAAGCAATTTCAAACTGACTACCTCGTGTCCTGGGGATAAGATCAAACACTTGGGTCTCATGACACTGGGTTCGAATCCCCTAGGAGACTCATTATTGTACAGTCGCCAGCTGGCAACCCACTAGAGGGCTGCCCGGACATGGGGCGGTCCTGTCCATTTATCCATTTATCGGCCGTTTCGCCAAATATCCGTTCGGCATTTTTACATGTTGGCTTTTGACACTTTGCCATTCGGCCGTTCGCCATTTAGCCGATCGCCATTTTGGTACGTCGTCTTTTTATACGTCGTTATTTAGCCATTCGCCATTTAGCCCTTCGCCAGTTTGGCATGCCGCCATTTTTTCAAGTCCATTCGCCCTTCGCCATTTTCAGGCCATTCGCCATTTGGACGTTCGTCAGTTTAGCGTGTCGCCATTTTTACATGCCGCCGTTTAGCATTCGCCATCTGGCATTCGCCAGAAAGGCATTCGCCATTTTACCCTAGTACCGAGAAGACTACAGGGAGATGGTGGACCTGTGCTTGGTCTTCTTTGGGGGAATCTCGCAGCAGGCCTTCAAATCTCCTGGTGCCTACGTCATGACCAGGTGGATAGCGAACAGGATTTACTCCCTGAAGATCGTGCTGTTCCACAACCAGCTGACCATGACCCCGCGCGAAATGGCCGGGATCCGTCACGAAGCCTTTTCCATGGCCATGATTTACGTCCGCTACTGGAAGAGAGCGAAGATTTCGTCACACGCCTTGGTGACCAAGAATGACGTCGAATTCATCCAGGACATCCAGAAGTATGGCAAACAGGAGCTGGCCCGAGCAACACATCAAGCAATGCGACGTCACCTCTGATGCAAGAACTCCTCCAAACGCCTGGACGGGAAAAGAATCAATCTGACGACGCCGCTGTCCGCGTGATGCACGAAACGGTCCGTCCTTCTCTTCACGGCGGTGCTCCAGGGCCAGAACCTGGACACGGATCCTTTCACTTGGCTCAGGGATCCGACCGACCTTCTAGCGGATAGAAGGGCGGCGGCCATGAGGATGACGAGCGATGTGGCGGAGCGGGATATCGCTCTCATTTATGGTATCGCTTGACGCAGAACACCAGAACTATTTACGAATGTTCCAGTACCAGATACGATCCAATTATGAACCGAGTACGTCTACGAACATCCACGGCTGGCCTCGCCGCAGCTCTCCAGAAGCCTGTGTGAGGATATGTTACAAATATGCATAAGGGAGGACACCTTTCGATCGGCTGATGGAGATTTGTGCCTGCACCAAGATGGGGTTGCCATGAGCTCCTTCCTGGGAGTTCTATTAGCAAAATTATTTGAGCAGAATTGAACATGACGCCCTCCTCTCCATCGACTCAACTCCATATATCTATAAGAGATTTGTCGATGATATCTTCATTGAAGTGAACGGTGCAAACGCCCTTGAACAGCGGCGGCTTCGACTGGAGACAATCTCTGTCCTGCACTTCACTAGCGAAATTGGTCTGCATGGTAAGCTATCTTTTCTCAACGTCCAGATTGACATCCCTAGGGGTGAATATCAGCTCAGCATCTTCAGGAAATCCACCACCCTTGGAAAATGCTTCGACACGCGCAGGATGCTCTCAGCGCTACAGAAAGAGGGTTATTCGCCTTTATGTTCGGCGCGCTAACCTGATATGCACCTTGTGGAAGCAACTTCATCACGAGCTTCACACCCACCGACAGATTTGTTGTTGTAGACACGAGTAATAGCAAATAGCCATTACTCGTGCAGCGAGGTCGACGAAGGAATAAAAAATTTTCTCAAAATTTCAGATTTGTGCACCCATGGTAAAAGCCCTATCCATAATCTCTTGATTCATGCCAGTTTCATTGAAATCGGTCAATAAACAACGGAGTTATAAGAAATCCAAAAATACCCCTGATTTTGACATTTTTGCCCGCTGTATCCACACATTTCAAAATTTCGAAAATTTGTTTTTATAAAAACGTAGTTCACGTTATGGCGAATCGATTGCCGTTTGTTGCGATGAAATCAAATGTGTAGTTCTCGAGATCTCGGGGGGGGGCCGAATCCGCCCCCCCCCCCTGCCGGGAATCGACCATGCCGTCTAACCCTCCGGGAATAGGGTTAAAGCTTCGGCCTACTGTTGTCGTTGAAGAGCTCGCTCCTCCTTCTCAGAAGAGAACTTATGGAATACCACCATGACGCCTCGGCGACCTGGCTCCCTTTGGGCCTAGAGAATGTCTTTATCCTCTTGGTTTTGATTATCTTGATGGCGCCGACAAGGGCAAGGTCAAAAAGGTTTTTAAGGTTGTCCCTAAATCCATTCTTCTTGTCAATTTCCCGGGGTGGACCTCCAGCATTTGCCTTTGATGACAGTTTGGTACTGGTCAGGCTTTCTGTTAAGCTTCTTTATCACGTTCCGCTCCGGTGCAGTGAGAATACGGGCTTTGTTCCACACCTTCATCATTTTGCGGGCGATCTGTATTTGACCTACCTATGGGACTGAAAATATTGCTGCAGCACTTCTCCCCGCGAAGGCAGTTCTGAGCACTGGTCAAACAAAGTTCGGCTTTTTTCTCGTGGTGCAGCCGTAGTGGCGCAGACTTCCGTTATAAAAGGTACTTTCTGCATTGACGCAGGTGCTCCTTAAATATCCTGACGTCTAAGAACGCGCGTGGGAAATTGCCAAACCGGCACCGTGGGTTACCGTGGCATGGCAAAGTGTGGTACGTCAAATATATAAGTCACAGTCTGCAAACGATGGCCAGAATATTGGCGAGATGTTGCGGCAGCTTCGATTCTTCCGTAAATGACGCAGTAGGTTGCCTGTCCGGGATAGTTTCTGTTGATCTAATCTATCCCCAAAATACAGCTTCTCACCGAATCTTGGCCATATGTTTTTCAACACTGCGCAAAAGTGCAAAAGCTGTCCTAACACAGGCAGAACAAACTGCTCCATTTCCAGATTATCGGCCCCAAAATAAAAATGTCACCTCAAATTGAAATATTCGCCTTAGCCCCGCCTCAGTGAGATATCATCAACATTCCTCATTATCTGCAGTCTGGGCCATGCCATGTTCGTTAAGCAGATGAAGCATGCTCATGGGATGCACAACCCCATGCACAAGGAGCAGCAAGGGTGACGGTTTTAATATATGACTGATTAAGTTTCCGTTTTCCTCGCCTAAAACTCGGGTTTAACCGCCTAGTTCAATGAAGTCCTACCAATTAGGTAGTGGGATTTTAGCAGGGTTTTCGGATCAGGATGATTGATGATGACTACAGCACTGCTGGACTGTTACTGCATTCATATAATCATTATCTCACCATAGCGAAACCGCCCTGCCCACCAGCTCGCCCTTCAGTTTTCTTGCGCTTGAACACATCAAAGATGGTTATCATCATTTTTAACGTGCTTACGATGCAATGAAACGTCTTGGCCACCCACCAGACAATCGCGGCATAGGGTGCCGGCGTACTAATTACGAAACACGTTCGCCAGCGGTCACTAGGTGTGCCTGCAATACGTATTATAAAGTGATGCTTCTAAGTGTGCTCCCGCATTACTCAGTGATTCAACACATCCTTCGTTGATAAGATGCTGCTTCGCGAGACTCTCGTGCGCAGCGCTTTATGGAATACTCTCCTGGATACGCTAGTACACCTGGCCGTTTTTTTCTTTACATGGGCAAAGGATCTTGACTGGGGGGGGGGGGCAAAGCGTCCGACTGGGGGCATTTGCCCCACCCCCAGTTAACATGTTAAAATAGGCCCTGAGGTCACCTGAAGTCAAGTCATCGTTTCTTTGCATTTTGCTGAGCAGATAAAGAAATGGACGACTTATCATTCAGAACAAGGTACGAGTGAACCTTAGAATTTGACGCAAACTTTATTGATTTTTAAAGGAGACTTTGTAAGGCATTCACAAAAATTTAGGACCACCAGAAAGTGGGCACAGTTATCTATCAGATGAGCACAAAATTTGGCGCGGAATGCAAATTTTATTTCCCACGCGATGGCTCGTCCAGATGGAGGGGCTGAAAGACTTCTGCACGACTCTAAGGCTCAATCATTTTCTGCCAGAGAGAGCATCAAAATTCACCATATGCAGGGTCGTGGGCAGGGGCGTAACTTGGTATACCTTTGGTGTGGAGCTTTCCATACCAAATTATGGGTATGAAATTCCATACCAATATCTTGACCAGTTCATGTATTTTCTTGCTTTACAAAATGAATTATTGCAAAATACGCTATCAGTGCCACATTACGGTCTCGATGAACTTATGTTTTCGTACCAAAATGTGCCCCTATGTTACACCCATGTTCACGAGGAAAGCAAACAATGACTAATCTCTCGACATAGAGAAAGCAGACGAAAGCCGACAAAAAGACGCGTAACTGGGTTCAGAGAATGAAGCGGGAACTGAGGAAGGCTCGTACGGTTGGCTTCTCCGGTTGAGTTCCAGTGTCAGAATTAGATTTGTCCAAGGGTCACGTTCGACGGTCTATGAGAAAATGGTACCTGGCTTCCTACATGTTAGAGAAGGCAGCCTTGCAGGAACCGGAGCACAAGTAGATGATTTGGCATAGGAGCTTGACGTAACGCGAGCCGTTCGGTTCATTTGACGTCGTTATGGACGACCAGGCACGATTCGTCACTTCTGGCTTAGTTCTCCAGGAGTTTTACGCCACTAACAAGTTTCACTGTCCATCGGAGTTCAAGTACGCTGAGAGGCAAGTTTCCATCGCGCGTGAGGACATGCCCCCCCCCCCCCAGCATCCCTGACGAGGGAGAACCGGTGTCTAAATGGCCAAACCGTCCTGACAGAAAGTCAAACAAACAGCACCAAACGACGCCTGAAGCCCTTCTAAGATCAGCTGGGCTTTGGACAGGACACCTTTAAACCTGACCTAGTTACCTGCCAATGCCATCTTGGTGCGTCATATCTGGATGCTTTGCGAATCCCTATGCGAACAATGACAGGCCTCTGAACGTGTCCAGCATCAGACGGAATGAATCGTTTTGGAGCATTCTGGAACAAAAGGTCGGCACGAGCAAAACTGGATAGCATCATCCACGAAGCCGGGGGAAACCAGATCAGGGGGAGGCTCCAAGGGGTGTATAAATGTTGTGCTCGAGATGCTTCAGCACGTGCGGAAGGATTACTGTACTGTCGGCCGCAGTGGGGTCACAGCTGAGACGTGAAGATATCACTGGAAAGAGTAGATTCCGAAGCAAGTGAACACGCAGTTTCACACCGGTATCTTTCCGCGATATTGAATGAGAGCTGATATGAGTTTGAGTAAAATTTTAGGAGACACCCGTGCTGAAATCATATGGTAGTGCGAGGAAGAAAAAGTTACAAAAGTAAAATAACAAACCAGGTTGGACCAAGTCATCTTTTGTCATGCCACAATCGTGATGGTGAAGAATGGAATGCATGAACATGCCTGGTTACCAATAAGACGTGATAGCACCATGCTTTCACTGTTGGCATTCCACAATCACAATTTGTGATTTGTCTCGCTCGGTCACCTATATCCTTGACATTCCGAATACGATCCATACCCAACTGTGGATCTAACAGAATCCTATCGACCAAAATGTTTGGTTAAGGCCACTCAAGCATCCCAGCAATTGACCTGATGTCAGGTCACTTACCTACAAACCTTTGCATGATGTGGCTTCTGACAGAAAACAAACAGGATTGCGTCGCATTGCATCGTTGCATCTGCATTGCATGGTTTATTTTTCGTTTGCATCATAAGTAGCTCGCTGGTATATTGTATGACATGTTTAATCGTAAAATAAGAAAGTGACCTAACATGACCTCAGACTGAAGGTTTGCGAAACGAAAAATGATGGAAATAGCTTCTGAAATTTCGCATCTCCGTATTCCTTCATTTCAGTGTTAGTAAAAAATAAAATAAAAAAAATGCGGGCGGGGATCTGCGTGTGACTTCTTCCATACCACCGCTTTGGAGAGTACACCTTACTGCCTCAAGTTCACGAAGCAATGAGTCATACAGAAAAATCAGTACTTAAGTACAATTGCAGTCCAATCAACAAGCCAGTACATTTTATAACAGGATTTCATTCCGCTTGTAATTCTTAAAGGATTGCAATTCAGGATTGCAAATCGTGCAATCCAAATCTTGATGATCCCTGTGTAATTTATTTGTTGAATGATAACAAAACAAAACAAAGGAACTAAAACTGACGTCCGTCAAGTAGTGGGCTGAATCCTTAGGGAAACCCAGATTTGGATGGGAGCAGACACGCATGTTGCCAGAATTTCCCCCGGGGGGCGGGGGGCAAATGTCAAATTTTGTCATACACTACTGTCATATGATGAAGTTCATAGGAAAATGCAACAATTTTACGTAATTTGACCTCATGTTTAGCCCATAGGAATACTTATAACGTTTGTTTTTGCAACATGTATATAATCACTATTCCGTATTCGTGTGAAATCGCTCAAGCTCAATCACTTCCACAAAACGACATTCCTGCGGTTGGTCAAGTGTCGTAGCGTCCTAATCATGAACTATGTGATGCCTAACAACTTAATGCCTCAAATCGACCTATTACCGTTACTTCATGAAACTACAAAATTGGCTGCATGCCCGATGTGTACGGTTTGGTTACTTAGTCTGACTTATCGGTGCACGTGTTTGAATCACACCTTAACAGATTCGTTTCTGCGGGGGATCTTTTCAGCGCTGGTGTGTCATATACCTCCTAAGTATCTGCACGCGCGACATGATCTTTTGAACGGCACTACCAGATGGATGGCAATGGCCAAATATTCGTGCGAAGAGGGATTCGCTCTTCAACCAGGTATGCTTACCAGCTTAAAAGCCGATCGGTGATTAGCGCGAGACCCAGGTCCACGAGCCCCTCTGTTGCAAAGTTCCCTTTAGTCGCGGTCTGAGCTTCAGGTTTCAAGCGCAATCGTTCCGGTCTTAATGAAGTGCACAAACGTTTTGGCCGGGACGACTAAACTGGGACTTCAGAACCACGGAATCCGAGTGCTTATGCGAACAGTACCAGCAGTGTACGTCCAGCTCAGTCCGTGGATTACCCTCTCTCTGAGCTGTGCCCAGTGCTGCATGCTCCGGACCGGCGCCGACCCAGTGCCAGGTCACCCGTCTCTGAGCTGTGCTCGGTGTCGCAGGCTCCGGACCGGTGGTGACCCACTGTCAGGGTTCCGGCCAGTGGCGGCCGGTGAACGTATCGTGCGTGCCGGCGACGCCAGCCGGCGGGGCGCTCCCCGACCATGGCCTGACCGTTATCAACGAGGAGCACCAGCCGATGAGCAGCGACGTCGTGGCCGGGCTCTGGGTGGCGGCCGCCATCGCCATCGGCGCCATGATCATCATCGGCATCCTGTTCACCAGGAAACGGTACGTCATTTCGACCGTCCGGCCATGTTGATGTTCCACTAGTGTTTGTTTTGTGTTTAATGCAAGCGCATTTGCAATTAAATGCACTGGCGAGTCCTTAAGAGAGTCCCTACTGTCCTTGCCCAGCTCTCTGACGGCCGGCTCTGTTCTGCAGTGTGTGGCGGCGACGGAAAGCACTCGGGACCGCCCAACCCGGTGGTGTCGCCGGCCGACGTGAAGACCTACGACCAGGTGTACGAGCCCTCCTACCAGAACGTGTTTGAGAGCGAGCCGCCGACGCTGCAGTCGTTCCGGGCGGCCGGCTCGCCGCGCGCCTCAGCCGGCGAGGCGGACCGGCCATTCGGCCGGCCCGTCGAGCCGCCGTACGAGACGCTGCGCGCGCGGCTGGCGGCCGGCGCGCCGCCCGACGACCACCCGTACGAGGCGGTAGCTGGCGGCCGTGTGTACGACGCCGTCGCCGGCGACGCGACCGGCGGGCAATACCAGTCGTTGCCGACTGACCAGGAGCCAGACTACGAGACGCTGCGCGTACAATGCGGCGGCGGCGGCGGCGCGGAGGGCGACTACGACCTGCTGCCGGGCCGGCCGGAGCCCGTCTGCCCGCAGTACGACCAGGTGCCGAGCGGCGCCTACGAGAACTGCCGTTTCGAGGCCGGCGCCGCGCCCGGCGAGGTGCCCGACTTGCTTAAGGGCGCCTCGGCCGTCGGCCGCCAGACCGACATACCGCCCGAAATTCTGGCGCTCTACGCCAAGGTGGTCAAGTCCAAGAAGCGGAACCGGGACGATGGCGAACCGGCGCCGTCTGCGCCGGACTCGGCCTGCCCCTCGTCGCCTGGTTCGAGCGCCGCCTCTTCCTACACGCGCAATCTGATCGCCAAGTTCAACCGGCTGGCCGGCTCGGAGGCGGGTCCGACGGCGGACGCCGCGCCGCGAACGCCCGGCGACGACTCAGTGCAATACACGCAGATCTGCGCGACCGACGGCGGCAGCGGGGCGCGCCGACCGTCCGCCGAGTCGGTCGTGTACAGCACGGTGCGGCCGCTGCCGCCCGTGCCTCCCGAGGCGTAGCTGCCGGGCGCGGACGAGCGGTGCCGGCGGCGTCGGCCCATAGTCATGACGGCTGTGTACTTAGGGAGTCGCAGGCCGCCGCGGGAACTCACATTGCGCTCATGCACCCGACGCGGCCGGGGACGGATACAGGGCAACGTCGGGACTCAGAGCGAGCCAGCTGTTGCCAGCAGCACGCGCGCCGGTAGTCAGTCGGCGAACTAGCATCACCTGAAGAACCGCTGAGCTCTGAGCGACGTCGGAAGTGTCCTCGTGGAACCAAGACGGACCGATGACGGCGTCCGTGCCGGTGTATTTCGTTTCTGCCGGCAGCAGTTACATATGGTAACTGACCGCGGAAATCAGTCATTGCTCCAGTGGTTACCCAGAGGCCAGATATGTATGAGAAATGTAGAAAATGTAGAGTGCGGGTATGTTACTACTGCAAGGATCATTCAGTAATACATATCTTTGCAAGTATGCGATTTCCACTACCCCGCCTGGTTGGTTGGTTATTGGGGCTTAGGGGCGCACCGACTGCAGGGTCATTCGGCGCCCACACTACCCCGCCTGTTGACACCCATTGCATATTTTCGCGCAATGGGCGAGGGACAGGCCACCACGGCAGATCTCGCTGACCATAAAATCAGATCTTCAAAATAAAATCAGCCTTGGCTTTTCTTGGAACATTTGAAAGATCAAATGTTCCATGAAAAGCCAAGGCCCTTTGAAGACGTTCTTAGGGCAAGACCAATGTTTCCGCTGCCTCAGAGCAGCAGACATCCGCACACATCCAGGCCTTCACCGATCACCAGCGCTAACCCTACGACCGCAGCGCCATCTATTGGGCCTTCCATCAGCTCTCGAAAGAACGCGGAAACAGACGTCACATTGTTGATCCTGTATTGATGTCGAAGGGTCAGCCTAGAACTTCAGCTTGTGTGGCAACATGCCCCTGGTGAGCTCGAACGGTTTGTTGAGGTACGCGCAGATGAGCGCCTTCTCCTTGGTGGCGCTGATGGCGGCTATCACTTGGGCGTCGACCGTGTTCTGGTCCGCCTTGCGCTGCTCAGTCAACTCGTACTTCTGTAACGGGGCACGGCGATGCAGTAAGCTTCACAATCATCACACGAACGGCCGCCAGCCGCGCCCGTCCGCCCCCAGCCGCCAGTTGGCTCCCACTGACACACGGCTACACGCCAGTCATACATCGCAGGACCCAACAGCGGCCACCGCAGTGTTGTGGGACGGCAGCGACTGGGCAGACGTTTCTCACACCTTAACACTCGATGCCCGCACATCCATGCAGTCACTGATCACCATGCTTGGATCACGAATTTCCGTCCAATCCAGTTCCTGGTCCACAGAGGCAGGTACCGGTACGGAACAAACATTCAGAACGAGTCACAAAACGAACAGCCTGACGATCTGCAGTCCACTCTCCCGCATGGTCGTACAGTGCATATGCCAGGGTGAAGCAATCAAACCATAATTCACACACCCTGGCAATCCCAGCATTCCTTTCGCACAATCCAATCTGTCCAAATCCCGACATGGTAATGGCCTCGGTGCTGGCAGCTCCAGCCTTCAAATGACCATGTGTTAAACGCCACTGTTATCCCCGTAAACAAAAACTGTTCCATTGGTATTCGAAACAGACAGGAGGCAAATCTCCAGCAAGTGGCATGCCACACTCCTCCACCTCCCACCCAGTGTGAAACCGCCTGACGCCATGCACATCGGTGTACGATTACAAACACGTAAGTCACGTTTCAGAAGTTCAGCCGGGAGTTACGGCAAGTGCAGAAGACTTGTAGAAGCTATCGTTTGTCGGTGACAGGGACGGGGAGCGATGGCAACGTGAAACCGATTCTGGTTAAAGCTGACAGCAAGTGTGAGGGCGAGGGTGGGGTGGGGGGGGGGGGGGGTGACGAAAAAGGGAATGTTAATGCCTGACGGACAGCGACTGCGCCAGGTCTGTTTGTATCCACACGAGCGAACCAGTCTTCACCAGGGCGCGGTCTAACACCACCTGGGCAACTGATGGAAGAGCTAAAGATGCCCTGGGCGACTATGTACAAGCAGCTTTCAAAGGCGGCCTGGAGATCGTCGATGATGCAACAGCGGTCAGTGAATCTAAAGAAGCACGTAAAAATGGTCTTCCGCACCAGTAGCAGCCAGTCAGTGTGTACGCGTCCGTATAGCTCAGCATCACGAGGCAGCATTGCCTAGGGCGCCCTTCTACCCTACCAGCGCCCCTTCCTTTGCATCACCACTCGCCAGGCCGCTGCAGACCTGGTGCGGCGGCGGCCAGCATGGCAAGGTCCCAACAGCCGCCCTGCTACTGATCCTTTACAGACACAGCCTCTGTCTAACGTCGATTTTGAACAGCACGCGTTTTGAAAGGATGGCAAACACACAACTTAAAGGTATTTAAAAACGTGCCACAGAAAGCTCAAAGAGCTGCAGCTGCTCCAAATCAATCCATTCTGGAAAAGCGGTCATCCATCTTGCTTCAAAAGCTCTGCCAAGGGAATCCGCACAACTATCTGGCACTCCTGGCAAGTCCTGCCAGTCTGGATCCGGATTTCCCGACGCCCTTCACCTAGTTCTGCTATCTGGCTTCATTTTCTGTAAGTACCTATACATAGCAATGATTACAGTTGTTCTGGGCACACAGTTTTATTTCTGACAATTTTAACGCGCCATGTCTGGCTTTGGATCAAGATCCGGAGCTCAGTTAAGGCAGACAAATAGAATTTCTGGGATCAGACCGTCGAATAACTTTAACACGCCAGGACGACAATGGCCAGTTGAGAAGACACAGATGATGTTCCATTAGCCAGTTCATAAAACCACAAGAAACAGCACAAAATAGGACAACGACATGAGGCAGTAAAAACCAGCCAGCACCCTTCCCCATCACATCAAGGATGCTGAGGCCATCAGTCATATTTACTTATTGGGTGAACCAAAAGTGATACTCACCAGTTTGGGCTCCTCAAAAATGTCACCATCCTTCGTCTTCTTCGCCGCACTTTTGAGTGCCTTCTTTTTGCTAAAGTATTTGTCATCCATGTTGGCAGGCACTTTGACACTTGAGATGTCAATCTTCAATGAGGTGGTGAGCATCAAATGCTGGGGGACACGACGAACAGGGCAGCCATTCAGCTTGTATGGACCTGGGCACAAATACAACATTAACTGTAGGCCACAAACACTGCAACTAATTCCCAGCAATAAGACTGAACATGTGTCTGTACATGTGTGTATATATATATATATATATATATATATATTAAACACAACTCAATGTTTCTGCCATAGACCATTGTCATCGTCATGCCCAAAGCCCAGGAGACCAGGAGCCTGTAAAGACCATCTAACTTCATCAAGCCACACTGATAGCCTACAACCAACCTCCAAAAAATCCATTCATTATCCCAGAGGTCTAAAAGATATTGATGCACCGACCCTGGCATATGGCTGCACCAAACTCGGCACAGGCCAAATTGTACTAAAATTTTCAAATACGAACTTTTGCATGCAATTGTCATTTCAACATTCCAACTGCTTAAACAATCACATCTCAAAACATAGATGCATGCAGAAACTGACCAAGGATGTCATCTTGGTTTAGGGGCTCTGCCAGTTTTAGGGGCAACTGAAATTAAAAAAAAAATGTTATTTTCAATATCTGGCAAATATCTTCATATGTCAGATCTCCATCTTTATGCCTTCAAATCATCAAGGAGGCCCCTAGAGTGGTTGGGGCACGCTTTTGCTATATAGGGTGCCCTCCTGGTTTTCAGGACACAGAACACAGGGGTGCACGAACGAGACGTCGGGGAGGGGGGTTTCCAGTCTGAGAGTCTGGGACTTTTTCTTCTTCAGGCACCCTTCTAGACCTCACGAGATATTTTCCGACCACAGGGACCTTTTCAATTGTCAGAGGTGCCCTCCTCGGGTTTGGGGTAGTGTTGGTAATCTGTTTTTGTTCCTGGTGTCAGTACAATTTTTGTCTGAAGAACAAAACTGTGCAAAGAACAGTAACAGTGGCTGGCATTTTTGGTGTATGTCAGCGATTGCATCATGCCTGCTTCTTACTGAATGGAGTCATTTGCTTGCAGAGTTAGACATTTGTTAGCATGGTTCCAATGGAACTTTTTGATGGATGTAAAATCAAACTTTGGGAGTATAAAATGTCTTTTGGAGCACATATTTTACAGTGCTATTTAATACCAGAATCCGCACCCTTTCCAACCCCGGTCTGGGATGTCCAATTATTCTGCTGGGCATTATTTCAGCCACTGGGATGTTTTTGACTTCAAGGGTGCTCTCTGAGGTCTTTGGGGTGGGGGGGGGGGCTCAGGGATTAAGGGTGCCCTGAGGCGCCATGAGTCACCGTTCAGGCCTTGAGAGCACACTTTCAGGCTAATAGGGATCTTCACCATCCTATTAACCAGCAAACAGCATTCCAGAGGTGCACCTTTGGTGCCCAGGGGTGTCCATGGCCTGGCATCCCCCTAAATACTCCTGTCTCAAAATTGTCACACACACAGAGATGACCTTTCCTGTATTTACCAGGGAAATGGGAGAATGCACACCCTCTTCCCTGGCACAGAGTTGGGGCCATCAATTATAGCCCCATGTTGGGGGAAATGTAGCATTAGTGCTAAGGAGAAAAGGTATTTGTCCACCCATCCTTTCCTGGATGCTCCTATGCCACTGTAGAGATGGCAAGAGATAACAAAACAATAAAAATATGGCATATCAATTTTTGCCTTCCTAAGTAATTTAAATGTTGATACCTGTACTATTTAAGTTTGTCTTAATTTTATTTCCGATGACTGACATCACCCAACTGGCCCTGTCCATCAGCTACTGGAGTTGCTTAGTCTGGCAGGCAATTAGATGCTGATTTGCTGATTGATCACATTTCTTGCTTGAAATGTCCAGACACATCAAAGTTCACCCAAGAAGTTTCAGGGATTATGCTGCATTAATGCTTCATTTAATGCTTCAATCAGAATAATTTACAAAATCCATAGACAGCACTTGCAAAAACTCCAAACTGCATCGAGCGCAAATCTAATACATGTGGTAGCTGTAATATCCAATGCAAGACTGATTCAAACTAGACCACTCACAGCACAAGTACAAGTTCTACCTGCCAAAAAAGGTCTGCCAATGCAGCTTTTGTTGTTTTGAATGGGATGCCCCCTCCCCCTCTTGAGTGTGACTTACAGACTCTGGGCCAATCAGTGCCCATTTGGACCACTTTCTGTGTACTTTTTTGGTCTGATGATTGGCTGATATTTTGTTCCTAACATTTCTCTCAAAACAACTGCCTCTGAACTTCTGGCTGAATGTGCTAACTGTGGTGATACCTACACACATGCATCAAATGGGCATGCAATGGACTGGTCTGGACTGCCAACTGGACATGCACATGGGTGCTGGGGGTAGTGAGTTTGGGAGCCTTATTTTCCACATTACTCACCAGTTTGGCAAGCATGTGCTGAATCATTGGCTCTACTGTGCTGAAATAAATCTGCAGCAGTTGCGTGCCTAATTCAGTGCAATGGATTTGTACTATACAGGTTCTGCATTTTCCAGTACAATTCTGCCACTTCACCATACATCATTACATGTACTTTTGAACTGCCAGATTTCAATAAAACCTTTGGGGTGTTAATCTAAAGATGAATGTCCTTAACCCGTGCACGACCGTCGGTCCGTCCCGAACATCGGCGACTGGGGGGCAGTTGACTGCCCCGCCCTCTAACTCGCGAACGGTTGGTCGCACGATAAAAATAAGCATACCGTTGGAAAGCCTGTGACGAGTAGAGCTCGAAACTGGTCTCATTTTTAGTTTTGGATAATATGTAAGCCAATTTACGCCCTATATATGTTTTCTCTTAGCCGACTGCATGAGACCGAGAAATGGCCTGAATCTCAAGGGCTGTGACTAATAACACATAGGTAAATGCACCAGCGCACAAGTAAAGGTGCGCGGATGCCGATACACGTCTTATTTCCCCAGATTTGTTCAATATATACGCCGAAACGTTGAGTTCAAGACACCGTAATTCTCCCGCCAACTGTCAGTGTGCGCCGCTGCCGTATGCGATACTAAATTGACGGGAACTAATTTTGGCGTTCCTTTATTTTCGCGATAAAAGACTATCTGTGTCAATTTTATTGATCTTTGTCATTCTTGTGATGGTTTCTCATGCTTAAATTTTGGACAAATTGATTAGTTACCAATCTACAAAGTTGGTGGAGCTTTATTCGCGAGAGCCTGTTTATTTCCAAAATATGCTACTTTTTCAAACTTTGTGAGGTTCCTGGCATTAATTACGTCTGTGCAAGCTAGTTCTGCCATTTTCTACCCATTTTGAGTAATTCATCGTCGATTTTGACAGTGGTACATTTTGGCCCGCTACAGTTATTCGTGACCTGACCTCAGGTCAATGGCTAGAAGTCATTGATATTTGCCCAATGACGGTAACCAAACGTCTGCTTGACTCCACACTAAAAATGTTATGGAATATTCCATCAATTTCTGAAAAAACGGCCATATGTCTTAAAAATGGGTTTGAACTTAGGTCAATGACCAGGAAAATTCTGAAAAATCTGAGACAGCAAATGTATTGCATCTGTCACGATCACTAATCACTGGAAGTATTATTGAAATATCTTGTTTTACAAAAAAGTTTGAGGGTGCTTAACTTTTTTGGACATGTGTGTTTGACCTGACCCAGGTCAGGCACCTGACCTGACTTGAGGTCAAAATTTTGACACAAGATGTAAAATTGATGGAGCAAAAGGTACACCAAGTTTTGTGTTTGTTGGTTCTCTCACAATCCCAGAAAAACCTCAGGGGGGGGGGGCAGTCCACTGCTCTCCCCCAGTCCGGGATGGGTTAACCTCAACTACAGGTAACCTATGTCAGCAGCTGCATCAACATGCTCCATAACACCACTGCCACCATATCAGGATGTGCATGCATGACATGACTGTCCAACGAACAAGCATGCTTGACACGAAACACTCAACTATGACACACATGGCACTTTAGGCTACCAGTACATTGAGATACAATTTCATTCAATCAGTCCTGACCAGTGTTGGAAACCTGGTCTTTCTTCCTTGTGTTAGAGTACAAATTCCCTTTTACAGTAAAAAAATGTCATGGATTTATGTGGGAAACATAGACCAACTAGGTGCTCTGCAAGCATATGCAGCCAGCAGGGGCAGATCTAATGGCTCCATTTGGGGAAGCAAACCAGTTTCCTGGGTCTGCATGGGAGGTCAGCAGTCACTGACCAGGGGCAGGGTGGGGTGGAAGGCAGGCTGCCTGTGGGTTCATCAGAGCATACTTCTGTGGCCGAGTATAAATGGTAAACTGTCACCCAGGGTGATACTGGGCAATGTCAAGCTCCAGTTAAGTAGGAATACCCATGTCTTGGGGGGGGGGGCAAATGACCATTTTGGAGTACAAGATTTTTCTAGGAGTGTACATTTTTTGGTGCTCCTTGACACCAGAAAATGACAGTTTTTCCAATACTGGTCCTGACTGTGTCAAATCATCTGATGTCAAAATACCTCACCTGTAACCAGGCACATTCCACTGGGCATCTGCTTCAGGAAGACAACCCGCTTGCCCTTATGAGAACCAGCAAGAAGTATGCACACTGCTCCTGGTGACAGGTTCTTCTTCAGCTTTAGCTGCTTGGGCTTTCTCTTTCGAAGGACCAACTTAGGCCTCTTCCTTTCAGTGGCCAAAGCATAAGCACTCTTGGGAAGAATGGGTATTTTCTTTACCTTCCCATGCTTTTTTACCTCCCTCAGTTTCAACTGAAGAAGAGAAAACATTTAATTTACAGACCTTGCTGATATCCTCAACATTCACAACTTTAACTTAATTAATGTATACCTGCAACTGCTTATGCTGCAATTAAACAATGGTGAGTGGTACACACAATAGCAGGGACATTTTCAATGAAATTCTGTTAGCACAACTGGTATTACAGATGCATATTCAGGGTACCTGAGATTCCAAATGTCATTTATACACCACCATATACAGGAGATAACTTCAGGTGCAAGGGCAGTGTATTCCCTGACTATCAAGCACTGAGCAGGGTGACCAACTAGCAGTGTGGAGCACAACCAGCATTTAAAAATCAGGTGGAGTAAAGAGGCATAAATCTGACAACATACATCAATGACTCATAATAACATAATTTAAAATGAGATCAAATCATGAGGCATATTTGCAATAATTATATCTGCAAAAATGATGTCCCAGACTACATTGTGCCAAAATGCATTTCCAGTCAGGGTGTTAGGATGGCAAATTATGACCCAAAATGCAGGACAGGAATAGAAAATCATGTGCAAAATGTAGTGCATGGAAACAACATTGTATGTGTCAATATAAGAATAGAAATGTAATTGATATGGTCCATGGGAAGACAATGATGAAATTGCAGGTACAGGAGTGGGAAATCAAGTGTAAAACTAGTGGTAAGAGTGGAAAAATACATCATATTGGGTGACACTTCCCACCCAGATCTGATCTGTGATACTGCCAGAATACTGCCTTCTCCATGAGACATTACAATAGCATACACAAGACAAATATTTCATGGCATGTGATGCCCCCTGCACAGTGCACTGTTCCTAGGTACCCCAACAGCTGTCCCCAGGCATCTTTCTCCAAACCAGGTGAATTTCATAGTTAATGAGCAATGAGCACTGTCACTCTGCAGCATGACACACAACCATGCATAACAAAACAATACAAGATCAGTGACCAAATACATACCCCACTCTTGGCGAATTTGTGGGAGCCACTGCTGGCCTCCACTTTCGGTGGCATCTGAAATATGATGGAACAATGTTACATCCAAGAATAACACCAACAAGAAATGAGTTGCATATTTGACGTAAACACTGCAACTAATCACTGATCTGGCAGTCAGTTCATCTAGTCAATGCCCTTAGACAAGAAAAACCGTGTCCCAGCCAAGTCACGCGCATTTACGGGCGACACCTACATCAAGTAACGAGCCGGAATTTCTAGCCCAACAGCAGACCACGATCAAGGAGAGTTCGCCGCGACTGCAATCCATTGTAGTAATTTATCCTACACACGTGACTGCGCATGCCAACAGAGAAACAATGGTGTAGGCAGCTCACTGTATCTTGAGGTTCTTTATTTCTGCGACAGTATCCCATTTGGAGGCTTAAATAACGAAAATCCAGCTAGCAGTACATTACCTTGCTTGTCGTGGTACGGAAAGGCAGCATTGCCTATTACAAGAAATGAAGTATTTCGTTAGGCTTGCAGGGTATCTCGAACGTAAAGTCTCAGAAGAATCAGAGAAAAGTATTTTAAAACTCGTCTTGGCTTTGATTTTGCAAGGAATCCAGGTTAGGAGACCCTGCTTTAATTTGTTTACGAAAACGCCGTAGTGCAATGTGATTACTGTATGGGATGTCGAGGAGACATTTTTAGTTTACCGAGTTTATTACCATTGTCACGTGTTAGGGTCTCCCATGGGTATAGGAGCCCGATGAACTGGGAAGGGGGGTGAAGGAAAATGTTGAGTGAATTCTGTCTATGCAACTTCATAAACGTAGCGTTAAATATCCAGTTAGCTGGAGAACGCCTTCCCTCGGCCCACGCCCCACGCCTTCCCTGCCCAGTTTTAAGCGTTCATGACAGCTAGCCCCAAATTTCTGAATATATTTACTTTGAAATGGCAAGACGATCAAGGTGCATGCTTCAACTTTCACAGTAACATTTCTGAGGAAGGTTTTCGTACGCATGCTACGGTGCACGCGAATTCTCCCCTCTGACGTTCCACCATAACAACGCACTTAAAAATAAATGATACGAAGGAATCTCCGTTTCCAGTAAATTATGACATTGCGCCTTAAATCATATTTGAAATTGCATAGGTCCACAAATGATAAATAAGTAAAGATTCTAACATCTTATTTTAAACCCACTATCTCTCCTTCGCCATTTTCCTCGTCAAATTTACTAACGCCGGCTGACGGATAACTAGGTGGCGTGCGAGTGATCAGGACCGTCCCTTGGCTGCCAGAGGGAGACTTAGGGGTCGGTTAGGAGGCCAAATTTATAGCACACAACCCTTTTTCTCGTGGTATGGCAGAGACGGATAAACTGAACATTGACAGCATCATCGCTCGACTCTTAGAAGGTTTGTGGTGTACCATCGTCAATGCTAAGGAGTGTGTTGTTATGACAGCCTGTGCACGACTCTCATTGAATATTTGGATGTTTACAGCTACTGGAGACATTGAAAGTGGGATTGGTATCCATAGTATCCGGCATAGAAATTTAATGGGCGATACATCGCCTTTTTATTTTTTTACAGACCACTTTTCGTATAGATACGATACATCAGAGTTCATAAGCTTTACTATGAAATCAAGAAATGGTGGCACTACCAGTATGGTTTTGGCCATGCATTGCATTTTCACCAGGTTCCTATTTTTTATGAAAAACAACATAAATGGTGTAAAAATTGTACAACAAACCATTTTAGGATTTGATTTCTGCATAATACCATTCCAAAATCAAAAAAATGAAGAATACCAAATAATATTGCTCCATTTGTCACTGACTGCTGCGCTGCTTGTCTGTTTGGCTTCTGCTGCAATTTTGTGGTAACAGATTCAAAAAGGGCTATTCCCGAGGTGAAGGTATTTTGGGCCTAATGGTATAACCTGTCAGTATAACCTAACATAATGCATAATAAACAAGATAACTAATTTAGCCTAACCTATATGCCAGTAACCTGGCCTCACCTAACCCAGCCTAACCTAACCCAACCCAACCTTACCTGATGTAACCTAACAAAACCAAACCTAAACTAACCTTATTATTTAAACTTATTTAAACACACAGCCTAAATACCTCAGTTGGACAGAGCCAAGTCTGATCGCCCCCTTTATTGGCCTCTAGTATCCTGTACTGCGCCTTTGGCGCAACATTGTGCCCAGTGAACATGTGTTTATAGGCCTGCGGCATCTAGTGTCATTTACTGATGACACCATCAAAATGTTACGCAGTACATTGGACATCTTCGGCATCTAGTGTCATTTACTGATGACATCATCAAACATTACACAGTATATTGGGCATCTTTGGAGCAAAGGCATTGTGAACAAGATTGTGCCGCCAATTCTGGTCAGTTCACCTATGATGAAATGTAACTCCATTTTCTTCAGAAACTATACCAGTACTGTCACCATTTCTTGCTTTTGTAGCAAAGTTTATGAGCTCTTCTGTATCATATGTACAGCAAAAGTTGTCTGTGAAAAGGCAAAAGATGATGTATTGCCATGGTTTCCAAAAGAAATGGAGTTATATTTAGCCATAAGCAAACATGGCAGGAATTGGCAGCACCATCTTATACTTAACAGTAAGCAAACATGACCAGAATTGGTGATACCACCTTGTTTACACTGTCTTTGCACCAAGGATGTCCTGTCTACTGCATAACATTTGATGATGTCATCAGTAAATGATACTAGAGGCTGCAGGCCAATACAGGGGTGTTCACAGGGCATAATGTTGCACCAAAGATGCAACCCAACACTGGAGGCTTGGTATGGGATACTAGAGGCCGTATGCTGATAAAAAGTGCAATTAGACTTGGCTCTTTCCACCAGAGGTTAGTGTGTCTAAATAGGTCAGGTTAGGGTTCAGTTAGGTTAGGTAAATTATCTTCTTTATTATTTATTAAGCTAGGTTATACTGATGATGCCATTAGGTCCAAAATACCCTTACCTCGGGATTGCCCTTTTTGAATTTGTTACTGCAGAATCGCAGGAGAAGTCAACAGACAAGTGGCGCAGCAGTCAGCAACAAATGGAGTGATAATATTATTTGGCATTTCTTTTTCTTTTTCTTCATCTTGGAACAATATGCAGCAACCAGATCACAAGTATGTGCCTTAAACCCCTTTGTTGTATGAATTTTGTGTCATTTATACTGTTTTCACCATTGTGGTTATTAAATGCCATTTTGTGTGCTACTTGTGCATTTTTCCTTGTTTGCATTTCTGTTCATTTCCATGATGATATTTGATGTAGATTTTGCTGGTAATCTTTACTAAGTGTACCACAGCAGTCAGAACCCAAAGTTTCTAGAAAGACTACAGTGCAAATGCAAGTGCTTGTGACATCACAGAAGTTGAAACACAAATTCTGTGGGTCCAATGAAACCATTTTCTCCAAAGTTTAGTGATGATATTGTTAGGTAACTAGACAACAGGCCATATTTTGAAAGATGTGAAGCAAAAAGTTGTAAAGTGAAAGACCAAATGAGACAAGTATGAAAATTAAGGATGGGAATGCTGTGCAGAAGGTATGGTATGGGGTACCAGAGGTTGCAGGCTGTTGAAGGGTTTAGTCAGACTTTCCTCTGCCCCACAGAGGTTAGGACACATGAAGTGGGTTATTAGGTTAGAGCTTAATAGGAATGGTATGTTGAGCATGTAATGGTACTGTATGGCAAAATACAGTATAAGGTACATACCAAAGGACAGATGTTCCACTGAAGGTGCAGTGTTGTGCATGAGGCACAGTATAAGATAGAGGCAGCAGGTAGATGGTGTGTTTGGACCTTGCACTGTTCAACAGAGAGGCTAGGCTGCTATTTATAAATTTATACATTACAATACAATATATTTTGTATTGTTGTTATACGGCTGTAATGTGGCCATTAGGAATGATCAACTGTAAATTACCTTGTGTTATTGCCATATATTACCAGGCTTTTTACATGGCTAAAGAACTTCTAAGCAGGCAATCAATCAAAAACATGGTGTTGCAAGTCATGGTGGCTGGAAGGTATAACCATTCACTCGAGGTTGTAAACAAACCATTTCCTAAAGATGTGTGTGTGCCCATGGGCATAAGAGCACTGCACTGTAACACAGTCATGGTCCCTTTTGAGATATAATCTAATACTGACTGCATGACCATGGTTGTTCCAGTTATTTGGTATTGAGAGCCAAATCCAATCACATCCATTTATTGGCCTGCATGCCAGGGTTGCTCAATTGACACAGCATTTGTCCTTTGATGTTTATCTCACACAGTCTTGTGATAGTCTTTTGCTTGTGATCTTTTGTCATATATTTCACATAATTACATGCCATGTCATATGTTTCACATGTCATACAACCTCCAGGCCCTGGTACAACTCAGGCACAGCTTGCCACGTTTGAGAGTGGCATGTGCTAATAGTTTATCATCAGATTATTTTATGTTTACCCCAGATGATGTGTGTTGATGCTGTTGCACATTCAGACTAAGTAAGCTAATTAGCAGGACCTATAATTATTTAGCCTCTTAATATCTGGTGCTGTTAAAATGCAACTGACTTTGTTTCCTACCATTCCAGTTAACAAAATTTGGTGCAGTTAATAAATATGGTTTAGTTGTTGAGCATACTAAGTTTTCATCAAAATGATCAGGAGTGTTATTGTATGTTGAAAAGAGCAGAAGTCTTACACTTAGACATATTTAACAAAATTGCTTCAATAATGGGAAAGTGGGTTCCTTGCAATTTTCGTTTCAGTGTGTGTTTATTTCTTGAACTATGGAGCACTATGTCAGTGACAAAAAGGTACCCTGGCTCGTGTTAATCAGCTTTGCTGAATGTGAACACCATCCCTTATTGGTTCTGAAGTTGATGGTTGACAGACATTGAGGCCAACTTTTTGAAGGATTAGCCATAGAATGAGAGGACTGAAAAAAATTACGGGAAACTATGGGTTTTGTGGTACTCATGCCTAAAATCATCCATTGCAGTGAGGAAGATGTTGATAGGGCATTTTAAGCAAGCATAAAATTGACCTAAAAATGATGTGGTCGACACATGTATTTGCTCTATTAAGCAAAACCTGTCATATCAAAGCTACATTGTAATGCTTGTGTATTGGTTGGATGATTTTTTGGATGTATGTATGCCTGTATGTTGGAAAATACGTAAAAAAAACTATAAAGTTTTTTGACTGGATGCATGCTTACAGTGAGCCACCATCGGGCAGTGAACATAGGTACAAAGTGATTTATATTCATGCTGAATGTCTTCTTTCAGTACGAGGAGCTCGGCCTGGAAAAAATGTACAGCTAACAGAAAATGAAATCAGGGGCCTGTGTTTGAAATCAAGAGAAATCTTCCTGTCACAGCCAGTGTTACTAGAGCTAGAAGCACCTCTTAAGATATGTGGTAAGTATATAGCGTGGGTTTGTTAATAGTGTTATTAATATCACATGCTTTGTAGATTGATAGCCAGTGTTTTGGAGTACCTGTAAGATTGAGGCGTCTTATGCCCCTTAGAATAAGCCACCTCAGTACCAAAATGATATGGATATGGGGCTCAGAGCATTTTGCCAGTACCTGTATGATATGTGAATTATAGTTGTTGATTTTCACATGGTTTACAACATATTGCATGACAAATGATGGTCACAGGAATCACAGGAGATAACAATCGTAGAAAAGAGCAGTGTGAAGTCTGGCCAACATGATCAATTGTTTGATGGTCTCCTGGTCAAGGTTTGCATGTTTGGTTTTTGTCTATGGTGTCAGAGTATAATTTTTGTTTTAGAGTACAAAATTTTGCGAAGAGTAATACCAGCTTAAGGTGGTATTCCTGATGTAATTCAGTTACATTGTCACACCTGCTTCTTACTGAGGAGAGACAGTCATTTGTTTGCTAAGTTAGAAATTTTTGACCTGGTAATAATTCAGTTCTTCAGTGGAGGCACAGGATCAAGCTTTTGGAGTATAAAACGTTTTTAAGAGCACAGATTTTGCAATGTTCTTCAACATCAGAAAACAATAGCTTTTCCAACCCTGCTCCTTGTCTGCTTGGAAGTTTCTCATACTTCCATTCCTCACTGGTACAGGTTGCTTAAGCCATGCTAAAAGTAATCTCAGCTTTCTCAGCAAATGGCTGGAATTCTCCATCTGGGTTGTGTGCCTGTGATGTACCTGCACCTGGTATTCAAAGCTTGTATTTTGTCATCATTAGTGATTGAAATGTTTGTTTTTAGAGAGTAGCTGGTGAGTTTTAAATTTTTGTCATTTGAGGTTTGTCAGGAAATGAATGCATAGGGTGATTAGTTATGTTGTTTGTAATTCATAAATCCCTTTGAGACATTGACCAGTGAAGAGTATGCACCATGTGGTTAGGTTAAATTATTGTATTTTGCCCGTGGTGAAGGAGCTGTTGGTAAAAGACTTCTTAGTGCCGACCATTGCAGGGTCTGCTGCAAATTTACTCCAGGTGTGACTGGGCCTGGACTTATACAGCAAACTCAGTTTGGTTTAAACTGATTGGCTCCTGACCCCCCGTGTGCAGACACCCCCCGTGATGTCCAATTGAAATCCATCACATGAAAATAGGATGAAAGAGAGAGTCCCTTTTTAACACACCATTGTAGCTCAGATAGCCAAGTTTTAGGCTGCCATCTCTGAAGCCAATAGGCAGTATTTGTTCTGTCTAAAAAACTACACTTATGTGTTTAAATGCACTGTGAAGCTGCTCCACTGTGTCACTGTAGTCCTGTGGCATGTTGGTAATGAGGTAGGTTTGATGGTGTCAGTATTTTTCAAACTGTTGTTGTCAGGAATATTGCTTTGGTGCAGTGTTTCGGCCAGTAGGATGTCCAATCCTCGTCAAGCATTGAAATCAACAGTGCTGAGGAGTTTCTGGGTGCATGGTCGCCATATGCATTGCGGATCAACAGCCATCGGAGTCGAAATTCGAACTTACAGTCTTGTGATTAGCAGTCCCACATTTTACCACTGAGCTATCAAGGACGTTTGGAATTTCGGTATTGACTGTTCCAGATGTGTGGTGCATAGGGCCACTGCATGTCGAAAGAGGTCCTCAGGAGCATTGATTTCAACCCTGGACAGTGGCTGGAGACTCTACTTGCCAAATCGTAGTGTTACAAGTAACACTCTGCAAAGGCAACAGTGGAAGAAATATATTAGTGGCCAGTGATCACCCACGGGCTAAAAAAACGACTGGACTAAGAGTTTTACTACTATTTCCCCATGTTGACAGTGCAGAATATTTTTATTTGCTATTTAAACTTTATGCTGCTCTTATGTGCGAACTGTTTGACACCCAATTAAATGCAATGAAACGTGTACATTCGGGTTGTTCCGGGACAAATCATGCAGGAGGTAAATCCCATGTCTCAGAATTTCTTGAAACTTCATACCTGTGGTCGTCTGGATTCATTGGCGGTTCCGTTCTTTTTTTAAGTTTGAACCCAGTCGGGTCACAGGTCAGGGTGTAGAGGTCATGACGTCAGGGACAGCAAATGCAGCCCATTACAAAAATGTTGGCAAAAGCACTACCAATATATAAAATTTTAAGTGCAATATTAAACAGCTTTGCTCAACTGATATGGCTATCATTTGGAAGCTCCTGCTCTGCTGACGACGGAGTAGTTTTTGGACTGCTACGGGTTGCCGAGAACTGCATTCGCTAGAAAGATCCAAAGCTCCTGTACCAAATGCACCATTGAAAATTGACAAGTGGCAAGACATTGTACAAAGCAGATGAGAACAGCCCCAAAATTGTCGTTTACCACATTCGCCAGCATGCGGCCAAAACAATTGGTCTTTGCGGACAATGGAGGAATCCACCTTGTTTGTGTCTGTACTTTCCATCAGAACCGGAAGTTGCGAATTGACGGTTTGGGTAGCCGATCAGTTACAAAGACATTGCGTTAGGGAGTGCAACATTAACAGTCAACAACAGACAATGGTGAATGATGCACCGTTGTCCGGAACGCCCCTGAGAGGAGGGTGCGCGGAGCTACTTCGAGGGTTTAGATTGCGTCGCTGACCTGGTCGCAGACAAGATCACATACAAGCAATGGATGGCTGAAAATCCATGCACCATGGTGTATCCCATCGTTTCTGTGGACAAATATATTTCCAGTCTTAGCAAGGCTGTATCATGCGTAGCTGTCCACCACTACGCTGTAGAAGCTCAAAACGAGTTTTTTCAAACAGCTTTAAGTGTCTGGGTGATGACGAAGTTATCCTTGACGTTTATCCGGAGAGTTACGGCTGCGTTGTGCAGGACTTCGTATTAGGGTTCATTGGTCGAACAGCCTTTGTTTAATCCATCGGTAGGTGCTGTACACGAATGTTCATCACTAGCTTGTGTTTTATTTCTGATTGTCGAAGACTGGCATGGTTGCAGTTTTCCAGTCGGTTCTGCTCCCGCCCGTGATATCGGTTCATCCAACCAGAAAAACTCGTTACTGCACTCACGGCTGTGCTGGCCAGTACAGAAATAGGTTCTGCTTCATAAACATTTGTCACCATGCGTTAGATCATGGTGTGAGTTGTGACTGACATTTTTATTAAACTTACCATGGAAAAACGCGTAGGACGAGGTCGAAGAGACTGTCAAACGGTCAGTAGCGAACGCCAGTCAGTCGCTCGCACGAGGTAGTCAAATTTTGACGGCGGCAGACGTGTTCGAATTTTGTACGGCGGCAGACGTGTTAGAATTCTGTGAGACTTATCTCGGCAGTAATATGCTCTTTTTCGTTACTGAGGCTTCCGTCGTGAGGAAAGAAAAAGAGACCTAGCCGACAGATTCCTCGACACAAAGGTTGTGAAAAGGACGCGAAAGTACTATAGGTTAGTTGCAATGAACGTGGACGAAGTATTAACTGTCGAACTTTCAGTGGGTGATGTTCGTGAGATCAAGAGGATAGTGAGGTGAATGGAGAACACCGCTGTGCATACGTCAGTACAGATTGTCATTGGCCACTACTATTTTTATACCTATTTGCTCATACTATGTTAACCCGCGCACGACCGTCCGTCCGTCTCGAACATGGGCGACTGGGGGGAGGGGGCAGTTGACTGCCCCCCTCTAACTCACGAACGGTTGGTCGCACGATAAAAATAAGCATACCGTTGGAAAGCCTGTGACGAGTAGAGCTCGAAACTGGTCTCATTTTTAGTTTTAGATAACATGTAAGCAATGTACGTCCTATATATGTTTTCTCATTGCCGACTGAGACCGAAAAATGGCCTGAATCTCAAGGGCTGTGACTAGTAACGCCTAGGTAAATGCACCAGCGCACAAGTAAAGGTCTGCGAATGCCGATACACGTCTACTTTCCCCAGATTTGTTCAATATATACGCCGAAACGTTGAGTTAAAGACACCGTAATTCTCCCACCAGCTGTCAGTGTGCGCCGCTGCCGTATGCGATACTAAATTGACGGGAACTAATTTTGGCGTTCCTTTATTTTCGCGAAAAAGACGATCTATGTCAATTTTATTGATCTTTGTGGTTCTTGTGATGGTTTCTCATGCTTAAATTTTGGACAAATTGATTAGTTACCAATCTACAAAGTTGGTGGAGCTTTATTCGCGAGAGCCTGTTTATTTCCAAAATATGTTACTTTTCAAACTTTTTGAGGTTGCTGGTGTTACTTACGTCTGTGCAAGCTAGTTCTGCCATTTTCTACCGATTCTGAGTAATTCATCGTCGATTTTGACGGTGGTACATTTTGGCCCACTACAGTTGTTCGTGACCTGACCTCAGGTCAATGGCTGGAAGTCACTGATACTTTGCCCAATGACGGTAACTAGATGTCTGCTTGACTTCACACAAAAAAATGTTCTGAAATGTTCCGTCAATTTTCGAAAAAAACGGCGATATGTCTTAAAAATGGGGTTGACCTTAGGTCAATGACCCGGAAAATTCCGAAAAATCTGAGATAGGAGTTTATTTGTTGCATCTATCACGATCACTAATCCCTGAAAATATTATTGAGCTATCTTGTTTTGCGAAAAGTTAGAGGGCGCTAAACTTTTTTTGACATAGGTTTGTTTGACCTGACCTAGGTCAGGCACCTGACGTGACCTGAGGTCAAAATTTCGACACGAGATGTAAAATTGATGGAGCAAAAGGTACACAAAGTTTCGTGACTCTGTGTTTGTTGGTTCTCTCGCAATCCCAGAAAAACCTCAGGGGGGCGGTCAACTGCCCCCCCCCCCAGTCGGGGACGGGTTAATATAACATGTCAACAACGTACACATCTTTCTCCTTGTCCATGAAGGCATTGGCTTCCGCTTCCATCATCCAGCTTGGCCATGCTTCTGTGTTAAATTGTGCAACAAAGTTTGAGCATCATGACCTTTTGTTCACAAGAGATAGGGGACCCTCTTTGCTAGATTATGCCGAATACTTCAAAGAAGTACTCCATCGTGTTCGGCAGAGTAAGAGCGCTCAAATGATACACAAAGCAGTACCCATATTAGGTATGGTTCGGTGTAATGTCGTCATGGTCCATCCTTTGTCCTTGTCTGACCGTGTATGAAGTTGTATGAGGCCAGAATGATGTCAGATATATTAAAAAGGCATGCAGACATGTTGGGCAAACAGGAAAGAAACGTTTTGACACCCCTGTCAGCTATGGCTTGGCTAAGAATGCGTTTCAGAAAGTTCGAATTCATGTATAGCAAAAGTCATTGACTTTGTGTGCTATCTTAAACCGAAATCAGGCTTATTTTTGTAATTGGAGATGTTAGGTAACATCATAGGCTTTGTTTGTTGTAGCAAAATGAAGAAATAAGAGTTCAACAAAATCGATTAATTCTGGTTTTAAGAAAAAGACACAAGTTAACATGGTCAGATAATGGCTTAGGAAAAATGAAGATAGTTTTTTTTTTATTTCTCAGTTCCTTATGATTCTGGTGATATATGGCTTTGCAGATTTTTATATTTTGGCATTTCTATTCACAGTTTTGTAATGGGCTGCATTCACCAATTCTGAAAAGAACATGACCTCTGCAACTTGACCCCGTGTCTCAACTCGGCTCAAACTTTCAAAAGCAATGAATGCATTGGGATCACCTGATGGCAATACCTGAAACAGGCATACCAAGTTTGAAGCAATTCTGAGACATGAGGGCGCTAAATTTGGTGTTCAGCTCAACGATTTGTCATGGAACACACCACTGTAGCAAACACCTGTTAAACTCTGTACTGAACAAGTTGTTTAAGTGTTTTCACTGTATGCATTCCCACTCAGATTCCGTAGTAATAAAAACGAATTGTTTTCCAGGTGATATTCACGGTCAGTACTATGACCTGCTGCGGCTGTTTGAGTACGGCGGCTTCCCTCCAGAGTCGAACTACCTGTTCCTGGGCGACTACGTGGACCGGGGGAAGCAGTCGCTAGAAACGATATGTCTCCTGCTCGCGTACAAGATCAAATACCCGGAGAACTTCTTCCTGCTCCGGGGCAATCATGAATGTGCCAGCATAAACCGGATATATGGCTTTTATGAGGAGTGTGAGTTCCACTGGGTACGGGTGTTGAACCAAACGCGAACACCTTGCACCATGTGATAAGAAGAGTAAGAATGACTTTTTCAGGCAGTGGGAATGTTTCATGATTCATGTGCAGAAGTGGCATGTTCCCTTTTCGCCTTTCCATGTTGTAATCATACTTGTTAACATTTCGCACAGATTAAAAAATGCTGCATGTTTTCATTGTTTTGCAGTGCATGTAATGGGATCTCAAGGCCACAAACAGCCTATGATTTTAAAATAACTATTTGGGATACCAGAAAGGACAAAGTGCCTGAGGCGAAAGTTGACATCCGGTTGTCAGCAGATGATCATACCCTTAGTGCATAATTTTTTGTCACGTAGACACAAATGTGTGCCATTTGTTTTACCAATCCATGTAGTTTTAAGACCCGGAAAGGAATTTAGCAATTCAGGTCAGCAGTTACTGTGATATGGTTATAGGGTTGGCAGTTATAGAGCAAAAGAGGTCATTGTGTCATCTGATGTGGTGTTGAGGGCTTTATTTTTTTCCTCAAGACACTGAATACATTAGCCAAGTATGATTTCAAAATATGATCCTGTTTTCAATGACCACATGTATGTTGTGTGGCACATGCGTGCAGAATAGGTAATGCCAATGAAACTCAAACTGCATTTACTAGTGTCTGATGTAAGGGAGGCAGAGGGAAGTCATTGTGTGCAGTTTACTTGAGTATGCAGCAGAAGGTTAACAAAAAAATATTTTTTGTTCAAGAAATGTGTCTTTTCTTCTGATTTTGAATTGCTCTGTGTCGCTATCTTGTGAAGGTCCCCTGGGTAGTTTGTCCTGTTTCAATACCACAATGCAGATGGCTTTTGTAACTCAAGCCCAAATCATCATGATCAGAATGTCCTTCCGTACAGGTTTGTGTGGTGGACATTTACGTTTGCTGGTAATCTCATAACACATTATTGCCTATTGGCAGTTGATTTTCCTCTTGATATTATAAATGTAATGGGAGTTACGTTACAAAACCCGATCTGTAGTGGCATTATCCGTTGTTATCCGTTGTAAGTTAGTGCAGCTCATTCTGGCTGTTTATACACACTTCATTGGAAGAATTCATGGTCGAAGAATGGGCATTATTTTATTTGATTGTAGTACAGGCATTTTAGATGTTACTGTGGTCGAGTTTGTATGGTTGAATATTCTAATGAAGAGTACCTCACTGGAGTGCACTGTGGGTATGTTCTGGGATGACGAATGTAGCCGTTCAAAAGTGACTCGGGTATTCAGGTAAGCGGCGGTATAACATCAAACTATGGAAGACATTCACCGACTGCTTCAACTGCCTGCCCGTGGCGGCAATCGTGGACGAGAAGATCTTCTGCTGTCATGGTGGCCTGTCGCCCGACCTGCAGAGCATGGAGCAGATCCGGCGCATCCCGCGTCCCACGGACGTGCCCGACCAGGGCCTGCTCTGCGACCTGCTCTGGTCCGACCCCGACAAGGTGAGGACGTGGCCTGGTCCTACGCCGACAAGGTGAGGGCCTGCTCTGGCTCGCCCCCAACGCGACAACGGTCTGGTACGGCCCAGTTCTGAGGTGACGGCGACATGCGGTGCTGTGATGCCTGTAATGTGAGACGTAAGCCGTCATGAGACCCGGGCTGGAAATGGATCTGCCTTGGTCGCCCGTAATGTGGGATGTATGACGCGACGAGACCCTGGCTGTGAGTGGACTTACCCAAGTCCATCCCATCACGATAAGAACTGCCAGTGGGTGGCTCTGAAGGCGGGACACTTCCCTAGCTCGTCTCTTCGGCAGGATGGAGAGCATTCTGAGACGGAACTCGAGTAAAGTGGGCAGGGGGTGCCAAATGTCCTGGATTTAATGCATCCCAAAACCCCTACAACAGAGAGTAAGCTTGTGGTAGTAGTCGGGTATGTCGGGTTCATGCCGTCATGCTTCTGGGCATTGAAACGTGAAGTTGGATGTGTTACAGTTTGGTATCGTGTCGTGTATTTGCGGTAATCGTAGACCCTCTTGTCATGTGCTTCATGTCCTCCTTGGCATATTACACATGACTTGTGATTATGGTTACAACAGTTCAGTGTCGTAGATGTGGCACTGTTTCGCTCGTGTACTGTCCGTGTGCTGTATGTGTCCGTGCCTTGTTCGTAACATGTCTTCCTTGCTGTCCTCTCAGGACACGATGGGCTGGGGTGAAAATGACCGTGGCGTCTCGTTCACATTCGGAGCCGAGGTGGTAGCCAAGTTTCTTCACAAACATGACTTCGACTTGATATGCAGAGCTCATCAGGTGAGTCCTGGGTTAAACATTCTTCCAAGCTTTTTTCCAAAATCTATTGAACTTGGAATCGTGTAATTATAGAATCAAATGGCATATTTCCTTAATCAAATATCAGCTGCTTGTCTTTTCTGAAAAAAAATCTCCCATGGTGACTTTTTGGCGGGGGGAGAAGTAAGTGGAGTTTATCTTAGTATCGCGAGCACGACCAGATCAGGGTGAAGAGGGTCAGTTGACCCTCCATCCCCGCCCCATCCCGCACCCCCTGAGCGCTATCTCTGCACTATTTTACCAATGAGTGGTTTTGCACTTGTGCCGATTTCCGTAGTCCCTCGGTGTCCCGTAGGAAGGTACTGGCGGCGGAATAACGAAGTGTGCCGAGCATTGCAGTTCATCCCTACGGCCTCGTGGTTTGGGGACGGAGATTGCTGTCGCCACCAGAAGTTCTGGCCTTTTTTTTACGCCATGTAATTCTGAACTTGAGTTAAGATTCGTTTTTTGTCAGAACTTTGTCTTTTCACGGGTTGATTGTGTAGAAATGCTTTTATGCGTAAAAACATGCAGTGGACCGGACAGAACAGGTCGTACTCAGTGATTAATAGTTTTTGTATTTTCCTTTTTTCATTGGGCAGATGTGGGTTTCATTGAGTAGTCCGGAACCCAAAAACAATTTTGGATAGTGTCCCCAGGATATTGGACTCGTCCTTTAATTGCCAGTTTCTGGGCAGCATAATGGGGAAAATGCACAGTCTCCTTGACGCGGCGCCGCGCGGGAGGGCCGCACGAGGCGCTTACCTCCGACTGGCGTCACCGTCCACCAGGTGGTGGAGGACGGCTACGAGTTCTTCGCCAAGCGGCAGTTGGTGACGCTGTTCTCGGCACCCAACTACTGCGGCGAGTTCGACAATGCCGGCGCGCTCATGTCCGTGGACGAGACGCTCATGTGCTCGTTCCAGATCCTCAAGGTGGGTCCGCTGACTCGGCGGGGACGCTCCGCGTGACATTTTCTGACGCGCACTGACTTCCGCCGCCACGTTTACCTGTGTGGGTGTGTCTTTGTGTGGTTCACCGCCTTAGAACTGTGCAGAATTCCGGAAATAGCATATCGGAATTTTCCGAATGCAACCCCGACGCGAGTCGCATTTTGTCCGATGACAGTCTTTGTCGCGTTTCGGCACCTTTTTTCTTCGCCTGCCGGGATTGCTTTGCTGCATGGTTGGATATATTGTCTCACACTATCTGCTTCTTGCTTGATGGTCTCCAACTCATGCCTTCTGATAAGTGCTTGATCCGTCGGTTTATTTGGTTTGGGCGCAAATGACCAATGACAAATGTCAATGACTTCCCCCCCCCCCACAAAAAACTGGATGCAGGTGTTAATATATTATTAGGTTTTATCTTACAGTAACATGAGGTGCTCACAGAAAGATAACTACGAAGTGCTCCGGTGATGGTTACAGGCATGGTTTGGTCTTCATTTCACTGCACTGAGGGATGTAATAGATTGTTTTCCAGACGAATATATGCCCAAAAACAACTAATTGCCTGCATGAAACACATACGGCTTGTTTGCAGCCTGGCGTCTGGGTAGGGCGCGTCATTGATTCAGGTAGTACTGTGCACCTGGTGCCTGACGGGGAGCGGTCTTTGTTTTGTCTTGTCACGGGTACAGGTGTGCGTCGCCCGAGTCACATTCAAAGGCGCGTATTCATATTCCAAAGCAGTGTTATTGAAAGTGCCTAAGATCGTCCTGTTCTGGAAATTGACCACTGTCCTGTGGTCTTTGTCCTTGGATACCACGTGAATGTGTCGCCCGTTAACCGTGCTTACTTATTCTCGTGATCGTGATGACTCATTAATCGTGGCCTTGGATTATGCTGTACTTGTTGGATTCTAAAAAACTGCAGTGGCGATCTGTTTCTCATCGTGACCTTGTGGGTAGTGTAGAATTAATGCACGAGTCAAGCAATCCAGCGCTCAAATAGTTCACTGTTGCGGATTTGTGCCGTGGATTCACTTAATAACGAAGCATAACTGCTGATCTTGTGTCCCTCTTAGTGATTCTTTTTCCGTCACGAAATAGCTCAATTGAGAAATGGTCTGTGTATGTGGAAACAGTTTTCGTGTTTTTTGTCATCTTCCCAATATTATTCCCCTTATTTCTGTTCATGCAGCTTTTCCACATATGAAATAACTCACTTTGGAAATGGTTTGTGTATTTTTGTTTGATCCGAGCGTTTCGCAAGGGTGCTTTGGAATCACGGTCCGATTCAGGCAGTGCTTGTTGCACGGACTCGGATCCCTACACCCGATCGCGCAGTTCCGGATTGACGGCATGGCTCGGAGACGAAAGTTCAGCGCGCCAATGTGAGCAACACGATTGTGTGTTTAATACATCTCGGAATTATTGGAAATAGTTCCGTCTAATTGTGTCGTATTACGAGTATTTTTTCCTTTACTTGTGTTCACCCTACACCGACGTCAGTCCTTAAGCGACCGAACTTTTTCACTCGAGTAGACAAGGGAGATGACATGGAGTCGGTTGCTTATGCGTTTGGCTGTCCAAGACTGGCGAATACTTGCGACTTACATTGTTGGGGGACGCGGAAACCTGGCAGTTAACCACCGGTGCACGAAAAGAAATGTGCCGTTATCGTCCTTTTACACAAAAACAAAAACAAAGCTAGCAAACAGGAAATTTCGTTTCGGTCATGATGAATTTCAGCGAATAATTTAGGCGTTCAAGAAACTTTGCGCGTTGGTTTTTCAGTCATTGATGATTTGGGAACCTCGACAAAGAAGAAGCCTCGGTTAGTGCGATGTGTGGTATTTGCACGCAGTTTCCTGCTTATTTTATGCCTCTGTATGATTATGCTGCGTTAGCTGTTTGTGTTTTCGTATCGTACGCGCTTCTGCGTGTCATTTTCTGGTTTCCGTAAAGTACTTTCTTCAATGAAACCGTTATCGAGGAAGGTTCGAGACATTTAAACCTTTACGGAATTGATCAGGCTTCTGACGTAGGCAGTTAGAAAAGATGCGTTTGGTGAAGGAAGATGTGTATGGGGCGTGCACTTCCTGGGAAGTCACCTGAACAGATATTGTCCATTGTACAACACGTCTATTTTATGCGATATATTTTTGTCGCATCGTCACATAGTCAGACGTTGAGAACAACGGCGTTTGACAGAAATGAGCGCATGCGACAAAAAGCTCTGGTTGAGTCTTAGGACGACCAGGGCAGACTGCATGCCACAGCCCTAGTTGTCTCGAGTGTTTGGTCCATAATGTAGCCTCTTGCCGCGTAGCTTATATGTGGCTAGGAGCACGTCATGTCTGGATTGAGTAGATGTCTACAAATGTTCTGCTTTCAAGTCGCTTGTTTCCTGTCATCGATCCCGTAGCTCCTGACAGGTGTTTCGGTACTGCGCCCGTCCTTCTAATTAGTCACTGAGCTCCATTGTAACTCCCCGTAATACAGGTTCGTGGGCCTCCTGTGCTGGCGCGTAGATGCGCAACATGTTGCCGCTGTTCGTAGATGCGAGCATGTTCCTAGGACCTAACGCTTCCCTAGAGGCGCTCCGTTTGCTAGATAAAGCGGTAAGGAGGTAGCTGACCTGCATCGGTGATTGGGCAAGTAACCACGCTGTGAGCCACATACGGTCAATCTGATTTTCCGTTGTTGAGGGAAGATTCGAGAACGCGTTCTGCGCGTTGCCCCAGTTCTTCACTTTGTCTGGCCATGTTTCTGCCGGTATAGTAATCGCTTCTTGCGTTCCTCGTCACGATAAATATTGGTAAACTACGAGAATGGAAAACAGTCTACCATAATAGCCGTTTGTCACGTTTGAGTGATGATGCTATGCACGGACGCAGACCGCGACTTAGCTCCCGGTTTGCGTCTTCCGAAAATCGTGGCGAATTCCCCGCACGCCCGATCTGAGAGCTCACGGTTCCATTTGTAGGAGGAGTTAAACATCAAATAGGTAGTTTTCGAAACGTGCCGTTTTATGTCCAGACCTGAAACGCTGAAGTTTTGGGCTGGCTACGTCTTCGTTACTCTCGGGTGTCTTCTTGCAAGGCGCCCGCTAAAAATACGACCGTGTTGTAGTGAGCGTGGCCCTCGATTGGGGCTAGATTGGGATCGTCGAGGCGACTCGAGCTCGCCTTTCCGGAACGAGGAGACAGTTGCTCATTTGGGAGTCGCTCCACTTTGTTAGTTTGAGCTGGCCTCTGTTGGTAGCTGTTGCCGTTACGGCAAAAAAAATGCAAAGCGCTTGAATGAAATATATCCAGAATTACATTTCTACCAGTTGGGAATCAGATTGGCCGTGATGTGAAAGGAAAACATGTTTTCAGCAGTAGACTGATGTCTGCGTCGTTTCACGTAACTTATCAACGTCTGCGCTTACTGTACGCAAGTTTCGCCTCCCGATGGTCGTCAAAGTGCAAATTTATTCTCAGTAGGAACTTAATTAAGGTTTTATTTCCTGCAGCCGAACGGAGAAATTTACGAGTTTCCTCCAAGAAAGAGCGCCCCTCTTCTGACACCCCGCCTGGAAATGCCCACCGTCAAGCCTGGCGAAGTCCCTCAGCTTCAGGCCGACGGTCAAAACACATTGTCGAATGCCAATGTTGACCGCCCCACAAAACTCCAGATCGACGTCCTGAAGGAGGTGGACAAATTCAGTCGTGAGCTGTCCGATATCCTGGCCGACAGCACCAGCTTCCAGGGCAGCACCGGTTCGCCTCAAGAGCGCTCCCGGCGCGACGCCTGGAGCGACGACCCGGCGGCGCGAATCGCCCCGCCTCGCGCGCGCCTGTTTGACGACGGTCAGCGGCCGCCCTCGGAGACGGTGGCCGGGCGTCGGCGCGGCGAGGATGACGCCATAATGGAGCTAATGGGTCTGGAGAGCCGCCACCGGCCGGCGTCTGGTGGCCGCCAGGAGGGACCCTTCTTTGACGGCCGCTCCTGCCCCTCACGCTCCCCGACGGAATTCGGTCGCGGAGGGACGCACGACGACTGTGTCGAGCACATCTTGGATACCTACAAGGAACTCAGCAAGCAGGTTGGCGCGTCGTTAGAAGGCCGGAGACCCACTGCTCCAAGGCCGGGGGATAATTGGGAGGATTCGGAGGACGAAGAGAGAAGAGTCGTTACCAGCGTGTCCGAACGGGAGCAGTTTGAGGAGCTGCTCGATGAGCCTGAGAGAGAGGTGAAGATGATTTCTGTTGTTGAAACCTCGACGGGCGTGCCCAGTCGGCAAGTCGTGATGGATCAGCGGCTGGGCCTTGTCGTCAGTCGACCTGCTACTGACGACTGGGACGAAGAAGAGGCAAAGCCAAGACTGTCGCCTCCTCATGCTGAACTGGAGCTCCGATCTCCCACAAGAACATCGCTGGATGAGAAGAAGATTATTGAGTTTTCCCCTAGTCGCGTCGATCGCCGTTCACCTGCCACAAGAAAGGAACGTTCCCGCGACTGTGACATCACCAAACGAGGCGTTTCCGTGCAAAGGATAAGTGAAGAGAGACGCGTGGGAATGTCGCATCGGCGAAGCTCAAAATCAAACGATTGGAAGCACGAGAACGACGAAAAGAACTTTCAAGCCTCCGAGCCGTTTGCTTTCGAAGATGAACGCGGCGCAAAGCGTCGCAGAAGCCCGCTTTCTCACTCGCACGGCCCGAAGTCGAGGAGGCTTCATTCGCCGCACCGCTGGAGCGCAAGAGACGGCTCCCACTCCCGCCGCTCCTCTCGCCACCGGTCTAGAGACAGAGAGAGCCCCCGTGGACGAAGGGTGTCGCGGACTCGTGACCGGTCGCCTCCGCCTCGGAGAAGGCCCGATGAGGGCCGGAGGCGGCCAGCGGCACGGCTGGATTCGTCGCGCCTCGGCGGCGAGCGCCGCACTCCTCGCACGGCGGAAGGCAGGCACGACCGTGAGCGGCGCGCCAGTCCGCCGCGGCCTGAGGCCTACGGTCAGGCCCGGGAGCATCCCTGGGACGAGGACGGCGGCCGCCACCCGCGTGCCGACGGCGAGCGCGCCCGGCCCGGCGCGCGGCGGGAGGACGGTGCGCGGCGTAACGAGCGCCAGCGCACTCGGCGACACGCCACTTCCGCGGAGACGGCCGCGAAAGCGCCCGTCCAGTATGAGTACCACTGGTTACGCAGGGACAGCGCCGAGGCCGAGGCCGGCTTCAGGGTGCTGGACGAAGTGATAGGCTCAGATGATGAAAACGTCGTTCAGGTTTCGGAAGACGTTCCCAGCGACGATGGTGCGGATAGCGGATGTTCTGCTGATGCGAAGGACGGAACCGAAAAAGCCGTCTCTCAGAGGCCGGGTGGTTCTTCGGGACAGGACAGTGTGCAAAATGACAACATCAGTAACAAAATGAAGATCAAGCCTAGCAAGTACCTGAGCTTGCGTTCAAATGCGAGTGCCAGGAATGTTCCGCAGGAGCCCTTGGACCCGGAAGATACGCATTGCCACGAAGTATTCTATGAAGGTGAAGAAAGTGACGGAACCATGAGAGTTGTCGTGTTATGCGACCAGTCACTGCGCAATTTGCATCTGCATCGAGCTTTTGACAGAAGGATTAGGTTCCACTGCTTGCCCGGCCGAACTCTTCGTGATCTGATCGACGTGGCAAAGGAGGAGCTCGCCTCCAGCAAGAAGCCCGTGTTTCTCTTGATCTGCGGCGGAGGCAACGACGTGTACCGCACACACAGCGACGTCGGGCGCACATTCGACGTCATTCGAAGAACCCTGCAGAGCATCAGCGCCCGCGTCAAGAACCACTCGCCGCATAGTCGAGTGGTGGTGACTCGGATCCCGCCGCGGATCAGCCACGGCGATCCGGTCCGGTTCGCCAAGCAGGTCAACATGCTCATCGACGAGACCAACGCCAGGAACTGCGTGGATAACGTGAACTTTACCTGGACCGTTTTCGTTGATCAGATTTTCCGGAAGGACTTTTTCCTGCGCGGCGGCGAGCTGCCCGTGCCTGAGGTGGAGCTACTATGGTACCGCCTGGTCCTGGAAGTAGTGACGCCTGTTGTTCAGATGGTGCCTCCCGATGTTACGGCCAAAGGAGGTGGTTTGAAGGAACGCTCATTGACTAGACACAATAAAGCAACAGTCTGCATTGGCAAAGAGGGAGAACTCAGCAACAAAGAGGAAGAAATGAGTGCCAATGAGAAGGAACCCAGTGTCTTAGATAACATGAAGGAAGAAATCTCCAAGGAACGAAATCCGCAATCAGAAAGCCAGTTTGAAGACACAAAGGATGTCGCAGCTGCATGCGAAAGTGAAGAAGAATACATCACCATCAGCAAAGAGGAGGAAGAGACTGCGAGTTAAAAGAAGTCGGAAGCACGAATGGAGATGGCTGGGTGATTCAGGGACATTTGTGTCTAAACTAGACGTGATATTACGTACTGTGCGTCGGTGCTGCCATTTACCTGGAAGAGTGGACGCGTCCTGCCGAAAACATGAGGTAGGTTTGTGCGCACAGTCCCACATATAAACTGACATGGGACGCAAGCACATAACCAAGGACAGAAATGACTGGAGTCCGTCGCTTGTCTGTTGATGGTTCTCTCTTTCCTTGTGTCCGACGCCATCATAACAGTAAAAATCGCCCTAATCTGCTGCTTCGTTTCGCTACTCCTGTGTACTGCACTTCGTGTTCTTGTGTGCCGGGATGTAGCATTGACCATATTATTTGTCTTGCTCTCCGCAGCCCATCGACCGGAAAAAGATCTACGGCGGCATGAACTCTGGACGCCCGGTGACGCCGCCGCGGGGCGGCTTTCAGGGAAACAATAAAAACAAGAAGAAATGAAACTCCGCCTCCTCCGCCGCCGCCGGACAGCTCATTCGCTAGCGCCACGCGCCCTCCGTACGGACTCGGTGACCGCTCGCCGTCGCCTTTAACGAAGTGAAATGTACCGCGGAACGAGTTTGTTAGCACCTATATTGGACAGTTTACATGGTGTCTTGTTCATGTGCGATGTACATAGCGGCCTCTATGGCGCTTCGCATGAGTGTGACGGCCGAGACGTGTTTCGTGAAACAGCGTGTCGCGCGTCGCCAGTTTGGTAGTACCTATTTTTCTCGATTGTTACGGCGAAAAGATCACGTGGAGGAGTGAAAGGCCGACCCTGGTGCGTCAGCATTGCATCGACACGCCGTTTGAGGCAGTATTTTTTATACCTGTTTGGTCGTGTCTCAACCGTCTAAGTTGCCCGAAGAGAATGCCGCAAAACGTGTCGACTGTAAGGCGCTACTCATGTAGTGGTCCGTCGCCGTTCAGTTAGATGCAGTTGTGATTGAAGCGGATTGGAGGAAAAAAGACCAGCCAAGTGTTCCTACGTTGGCTCGTTTAAGGCAGTACGAAGATAAACCCCCAATAAAATGAACCATCGAATCATAGGCCTGAATTTGCAGCCGCCAGGAGACATCAGTGCGTGGACAGACATGCGTGCGAAAAAGCAAGATGAACCTATCACATTTATGGAGTTCACCGCATCCAGACACAGATTGTACCCCAGCGGGCATTGGCACGTTGGGAATTAAACAACGCGTGCGATTGACAAAAGAAAGTCTCCGCCTAAAGGTAACAGTTCAAAATGGCAGCGCATCGTAAAAATCTCGTGTACATTTTTGAAGTGCTCCGCTATTGATCTCGCATTTTTCCGTACGTTCTACGGCTGGCTTTTTTCGCGGGAATGCGAGTGCAGGTACGCGCTGAGTTTCACGCGTCTGCATACAGGTTGGTTAGTTTTTCCACGCTAGCTACCATGACAGCTCTGGGGGCATGTGCCCTGCTGAGTAGTTAATGTACCTCCTAAAGCGATTGTTTGCCTCAGTGGTATTAATTAGTGACAACACGTGAAACTTTACTTTTGGAACAAATTTTCGCCTTTGTCTCCTGTTTTTGCCATGTTTTGACGGGTAACGTGCCTGGACAAGAAAAATGTGGTTTTGACGGGCCAGTTTCCGAACCCATGAAACCAAACGTTCGGGTATAACAAACTTCATCACGAAACGCAGATGTTATCCTGGTTTCTTTTAGCCGCTTCGTGACGAGGGCTGGAGAAGATGTGGTTTTTTAAGGGTTGAAGAACACCAAAAACATGAGTTCCGAGTATATTTTATGTTCCAAAAGTTCGATCTTGTGCGTCCATCAAAAAACTTTATTATAACCATGTTGACAAATTTCTAACCCTGCGATCAAATGATTGCCTCCATTTAGGAAGAAGCATGTATGATACCATAATTGACTTGCACCAAGAACCCCAACCTAAACCAGTATTAATCTCCGCGAAATTTTGTACTCCAAACAAAAATTTTACTCCGATATTAAGAGAAAATCCAACCTTGCTCGTCATGGAGTCGACTGAACTCACTACGGATATACCTGCATGTAGCTCAAACTCCAACGCTGGTAGTTGCCGGTGCCGCCTGATGCCTGATCGGTATTTCGTCATGTCAAGTTTCCCACCGCGTGCATATCGTAATATTGCAAGGTTTGCAGCAAATTGAACAGCATAGGATTATCATATGTCACCGAACAGGAGGGCATATCTGTTCTGCATGAACGTGACGCACCATAGATTTATTTTGATTTGTTTGATCTTTGTCATGCGCTTGGCGTGCACGATATCCGTGAGGACAAAGGTTATCAGAAATCGAAACAGCGATGACGCGTCCCCATGGCCTCGGTTCATGTCAATAGACTGGCTACAGTCGGGATCGGGCTGAGAAGTGGGCACGTCAGTTTCACAGAACAGCTCCGTTAGTTGAATTACGGCAAGCGCGCCCCGCGATGCGCTGGAGTTCTTCCACACAGAAGACTGGCGGAGCAAACTGACAGTCACTGCAGCCGACCTGCAGACCTATCTGACTGATGGAGCAGACTGGTGGCCAGTGCAGCGGACCTGCCGGGCTATCCGACGCCAGCTGCGACGTCGGCCCGAATCCCCGGGCAAGCTGCTGAAATCGATAGTTCAGATGAGCGCCTCTAACACGCGGAGGACGTCGTGGAGACGCCTCCGCCAACCCCGCGCGTGCTTGGTGTGTCGGTGCGTCCACGTGCCCTGCAGGGATCGTCTCGTGACTGACCTGTTATCAGATTACACGGACGCATTGGTGGCCGTGAGGTGGACCTGACGCGCGAAGGGCGAGGTACCCTGTGCGGAGTAGTGCTCGGAAGTCGTGGACTCGGCGCAGGGCAGGCGAGGTGTGCGCAGCAGGAAACGCGGACTCATCATCGGACTAAATCGCTCGGTGATGACGAGCGGGAAGTGGCGACCTCCCAGGCGGTATAGTGAAACCCCCGACAAACATTCCAGGTAAGCCGTTATCGAATAACTTATTCATCATAACCATCTCGATTGCTAACAATCGGTCGATTTGCCATTACGTAAACTACACTTCTAAAACAAGAAGTTTTGAAAATCTTGTAAAGGATGGATTTGGGAGCAATAAGGTAAGACGGGATGTATTTTTGGTGTGCTATAACTTTGATGTTTGTTGACAGATTTTGGTGCAATTAACGTGAATACAGAGCTAATCAATCAGACATTGCCTTTGGCCTACACGTTCAGAAATTGGAGGAGTCATATACATTCACAAGGCTTGGAAACTGGAAGGAATATTGTTGGAAAACTGAATATAAGAGGTCTAAAATCACTCAGCTTGTACTGGTCATTAAGTGCTTCGTAAGTGCAAATCTTACTACGTTGCTCGTATAATGTTGGCATAGGCGGCGCCACTGCATGAAAATGGGAGAACTGTCATGGTCGCATTTTCATCATTTCAGCTTACGATCTTTGACCTCAGATGGCGTCAGATAATCTCAGAGTCCCATGGAGGGACATTGGGTTCGTTTTAGAACGTTTGAAACCTTTCCATTCATTTGAATCAACTATATTTCTAGAACTCCGGTCTGTGGCCGGATACAGGATACAAGCGAAAAGTTTAGGTCATGCCGCCGTGACCCGACCTGGTATGGACCTAAAATTTGGAAAAGATAAACGCTCCTGGGTTATCTGTCTATATGTCTATCTATCTTTGTCTGTCTATCTATCTATCTATATATATATATCTGTCTACCTATCTGTCTATCTGTATGAATCTCTATATATATATCTGTCTACCTATCTGTCTATCTGTATGAATCTATATATATATATATATATATATATATATATGTGTGTGTGTGTGTGTGTGTGTGTGTGTACGTGTGTGTTGCGATTTTTTACTTCAAGAATTAGCATAAGAATATTTAGGTAAAACCATGTTTCGACCCTTCATGACCTGACCTTGCGAAGTGATCTGAGGTCAACACAAATATTTTTCGTACATTTGCCCAGTTATTTACCCATACGCTCATATAAAGTCTGAAGGGTTATCTTATGAACCATTTTTGGCAGCCATTTTTTCTTAATCTTAAACAGTGACAGAAAAATTGCCTGGGGTTCCTCCCAAAAACGTTGTTTGGCTCCACCCTTGGGCATAATAAAACTAAGAAAATTTGCCAGGATACGCAGGAAGAATAGATGGCAAAAGCGACCAGGTTTCGTGAAGTCAGTCCAAAAAACCCTGGAAACGGCGAGCAAAAAAAAAAATAAATCAGAAGCCCCTTCAGAACCCAGCAAACGGCGACGTGGGCATCGGCTGCTGACGTCGCTTAACATCAAACGTATCTTGCCGTTGGTAAACTGACAAATGTCTGTCAAAACAGCCCACGCTGAGCCCACGGTCAGAACAAACTCGAGACCTCTTCAAAATCGCTTTAAATGCGTCATTAGATAGGCATTGATTAGCTGAACTCATTCACACCATCACACCTCCATGGCATCGACAGTTTGCATGGTAGAGAACAAAACGAAAACTCATAAAAATAATCAAAACGAACACAAATGTAGCTGAAACCCCAATAAATTGGACTCAATGTCCGACTTCTGCCGCCGGGCTCATAAATGACTCACATGCACCGTTGCTATTGTAACTTTTCGAGTTACGGCGAGTGAAGGCCCTTTTTCCAACAAATGCTTTATTTCCCATTGATTAAATTAAACCCGGCACCGCCTGGTGTGTTTTTATACCCGAGATCGCCTGGGAGTGTCAAAAAGGGCACTCCCTGTTATCTCAGGATCTCACCGTCTGATCTGAACCGGTCTACCACCAATAGATAGCCTTGTCTTGTGTTTTGTGATTAAGGAAAAATACTACGTTAGCCCTTGTCACGAGACTGATGACGTCACAGGTCACGCAAAACGTATAACACGACGTTGCATACTACGTATACTTACTACTACGAGGTATACTACGTTAGCCCTTGTCACGTGGCTGATGACGTCACAGGTCGCGCAAAAGGCATAACACGACGTTGAAAAAAACTGACACCGGTTCGTACATAACATCAGCAATATTGGTCTAACTGGGTATCAAACGAAACGTCACGATATTCCACATCAGAAGGGTCCCAAAATGTTAAAAAATGTCGGGTCAAGAAGTCAGCCTAGGTCAGGTGAAATATTGGTCTTACTTCACGTGTCAAAGGTCGATACTGACTCGCGGCCGTTTTGATCCACGTGGCAAAAAAAGACGAAAGGGAAACCTTCTGATGATCAATTTTGCATTACCTGCTTCCCATCCAGTCAGTTCCTTTCTGGGTCAGGTCAGATAAGTTTATATTACTCTTCCTGACAAGGAGCAATAATAACTCGCTGAGATTCTAATTCGCGTGAAACACGGAACCGAAATGACATCTCGTGATTATCAAATTTCTTCTTTCTGCTCCATATGGGGCCAAGGTCTAGCCAGGTCAGGACATGTAGTCATTTCTCATCTTCTGAATAGGAACAATAATTGCTTTCTGCTGCTACTGGACGATCTTCATAGACAATGTCGTATTTTATTTCGTTTTCACATCAACCTATGACGTGACCTGACATGACGTCACCTTGCATTTGGTGGACCTTGCTAAAAGGCGCATATAGATTTGCTTGTCTGGCTTGAACGATTGGAAAGGTCAGCGGCAACTACTTCTGTCACCCACAATGCAAATCAGTTCAACTGTCATCATGCATGTGACCTAGCATGGCCTCTGATGTTGACGTGTTATGGTTGTATATCTTTTTGGGCACCGTGTACTATATAAACTCAAATAATCTATGCATTATGTTCGTGAATGTTATCAAAAAACGAAGCATGTACGCCTCACCTACCGAAGAGGCGAAAACATACGTGCAAGTGTTCACGTAGAACGTCATATTTCCATGACCTGACTTAGCACGGAAATGGTTCTGATGTCAAAATATGTAAAATTGATTGATAAACAATTACTGAAAGTTTGGCTGAGCTGACTCGTATGGTTCAAAAGCTACTCATGAAAAACCGAAGGGGTTCCCTTTTTGACACCCCGCCAGGCGGTGTTGGGTTTACATAACATCCTGCGAAGCTGATTTCGGCGCACTCTTTCGATTTCGACAGTTTTTTTCTGTACGGGTAGCCAGAACGAGTACACATGAAACCATCGTCAAAAGTCCGTCGTATTGATCTTCACACCGTCACATTTGACTCAGAAGAACATACGTGAAAACCACATTTCTAGATCCTCCTCTAAACCTAATCTTATAGCTGCTCGAAATGTTCATCTTGCTCCGCTGAGCCCATGAAAATCCATTTACACCGTTGCAATTCTAATTTTTCCAGCTACAGCGAAAGATAGCCATTTTTTGCCCAATGCTTCATTTCCAATTGGATTTAACATAAGACCCCATGAAAATGATTACGGCGGAATCATACGTTTCCGCCAATTTTTGATACGGAGGTAACCATACCCGTAATACACAAGAACCCGTCATCTTAAGTCCATCGCATTAATATTAATACCGTCAGTGGTCTCAGCACACAGGTGAAAATCACATTTTTTCGGTTCTCGTCCAAACCTAATCATACATGCATGCAGTGTTCATCTTGTTCCGCTGAGATCAGAAAAGTCCCATCTACACAGGGACGTAGCCAAGGGGGGCCATGGGGACCATGCCCCCCCCGAGCCAAGTGGTCTACACCTGATACATGGCGATTTCGCATGAATACGTAATAGTAATCATATATATGTTGCAAAAATAAACTATGTTTTCCTGTGCAATAAATATGAGACAAGTTGCCTAAAATTATTGCCTTTTCTTGTAGATTTCGTCATATGCCTGTGACATATGACAAAATTTGGTATTGCCCCCCTTCCCAGAGAAAAATCCTGGCTACGTGCCTGCATGTACATCATTTGATTTGTAACTTTTGGAGTTTCGGCGAAAGAAATCCGCCTTTTCCCAATGCTTTGCTTCCTGTTTCCCTTTGGATGTAACAAAGGGCACTATGGAACTCATGTCGGCGGACCATTTGATTTCGCCAATCTTTGCTGTTTGGGTAAATCGCATATTTTTAATTTTCTTGGAAACGTAATCCAATAGGTACTCAAAACGTTTGTCTGGTTCCGCTGAGCTAAAAAGAAATGTCTCATGTACGCCATTCCGGTCGTAACTGTCCGAGTTACAGCGAGAGAAAGTCCTGTTACCCAGTGTTTTATGTCTCATCGGGTTTAACATAGAATCCTGTTGAAATGCTTTCAGCGGACCCCTTCGATTTCGCTAGTTTTTACTCCACAGATAGCCAGAACCGCAATATACATGAAGAAGCTATCGTCAAAAGTCCATCGCATTGATATTCACACCATCAAAGTGGTCTCAGCAGAATGCAGGTAAACATGGCAATCTTTAGGTTTCCGCCAAATCTAGTCGTAAAAGTGTTCCAAATATTCGTTCCGTTCCGCTGAACCCCACAATAACCCTTCCACGCCGTTCCAGTCATAACTTTTCGAGTTACGGTAAATAAAAAACGCTTTGTACCGAATGCTTTATTTCCCATCGCATCCCATTGCATAGGTCCCCATAAAAATGATGTCGGCAAACCACTTCGATTTCGCCAATTTTTGCTGCAAATGTAGCCAGAGCCATAACACACATGAAGCCACCGTCCAAAACTTATCTCAATGATATTCACATTGTCAAATTGGGCCAAGAAGAGCACAGGTAAAACGACTTTTGCAATTCCATTTGGAACTTCATCATAAAGGTATTCAAAAGACAAGTCTTGTGTTACTTCCTGCTCAGTGGATAACTAGAGCCACATTATTCATAAAGCCATTGTCCAAAAACCATCGCGTCGATATTCACGCCGCCACATTGGTTTCAGAACACATGTGAGAACTCCCTTTTCCAGTTTTCCTTCAAACTTTTTCTGCTGGAAGTACAGAAGACGAATGGTTTATTACCTCACAACCGACAAGGCGTAGATGGAATGTTTTTAAGCTCAGCGGAACAAGTCAAACATTTTGAGTGACCATCTGAGTTTATTTGAAGGAGAGCTAACAAATGTGATTTTCATCTGTGTTCTTGGACCAGTTTGACGATTTGAGCAAGGGTTTTTGCAACCTGTGCAGCAAAAATTGGCCAAATCGAAAGGGTCCGCCGAAATCAATTTCATAAAGTCGTGTGCAATGTAGCATAGGAAATACAGCAACGGGTAAGAAAACTCTTTCTCCTTAACTCGAAAAGTTGCAACTTGGGTTATTTCCCGGCTCAGCGGAACGAGGCGAATATTTGAAACACTTCTACGATTAGGTTTGGCAAAAAGAAAGTTAAAAGCATGCCATTTTCACCTGTGATCTTCTGAGCCAGTTTCACTACGTGAATATCAGTATGGTCGACTTTTCATCACAATTTCACGTGTATTACAGTTCTGGCTACCTGCACAGCAAAAATTGGCAATATCGAAGAGGTTTCGCCGAAATCATTTCCGTATGAATCCAATGGGGAAATAAAGCATTCGTCAAAGAAGAACGGTTTCTTTCGCCGTAACTCAGGAAGGCACAGCTCCAAGGGTATACATGCATGGGTGCGATTTTTGCAGAATGGTTGTGGGTGCCCAACAGGCATATGGAGGCATCCATATTTTGCGCTTCGGGGGGGGGGGGTAGGGGATCATGACAGGCGTTTATGCATAAGGTTCAGAGAAATGAATAAAGAGGTATTACGGAAGGTAAATTACAGAAGGACGTTATGTAAATCATGGGTGGCTTTATGGTGGCGACGTCTTTGATGGGAATATATCTGCTTTTTCCGATATGCCAAAAACACACTTCGGGGAATCTATATGATCATCTTAGACCAATATTTCAGCCATTTTAATTACTGTGTTTATCGACAGTGATATCGGTACGCGAAATACAGTAACACAATACTAGAGAAAGAAACTAATCAGCGAACAGAAAATACGTAGGTATATCTTGGGCGCACCCGATGCTTGCCCAACACTCTGCTTTACTGTACCAGACGCAGTTATGAACGGCAGCGACAATTGTTTTGACAAGCAACAGTAACGTATTTTGATCTGTTCACGTGATGCATAGCTGCGGGGTAAATTCGTGGAACTGCAGTGATACTTGCTTGAATCTACGATGGCCGCCTTCACGTGACATCGCTGATGCTAACGATACACTAACACGTTTTATCGGTGATTTTAGTGGTAAAAAGGAACTGTGATAAATAGATTAAACCTGGGTTGGCAGCCAGCGTACTTACAGCCAGCGTACCTGCTTACGTACTTACAGCCAGCGTACCTGCTTACGTACTTACTCATATTTGACGGACAAGTAAAATATGAGCTATCGAGAACTATTGGCAAAAAAATGAATGGTACATACGCTTTAGTTCATAAAAGTGTCCTCTCCAAACGTACGTGCACGGTTAAAAATCACGATTTAAGGAGATGCACTCCCTTTAATGGAGGACCTTGTTCCAGGACCCAGCTGGACACAATTTTACTGCAAGGGTGGTGGGGAAAACCAATTGGTGGGTGACAGTCGAGTAAATAACCCGATTATTGCTGGTAAAACTAATTTTAGGTGGTTAACGTCATGGGCCACAGAATATAATTACATCTGGATACTTAAACACGCGTTAAGTTGTGGGTGCCCAAGTCGTATTGTGGGTGCCAATTTCCACTTTGTGGGTGCCGGAGCAGCCACAAAGAGATTGGAAACCACAGCCCTACGTACATGGAGCATTTTCGAGCTGAGCGGAACAAGACGGACATGTTGGGCACCTTTATGATTACGTTTGAAGAAGAATTTAAAAACGTCAATGATTATGTCGACAGTCCGCTGACTTAACAAGGTGTTCACGCCGTGCTAGTTGAGCGGTGTGGACTAACGACATCCAATGAGATTAGGATACGTTTTGGCCTATAAGGTTTAAGAATATCTACAAAGTCCTCAGAGGAACTCAGAGTGTGTTCAGTGGGAATATCGAGCGCAATTAGAGTGTTTAACTGAGGCGGGTGTTTAAGCCGCCCTGTACCAGGAGGTGGTTGAACGCCCCCCTTAGGCTTTTCCGCCGTAGTGGAAAGACGGAGAAACGCACAGCCGCCAAACTTTAAATACCTTTTCTACCATTCATTGCACATAACCCGTCAAAATTTCAGTCCCGGATCTCGTCAGGTCACTGGCCTGTGCCAGGTCAAACAGGTCAGCCTCCAACAAATGTTGATCCTTGTAAGGTTTTCGGGTTGGGCCGAGTTCGTTAAAACTAGCAGAAGCATATGATAGAAGGTGCAACTTGTGTATTTCAGATTTTTCGTAAAATTCCAGGCCAAAGATCTGAGGTCAGGCCAATTTTAGCCCTTTTTTTGGATCCCGTCTAAATTTAAACGGAATTTTACTGAACTGTGATGCTCGGATATTATCAGCAACACGATCTCTCACATGTGCTGCCATCATGTCACCAGAGCACCCGTGACCTTGGCCATGGTCACCACTCATCGTTATGGGTGCATGCACTCAAACATTCTGTCCAGAATTAGTAAGTTGGGTCTCTAAAGACTTAAAATAGATGCTGAATTCGAACTTATGACCCAAAATAGCCTTATCTCACATTGTAGGGCAAAACGAGGTCACTAGAGGTCATCCAAGGTCAATGACCCTTCTTGGCCCGAGCAGTGCACTAAAGAATATGTTGTAGACTTGAATGGGTCGCTGCAAATTGCAAAATCAATCCTAGAGATCAACTCCGAGAATAGGTTTCATTAAAGGAAAATTCCTTCGTGGCGGAATTTTCCTTCCGTCCTGCGCCTTCCTTCACAACAGGCGCATCAATTGGCGTCGGAGACTGTCGGCTGGTGACTTCATATAATGTCTTGGCCTTTCTGAGCCCTGAAAAAAATATTCCACTTTCCACGTAAACCCCGCTAAACCTTTCAATTTTCCAGTTCTGATCATTTGAAAAGTTGACCTTACTTGACCTCAGCTGACCTTCGGCTCAACCTGAAATCGCGCTTGGGTGTCTGTAGTGTGCTTTAGTATCTCATCAGCACCCTCTTAAATGCAAATTGCCATAAAAACATACCCATCAGTAAGAAGAAAAAGGGACGTACATATTGCAGATGTACCATTTTGGAACGATGAATATTGCAAATGTACCATTTTGGAACGATAACGTGAATTTACCTAACTCGCGCTGAAGGCTCAAAAGAGGTAAGTTTACTTAAAAGGTTGTTTGGCATGTTATTAGTTTTCGTATAAGACATAATTTGAGGCAAAATATGGATTATTCACTGAACTATAAAGGAATAAAAAACGCTAAATGGGGAAATTCTGGGATACATTTTATTAAATTTCGGGCAATTTTCTAACATATCACCGGTTTCCAGCTCTACTCTCCAATGATGTATCCTTCATTTTCCTTGGTCACATATTTCGCGAGTTAGAGGAGGGTGTTCAAATACCCTCTCCCGTACGGGGAAGTTGGATCTGACCTCTCGTATGGGAAAGGTTAGTGGTTCGAATCTTCTGACGTCTTGTCGGTTGCACATAGTCTTACGTTTTTTATTTGCATTGCAACCAGGGACTTAGCCAAGGGAGAGGGGGGCCATGGGGGCCACGCTTCCCTCTCACCCCCGGTCCAAGCGGTCTCCACTGGATATTTAGCGATTTCGCGGGAATACGAAATAGTGATCACATATCTATGTTACAAAAGCGAACGCTATGTTTTTCCTGTGCGTTGAATATGAGCTTGGTTACATATGGTTGTTCCTTTTTTCATGCAAATCTTGTCATATGCCAGTGGCATATGACAAAATATGACAGATGTCCACCTCCCAGGAAAATCCTGGCTACGTGCCCGGTTGCAGCCACGATGAAGGTCACATAAAATTTATGTATTCCTGCCATTGTAATTGTTATTGCTGCTTGTATTGTTAAGGTTGTTATTGGCAGCTATTTGTACCTCACCCCTATAGGAGTGGGGGGTGGACTTGATGCAACCCCCTAAGGTTTTTTAACTTTTCAACGGTTTATTTCATCCGCCTGAAACGTGATGTAGTCTGTAGTGCATCCTTTCCTCATCTTACGGTGCAACAATTTTTTCCATACGTGACCATAATAACGAGCTATGACGTCCTAACGGGAACAGTTTTAGCCGTTATCGCGCGCCAGCGCGACCAGTTCTCAACGGTCCCATTTTTCTCTCAATGTAAGACGGCTCTAGCGCACAAATGCAATAAAATATACATTAATTGGCCCAAAATTGTATGTTCTGTAAGGCTGCACATATATTTAGTAGTTTTATGCTCACAGACGGCATTATCGAGGGTGCAAACTGAGGTTATGAGCTACGGCAGTAAACACGTTGCTTTTCGTCTCGGGAAATGCGGCAAGAAAAAAAGGTATGGCAAGGCAATATATACATATATATATATATATATATATATATATATATATATATATATATATATATATATATTATATATATATATATATATATATATATATATATATATATATATATATATATATATATATATATATTATATATATATTATATATATATTATATATATATATATATATATATATATATATTATATATATATATATATATATATATATATATATATATATATCCGGATTGCGTGAGCTGTAAGGAATCAAATCAGAGGTGTGGTTTCCTATATCTTTGTGGGTGCCCCGGCACCCACAAAGTGGGAATGGGCACCCACAGTACGATTTGGGCACCCACAACTTAACCCTATTCCCGGAGGGCTAGACGGTATGGCCGATTCCCGGCAGGGGGGGCGGATTCGGCCCCCCCCTGAGATCTCGAGAACTACTTATCCGATTTCATCGCAACAAACGGCAATCGATTTGCCATGACGTGAACTACATTTTGATAAAAAGAAATTTTCAAAATTTTGAAATTTGTGGATACAGGGGGGCAAAAATGTCAAAATGGGGGGTACTTTTTGACTTCTTATAACTCCGTTGTTTATCGACCGATTTCGATGAAACTGGCATCAATCGAGAGATTATGGATAGGGCTTTTACCATGGGTATGCAAATCTGAAATTTTGAGAAAATTCATGGGCGTTCACAGGGTTTCAAAAATAGGGGGATAAGTTTTCTAATAACGGAATGAACAAAAAAGGTAAAAACACTTTTTTAGCTTCTGCTAGTCATGTTATGCTAAAGAAGTACAAATCGCATTACAATGTTTGTATAATGTTAGCATAGGCGGTGCCAGGGACATGAGAAAGGGGAACTGTCATGGTCACGTTTCTCAGATCAACTTGTGACTTTTGACCTTAAATGACCTCCAGTGACCTTGGGGTCACCTGGAATGATGTCGTGTGCATTCAATATTATCTGTAAACGTTTTTAATCGATTAAATTCACTCTATTCCAAAAAATTCATTTTTTGGCTTTTGCGATATAAGGTACGTGCACTGACATTTTAGGTCATAGCTCCGTGACCCGACCTGATATCAAGCTGAAACTTGGTACACAAGTAGAGGGCATCTTTCTGCGTCATATATATTCCGGGTTTGGCATTTGAAAAAACGGCGCCGAAATTATTGCGAAAAAACAAATTTTGACTTTTGACCTTGGCCTGACCTTGTAAAGTGACCTCAGATAAACAAAATTACATATGCACATTGCCCAACTATTTAGCTATATATTCATATAAAGTTTTCAGTTCTATTTTAAAAACTCTGTTTTTGGCAGACATTTTCCTTTTACCCTCAACATGGCCAAAAATGACCTGAGGTGCCTCCCAAAAACGTTGCCTGGCTCCGCCCCTGAGCAAAATAGAATTTCGAAATTTTGTCACGGCGCGTAGAAGGAATAGCTAGGAAAAGTCACCAAGTTTCGTGAAGCTACGTTAAAAAGCCTGGAATTGGCAAGCAAAAAACCCAAGGGGGGGCGGATTCCGCCCCCCCCCTGCCGGGAATAGGGTTAAATAATGTTTGAATATTGAAATATAGTTATATTCTCAGACCCATGACGTTAGCCATCTAAAATCAGCTCCGTGAACAATAATCGGGACTCATTTACTCCACTGTCACCCAACAGTTGCTTTTCCCCACCACCCTCCAAGTAACATGATGTCAAGCCGGATTATCACCGGGTTCTGGAGAAACGTCCTCCATTAAATGGAGTGTATCTACTCATATCGTGATTTTTTCAAATGCGCACGTACGAATGAGGATGACATTTTTATGAATCAAGGCGTAGGTACCATTCATTCTTGCCAACTCGCTCTCGTTTGCTCATATTTTAATGGGGTAGGTGAGTACGCTGGCTGCCAGCCAAAGTTTAATGTGTTTACCCCACTTTCTTTTCAGCATTAAAATCGCCAATGAATCGGGTTCGCGTATCGTTAGCCTCAGCAACGTCGAAGCTTACAGCAGTTGAACAGCGAAATTGAAAGTGGCCATCATGGATTCAGTCAACTACCACTGCTGTTCTTCGAATCTCCCTCGCAGCTATGTATTATGTGAATAGGTCGAAATACGTTAGTGTTTTTTGTCAAAACAATCACTGCTGTCGTTTGTAACTGCATCTGGTACAATAAGGCAGAATGTTAGATAAGCACCGGGTGCGTCCAAAGTTTACCTACGTATTTTCGGCTCGCCGATTGGCTCCTTGCTCTAGTATTGTGTATTGTATTTTGCCTATCGGTATCACTGTCGATAAATACTTCAACTAAAATGCATGAAATATTGGCCTAAGATGACCAAGAAGCTTTTTTGTCTACATGATAGTCCATAAGCAGTGTTAAATATTCTCCGGAGCGCGTTTCTGGGACACTGGAAAAACCAGATATATTCCCCTCAAGGAAGTCGCCGCCATTAAGCCATCTATGATTTGCGGAAGTCATCCTTCCGTAATTTACCTCCCGTAATACCATTTTAAACTCATTTCTCTAAACTTTAGCCATAAACGCCTGTCACGACCCCTCCCCCCTTCGGATACGCAATGTCCGGATGTCCCCATATGTGTTTTGGGCACCCACAGTCATTTACCGAAAATTACACCCATGAATCAAATGATATATATGTGGTGCAATGTATGGTTTATTTCATGAAAAGAAGGCGGAATGCAGCGACGGCCGCAGGATGATAAACCTACAGTACCGCATGTTTGCAATTAAATTTGGTGGTGAATATCGGCTCAAAAAATGTTCTAACACATTCAACTTACTATTTTTTAGATAATCCGAGGTCAGTCTAGGTCACTGGGATAAGGTGGCCTTGGTTGACTGAGACGACCTTGGATGTCATGAAATGACCTTTAGGTATCATTCGACGTTAGTGTTGGCTAATTCATGCGCTATATCTGACTTCAGTATGTATTAAACCATGTACAAAAAAAATATGCAGCTCTAGAAACGTATCTCAGCCACTGGACAAGGATTTACCTAACGTTACCTGGATCTGGCTCCATGCGTGGAATACAATCGTTTAAGGTACAGATGGACTCATTAATGATTAGGAAACACTGTGATGCCCGTTTTCTTCACCGTCGTTCTGTGGCGTTAATTTGTGCTTAAACTCGAAAAGCACCCCTGTCTACTAATTTCTTGCCTTTAACCCGACCTGAAAGACCATCTGTTGTTCTGAGACGTTAACCCGTGCACGACCGTCGGTCCGTTTCGAACATGGGCGACTGGGAGGGGGGGGGGGCAGTTGGCCGCCCCCTTCCAACTCACGAAGGGTTGGTCGCACGATAAAATAAGCATACCGTTGGAAAGCCTGTGACGAGTAGAGCTCGAAACTGCTCTCATTTTTAGTTTTACATAATATGTAAGCAATTTACGCCCAATACATGTTTTTTCATAGCCGATTGCATGAGACCGAGAAATGGCCGGAATCTCAAGGGCTGTGACTAATAACGCATAGGTAAAGGCACCAGCGCACAAGTAAACGTCCGCGGATGCCGATACACGTCTAATTTCCCCAGATTTGTTCAATATATACGCCGAAACGTTGAGTTAAAGGCACGGCAATTCTCCCGCCAGCTGTCGGTGTGCGCCGCTGCCGTATGCAGTACCAAATTGACGGAAACTAATTTTAGCGTTCCTTTATTTTCGCGATAAAAGACGATCTATGTAAATTTTATTGATCTTAGTGATTCTTGTGGTGGTTTTTCATGCTTAAATTTTGGAAAAATTCATTAGTTACCAATCTATGAAACTGGCGGAGCTTTATTCGCGAAAGCCTGTTTATTTTCAAAATATGCTACTTTTTTCCAGTTTTTTTTAGGCTCCTGGTATTACTTACGTCTGTGTAAGCTACTTCTGCCATTTTCTACACATTCTGAGTAATTCATGGTCGATTTTGACGGTGGTACATTTTGGCTCACTACAGTTATTCCTGACCTGACCTCAGGTGAATGGCTGGAAGTCATTGATACTTTGCCCAATGACGGTGACTAGATGTCTGCTTCACTTCACACTAAAAAGCTTATGAAATATTGCGTGAATTTCAAAAAAAAAACGGCGACATGTCTTAAAAATGGGCTTGACCTTAGGTCAATGACCCCGAAAATTTCGAAAAATCTGAGATAGCAGATTTGTTGCATCTATCACGATCACTGATCCCTGAAAATATTATTGCGAAATCTTGTTTGCGAAAAAGTTAGAGGGCGCTAAACTTTTTTTGACATAGGTCTGTTTGACTTGACTTAGGTCAGGCACCTGACCTGACCTGAGGTCAAAATTTTGACACGAGATGTAAAATTGATGTAGCAAAAGGCAGACGAAGTTACGTGACTCTGTGTTTGTTCGTTCTCTCGCAATCCCAGAAAAACCTCGGGGGGGGAGGCAGTTAGCTGCCCCCCAGTCGGGGACGTGTTAAACGAGATGCCAGTCGCGAGGTGTTGTCACGCGCGGCAACCCGTTTTTTCGCGACACTCTAAGATGCACGGTGTGCAGAAAGCTGGGGTCGTGTTCCCCCTGCCAAACGTCTGCGTTATGCAGAAACCACTATGCGAGCGAGGGTTAAAAACGAGGAGCAGCGGCACGCAGAAACCACGTGGGTTCTTTACAAAGGCCTGCCAAGTCAAACAACATTTCTGTCGTCAGCCACATCTTCAGACTGGGTTTTTCCTGAAATAATTTAAACTTCCCATTTATTCCTGCTAGAGTATTTCGGATGAAAGTAAATGAAAAGCAAAAATGTCTTCTCAGAATGTCTATGCTTGCATCTATATTATAACGATTTCTGCTTGTATTTGTTTGTGTAAGGCAGAATTTTCATGTATGTATTTCTGTATTTGTTTTTATTTATATGAAACTGGATTGTATTTAATTTTACAAATGGAATTGATCAAAGAATTTAATATGTCGGATATTTTATTGTATATGCAATATTAAAAAATGGAATATAAAAGTATGTATTTCCGTATACAAAAACTTCTGTATGCATTCCTACGGCAAAGGCGGCGCATTGTAGCGCAAGTTTTGTTAAGCATGGTACCATAATAATGCTTGAACTTAAAGAACAAAGCAATTTATGGTCCAACCTGGCCATCGGTTCCCGAATTATGACTCATTTTTAGCAGCTCATACTGAGAAGAAAATGAAAGAAATTTGCCTGCTTAGAAAATTCCACTTACGCTTGCTGCCCACTACTAAGTCGCGTGTTCTGGTTGAACGTTCAACTGGTAAAAGGTTTGCCTTTTATGAAACCAACTTATTCAGATCTATTTAGAAACCAAAAATCGCACAGAGGGCACTGTCTCAAATGTTGAACGTTATCTCTTAAACAACTGATATCTTGCTCTTCTTGATAGCCGGATATTTTCAATCTAGTGTACCTTTCGATGAATGCCAATGGACGTTGCAAATTCTAGTCACTTCTTTTTAAACTATGCCTTAACGAGAAAAGAAGAGGTAAATTCCTGGACAAGGAGCGATGCAAAAAGGCGTAGGGAGGGCCAGCTCTGTGCGACCCTAAGCAGAGTTGGAAGCCCCAGGAGCCTGTCAGTCTTCAAGCCAAAGACTGGCCACAAGGAGGATGACGACATGGCCAGTGTTGACTTCAAAGAACTCCTCTCGTTAATTGTTAAGGAAATTGTTAAGTGTGCTGTTGTAAAAGACATTTTGCCTAATTTTCGCGACGTCTATGAATGTTTAGCTTCATATGATTAAAGACATGAAATAGAATTGAAGACCTTTGTTGCCCCATTTGTGACATTGTTCTTCCATAGTAATTGCAATACTTCCGAATTTATGTGGCAGTTCTAAGAAAAAACTGTGAATTCAACGATTTCACGATGGTGTCTTCTAAACGTGTTCCTGCAGGATAAAAGTGAGGAAAAATTCCTCCCTCCGTGTCGCTCACGGCATGAGTACTTCCAATTTCCGTTGCCTTCTGACCGAAGACAGCAAATGACGACATCGAGCGGAGGCCGTCGAAGGCGACCCTTAACCCGCACAGTGGAAGGGGATTTCGCACTAACGCGCACTGGAAGGAGGACACAAAAGTGCCCCCTCTGATCTCGGAAACAGAGAGATAGACACATGAAATCTTATGGACAGGGTGGGGCTATAACGATTCACATTGCGTGCAATTTTCATGACCCTGGGTCAATATCTTCAAGGTCAAATGCGGTCGAAAAGGTCAACTTTGGGCACTTTCTCGGCCCATACAGGCCAATTCGTACGACTTTTCGAACGAAACAGGAAAAGGGTGTTTGTTTGAACGTTAAAACGTGGAATACGACAATTTCCATTCATTTGGCGTCTTGACTGAGGATTTCAAGGCGGCGTCATGTCTTGTCATTGATCTATGGCGTCATTTTTTCGTCTTTTGCAGATCAGATTTCGAGCAACACGGAATAGTTTGAGTGTAAATAAGAGCACTACACGCATCTTTTGGCGTACTTTCAGTAAGAGTAGCCAACATCGGAACATTTGGTTACTTCCAGCGTTTATATTTATGTATGCATGTATATGTATATATGTCTATACATGTATCAATGTGCCAAACGTGTTTTGATAGGGTCTTAGAATGCATATTTCACACAGATCGACATATTGCAGAGCAAATCTGGACCAGGTCACAAAATAGTTGACCCTGACCTTTGATGACCTTGACCTTCTCTGATCCTGGTATATGTAAGCGCATCTGTGAGTGCACACGTGTTTTTATTAGGGTCTTTGAATGCGTATTTCATACAAACCGACATGTTACAAAGCAAATCTGGATCAGGTCACAAGCGGTTTGACCTTGACCTTTGATGACCTTGACCCTTGTTTCGCCCTGGCTTTGGTCTTGGTACATCCATCACTTATGCCCGAATGACGTTACGTGACTGGGTTCAAACAGCAATTTTAGGAAGAACGCTAGTCTTTTCAGAAAGTTCCCGTCAGGTTGCCAGCGACAACCGTTGTTTTCATTATGTTTGCTTGACTTCAAATGCTTGAAACTTCAAAAATTTTCCGCCAGTTTTCGATTTTTCCGCGTCAATCGACGAGTTATTCAATCGCCATGAATATCACAAAGTAGCAGTAGCCAGCTCCGATCTGTTCTCGACATTTTCAAGAAAAACAGATGGGGGACACAAAAGACCTCGTTCCATTGCGCATGTTAAGCGAGTCCATATACGAACAAGATCCGTTAGATATGACGAAACGGTGAATAACAAGTAAATGCCGCAACCTTTACAAATCACGTATCACGTTGTCACATCCGAAAGCTCAGCCAGAATGTAAATTTATGGTGGCATATGGAATCAAGTGCAAGATGAGCAATAAAAAGGCAAACATCTCAGAATGCCACCAATTCCCTTCTCATGCGAAAGTACTGCGGTAAGAGACAATGATTTTGGCTCATGCTGTTCCATCAGAGCTCCTTCTTCGCCACGAAACCTTTCCTGCCGCAACAGTGCCCAATCTGGACATTGCACATACAAGGACATTGCGCTGGAGAAACTAATGTTCACCTGGCCAGATCCCTTCTCTTTAAGGTTTTCACTTTGAACTTTGGAGGTTTTTCATTGGACTAAGTTGTAATGCTATTCTCATACCCATAACGCATGAGCCGATTCCCGTATGGAAGGGGCTTATTCTCCATCTCCCGGAGATCTCGAGAGCTACAAGTCCGATCTGATCACAAAACACTGCAATAGGTTTGTTATGACGTTACTACATTTTTATGACAAGAAATCCTGAAAATAATGGAAGGGATGGACACATGGAAGGGGCAAACGAATCAGAAAGGAATTATTTTGACTTGTTTAAGCCCGATGCTCATTGATCAGTTTCCACGCCATTGTCATAAATAAACTGACATAGATCATAATTGACAGGTTTTTGCTTTTGTTTATATAACGTGTTTATATAAGATATGTTTACAATTTTGGCAAAAGTCAAAAGCACAGAGTTTTGGAAATGAAAGGTATACATTGTGAATACTGATCTGACATACACATTAAGTGCCTTTTTTAGTTTGTACTAGTCATTTTATACATAAGTACAAATCGCATTACACTGGACGCGTAATGTTGGCATAGGCCGTACCAGGAACATGAAAAGGGGGAATGGTCAAGGTCGAATTTCATCCGATCAGTTTATCTTTAACCTCAAATGATATCCGATGACCTCATGGTCACACAAAATCGCTTTGAGTTCATTTCAGTGTTTTGAAACGATTACGATCATCTGAACTGACTAGATTCTTCAATGTCTTGTTTATGATCGTCGCAACATAGTGAATACATTTGGACATTTTAAGCCAGCTCCGGGACCTACTCTGATATCGATCTGAAACTTGGAAGACAAGTGGAGAACATTGTTGTAAGTCACACGTCCCAGTTTTTTGTTTCATTTTCGACATTTGACGTCTTTTTGTTTCATTTTCGACGTCTAAAAAAACTATGCATAACCGAATTTCGAATGTAGCCTTGACATGACCTGGGTGAAATGAACTCAGCTAAAAAATCGCTTGTTCACCCATGCGCGTTTTCTACGTTGAACGGTGTCACAAAAGGCCTAAGGTGCCTTCCAGAACCTCGGCCTGGGTCCTCCCCCAGCTATGAAAAAACGGGAAATTGGTATAGGTCGTAGAAAGGACAGATAAGAGTTTCTCTAAAAATCCTGGGAATGGCCAACACATTTCTCTCATGTTGCGACAAAATTTCAAAAATTTACCTCCTCCAGAGGCGGTTCCGGGACTCGCTTTTGGGAGGCATGTTTGAGGACTGTCACGCTCTCCGAAGATCACGCGCTTCGACGTGGCCATGTACTATTTTGATGTCCTTTATAATGTCGCGAGCAGCTCAAATGATCGAAATGCTTGTGTTCTGCACACTTTCAAGCATTTCCAAGAAACCTGTTGGTCATTGGCGGATCCAGGGGCATGTAAATGGGATATTGATATTGTCTTATTCCTACGAATGTATAATTTATTGTATGAATGAAACAAAGCTAACGTGTGATAGACATATTCATCTTGATTTGCGTGCACAATTCACCTAGATAAGCTGCCAAGGGCGTCCTCAGGCATCGGTTTTAGGGGACACATCAGTGGGCCCAACAGACATCTGGATTTGTGTGATTGGTGTTGTTAGCTCTTTGTATATTGCGGTCAGATGTCATATACAGTGAAAATAAAGATCAGAGGCGGCTCTTGGGAAATGTAAATGGGAGCATTTTACTTCACCTTATTCCTGATAAACTATACCTGGCTCTACCTATGGGCGTCTGTCATACGTAAATAATATTGCATTTGATGCATATAGAAATATTTCCCGAATCTAAATAAGCCCACCAGACTCAAAATATGTTGTAGAATACATTGCATTTCCCGAGAACGTCTCCCCTTTTATGTGCCCTGGGTATGCCTATGAATTTTGAAAATCGGCCTCTTGGTAACATATGATGGACTTGTCCATTGCTGGTAGGATAAATTAGAGCATAATCGGTGGTAAAATGTGGTCAGGAAGCTCGTTGAAGTACATTATACTGCTATTTATGCCCCCATTTTTACCCCTATCCCCCTTTCAAAATCGTCAACCTTCATCTTTTCCAAAATGTATATGCTGCTACAGGCTATCGAACGCTGCTTTCCGTTAGGAAATCGGATCAGTAGTTTTCGAGATTGCACGGGGGGACAGAATCTGCGCCGCCAGCCACCGGCGTAGCTACCTACTTTCTCCTCGGACACACAGAATACTTGTACGTTGCTATCATCTGCTGGTACAAACTTGTGATGTTTTTTAGTGCCCTGGACGGTCCTAGATTTGTCTAGTCTCTCTCTAAGCCTTTCATCCACCTTCCGTATGTCAGGTAGGGTGGCACGGAAGAATCTGATGTTATCGCTGATGTTCTCTACGCCGTACTTGTACATGCCAGCACTCGTCAGAATCTGACCAAAGGTCAGTCATGTCAGGCTGGCAGGCCCTGTGGCCCGTGTCACTGTGCCACCTATGCTATCGCAGGCGTTTTTACCGTGAGATGTGGCAAAAAAGTTCCACTCGCCTGCGATGGCATAGTGCTGATGATGACACAGGCTGATGAAGTTGTATTTGTTTGGATTGACTTGCATATCCGTCTGAAAAGTACTGTATTTTGCTCAGGCCAGGGTGTTCTGAGATGATTAAGGGAAGAAGCTGAGGTAGGAACGCTTGAACGAGGACATTTATGAAGCTGCAGTTACCGTGTTTTGTTAACAAGTAATGCCCAAGCATAGCCATGATATGACAGCCACATTTGTCGAATTTACATAACCACAAAGTTATCATGTAATCAAGGACCTGAGGCTAGCCATTGAAGATTTCAAGATGCAAAGCAAAAACTTCGACAACAAGGTCTGAGATCTGCACCAAATTTTATGAAGCCGCTGTTCATAGTATTGAAGAAAATTATGGCTATTGTTGCTACGTCACAAAACTGACAAAAAATGCCTCACTCATTGTACAAGGTTCTTCTCTTGCGAGAACCTTATTCTTTTCGGTATCACCTCTGGACTAGGAAAAGTTGTGTTTTAGGAAGACCGCAACTTTCGTTTCGCTGCCCTCTGGATCTTTTCCAACTGTTGGGCACCCCGCTGCCTTTTTTGTGCACCTGTCAGCCCCTCTAAAATCACGGTGACATAAAAACCAATACAACTTTTTTGGCATCCTATCAATCCAAACACGTATTGCGTGGACCTCAGGTGGCGTACCCGAAATAGCGCGTCTCCTTTATTATTACCCTCATGCCTGCTAGACGCACGCTCCTCCGCTGTGCTCGGTCGGAAGCACTTTCACTCGTGCGGAATGAGGGAGGGCCGCGCTCCCGGCCGGCTTGGACGCTAAATGCACTATGACCAAAGAACAAAAGCAACTAGCACAGTTTACGCCTTAGAAACCCAACGTTACCAAATTTCATCCTTTCAGGCTACCTGGCGACCTTCCAGGCTATATGAACCTGTCTGCTTGATGGCGGGAAATTTGCTCTGCACGCACATGCTTTAGTTTCGGTGATCAGAGCACTACAAGCCTCAAATCGTCTCTGATCCAAATTCAGTACAAATTCTTGTCCCCGCGGGGACAACGTATAACAAGCTAAGATCACGGAGCATAATACGATTTAATGTTCTCTGATGTTCTTTAAAACGTCGTTGACCTATGAAAACAGACAGTTAAGCATGCGTTTGGCACAGAAGAAAATTTAGTTAGAAACGGACATGCAACAACTAGCCAATCCTTTCCCTATCGGACAATTATTTACTACTTACTCTTTTTCACTGACGTGATGCGAACAGCCTCAAGAACTTTGCTCGCGGTGCTGAGTGGATCAGATTCAAAAGCTGATGCGTACTCTGATTCTGGCATGCTTAAGGTTTGCGACTCGCTGCCAACATCATGTGCCTTGATTAAGTCATTTAACGCTTCTCTGTGCCGCTCATCAAGCACGGCTTTGAAACGGTTCTTGCACATTAAACACCCTCTAAGGCATTAAGTTCCTGGTACTTATCAGTCAGGGTGTCCCCGACCTCACACAATGACTTGGACACTTTTGCTTTATGTCGCCTCAGGGGGTCTACGCTACTTTTGTCCTGCCTAACCCCATAGTCGCGTTGAGAGACCATATCTGGACCGCAGACCGCACTATCACGCACAGCACCAGTCACGGTAACAACGCCGCCGGCCTCCCGTCGCCGTCTGCCGGCCGGCCGTCGCCCTCGACGCGTAAGGTGAAACCCGAAACGCATCTACTTCTGTTTCATTGGGCCTTGTCGACCTTCACTCGCGCTCTCTCCCATCGCACACGAACTACTTGACAGATGCGTAGGCACTTGATTGTCCTCAAAAGTGGCGGCGAAGTGTGCCATCCAGTTGTAAACCAGTTCTTCCCATGCATTACCGCAGGGTCAGTGGTAGATATTCTTGAGATATAGGGCCATCCCATGACCCTTATTTTACGAAACTGTTGCCGCTTTGGTTATGTGAGTTATCAGCTTATACAGTGAACTTATCGAGAAGTATATTGCGAACTATAAGAAAGGTCTTATTGTCATTGCGCTTTGGCAAGGGGTCTTAGTTATGGTACTTGGCTCTTCTGGCCCCTTTCCAGTGCTACAGTGGATATTGAAACCTCGGTATGTGTTCTTTTTGTCATCAAATACTGCGCCATTTATTCCATTCAGTGCGTCATCGCTCCTGTTACCCTCCGTTTTATCCCGTTAACAGTGTACGCTCAGTAGTCATGAAATGAACGATCTTAGCCCAAATACGACCTACTATCATGCACGATTTGAGGTTGAAGATGACTCGTACCCAAAGTTTTTATGAATGGGATGCGGAGAAGATACCTGAGGCTTTATATTGACGAAATGAAAATGATTACTTTCGTCCCGTCGAAGGTCATCTTGTGACCTTTGACGTAAGGCCACGGCGTCATTTTCTGGAGTCGTGGCCTAAGGTGCTGCAAGTACCTGAATCGGATTGCCCGTTCCATAAGTAGTCGGAAAATATTTGGATTTATAAGTTCACGACTTTGAGAAAACGCACTTTTAACAACCCCTGTGAAGAGCAAAGTTTAAATTGTCGCAGGCTATAACTTTTGACCCCTTGACCTGGTCGAGCTCAAACTGTCAGATTCGGCTTCTGCGCCCCACATAACCCCCTAAAATCATTTTCACCAAAATCGGTGATTTGAGGGTGTTTGGTGTGTGTTCATCTTACACAGAATTGCCCAACTGTCAAAATGTTCTTTGATCCTGCCAGTTGGTCAGTAAAAGTATAAAAACTGGGAGAATTCAGTGGTTCTGGCAGGCACGTAGCCGGGATTTTCGTCGGGGGGGAAATGTCAAATTTTGTCATATCCCATTGGCATATGACGAAATCGGTAGGAAAAGCAGCAACGTTATGTAATTTGACTCATATTTAACGCACAGGAAGACATATAATGTTTACTTTTGCAACATACATGTGATCACTATTCCGTATTCGTGCGAAATCACCATATATTTAGTAAAGACCGCTTGGCTCAGGGCGGGCCATGGCCCCCATGCCCCCTACCCCTGGCTACGTCCCTGGATTCTGGTATCTCAGAAGTTCAGGGCCGACAGGTGATGTGCACGTGCCCTTAGAATGAGGTCAGCTCCGCTGCTTTTTCATTGAGTTGCGCTCCTGAGGGAATGTGTCTGCAGCTATGAGATACCGGAAGGAGTCTTTCGCGGTTTTCTGTAATTCTAGCGTCATGAAATGTTTCACCTGAAATTAAGCCTACCCTGCTTGAAGTGGCGTCTCCCGTCCGTCGTGTGGTGGTCTGTCCTGATTTGGGCCGGGCTGGACCGTTGTGGAAGCCGGAATCGACCTCCCCGCCTATCGTGCGGTGGTCTCTCCTGATATGAACCGGACGTGGCCGCAGCCACGGCGGAAGCTGACAACCCTCGGCGCTCTTCCCGCTTGTTGTCGCGACTCACGGCCGGCAGTGAGCAGGGCCACGTCGGAGGAGCGATGTCGGGCTGGGGGCCGGCGGCTGGCCGGCCCCGCCGCTTGTGTCCAGGCGCCCCGCTCCCAGTCTCCTGGTTCCAGACAGGCTGAGTGGGGGCGCCACCGACGGCCGTGACGTGATGTGACACGTGACGACCCGGCCGGCCGCCATGCCTTGCGATGATGTTCAGGGCCGCGTCGGCCGCTAGGGCACGGGCGCGCTGCCTGGCGCCGCCTCCTCAGCTGACGCTCTGTCAGTCCACAATTGCTCTCGATTGCCTGAACGTTCGCGAAGAGGCTGCAGCGGCGCCGGCCGGTGGCGCGGCGAAGGTGGGGCGCGCGCACCGTGGTGAACGGGCCTGAAGAAGGCTCGTGCTCTGTGTTCGGCGCCCGCCGTGTCGTGTGGTGACTGCTGCATTCTGACCCCCGGCCGGTGGCCCGACTGTCACCGCCGGTGTTGGCCTCGGACGCTGGGTCCTTGACTACCTGCGCCGTCCTGTCTCGTTGGCGCATGGCCGTGGTGTTAGAAGAACCAGCCTTCGGTGGGTGGCGAAGTGTTTCATTATCCAGGCGGAACTGTCCTCAGTCTGACCTTCGATCATCTAGAAAAATGGCCGTACTCCTTAGCGTAGCGGCGATAGTTGGTGCGTAAAGCGTGGACTGAGACTAGTATCTGGCAGAGGAATGTGAGACAAGTCCTGGCGCAGGAAAACTGGAATAAGTCAACTTCCCTGTAACAGTAAAATCATTTGTGCCCCCAAAGGAACCGAACTTCAACACATCACGTACATATTCCAGAACAAAGCAGGCAAACTTTCTGGTATCATTCAGGTTTACGCTTCCTAAGACGGTGAGAAAATTTAAACTTGCGTGCTCGATTTCACGCCACTGCGAAATTCTTGTTGGCATGACGGAAATCGAAAAAGTTTCACTTGTCAATGGCGAATCGTGGAGGCCAATGGGCAGGTCTTGCTGACTGAACGTTTTCAGGAATGCGAGATTAAGATTCAGTTCAACTGCAATGCGCCAGCTGTTCGGATCTGACGACCAGGCGAGGTCACATATGTTTTGAATAACTTCAAGTGCACTGCCGCCAAACGGCAGCCGAAGACCAGTGAAAGCGGGGGCGTGGTGACGTCACGCCGTCTCGGACCTCGAAGCGAAGTGTCGTCTGAGCGACGGGCGAGTCTGAGCGCGCGAGGCGGCGCCTCCAGGATTGGATCGCAAGAACAGTCATGACGAAAATCCTCGTCACGTAAGTCAGAACTTTTGAACGGTACTATTCTGTAATCGTTGTCATGGGTTTAACCCTATTCCCGGCAGGGGGGGGCGGAATCCGCCCCCCCCTCGGGTTTTTTGCTTGCCAATTCCAGGCTTTTTGACGCAGCTTCACGAAACTTGGTGACTTTTCCTAGCTATTCCTTCTACGCGCCGTGACAAAATTTCGAAATTCTATTTTGCTCAGGGGCGAAGCCAGGCAACGTTTTTGGGAGGCACCTCAGGTCATTTTTGGCCATGTTGAGGGTAAAAGGAAAATGTCTGCCAAAAACAGAGTTTTTAAGATAGAACTTCAAACTTTATATGAATATATAGCTAAATAGTTGGGCAATGTGCATATGTAATTTTGTTTATCTGAGGTCACTTTACAAGGTCAGGTCAAGGTCAAAAGTCAAAATTTGTTTTTTTGCAATAATTTCGGCGCCGTTTTTTCAAATGCCAAACGCGGAATATATATGACGTAGAAAGATGCCCTCTACTTGTGTACCAAGTTTCAGCTTGATATCAGGTCAGGTCACGGAGCTATGACCTAAAATGTCAGTGCACGTACCCTATATCGCAAAAGCCAAAAAAGGATTTTTTTGGAATAGAGTGAATTTAGTCGATTAAAAACGTTTACAGATAATACTGAATGCACACGACATCATTCCAGGCGACCCCAAGGTCACTGGAGGTCATTTAAGGTCAAAGGTCACAAGTTGATCTGAGAAACGTGTGACCATGACAGTTCCCCCTTTTTTATGTCCCTGGCACCGCCTATGCTAACATTATACAAACATTGTAATGCGATTTGTACTTCTTTAGCATAACATGACTAGCAGAAGCTAAAAAAGTGTTTTGGCCTCTTTTGTTCATTTCGTTATTAGAAAACTAATCCCCCTATTTTTGAAACCCTGTGAACGCCCATGAATTTTCTCAAAATTTCAAATTTGCATACCCATGGTAAAAGCGTTATCCATAATCTCTCGATTGATGCCAGTTTCATCGAAATCGGTCGATAAACAACGGAGTTATAAGAAGTCAAAAAGTACCCCCATTTTGACATTTTTCCCCTGTATCCACAAATTTCAAAATTTTGAAAATTTCTTTTTATCAAAATGTAGTTCACGTGACGGCAAATCGATTGCCGTTTGTTGCGATGAAATCGGATAAGTAGTTCTCGAGATCTCAGGGGGGGGCCGAATCCGCCCCCCCCTGCCGGGAATCGGCCATACCGTCTAGCCCTCCGGGAATAGGGTTAAAATAATGGAAGAACAGTTCAGCCGCTGTTTACGGCCAGTTGAGACCAGTCACAATCGCTGGTTGTAAAGAGGGGTGAGAGTGGAGAGGCAGCAAAGTAGCTTGTTTCCAGCTTCAAAATCGACCCAAATTCAAATCATTTTTGGTTGATAAGCTTCCGATGTCCGTAGTGCCAAACGACGGGCCACTCTGGAAATCTATCGCCGGTGGGAGAAAGGGACGTGGGGAGGGGAGAGGAAGCAAAGTATGGTGAGCTTCCGATGTTCTGAGCGCCAAACGACCCGCCGCTCTGGGAACTGTGGCTCCAGTTAGATTGCAGTTTGACTTATCGCAGGGCCACGATGGTGACGCAGTGAGGCTTTAATCCACTATTGCCGCTGGTCCCTTTTTCCGTCTCTTTTCACTTGCAACTTGGGCGCCGGTCACTGTACTGTTCATCCGCAAGTTTCAACGCTTATGGCTGCTAATTGTCCCATGGATTATATTCATGTTTTTATGACTCATCATTCCACCCTGCGACGCTGGCATTGTTCACTGACGATAAGCAAAGCTCAGCGAGCCAGTTTTAATTGCTGGCGTGAAGTTAACAGATCGACGACCCAAGCTTGGCTCCGAAGCCGCAGCTGTGACTGTGACGGGACGCCTCGCTCGCCGCAGTCCGGATATCCGGGTCAGATATCCCCAACAGAGACTGACCAGGGGCGCAGCCAGGATTTTCTTAAGGGGGAGCTCAGTGTGAGCTGAAGTGATACGAAAACCGCATGCCGGGAAGACGATGCGCAATGGTTTTCACACAAAATGCGGGCCTGGGGGAGGGAGGGCGAGCCACCCGCCCCCGGCTGCGCCTATGTGACTGATGCTTTGACGAGACGCAAGACTTGGCTTAAGACACGTACGCTTGAGCCCAACAGGCTGTGCGTCCTAGCTCACAACCATGGGCGTCGCCAAAGGGGGGAAGACGGGGGACGCGTCCTCTCCTATTCCCAAACAGAAGGGATTGTCCCCCCTTCCCCCATCAGGAACAGCAATAAAAAAACTTCACTTATCAGTATACAAGACTAAACTATATGCGGTCGTTGTTCATTTATTACGATTGCTAACGAGAGAACGCACACATTTTGACAAAAAATGCTGCAGTGGAGGCATTTCTGCCTTCTTTTCAGGACAGTGAATGGACAAACGGATGGAATTTCGCTACACACGATTCAGTGTGGAAGTGTTAGATTGCACTTAAGATCGGCGCAGAAGCAACATTTCCTTGCGTTCAGGAGGCGCGTGGACACAAACGACAGACGACTGGCCGGCGCCTGACGAGGTGTAAGACTTGACCCAAGATTCGGGCATTTGTGCCCAAGATGCTGTGCGTCGTAACTCAGCACAAAAAAAAACAAGCAGGCACAAACAGGATTATGGCCATGGCCGGCGCAGACAGAACATTCATGATCATTTATCACTCTGTTGGCTGCAACATGGACTCTTGGTCGTCGATTTGATACCAAGACTGTAAAAAGGAGGTACCTGGTTGATGTAGTTAGTTGATATAAAACAACGCCATCAAAGAACCGAAGCCGTGGAAGTTGAAGGATCCATGAGAGTGGTACAAGTGTAGGCATTTAGTCTGTCTGAATACACGGTTGCAACAGAGCCTCCCTTAACAGGACGAAAGTGTGGGGATGGGGGCAGGCTTCCAGGCATGGCTGAGGCCCCTCCCCATTCATGCTGAATTTACAGTTTCTGGGGCCGCATGACTGGGAAGATTTAACCCCATTGTGGCCAATGCCAGTGACCCATGCCGCCAAATTCTGTTAGAGCCCTGGGTTGTATGGGTGATGGAAAGGACTCAAGTAAGATATTTTAGCTATGGGAGTGGGGCTATTCTGTCACAATAGGGGTCTAGAATTAAGAGCCATGCTTTTGTCCCAATGTACAGTCGTATTTCAATGTGCCTAACAGCTGGTTATAAATACAGCTCGTTACCACTGCCAAATTTACAGGGCAAAAACCAGCCAGTGCGATGTCCCAATCGTCAAACGTAGAATTAAATGTGTAAGGCTACAGAGACGGATAGCTGCTTAGTGGTGAACCGGAGTTCCTCTTTAAACAAACTTTGACTCCTGAAGCCACTGCTAATGTCCAAAGTGAGACCAAACTGGCATACTGCATAGATGGTATCACCATGATGGTGATACCATCTATGGTGCCGATGTGTCCGAATTGTGCAGTTGAAGTGATAAATGACACATGATGGAAATAATAGTAGCATGTTACATGTGATGTGAACAGTTACATTTTTATTTACATTTTTGATTGATCGGTATCCCAAGACCAGTTTGCAACTAAGCTGTTAAGTGGAAAACCATTCTCTGACATATGGATGACAGAAAAAACTGCGACTAGTAAAAGATTACATTGACTGCAGTGACGTAGCCAAGGGGCCAAAGGGGCCATGCCCGCCCTCCCCCGTCCAAGAGGCTAAGGGGGCCCCTGACGGCCGAGCGGGCCTTGTGATCCGGGCGAAGTATTGGCGACTCTCCTGCTTGAATGCAGTGCAATAACGGAATAACGTTAGGTGTCGAGCGGAAGGAGGCATCCCCTTCCCCCTCTTCCTTTCCTCGTAGCCCCTTTTCGGTACAATTTTGCGTTTTCACCAATGCGGAAAATGTCAAAAGCTGTTTTTTTGGGGAGGGGACTTCACCTCTTGAACTATTGCGTTTGTGTAATTAAGTATGCACGGTAACGAAACCCTAGTTCGGGTTTTCGGACAGAAGTTCGTTGGACTCAGGCGCATAGGGCAATAGTTCTTCGGGTAATGGTTCGTAAGAACAAAAGTTCGTCGGACGAAAGTTCGTCCAGGGCAAAAGCTCGCCTCGCGAAAGCTCGTATGGACAAAGTTCGTCCAGGATAGAAGTTCGTCTAGGACAAAAGTTCGTCTCGCTTAAGTTTTTGTAGGACAAAAGTTCGTCCAGCAGGCGTTTGTATAGGACCTAAGTTCGCCTACGACAAGAGTTGGTCCAGGACAGAAGTTCGCCTCGCAGAAATTCGTTTCGGACAAAAATTCGTCTGAGACAAAAGTTCGCCTATGGCCAAAGGTTAGGTTAGGTTAAGGTAGGTTAGGTTAAGTTACTTTAGTGTAGGTTAGGTTAGGTTAGGTTAGGTTAGGTTAGGTTAGATTAGGTTATTATTTTAGGTCCGTTCCTTTTCCGATACGAACCCTAGGTTTACAAACCTGTGGTTACGAACTTTTTTCTTGACGAACGTTTTCTCACGAACCTTTTTCCTGCGAACCTCTCCCATACTTTTGCAGTACGAACCTTTTCCATTAGCGAGACGAATTTGTCCCAGACGAACTTTTGCCCCTGACAAGCTCTTGTTCTACGCAAACTTCTGCTTGACGGAGTTTTGTCGTAGACAAACTTTTTCCCCATACGAGCTTTTGCCTAATACGAACTTTTGCCCTAGATGCACTTGTGACAGGATAACTTTTGTCCCACACGAACCCTTGCTCTAGACGAACTTTCGTAAGAGGAATTTTTGTCCAGACGAACTTTTGTACTCCACGAACTTTTACCTTCGACGAACTTTTGCCCTAGACGAACCTTTTCACGACATACTTTTACACGACGGACTTTTGTCTCAGACAAACTTTTGCCCTAGATGAACTTTTACACGACGAACTTCAGCACAATGAACTTTTGTCTGATGACAGAAGTCCTCCAGACTTTCGTCCGACGAACTTCTGGAATACCAACTTTTGCCCGAAAATTATAGTTTGTCTCCCCTTTCGAAAAGCCGTGGTGACGCCACTGCTCACAACACAGGAAAAATTAATTCCACCACTACAAAACTACAGTGAAAGGTCTTGAAGGAAACCGGCATAACGTTCACAATGTTTCCTTGGGGCTTTTGAAGCATTATGACTTTTTTGTAATGATGACTCTCCAGGCTATTCCGACTGAAACTACCGTGATCAGTCACTCTTGCGTTAGAATCTCCTACACCTCCATGCAGTCTACCAAAAACAATGATATACCTTATTCTTTCGGGAGAGTTGTCCGTCGGAGTCAACCACAGGAAATCATGTCAAATTGCGCAGCCTCGCGCACGCGCGAAAGTTAACAACCATTGTTTCCCGAGCGAACGGTAAGGGTGAGGTGGCTGCGATTTGCGTGCTATTTAACCGGCGCTTGTGTTTTGGAAACTGTCCCTAAGGTTGATATATTTTTCGAGAATTGGCTCCCGGTTTCCCAATATTTATGTCAGGGACGAAACTTTAGCTCCTTTTTTGGATGCACGTGCACCCACAAACCACATCTGTGCACCGACAAACATGGCCTGTGTACCCACAAACCAAAAAAGAGCTTTTGACTCTGAAACGTAAAACCTGTACCCTTTCATGTTACGAAAATGACCTGCTTTTTTTGCAAAGAAGGCAATCATGCATACATGTGTGGGCATCTACTACATGATTTAAGAAAAACTTGGCTCCGAAATGTACCCATGGGCACATCCAACAGGCACCAGTGGCTCTAGTGATTTGCGTTTTTTATCTCCAGATTCAAGATTCCAAAATCTTGGTATCTGAAAATAAAGTAGCCGAAATCCAAGAGGTTTTTGGTTTCCACGGGGGTTAGGCTTGCTGGGCTCCCTCCCGTGCAACAATCCTGGCGCACGATGCATCAAAGGACTGGAAAATTACGCCCCTGATTTATGTGCCAGATTTTCGAATCCATCCTCCACGTCGTGGCTCGTAATCTTACATGTAACCAAGACAAACTCAAGAAGCATTGTCTTTTCTGGCCAACGTTAAGTAATTATCATAAGCATTTTCAGCGTCGCTAGAGGATAGAGCGTAGCCTAGGGCATATATTCTTACGGATATTTAAGATTTGCAAGGTGTGGCAAGTCCAATGCAGAACGTTGGACGTAGTTATGGAAAAAATTCTGCATACCCGTCAGTCCGGAATAATTTTTTGGCGATAATGGTGTCCACAAAACCAGCATTGCGCATATGTGGATGGGAAATAACAATTTTCATCTGTTTACCGGAACGTTGGCTCCTTAATTTTTGCAACATGTGGGCTTTGTGGCAAAACTCTACTCCACTGCTTTGTCCAATATCTATAAAATTGACACAAAATGGTCTATTGTTGGATGGAAGTGTGGCTTACATACACAAAGGCACCATACCCCTCCCCCAAAAAGCAAATCTAGGGCAATTTTTTGTCCAAAATATACCATTATCTATGGTGAATATTGTGAACTCATACTCATGGGCGTAATCTCCTCAGGCACTGCGAGGAACATGTCCCCGCTGTTTTACAGAAGTGGTGATTCCCCTCCCCAGTTTTTAAGGTATTAATAGGTATTTCTCACTGGCGAAACATTTTCTTAAACTTTCAAATTTAACGATTGGGATACCACTCTAGTTTGATATGCAGCGCCCGAAAAGTTTTTTTTTTTATCTCTCGCTACCTGTTCCTGATGGACTGCAGTTGATGATACATCGATGCTGACGTCAAGGAAATTGATGCGGTGTTGAATGTTTCATTCGACCGAGAACTCCAAGATGGAAACCTCTTCAAGTTTTGCTTTCAGCTGGTTGAGTGTGGCTCGGTTGTCAACATTTACAAGGATTTCATCAATATATCTATAGTACATATCCACGCCGGTGCACAGGCGCAGCCAAGGGGAGCCGGGGGCTTGCCGCCCTCCCCCCCCCCCTAGGTTCGCATTTTGTTGTGAAAACCAGTGCACATCGTCTTTCCGTGAGGCGGTTTTCGTACGATCTCAGTTCACTCTAAGCTCCGGGCCCCCTCCTCTTGAGAAAATCCTGGCTGCGCCACTGCGCTGGTGGTGTCATTACGCAAAACCTCTCGGCCTGAACAGAGGGCCATGGCCGGAGTAAAGAGGACGCCGAGGGAAGAACCCATCGCGATGCCGCCTATTTGGTAGTAAAGAATGCCTTTGGGACAGCGATATGTAGTATGATATCCTTATAGATGTTGACAGCCAAGTCACACTCAACCAGCTAAAAACAAAACTTGAAGGGGTTTCCGGCTTGGAGTTCTCGGTCGAAGGAAGCATGGAACACCGCACCAATTTCTTTGACGTCAGCATCGATGAAAGGGTTGCCCAAACAATGACGAAACAATTTAGAAAGGCTCGTTGGCAGCCATGGTTAACCACTAGTGGTGAGGAACTGCAATGTTTCTCAGACGTGTCACAACACGCATATCCCGATGATTAATGGTGGAAATGACGCATTTTTTCATAATGGATACGTGTAATTCCTACGGGGATATTAGACCGCTGCGTTTTTTTTTAATAAGCTACATTTAGTCCGAAGTTTTTGTGCGGATGGTTTTTGGCACAGGGTGCTTTATAAGCTGATGTTTTTGGCAGAAAGCTGTGCCCCCCACCAACGGGAGCGCATCATAACCCTTAATGTACATAACCTCTGATGGTTTATAACTCCTGATGTTCAAAACTGCTAACAGGTTACTGAACAGGTTAAACTGCTAACTGCTAACTGCGAACAGGTAACTGCTAACAAAACTCCTAATGTTCAAAACCCCTAATGATTCATAAAGCCTAATGTAATGTTAACTCGTAACATAACTCGTAATGTTCATAACCCCAAATATCGACAGGCTGAGGCTGCACGGCACAATCGCCCGTGTAGAAACGAGGAACTCACTCATTGTTGTTGGCATTAACTCTACTCACTGTTGTTGGCATTCTGTTGGAACTCCCCGAGAGATCAGAGGAATAATCTGACGTACGCTTGTTTCTCGCCACGTGACTAAAACATAGCTGAGAGCGTGGCGTGCCACGTGTGGGCCGTTGCAGGTATGATTCTCGCTGGACCAAACTGCGTACGTTGTCGGAGATGCGAGCTTCGCGTCTCCATTAAAGGTAGCATTGGCATATTTCGATATGCATGCAGGATTAGCCTAGAGATGCCGCTGCAAACGATTTAAGGTAAACGGGTCCGGTGCCTCAGCTCTGGAGGGGAGTGTGAAAAACAGCGCGGCAGGCGGTGGGCGTGCGTGCAGTGGTTTTGGCTATTTACGGGTAGATGAACTAGCGACGGGGCTGGCACGGTGACTAGCACACTTTGCGAATCGGTGGCTCATAATGGCTTCTTCGGTGATTAGAATCGTTGGCGAGTACAGTGACGGTGATTGATGCATATATGGGAAGGCTCGAGCAATTTTTTTTGTGGGGAACCATCACGACTGCGCCTAAGAAACGTGCTGCCTTCCTCGGTGTGTGCGGATTCCGAGTGTATCCGGTGCTGCGAAGGGTTTGTGTCCCAGGTCCACCCGCGACGAAAAGCCACGAGGAGCTGGCTGACTTCATCCTTCATCCATTTTGCACTGAGGCTGACAGTAGTTGTGTCGCCGTGCAAGGTTAACCAGGCGATCGAGCAGGGACGGACGGTTTACGAGTTTCTCACGGAGCTGCGCCTGATCGAGGACTGTGCTCGCAGAGACCGCCTAGATGAGCAATTGCGGTACTGTTTTGTGTGAGGGTTGAGCAATGGGACGATGCTCAGACGATCACTGCTGGAAAGGGATAATCTGTCGTTGAAATCAGCCGTCTAGATCGCCAACGCGATGGAGATCTCGACCGCCGATCTGTAGGAAGTCGTTATTGTACCTTGGGCAGCAGTCAGCGCGGTCTCCTCGCCATGAACGCTGCAGCGCCGGCTCCGACAGGGCTGAGGAAACGACCCATTCATGCCACTTCCTCGCCGGCCGACCCCAGTTGAGGCAGACGTTGCCCATGGCAGCCGCCCCGGCGGCCCAGCTGGCGGCGCCGGCACTGCCTTCGTGCGTTGCGGGCGCCGAAATCACCTGTCCCCGGACCAGGGGTGCCGATTTGTATTCCTGTGTGAGGGCCCTGGCCCTCTCATTGTTGGTTTGGGCCCTCCTTTGTTAGTTTGGGCCCCAATATTTTCTGGCGGTTTTTAAGGGAAATTGGCAAAAATAATGAAAAGTACTGTCGCAATAGGTAAGAGATAGGCGGAAGGTATAGAATAAAGCATAAGGTGTGTACCGGCCTTTTGGCTAATTAAGGATCGGTGTACGGTTCAGACAATCCTTTTATTTACGTAGAAACCTGCAATCATGGGCAATCAATCAATCAAAAGAGAAAACAGCTGCAATAGTTAGATTTTAGTCACAAAGAAAATTAAATAGTTACATTTTCCGGAGTGGTGCCGGCCTCCCAGTCAGGAACAAAGTGCCACTCAAAAACAAATGTTAGACAAGGTCGCCGCAAACGGCGCAGTTAAATCATCAACCAAACAAAAACAAAATGATCACCGCGGACTGCGGTAACATGGCTCCTCTAAATTCTGTAACACGAATTTACATTTCAGAACGAGTCGGATACGGCACGACCACCGCTCGTGGCACCGCCCTACTCACACTGAAGCCCCACGTGGCTCCCCGTGAACGCACACTCCACTGTCCTTACAGCCAGGTCCCAAACGGTTCTCCTGGGCGCGAGGCGGCCTGCCTGAGCATGGTCATCATGTCCACAGAATGCACCAGCCGCATCCTCCGCGGCGGTCACCGACCACTACACAGAGTATCCGCCACCACGACGAGGACGGGATATCACGGCACACGTTGCGTCCACCACACCGAGCATCAGTCTGCAACCACGCGCCCACGTGGCTCCCCATGAGGAGCATTATGAGCTTCCAGGAGAACAATCAGCTTGTGCACGGGCCGGACGAGCCTCGACTCGCCAACCTGCACAGTTACCGTGCGGATCAGGCCGTCCGCACTCGGGGCGGTCGAGGCGACGCGCCCCATCTTCCAGCTGCCGCGTGGAACGTCAGGATCCATCACAAGGACGACGTCGCCATCCCGCAGGTCCGGTAGACGCCGCGTCCACTTGCGCCGCTGCTGAAGTGTAGGCAAAAACTCCGCTCTCCAATGGCTCCAGAAGATGTCCGCCAGATGCTGAACACGCCGCCATCGCCGACGGCTGTACAGGTCCGGGCTCTGAAACTTGCCTGGGGGAGGAAGCACTACACGCGACTTTTGAGTTAGTAGTTGGTTAGGGGTCAGTGGTTCTAGCTTATCTACAGGATTCATCCCGCGGGTCGTCAATGGTCGACCATTGATAACAGCCTCGACTTCTGCCAAAAATGTGTGCAGCAGCTCGTCATCTAGCTGTTCCTGATGCGTCGCCAACAAAGCAGCCAGGACCGACTTGGCTGTTCGAATCATCCTCTCCCATACACCACCCATGTGGCTTCCACTAGGTGGGTTCATGCGAAACTCTACGAGGTCGCAGTTTTCTTTGAGCAGTTCTTGTCGAATTCTACCATCGCCCATTTCTTCTAGTGCGGCCTCCAGGGCTCGTTTGCCACCGATAAAGTTGGTCCCTTGGTCCGATCGAAGCTGCCGAATCGGTCCTCTCCGTGCCACGAATCGGCGATACGCGTTGAGGAACGCGTCTGTGGTAAGAGTATTTGCAGTCTCAATATGCACCGCTCGCGATGACATACACGTGAACAGCACTCCCCATCGCTTTACGAGACTTCTTCGTTCTTTCACGAGAAAGGGTCCGAAGTAATCCACAGCACTGTAGGTGAACGGTGGTACCTCTTCCAGTCTATCACTGGGTATATCAGACATCTTCTGGACAACGGGATGTCCTCGGATCTTCTTGCAAAGGACACATTTTAGAATGTGACTTCCTACTGCGCTCCTTCCAGCGATGACCCAGTATCCAGAAGTCCGAAGTTCACTGAGTGTCATACCTCGCCCGGAATGGTGGGTTTTTCGGTGGCTCTGATCGATGATCAATCCAGTAAATATGGCTCTTACGAGGCAGAATGACTGGATGCAGCAGGTCCACAGACAAACTGGCTCTGGACAGTCTTCCGCCCACGCACAGGATGCCATCTTTCCTCAGACAGGGGTCTAGCTTATACAGAGGACTCCCCTTTGCCAACGCTCTGGTCTGTCGTCGGTTCATCCGCTTGCGGCATGCTTCAGCAGCCGTTTCTGTCCTGAGAGTTTTGAATTCCTCTGCGAACGCCTCACGTTGCACAGCAGTAAGGATAACAACCTCAGCTTTGCGAATCTCTTCTACAGACATAGGATCGCTGTCGCGGGGAAAGGCTTTGTCAGATGACACATGCCGCCTCAGGATCTCCACGTACCTGCGACATATCGCTACGGCTCTTTTTGCACGATGCCAATCAGAAAAGTACTGTAGTCTCTCCAGCAGACTAGCGAATTTCCCCTTTTGCGTCGCTGCTGTGGTGAAGACCGATCTTGTCTTCATTTCTCCTGATCTTTTGATTTCAGGGTCTCCAGGGTCGATCGATGTCTGCAGCTCCTGTTCAGGGATAGGAGCAGCATCTGAGAGGATTGGTGGGCCTTTCCACCAGAGGTCGTTGCTGACGAGCTGGGTCGCCGTCAGGCCTCGTGATGCAGCATCCGCCGGATTGGAGTTCGTGTCGATATACCTCCACTGACTCGGCATGGTCTGGTCTCTAATCTGCTGCACCCTATTGGCAACAAAGATGTGAAATCTGCGCGCCTCGTTCGAGATATACCCCAGCACAACTCTGCTGTCAGTCCAGAAGTACTCTTCAAGGTTCTCGATCTTCAGTTCTCTGCGCAGGAAGCAGCTCACCTGCACAGAGAGCAGTGCTGCTGTGAGTTCAAGTCTGGGAATTGTCACTGACTTTGACGGAGTGACCCTAGCCTTACTCATTACGAGTCTTGAGACGGCTTGTCCACCATCGTCGATGAGACGCAGATAGCTGCACTGACCGTACCCCACGAGACTGGCGTCTGAGAAGTGATGCAGCTCGGCGGACACGATGGAGCCGAAGCCCTTCGGTATGAAACATCTTGGTATCTTAATCTTCGCGAGCAGAGGAAGATCGGAGAACCACTCGTTCCACCGATCTGCAACTGTCTCCGGCACGTCCTCGTCCCAGCCATAACCCTGTTGACAGAGTTCTTTCAAGATGCACTTCCCTGTCAGAATGAAGGGCGAGATAAACCCTAGCGGGTCAAAGACGGAACTAACAGTTGAGAGAATGCCACGTCTACTGACCTTCCTGTCCTTACGAGTGACGCTGAATTGGAACATATCAGCCTCTGTGTCCCATTCAACGCCCAAGGTCCGCTGAACAGGTAAGTCACTGCGACCTACATCCAAATTTTGCAGCCCTGCACAGCGAAGGTCAAGAGGGATGGATTTCACTACATCACGACTGTTGGAAACGAACTTCTGGAGCTTGAATCCACCATGTTCGCACATCTTCCGAACATTGTCGATCAACCGAATGGCTATCTCCGGATCGCTGACCGACGTGAGCCCATCATCTATGTAAAAGTCGTTTCTCACGAAATCAGCTGCTTCCCTCCCAAAGATGTCTTCATGGTCGTCCGCTGCCGTTCTCAGCGCAAACATGGCACAGGCAGGTGAGGAAGTTGCACCGAAGAGATGCGTTGTCATGCGGTATTCACTTGGCTCCTGCTCCAAGCACCCATCTTTCCACCACAGGAACCGAAGGTAGTTCCGGTCTTCGATGTTTACACCAACTTGGTTAAACATCCCTTCTATGTCGCAGGTGAATGCTACCGGATTTTTTCGGAAGCGGCACAGTATGCCGGTCAGACTGTTCGTCATGTCCGGACCTTGAAGTAGGTTCGAGTTCAACACGTGGCCACGGTACTCGGCGCTGCAGTCGAACACAACTCTCAGCTTGTCAGGTTTCTGGGGATGGTATACTCCGTGGTGAGGAATGTACCACACTCGAGCTTTCTCTGACTCTCCAGGAGGTACAGGCTCTGCGTACCCTTTATCCAGAGTGGCTTTCATGGCTGACAGGTAGTGACACCTGTAGACACCGTTACGGACGAGCTTCGACTTCAACCCTTGCACACGTTTCAACGCCATGGTCCTGTTATTCGGTAGAGTCGCTCTACAATCCTTCATTGGGAGTGGCATCTCATAATGCCCATCGGGTCGACGGTGGATTCCCTCTTTCATCTTCATCAAGAAGGTTTGGTCCTCGACGGAAAGCGCCTTTACTGGAGCCGTGTCTGTAAAGTCAGCCTCCAGCAAGCGCGATATCTGCATGGGAGTGACATGCACTTGCGTCTTAAACGCAAAGTGACACAATTTGCGCTGACCCTGGCCGGTATCAACGAACCGACAGGGACCTGTGCCTGCTTCAGAGCCTCCCACAGGCCCTACAATACCCCATCCTAGGGCAGTTTTCACCGCCCACGGGTCGTCTTCATGTCCCGGAATCACCTCCCGGGGCTTGATTGCTCTTGCACAGTTTGTGCCGATCAACAGTCCAATTTCCGCCGACGGAAAGTACGGTAGGAGATGGTCCGCTAAGACCGCCAGGTGTGTCCACTGCTGGGCAGCATGCTTTCTCGGGATGGAACATCTGTCCGCTGGGATCTCATCTCGGACATAACATGCAGGGAGCTGGACTTCTTCCTCGCTGCTGACTGCCTGTACTACCAGACCATCGATCACTGCGCTCTTCACTGCCGAACGTCCCGTGATGGTCTTCAGTTCCAGTAACACTGATCTTCCATCCGCCTTCAGGGTCTTACGGACGGACTCAGAGATGAAACATGCATCGGACTGAGGGTCCAGCACGGCGTACACCAGCATCTTACGCTCTGGACGGTTCCTCACATGCAGCCCCACAGGAACTATCATGGAATGGGAACATGACGAGGTTGGGTTTGCATTGTCATCCGAGGTCACATGCAAGGACGTAGCCTGAGGAAGGCTGGAGTCCTTGCTGGGAATGTCGGGACCAAGGACTGGTTCCGGACTTCTCAAGAAAGCATTATACGAGAAAGCATCATCATGAAGGGAAGTTGGATGAAGTCGCCCACACTTACCGCATTCTTGCTTCCTCTGACACATCCTCCAGATGTGTCCCCTTTTCAAGCATCCACGACAAAGGCCGTGCTTCCTGACGACGGCTTGCCTTTCGGATAGCGTCATCCTGAGGTATGCCTCGCACTTGTCGATGAAGTGACTGCCAGAACAAAGGAAGCATCCATGTCGAGAGGCTTGCATTGAATGCTGTGTATTGCTCTGTTTGGATGATCTTGGGCCTTCTGCTTTCACTCCTGCTGTTGATGTGAATGTTCTAGCTTTACCGGTAAATGTTCTTTCTCTGTTAGACACATCCTTCACAGTGGTCATCTCAGCTTCTTGAATATTCACTGGGCCGCATGCGATGCGAGCTTCTTTGCTAAGGAACTTCACAAATGCAGGGAATGGTGGATATCTGTTTGGTGAGTCGGGTCCACCTTGACACTCATAGAGCCACTCATCGACAACACGTTTCCAACGATCCACAAGGTGCTTTGGCAGCTTCTTCAGCATCATGGCATTTTCATGAGGATCATCCAGAACTTTCAGATGGCACACAGCACTCGATGCTACGAGACACTGTTCGAGAAAGTCTGAAAAGTTCCTCAATGCTTTTCCATCTCCTGGTCTGATGACAGGCCAATCTCTGATGCGCTGCCGGTATGAGCTGCTCATGATGAACTCGTTTCCATACCTTTCCAGCAACTTTTCTTTTGCCTTGTTATAGGCGTCATCTGTACTCAGGTGAAGGAAGCCTACTATGGCATCTGGAGCTTCTCCTCCTGTATACTTGTTCAAGAAATGAAGACACTCAGCTGGAGATGATGTTTGTCTTTCTATATACGTCTCAAACGACTTCATCCATAGAGAAAACCTCCCCACATCTCCTCTGAATATTTCTGGTTTGAGTGTAGGCAGATGGGCACGTTTCATCTGATCGCTAATCAGAACTGTGAGGCCCTCCAGGACTTCATTTTCAGATCCTCCTTGAGCACATGGTCTTGCACTAGTTTGGTGCATGAAGCTTTGAGAACAATCCTTTTCTTCTTTCCCTTTCTGTTTCTCTGCATTTTGGTTTGCTGTTTGCTTTTCAAACTGATCGAGTGCTCTTGTTTTTGCTTTACTTATGGCCATTGCTGTCTTTAACCCATAGCGTTCTTCTTCAAACTTGAGTTCAAGCTTCTGTTTATCCAGCTGCTGCCTTCGCTTCTGCAGTTCAGCCTTCATCTCTTTCTGTGACAAGCTTGAATACTTTTCAGCATGACCAATATCTTCCTTCACTTCAGAGGCATCTGAACAAGAATCCAGTGCAAGCTGGTTGTCCTCCATCTGTAATTCCAATCTTTGTTTCTCCAACTGGTGTCTCTCATTCAATGCTTCAGCTTTTGCTGTCAGTTTTGCTTGTCTCTGGACTTCATCAAGCCTCAACATGCCAACCTTGGTTTCCACTGAGCTTGATCCCTGACTCACTCTCGATACAATGTCACAGTTTGAGACACTTTCAAATGGTTCAACATTTGATGCTTTATCTGATTCCCTCAGTAGATCAACATACTTCTCAACAGTCATCTCAATTTCATTCAGGCTTTGCATGTGAGCTGAATGTTTGGTCTTGTGATCCTTCAGATCTGATTCTGGCAACAGATCACTCACCTCCTTGTTCATCTGGGAGAACTCCTTGAAAATTTCCTTCCATTCTTCAAACTTGACTTTTACAACCTCCAAAGCATCTTCTTGAAGTGTATGTGTACACAAAATACTACCCTTTCTCTGAAGAGTATTCAGCAAGTGCCTGTAGTTTTTTAACTTCAAGTCTAATTGGTACTGCTTGCCCTTTTCAGGGGCATGATATGCTCTACCTCTACTAGAATGGGCTCCTACATTTTCATGATCATCTACATCCATCTTGAGAACCCTTTTCTTAAATCAATTGCAGCAACCAAAGAAACAGAGCAACTGATGTGAAGTGGCCAAGCATGTGAAATGCAAAATGAGTGGAGTATATCCAGTTCTGCTCAAATGTTAGTGTTTGAAAAGTCAAAAGTATCACTAAGTACAATCAACATCTGATGTGGTTCAATGGAGTCACAAACAGGGAACAGGACAAGGAGGTACAAAAGGAAATGATTACCTACATCATCAGGCTGCACAATGCACTGGACATCTTTCACTACATCAATCAAACTAATTTCTAGGCTACACCATCTGAGGAAATGTTTCTACTGTACCGGCCTTTTGGCTAATTAAGGATCGGTGTACGGTTCAGACAATCCTTTTATTTACGTAGAAACCTGCAATCATGGGCAATCAATCAATCAAAAGAGAAAACAGCTGCAATAGTTAGATTTTAGTCACAAAGAAAATTAAATAGTTACATTTTCCGGAGTGGTGCCGGCCTCCCAGTCAGGAACAAAGTGACACTCAAAAACAAATTTTAGACAAGGTCGCCGCAAACGGCGCAGTTAAATCATCAACCAAACAAAAACAAATGATCACCGCAGACTGCGGTAACAAGGTGATATCTGTCTCCTATATATATATATATATATATATATATATATATATATATATATATATGTATATATATACAGACAGGGATATGTGCGATTTTTACCTGATAACAAGTAGCAGAAAAACTTATGAATTTCCGTTGGTCAGAGTAATGTGGTCTGAGGGATCGTTATAAAATAATCCCTCAGATAGTCTCAAGAGAATGTTATAAGACAATAGGCCCTTGAGAAACTTACATTTTGGGGGAGGTTAAGCTGCCGGGCACTCGGCTCCCGCCCCCTCCCCCCCAATCATTAGCAGAAATCAACGCCTTTGCTTCGGACTGTCTGCGCACGCTGGCTGCTGCGGGTGCCGGAAGGTGGGACATGTTTGCAAGAGGTGCAGAGCGGTGCATACCGTGCAGGCAAGCAGCATGGGATTGGCTGACGAAACCTTCATGTTTCGGGTGAACAGCACATCGAGGCCGGACCGGGTCCGGCCGTACAGGACTACGGTGGAAGTCAGCAGGAGGCGGCTGGTGTTTGAAGTAGACACAGGAGCAAGTCGGACGATCATCAGTGAGGCCATTTGGCGGACGGACTTGTCGAGCGCTCCACTGGAGTAGGGCGAGGAGTCGCTGACAACATATGATGGGGACGCGGCGCCGGTGCGCGGCCGACTGTCAGCGCACGTCAGGCGTGGCGTGCAGGAGGCCACCCTGCCCCTGCTTGCCCTGTTCGCCGTGAGTGGGGCCGGGCCGCCGCTCCTCGGCGAGACTGGCCGGCACAGCTACGGCTGCCGTGGTATCTTAAGCATGTCCTCACCGCTGAGGTCTTCAGAAGTGCAGCGTGCTGTTTCAGGATGAAGTAGGTGCCTGTACGCAGACGGTCAGTCTGGACATTGGCCCATCGGTTCCACCGAAGTTTTACAAACCGCGGCCCGTGCCCCGGCTTTGCTTCCACACGTAAATGCGGAGTAGGACAGGCAAACCGAGCGGGGCTTTCGGTAGTCGGCGAAGACCTCTGAGTGGGCGGCGCCCGTTGTCACCGTGCTGAAAGGTGACGAGCTCCGTTATGATGTGTGGCACCGACGACCTGACGATGAACAGAATTTCCTGGCTCGAGCAGTACCCACGTCCGCGCATTGATGAACTTTTCACCGACCTAGTTGGAGACCAGAAGTTCATGCGGCTGGATCTCAAAGATGCACATTTGCTGGGGCCTCTGGGTAAGAACAGCCAGCGCTGCACCGTCACCAACACCAGCCGCGGCCTGATGGCGGACACTCGTCTGGTGTACGGAATGTCGTTAGCTCCGGCGGCGTCCCAGTGGATGATGGAGCAGCTGCTGGCGGACTTGTCGCACGTGACCGTCTTCCTGGACGACGTGTGCATCACGCACCGGAACGGTAAGGAGCACCAGCACAACGTGGAGGTGGTGCTGAAGTACCTCTTGGACGCGGGTCTGACGCGGAATCTCCGCAAGTGCCAGTGAATGGTGCCAGAAGTGGAGTACCTCGGGCACCGGTTGGATCAAAGCGGCATCCACCTCACGATAGAGAAAAGTGCGAGCGATCGTGGAGGCGCCACGGCCCGTGGGCGACAAGCAGCTGAATTCCTGCCGTGGGCTTCTGGTGTACTACTGGAAGTTCTGGACAGTCTTGCCGCCGTGGCGTCGCCACTGTAAAAGCTGCTGAAGGCGGATGAGCCGTGGCGCTGGGGGCCGGCAGAACAGGCGGCGTTTTCTCGCACTAAACAACTGTTGGTCCAGGCTCCGTGGCTCTCTCCTCACTACAATGTGACTGCGTCTCTGCTCCTTACTGTTGATGTCAGTCCCTACGATCAAGGGAGCGGTCCTGTCTGTCATAGACGCTTCTGGTGTAGAGCGCCCCGTGAGATACGCCTCCCGGAGCCAACTACAAGCCAACCAACTACAGCGAGCTCGACAAGGAAGGTCTGACTGTTGTCTCCGGACAAAAATAGTTTCACCAGTTCCTGTGCGACCAAAACTTTGTGATTCAGACGGACCACAAACCGCGGCTGGGCCTCCTGAGCAGCGACAAGCCGCTGCCACTCATGTTGCCACCCCGAGTAACCAGTTGGCGTCACTCTGCAGGCGTACCAGTACAAGCTGGAGTACGTCCTCTGATCGCCAAATTGACAACGACGGTCGAAGTCGTTGGCTGCCGTCGCTGCCGAAGTCGTTGCCGCTGACTGACTACTCGGCCAGTGTTCCAGACCAGGGGACATCGTCGGTCTCCTGGAGTCTGAGGGTCAGCTGATTCGCGTCGATGAGGTCAGTCGGTGCACGGACCGTGCCCCCGTAATCGCTTGCGCATATCAGTCGGTCATGGACGGCCGCTGGACGGAGCCATTGGCTGGTGGGATGGAACCGTTCTACCAGTGCCGCTCGAGCTCAGCCCCAAGAATAGCAGTCTGCTCTGGGGCAACCGGGGTGCGGTGCCTACTGTCCTGCGGAACACAGTACTCTCGCTGCTTCATCAGGGACGTCCTGGAGTCGTGGCCATGAAGTCCAAGGCTCGTGCTCGCGTGTGGCGGCCAGGTATGGATGCTGGGATCGAGCCGAGGGTGCGGAACTGTCACCCGTGTCAGCTCAGCTGGCCCCGGGCATCTCCGGTGCCGAAGAGTCCCTGGCCCTGCCCAAACACACCATGGAATCGTCTCCACATGGAGTGCTGGACCGGTCAATGGAGCCATGATCCTGGTAATCGTGGGTGCCTAATCCAAGTGGATCGCAGCGCATTCTACGACATCGACCACTGTGGAGGCGACGATCGGAAGGCTGCGGATGATCCTTGCCGAGCACGGGGCCTCGCGTGGTGGTTAATGATAACGCAGCGGTGTTCATCAGTGATGTGCTTTGTCTGTTTTTACTTGTAATGGCGTGACATCTGTAACCGTCCATCCTGCCCTTCACCCAAAGTCTTACGTTCAAGGGGAGTGTGCGGCCAAGTGGTCTAAGCCGGCCTGAAGAAGCATGGTGCTGGGACGCTGCAGATGCGCTGGATTCTGGTGCTGTTCCAGTATCGGACGACATCCTACTCTACTACCGGTGTCTCGCCCTCGGAGCTGCCCTACGGCCACTCGCTGACGGGTCCGGCTGGACTGCGCCCTATTTGGCCGCGTCGGCGCCAAACAAGAGCGGCATATACTGGCGAACAACCAAGACCTGGCTGCGTTTCGGCAGTTCCAACCAGGCGACACTGTGCATGTCTGTCGTAGATAATCGTCCGTGACAGTCAGCGGTGGTCGTCAACATGTCCGACCGCCAATGTGACGTCCGGCTGCCGCACGATCGTGGTTTCGGTCTGCACGTCGATCACCTGCGGGTCCGGCCACCTCGCATCCCTTCCGCCACCGCAGGCCGGTGTTGCCACCCGCTGACGCCCCGCAGGCGCTACCTGTCCTGACGGCCTCTTGCTGCCCTGTGCGCGAAGTACTGTCGGGCTCGCCGTCCGCCACCTCGAGGGTGTTGCATGTTGCGGCTCCTGGTCGGTCTGGCCGCGAGCGTCAGGTGTTCGTTTCCAGTAATGCTTTCGTTCCCGTCCGGAACCAACTCGTACAGGGGGTCGTTGGTGTGTTTATGCTCGTTCGTTTGTGCTTCTTCCTAACCCTTTGCCCAGCATGCTCGCTGGTCGTAGGCCTGTTCGACTAGCTCCGCCCGTTTGTTTCCTCATGCTGGAAGGACATTGTCAATCTTAGGGAAGAAGAGGTGATATATGAGGAGGTTTAGCCCAGAGCTGCCGCCGCGAGCAATTAGAAATAAACATTGTCGGTGCCTCAACTCTGGAAGGAAGTGTGAAATACAGCGCCCTACGCGGTAGACGTGCGTGCATTGATTTCTTTTTTTCATGGATAGATCTTGTTTCACCCAATAAATCCGCCGCGTAGGACGCTATGGCGTGCAGTGACTGGCGGGCTATCGCGTAGCTGTGGTGATGATGGGTACGTCAATCAATCACAGTGTCCGGATATAAGTTCTATAAGTCATGATCTCACGCTTAAAATCATTTCCAGCTCCGCAAAAGCACAAAGTTTTGGGGGTGAAAAACGTTCAGAAGACATTGTTTAACTGCATAAATTACAAGTCTGCTATCGCGGTTCAGAACCCAATAGAAAGGTAGACCCTTTAAACCCTTTACCCTTTACCCTACTGTACCCTTTAAAGCCGGGGCCGCAGAATGAACTAAATTTGTTCCCTTTTCGGGTCTTCGCCAAACATCGAAACACTTAGTACTACTTATTTCAATATTGGAGCCTTCTCGAATATTCGAATATTGATTTCAGTGCTAATCTATTCCTCGAAAGATGAATATTTGGTCGAATGTTCGAATATTTCGAATCCGAATAATTAACTCTACTGGTAACCTGTCCTGGCTTCTCTCCGTTCAGGGCACGGCTTAATTAGGTTCGGCAGCATGGAGAAGACTTTGTCGCCCGCGATCACATGTCGAATGGCCTCTGCTCTCCGCCCCCCCCCCCCGTCCCCCCGCCTTGAAGCGCGACAGGTAGTGGCAGGTGGATAGCCGTCCACCTGACGCTGAGATTTAGGAATATCTCACCATCGCTCTCGATTCTAGGACAAAAGATCCAAAGGCCAAATATCGAATGCCAAAATATTGCAGCTAAATATCAACGGCTAATGGCTAATTATCGAAACGCATGAATATAGACCTGCCTAAATATCGAAATGCCAAACCATCGAATGGCGGAATATCGAATGGATAAGTATGGACATGCCCTAATATAGAAATGCCAAGCTATCGCATGGCGGAATATGGACGGCATAAATATATCCAGGCCTAATTATCGAAACGTCGGATCATCGAATGGCAGAATATTGACAGGACGGATATCGACAAGCTTTCGAAATGCCAAATGATCGAATGGCAGAATATTGGCAAGATAAATATCGAATGGTGAGATACCGTAACGTAAAATTATCGAATGGCAAAATACAAATCGACCAATGATCAAATGACATGATGCAGCGAACGGTGTGTCGCAGATGCACAGAAGTGCGTGCGACAAGACATGCAGCGGACTGTGCTATGCGTGAGACATTGGATGTACATTGCAGAAGTACTGCATAGGGCATGGCCGATGTTGAAAAAATGGCGTATGGAAGGCATTTGTGGCCTTGCGAATGCATGTAGTGCGTTTCTGTGGCCTGCTTACGCCCGTGGTCACGGTCATCCCTTCGCGGCCCTCGCGGGTCGTGCACATGCCGGCCTACCCGAGCCCTGTCAATTGGGTGAAGTGTGGACCCCCGTCCTCCCCCAGGGTCTCCTGCCATGACTGTAACACAATCAAACATTGAACATTAAAAAGTGGCGTAGCCGCGTGAAAAGAGGCGATTGGTTGGGTACATGGATGGATGCGCAGTGTGTAGTGAGACAGCAGTCCAATCTACCATTATTGAAGTACCATACCGTACCTCAGGCGTGCAGAGGCGAACAAGCCGCAGTCGCATGTTATGTTCGTGCAAATTTAGCGTCTGCGGCTCCGACCGGAAGTATGGAGGCGTATTCGTAAGGTTCGTAAGATTCGTAAAGCGGTTTGGGCTAGTTTTCCTTTGCATGGTAGATCCGGCTTACATCGCGGCCGCAATGGTACCCAACCTAAATTGACCGCTCGGTCACGGGTGTGACCAGTGGTGAACCCAGTATCTATTATGGAGACTGTACACATCATATGGGTTGGAGTGGTTTTCGGCGATACTGTCCGACTTTCCACGCTGCTGACACCGCACTTGACCATTTTTGTGTTTTTTTCGAAAATGCACAAAATGCATCAAGAATTCGTTCACGACATTACTAGGAGGTCTCCGTGTCGTTTTATGCCAACCAGGCCATCTTTAAAACAAGGTAACCCACGCACAACCTGGCCTAACCATTATGGCCACCGATTCATGCTACCCAGCAAGAGAACACCATCTACGATTGTCCGTCCCACAGGGAAGATATCGAATGGTAATGTCCGACGGTGGGGAAAGACTGCGGCCGCGTCGTTACGATCCCTTTCCGTTACGAACCTTTTCCAATATGAAGCGTGTCCAATGCGAACCTTTTCTAATGCGAACTTTATGTTGAAAAAAACTTTCGTTATGAGCCTGTTTCCTTACGGACTCATTCCCGTACGAGCCTTTTTCGTACAAACCCTTTTCATACTAACATTTTGCACTAGGAACTTTTCCGCTACGAACATTTTCCGACATCGACCTTTTCTGACACGAATCCTCTCCGATACTAACTTTTTACGACGCGAACTTTATGTTTTCGAACCTTTGGTTATCAACGTTTTCCCATGCGAACCGTTGGCATACAACATACGTTGGCAATTTTGGTCTCGTTACCGGTCCGGTCCGGTCCGCGCCGCTCCGCACTGCTCCAGCCCGACCCGGGAAATCCGGGCTCCGTCCCCCGCAAAACAGGTAGGGGCGCCGATTTCTACTTCTGTAAATGATAAGGGGGGGGGCCGAGCCGAGGGCCCGACAACCTAACCTCCCCCAAATGTGAGTTTCACAACGGACTTAGCTCACTTTATTTTGACCAAACGAATATTTGAAGTTTTTTGTTACCATTTATCGAACGGAAAATTGCATTTATCCCCGTATATACAGATATATATATAGATACAAGATAGAAAAATAGTTACATGCATCGCTTTCGACTTTATTTTTTACTTTCTGTCTGTCTGTTATCTACTGTGACCGTTCTTTTCGTTATTATTACTTATTTCTCTTTAAAATCGGCAGAAAATATTGGGGGACCCAAACCAACATTTGGTAGGCCCATATCAACATTGCCTGGGTCAGGGCCCTCTCAAAGCAACAGAAATCGACACCCCTGTATGGAGAGTGTAAACTGAAGTCATCAACTATGGCGGGAAACACGTTACTTTTTATCTTTGGAAATGCGATAGAAATAGGTATCGCAAAACAGCCTATATATTCGGATTACTTGGGGTGTAAGAAATCAGATGATATAAATTTGGTGCAATTTACCTTTTATTTCACCAAAAGAGGGCGCAACAAAGCGAACGCCTGACATTTGCTCCGACGGGCGGAGCGATGTCGGCCGCGGAGTGATGAGTCTGCAGTACCACAGAATGCCTAAAATTATATTCTGTGTTGGATATCAACTCGAAAAACGTTTTTAAGACATCTAAGTTACGAATTTAAGTTAATCCGAGGTCAGTCTAGGTCACTGGCTTTAGATAACCTTGGGTGACTTAAGATGACCTGAGATAACCTAAGATGATCTTGATATGTTATTCGACAATAATACTTGTTAACTGGGTGCTACATTTTACTGCAACCTTTATTATTAGCTACAATAAATGCTCCTGCAGCTCCGAGAACGCATTTGAGCCAACGACCCCGCATGTCAACGATTGACATAGCATGACCTGGATCGGACGTCGTAGGTAAAATGCAATCATGCTGTGTGCAGGTACTCATAATTGATTGACGAACACCATGGTCTCCGTTTCGTGTCATCATCAATTATTCTTTGGCGTTCATTTGAGCTTACACTCGAAAAAGTACCACTTTCTGCCAATTTTTTACCTGTGACTCGACCTGGGAGGTCATCTGTTGACCTGAGACCCTGAAAAAAGACACCAATCGCGAGATCTCGTCACCCGCAACACGCTGGGTTTTTTGCGACGCCCTAGGACGCACATGTGTGTCCTAGGGCGTGGAAAAGACCGGGGGTCGTTCCCCTCCCCCCTCGCCGTTCGCGTTACGCAGAAGGCCCGATATGGGCGAGGGTTAAGTCACGGTGGTCGACAAAAAAGGTTTTGCCGATGGACGATCCTGTTAGGAGCGTGACCTCGACGGGGAAGCGAGCAACGCAGCGCCTCGGGTGCGGCGAAGGTGACCAATTCATTGCGAGAGACGCTCCAAGCAGCGCGCGCATGGCTCTAAACGCCATCGGGAGTGTTGAACGACTCGTTCGGGTGCCGAGAATTAAGATATGTGCCATGAACATTCAACTGCTGAAACTAAAAGGAGACGAACTCTGTGAGTAAGCCGAATGACTCGGATAAGTTTTTGTGGTGCCTTCTTGAAGTTGGTTAAAACCCAGTTCACCTAGCTGCCTCCTTTTTTACGTTGTTAAGCTTAATGACTGTCGTTGGCCTCCTCGCATCTGCAGAGGGGTAGCTATTACTGTGACAAGTATCAGTATAGAAATTTATCAGTACAGATCCTGCAGCTGGAAACACTGAGTGGAAATTGGAATCACTGGAGTCTGTTTAGATATGACAACAAACGGGTTATAATCGCTTCGCTGCGCCGACCACCACATGCACATGTCATTCTGCGTTTCATTGATTGTCTTGTTGTACTTGCTGGTGATCTGAACTAGAGATGTAGCTTTTAAACCCAGATCATCCATGCCTTTGACCCCGTGTGGGTTGGTGGGTATTTTAGTGAACTACTGTTAAGCTATTGGGTTTTGCGGGCCAAATTATTTTAGCCCAGCACGCTTTACATGTGGACTATGGATGGGCCAAGAGGGTAATAAGCTGGACTTTTGTGGGGTGAATCAAAATTTGGCGGGGTGGGCCCTAGGCCGATTTTTTTTAAGTTGCACTCCTAATCTGAGCTGTGATTTGTTATCCGCCTCGACACCTCCTCAGGCATTTTTTCTTGATGTTTTTCGAAGGTAGCTTTTAGTCAGGTCATATCAGCTCCGACCTATTCATCTTGCTCCCTACTAGACGTGATAAAAACGAACCGTGACATTGAACACAATAGTACCCGATGCTGCCACTGTTTTGTATTATTCGCGCCTTGTTGACTACCTCACCCGCGTATAAAGTCATGTGTAATCAAATGCCGGTCTTTCAAACGATTTGAACTGATAGGTTTCGAGACCGGCTGTCGCACGACCGACTAGTCTGTCCTTTCCATTTCAGCAGTCTGCAGTGTTTGGTCTTTGTTCGTTGGTTCAGCTTTTCGCCCGCATTAAGTCATTCACTCTCTGCAACTCCACTGCCCCACAGATATCGGACGAAACCAAACTTTTACTCATGCGTCGTACTGAATGTATGGTCCGGCTCCACATACTATCCCAGAGCCAACCGCTAAGCGCATTCGACGTTTGGGGCTGGCAGAAGGCGTCATATCGGCGGCGCGTTCTGGAACTGGGGGCGAGCGAACGTCTGGAAGAGCGCCTAGGATTTACCGTGTTCCGCTCTATCTCATCAACTTCTGCACCATGAGCAACGACATCCCGGACTTCTGAAAACAACAGCATACACAATCTACGAGTCGGGTGCGTGTAGAGGCCTGTCTGATTTCCGTCCTATTCTGATATTTGTGATCATTGCCAAGATAGTTGGGCGGGCGGTTCAACGCCAGCTTGACTTTCGCATCGGGTGATTTCACATCAAATCTCACATCAAATCATCATCTGACCCCACATCCTTCGATTTTGATGAAATTTGGTGCTCTCATAGTGTCTATCGAAAAACGACCAGCCACAAATTTTTAGCTCTTGGCGAACTCTGAGGTCAAAGCTTTAGGTCTTGAAATGTTACCGGTTTTTGCAGACATTGTATGATTCAAATGCCCATCATTCGGTGACAGGCTGTCATAGAAAGGTGCAATTCGTGCCATCCGGAATATTATCGCTCCTGACTTCATAAATAAACTCATTTTTGTAACCTCGGGATGACCTTTGACTTGACCAAGTCATAGGGAACATTTTTGGTTTTAGCCATGCTTGCCCACCATGGTCTTCGCGAAATGTAGCGCAATATTTCTCCAAGTATCCGCTATAAGTGTGGCAGAAACATTTCTGGGCAAATTAAAACTTTTTCCGATATCTCGGCTTAAGTGCTGCCTTGTGACGCTTGAGGAATACGCCCTGAGGCTATCTGACGAATATTTATTGATTTCGCGTCTTTCGTTTGTCCGATTCTTTTGCTATTTGGTGTGCACAATGCCCTCCGTGCCTGCTACACATAAGCTTAGTGTTAAATCGCTTGATCAGAAACACCAAAAGTCATGACATCCTAACACAATTGGACCTTTGCCATCCAAATCTTACTTGTCCGTTCTTTACTTTTCCACGAGTGTGTGTCTGTGGGATGGTTTTAGGCCTTAAAACTAACTGGGATAATCATAGTCGTGCACTGTGGCCTTTGGAAGGTCAAACGAGGTCAGTAACATCGGTTGGCCTTAGATTACCTATTTTTTTTACCTCGGACCACTTTTGGTTTTTGGGGTGCTGACTTAGAATTTCGCATTTATTTTGCTCGCATCGAGTCATTTATGTTCATTCCATGTTCTGGATACAAGTTAATTTCTGATTTTTGGAGGCTTTTATCCCAATCACCACGTCTTTAAGCTTCCATATGAATCTGTCATTTCATTTGTTACTTTTCCAACATTGAGGGGAGGACTTAATGACAAATAAATAATATATAAATAAATAAAATATGCGTGCAAACTGGAATACGTCAACAGTTTGTGTGGAATTTGGAATCAGTGCCCTAAAAAAAGCTATGAATAGTCCGAGGCTAACAGGTTATCCAGGGTCGTTCGAGGTCAGTGAGCTCGGCTGATTTTCAAAAGGTTCCGATATACGTCTAAGATTGGCCTAAGATACATCTCAGTTGGCTTAACACGGCACAGTCTGGCGTGTTTTTGTATCCGCGACCGCCTGGGGATATCAAAAAGGCACCCCTGTTATCTCAGGGTCTAACAGTTGGATTTGAACCGATCTAACACCAATTCATAGCCCTGAGTCTTGCGATTCAGAAAGTACGTTAGCCCTGGCCACGTGACCGATGACGTCACAGCTCACGTAAAAGGCATAACACGATGCCGAAAAAAGTGATATCGGTTTGTACATCATGTCATCGGTAATACTGGTCTTAGAGCCTTCAGCTGGGTATCAAACGAAACACCATGACCTTCTTCATCAGAATGAGGCTAATATGTAAAAAATTTCGGGTCAAGGCCAACCTAGGTCAGGCGAAATATTGGTCCTACTTTACATGCCAAAGATCGATACTTGCTCGCAGCCGTTGCAGTCCACGTGATAAAAAGGGTGGAAGTAAAACCTGATGATGATCGGTTTTGCATTCCCTACTTTTCATACAGCCAAGGCCAGTCTAGGTCAGGTCAGACTGGGTTGCATTACTCTTGCTGACAAAGAGCAATAATTGCTCGCTGGGATTCTTAATTGTGTCACGCATATATCTCAAATGACATCTCATGATAGTTAAATCTGCGCCGTCTGCTCTCTGTCGGGTGAAGGTCAAGCCAGGTCAGGACGGATAGTCATTTTTCTGACTAAGAACAATAATTACCCTCTGCTGCTTCTGAACCATCTTCCTAAGGCAGCCTTGTATTTCCTTTCGTTTTGAAATCTACCTATGACGTGACCTGACATGACCCCACCTTGCATTTGATAAAGCTTGCCAAGAGGCGCAT